>CM035842.1:433617270-434817270 GCA_020510985.1 Pholidichthys leucotaenia | reverse complement strand
GGTTTCATCTGACCATATGACATTCTCCCAATCCTCTTCTGGATCATCCAAATGCTGTCTAGCAAACTTCAGACGGGCCTGGACATGTACTGACTTAAGCAGGGGGATATGTCTGGCACTGCAGGATTTGAGTACCTGCGGCGTAGTGTGTTACTGATGGTAGCCTTTGTTACTTTGGTCCCAGCTCTCAGCAGGTCATTCACTAGGTCCCCCCGTGTGGTTCTGGGATTTTTGCTCACCGTTCTCGTGATCATTTTGACCCCACTGGGTGAGATCTTGCATGGAGCCCCAGATCGAGGGAGATTATCAGTGGTCTTGTATGTCTTCCATTTTCTAATAATTGCTCCCACAGTTGATTTCTTCACACCAAGCTGCTTACCTATTGCAGATTCAGTCTTCCCAGCCTGGTGCAGGTCTACAATTTTGTTTCTGGTGTCCTTTGACAGCTCTTTGGTCTTGGCCATAGCGGAGTTTGGAGTCTGACTGTTTGAGGTTGTGGACAGGTGTCTTTTATACTGATAACGAGTTCAAACAGGTGCCATTAATACAGGTAACAAGTGGAAGACAGAGGAGCCTCTTAAAGAAGAAGTTACAGGTCTGTGAGAGCCAGAAATTTTGCTTGTTTGTAGGTGACCAAATACTTATTTTACCGAGGAATTTACCAATTAATTCATTAAAAATCCTTCAATGTGATTTTCTGGATTTTTTTTCTCATTTTGTCTCTCATAGTTGAGGTATACCTATGATGAAAATTGGAGACCTCTCTCATCTTTTAAGTGGGAGAACTTGCATAATTGGTGGCTGACTAAATACTTTTTTGCCCCACTGTAGATAGATAGATAGACAGATAGATAGATAGATAGATAGATAGATAGATAGATAGATAGATAGATAGATAGATAGATAGATAGATAGATGTACTTTATTGATCCCAAACTGGGAAATTACAGTGAAACAGCAGCATGAAAGTTGACAGCCAAACAACAAAAACACAAACGACAGACAAAGGGATTACCCATGGAAAGTAAAAAAAAAAAAAAACTAACACGACTATAGAACCTATATACATCATAGCTTAATATACGATGACCCGTATAAACACATGAATCATCCCATTGCACAAAGAAGGACTATCAGGAGCAGAGTGAAATGTGAGGTACCAGTTAGTCTATAAGGTGCAGTGTGGCAGCATAGCTATGACCAGAATACAACATCATAGTGAGTTATTGTACAGTGAAATTGCATGTGGCAGGAAAGATTTCCTGTACCTGGCCATTCGACAACAAAGCTGTAGTAGTCTGCTGGAGAAAGTGCTTCGCTGTCTATCTAGTGTGTGGTGGAGGGGGTGATCAGGATTGTCCATGATGGGTCGCAGTTTATTTAGTGTTCTCCTCTCCACCACTGTCTCAAAGGTCTCCGGTCTGAGACCAATTACAGAGCCAGCCTTCTTGATAATCTTGTCAAGTCTGTTGGTATCTCTGGCCCTAATACTGCTACCCCAACAGATCGCAGCAAAGAAGATGGCGCTGGCGACAACAGTCTGATAGAAAAGCTCCAGCATCCTGCTGCACACGCTGAAGGATCTCAGCGTTCTCAGGAAGTAGAGTTTGCTCATCCCTTTCTTGTGCGCAGCATCGGTGTTGGATCTCCAGTCCAACCCGCTGCTGGTCCTGACACCCAGATATTTGTAGTCTTCAACCACTCCCACATCCTCCCCCCTAATCTGCAGTGGTTGAGAAGGCGTCTTCCTCTTCCTGAAGTCAGTTACCATCTCCCTGGTCTTGCTGACATTCAACCTCAGGTGATTCTGCTCCATCCACTCCACAAATCTGTCTACTAGTGCCCTGTACTCCCCCTCCTCTCCTCCTCTTATACACCCCACAACAGCTGAGTCATCAGAGAATTTTTGCAGGTGACATGACTCAGTGTTGTACTGAAAGTCCGTGGTGTATAAGGTAAAAAGAAAAGGAGAGAGCACAGTCACCTGTGGCGCTCCCGTATCACTAGCCACCACTCCAGACAAGACACTGCCCAGCCAGACAAACTGTGGTCTGCCTGTCAGGTAGTCGGTAATCCAGGAGATCACAGAGCTGTCAACCCCCATCACCCGCAGCTTCTCACCCAGCAGCAGGGGCTGGATGGTGTTAAAGTCACTGGAGAAATCAAAAAAAGTGATTCTCACAGTATGTCCTCCACCATCCAGGTGCAGATGGGCTCGTTGCAGCAGGTAGATAACAGCATCTTCAACTCCTAAATGGGGCTGATATGCAAACTGCAGAGGGTCCAGCCACATCTTCACCTGCGGCCTCAGGTGGGCTAAGACCAGTCTCTCCAGGACCTTCATCACATGAGATGTGAGGGCAACTGGTGGGTAGTCATTCAGATCCGATGGAGATGACTTCTTGGGGACAGAAACCAGGCAAGATGTCTTCCACAGCACCGGTACTCTCTCCAGACTCAGGCTCAGGTTGTACAGGTGTTTCAGTACTGGAGCTAGTTGGTTGGCACAGGTCCTCAGGATCCTAGCGGAGATGTCATCCGGGCCCGGAGCCTTCTACTGACGGAGTCTCTCCAGCTGTTTCTCCACCTTATCTGTAGTCACCGTGAAGTGAGGGAGGGTCCTGGTGCCCCCTGAGGAGGAGGAGGGGGGAGATGGAGAGAGGTTCTGCATGGGAGTGTGGGTGGGGAGGGGTGCGTGGGGGTCTGGTTGTGTTGCTCGTTTGCTTTTATCCAAAATGGTATCTTTTAACTTCTCTCCAGATACATTAGAATGGTTTGCATCTTATCTCCAGAATAGAGAACAGTGTGTAAAAGTTCACCAGGATAAATCCTCATTTTTAAACAACCGTATGGGTATCCCACAAGGGTCCATTCTTGGTCCTTTACTTTTCAGCATTTTTATTAATGACTTGCCGCTACACTGCTCAGCTGCAACATGTCAACTTTATGCAGATGATGCAGTTATTTACACAGCTGCCAAGACTCCAGCACAGGCTGCAAATGTACTGTCCACAAGTATGGTTGATGTCCAAGAGGGGCTCTTCCAGAACCATCTATTGCTGAACCTTCAGAAAACAGTTTCAATGTGCTTTTCAATCAAAAAATGTAACCTGCAATGTTTTAAAATTAATATACATGATCAAGACATCAGTTTAGTTACAGAATTCAAATACCTTGGCATTGTACTAGATCCTCAACTCAAATTTAATCTTCATATAAAGAAAATTTCAAAAACAGTAAAAAAAAATCTGAACTGCTTTAAATTAATTAGATATTACATACCATACGAAGCAGCTGCACTTTATATGCATTCTATGGTTTTTTTCTCATATATCATACTGTTTGACAGTCTGGGCTCAAGCATCCCCTTCCACAATAAAACATATAGGTTCATTATATAATCAAACCCTAAAAATCTTGGACAAAAAGCCCATTAGGTTGCATCACTGTTATATTTTTTAAAAAAATACAACCTATTGAGTTTTGAGAGTTTCATTGACCTCTGTTTTCTGAAATTAATTTTCAAATGTTTCCATAAATCAGCACCTTAGGCCACTTGCTGGTTTCATCCAAAGACAGGACAGCAGCAGAGCCACCAGGAGTTCTGTAAACAATAACTGTAAAATATTCCACCGCAGAACCACATTTGGACAAACAGCTTCCTCTATAAAGGGCAGTCACATCTGGAACACAATGCCAAATGAAATTAAAATACTAACGGACTTTAAAACATTCACTAAAAAGGTTAAAAACTATCTGAAAAATAAACAAGAATGTACCAATGTATGAAATGATTGTCTGCAGGGTGAGACTGAATGAAGGGAAGGAATGAATGTGTTTGTTTATAGTGAGTGATGAAGTGAGGGAGGCCTGAAATAGGCAAATGTGAGTCAGGTTGTTACATTGTGTATTTATAATCTTTATAATCTTTATAACTTTATAATTGTGTATTTATAATGTATTTATAATCTTTTTTGCATTGATGTATGTGGTTATTATTTATTGTTTTCATTTTTTCTTTTCCTTATCCTTTTTTTTCTTTTTACTTTTTTCTCCTTTCTAAAGCCCATCCAGGGACAAGAGTTGCAAATTGGCTAATAGCTATACACTCTTTGTGCAACACATCAAATTGATTGTCATTTGATTAATTGTCTATGTTTATTGCACTGTCCCTGTCAAATAAACAAATAATCTAATCTAACCAGACTGTGAGTTGAACCTATTAAAAAACAGATTCACTTCCTCAACTTTCTCCTGGCTCCCAGATGGCTGCCTGACTCTCCCCTTGTACCCAGTTATTTGTTTCATTCCCTCCCACACATCTTTAGTGTTGTTTTGCCTGAGTTTCTCTTCCAACTTCCTCCTATAATTGTCCTTGCACCTCCTCAGCATCTCTCTCAGCTCATACTGCACTCCCCTCAGCTTCTCCTTGTCTCCAGCCCTAAAAGCTCTCTTCTTTTTGTTCAGAAGTGCTTTCAGGTCACTGGTGACCCATGGCCTGTTGTTGGAGAAGCAGTGTACAGTCTGAGCTGGCATGGTCATGTCTTCACAGAATCTGATGTATTCTGTGATGCAGTCGGTCATATTGTCTATGTCCATCCCATGTGGTTCACAGAGTATGCTCCAGTCTGTCGTCTCGAAGCAGTCCTGTAGTGCATCAGCAGCCTCCTGTGTCCACCTCCTCACAGTCCATGTGTAAGCAGGCTGCCTTTGCACAAGGGGAACGTACTTGGGTGATCACATGACCATGCAGTGATCTGATTTACCAATGGGGGGTAGAGTTGTGGCACTATATGCATCCCTGACATTGGCATACAGTAGATCCAGTGTTTTGCTCTCTCTGGTGGGACAGTCAACAAACTGGTGAAAGTTGGGTAAAGTTTTTTCCCACTGAAACATGGTTAAAATCACCTGTGATGGTCATGAATGCATCCGGGTGATTCTCCAGTAATGTGGCTGGAGTGGAGCTGATGATGTCACAGACCACCGCTGCATCAGCTGACGGAGGGACATAGATGATAATAATTAACACACACTTCATTTCTCGCGGCATATAATAAGGTCTCATACTGACAGCCAGCAGTTCAATGTCCGGGCTGCAGCACTTTTCCTTCACATAAATGTGCCTGGGATGACACCATCGTTCATTAACAAGAAGTGCCACCCCTCCTCCTCTCTTTTTCCTGCTGCTATCACGTCTCTGTCCCCCCCCCCCCCATTTAGTCTTGAAGCCAGGTATCTCTACGTTTACATCCGGGATCTGTGAGTGTAACCACGTCTCCGTAAAACACATGAAACTACACTCACGATACTCCTTTTGTGTTCTGATCAGCGATGTAAGCTCATCTGTTTTGTTTCCCAGGGATTGCACTTTCCCAGTGATGACCATCGGTACAGCCGGCTTATGCTTCCTCCTTCTCCTCCTAACCTTCGCTCCAGCCCTTCTCCCGCGGTGTCTCCTCTTCAGCTCATCCGGGATGAGGGGCTTCACTGCCGGCCGCAACGCTCCAGGCGCCGGCCTCCTCAGCGCAATCAGCTGTTCATGTGTGTAAACAATGCATCCGCCCCCACCTCTGTTGATCTCCATTGTCCGAGGAAGCAAAAAAAGCAACGAAAACTAGAAAAAAAGACCGGCTAAATAGAGAGAAAAGTTGGTCCAGTCTTAGTCTGGACAAGATAGGCAAGATAGGCAAGCCAGACAGTCATGAGGTGAGCGCCTGACCAGGCACATGGCTTTACTGGAATTGGAGGGGGGGGGGGACATGTGCAGAATGAGGTAATTGTTATATAAAAGTTAACTTTAAACCAATCATAAGAGGCCAAGAAGCCTAGGGTGAGATTGCGGGCCAATCACAATTGATTGTTTAACACTATTTAAAGGAAGCCCAGAGTCCCCAAAATGTTCATTTTTGGCGGACCTCAAGACCTCCATCATTCCACAGCAGCAGGTTGAAGGCACGGGGACCGCCAGGGGAAAGTGGACCAATTGTCATCTCATTTCTTCAACTTTTAACAGTTTTTAAATCTTCTGCTGCAAAGAGCAAAAATAGCACTTTGGGTGAGTGGAATAAGGGAAGTGAAGAAACCACAGCTGGCTGCGCTCCCAGCCTGCCGCCTTATATCATCCCAGCAGAGGAGTGAGAGGAAGCCGGGGCTGCAAGATTTCTCCGGACTGAAGACTCCGCTTCAGGGGCTTGACTCATCTTCCTCTCCCTGGCAGATGGCTTTGCAGACCACTGGTGGAGGAAGAGAAGGGGAGTCTCAAGAGTCAGCTATCCCGCCCCGCCCGCTTCTTCCCCTCTTCCCCCTGAAAGGGGAGCCTCAATGGAGAAGACCAGCTATTAAAGCGTACCTGTGGTGGTCGTGAAAAAAAAGATATTATATTGAGCCCCTGTCTCACGTTCTAGTTCAAGTTTAAGTTCAAGTTCAAGTTCAAAGCAATGTGATATAAATCCATTGCTGATGTGCTGGTTCAGCTATGTCAGCAAAACATGCGAGCAGCCATACTAATGGCTACATGGCCTGCCAGGACGCTTCCTGTGACGTAGTGTCGTGGATACTGTCTGGATCAATATTGGCTGAGCCTGGAGTGCCCGGATGAGCAGTGGCTTTCAGGATATTCTAATTCAAATTCAAACGTTTATTTCAAACTCAGGGTTCATATTAAATGCTGAACTAAAATGAGTAGAAAATAAATAAATAAATGCTTAAACAATGGACACTCTAAAGGGCTGTTTTGAAGCCACCGCCTGGAAGCAGCTCTGCGATCCACATGGTGCGGACATCGATGGCCTCACTCACACCTTCACGGACTACCTCAGCTTCTGTGTGGACAAATCCGTTCCCACCAAGACCATACGGCGTCGCTCAAACAACAAACCCTGGATCAACCCTGAGATAAAAACACTTCTGAGAGAGAAGAAGAGGATCTTCAGGTTGGGGAATAGGGAGATGCTGAAGTCCGTACAGAGGGAGCTGAGGAGAAAGATCAGAGAAGGCAAGGACAGCTTCAGGAAGAAGATGGAGGACAAGCTTCAACAGAGTGACATCAGCGGGGTCTGGAGAAACCTCAAAACCATCTCTGGGCTCCAGAATACCTCCCCCCAGGCCACGGGGGGCAGGGAGTGGGCGACCAACCTGAATCTGTTTTTCAATAGGTTTGACCAACCGCCCTCCCCCCCCTGACTGCACAACAACCACTGCTGCCTCTAAAGAAATCAAGTCCTGCTGCCCACTCCCCACTCCCCACTCCACCAACACCCCCCCACTCCCAACACACAGCCCCCCATCCTGACCCTGACCAGGACCCAGGTGAGGACGGAGCTGAGGAAGATCAAGGCAAGGAAGGCGTCGGGACCGGACGGCATCAGCGCAAAGCTCCTCAAGTCCTGTGCAGACCAGCTGTGTGGGATTGTGACGTATATCTTCAACCTGAGCCTGAAGCTGGGGAGGGTACCACAGCTGTGGAAAACATCTTGTGTGGTATCTGTACCAAAAACTTCCCACCCCAAAGACCTGAACAGCTACAGACCGGTGGCCTTGACGTCCCACTTGATGAAGACCCTGGAGAGACTGCTCCTTGCTCACCTCCGCCCCCTGGTGGAACCAGCGATGGATCCACTCCAGTTCGCCTACCAGCATGGCATTGGGGTGGAGGATGCGGTGATCTTCCTCCTTCACCATTCTCTGTCCCACCTGGAGAAGCCCGGGAATATGGTGAGGATCATGTTCTTTGACTTCTCCAGTGCTTTCAATACCATCAAACCGATGATCCTGAAGGACAAGCTGCTGCGCGCAGGGGTGGACCAGCACCTGTCATCATGGATCCTGGACTACCTCACGAACCAGCCTCAGTTTGTGAGAACCCGGGACTGTGTGTCCGACACGATCATCGGTAGCATGGGGGCCCCCCAGGGAACGGTGCTGGCTCCCTTCCTGTTCACTCTTTATACTGCGGACTTCTCACACAACACAACACACTGCCATCTACAGAAGTTCTCTGATGACTCTGCGATCGTTGGCCTCATCTCCAATGGAGATGAAGCTGAGTACAGAGAGCTTATCCAGGACTTTGTGGACTGGTGCCATCGGAACTGCCTCCAGATCAACGCGAGGAAAACTAAGGAGCTGGTGGTGGACTGCCGCAGGCAAGGACAACCCCTCTCAGCACCAGTAAATATACAGGGAACAGACATCGAGATGGTGACATCCTATAAGTACCTGGGTGTTCATCTGAACAATAAACTAGACTGGTCACACAATACTGATGCACTCTACAAGAAGGGACAGCGCAGGCTGTTCCTGCTGAGGAGACTCAGGTCTTTTGGTGTACAAGGGGCGCTGCTGAAGACATTCTATGACACAGTGGTGGCATCAGCCATCACTTTTGGAGTGGTCTGCTGAGGCAGTGGCATTACTGCATCCGATAGGAAGAGACTGAACAAACTGATCAAGAAAGCTAGCTCTGTCCTGGGGCAGCGCCTTGATCCGGTGGAGGAGATAGGAGAGAGAAGGACGGTGGCTAAACTGTCATCTCTGCTGGAGTCCGAGTTCCACCCTATGCAGGACATACTGAATGCACTGAGGAGCTCATTTAGCAGCAGACTACATCATCCCAGGTGCACAACTGAGAGGTTTCGCAGGTCCTTCCTACCAACGGCTGTCAGACTGTACAACCTAAGCAGGGCTGCTCGCAGAGATAGCAAAAAGACGTAACAACCTAATAGTTTCTTGAATGCAAAAGATGCAATAGACTTACACAATGGTCCCCTCCGGCATACAACTAGGAAAATACCGGTCGCTATGGAGGGTGAGAATATGTATGGGCACATAATCATACCATGTAGGATAACTAAGTAGACGGTTATGCTGTTTCATCCCATCTAGCAACAATGCTCTGCACTGTGTGTGTTTATATATTTACATATTTATTCCATCTAGCTACAATGCTCCGAACTGGGTGTGTTTATATTTACATATCTATATATTTATTCCATCTAGCTACAATGCTCCGCACTGTGTGTTTATATATCTACATATTATTCCATCTAGCTACATTGCGCCGCACTGTATGTGTTTATATATTTACATATTTATTCCACCTAGCTGCAATGCTCCGTACTGTGGGTGTTTATATATTTACATATTTATTCCATCTAGCTACAATGCTCCGCACTGTGTGTTTATATATTCATATATTTATTCCATCCAGCTACAATGCTCTGCACTGTGTCTCTGTGTGTGTGTGTATATATATATATTTTATAGTAATATGTACATATGTATATTAGCTGCTCTTGCTTGCTTGTTTTTTTTCTTGCCTTCTGATTGTTGCTCTGAGTGTTGCTATCCCTGTGCTGTTGCAATCCTGGAATTTCCCCGTTGTGGGACTAATAAAGGCTTATCTTGTCTTATCTTATCTTAAATTCAGCTGGTCGTCTCGTCTGATCTTAGCTCGTAACGGCCGCCAGACGGCCGATGATTCTAAAACTATATACAGGGTGGCAGACACTCGGCGCTCTTGTAACAACAAAAACATACAATGCGATATGGATATCGCAACATGGCGGAATGTAAAGCCTTTGGATGTCTCAATAATAAGCAAAAAAACAAAGATAAACACTTCTTTTGTGTACCCAAACCCAGCTCACCTTGTCAGAAGATCGTAGCGGAAAAGTGATTGCGCAATCTCGGAACAGGGCACAGACGTGTCCTTTCAGACGAAATTGCGTTGTGTGTGAGGACCACTTCGTCACTTTCACCCTCAGAAGACCTTTCTGGCTCAAACCTGCAGCCATGTTGGATGAATTCTTCCTCAGAGTCCGACAATTCAGCCATAATAGAATAAAAACACTCACAACAGCACCCTAGTCGCTCATACAGACAGGAGTATTGACTTTTCAGTAGCAACGTAATGACGTCACATCCGCATGTGTCATGGCTGTGCACAGAGTTTTCATTGGCTGGCCATGCCTGCGGTCGTATTTACATATTTCTCTGGTGGTATATGGCTGGCAATAATTATTTAACGAAATAACGAATACTTTGCCTAATGTTTTCAAGTTGAATGCATTTAGACGACCACCACAGGTACGCTTTAATCATCCCTTTTTCCCCAATCTCACCATCAAGGCTTTTTAGACATTTATCCACAAATTGATTAGATGTTTTTACCAGGTTTTATTATTCAAAGGGTATCTTTTATCTTGGACTCTTTCAGATTTTTAATCTTTTTAACAGTTTTCACATTTTGAGTAAATTGTGGTGATTTTTGAACTTTATTGGGTATTGAAACTTTTTATTTTTTGATCAAATGAATGATTTTATAACTTTCAGCTTTTTGGGTCAGGGTTTTTCAATCAGTAATTTGGTTTGATTTTTAACTTTCATCATTTTGATTTAATTGTTTTCATGCAAGTATATCCTGTTTTGGCTGAGCTTTGCAGATTTTCAGTAAATACCACAGCATATTAAAAGACAGTATGGGAGTTTGTGAGATCGCTGATTCAGTGTCCACTTTTCTTGGGTGACTTTTCAAGAAGGTATTTTTTTTCTACAAGAGGCGGGGTGGTGCGGTGGAGCAGTGGTTAGTACTGTGGCAGCAGAGCAACTCACCCTTGACCTGGGGATCCTGGGTTCGATCCCAGCCCCCGACCAACAGTGATCTGTGTGGAGTTTGCATGTTCTCCCCGTGTCTGCGTGGGTTTACTCCGGGACTTCTCTGGTTTCCTCCCACATGCCAAAAACATGCAAGTTAGGTTAATTGGCATCAAAACTGGGGATTCTAAACCGTCCTTAGATATGAATGTGAGAGTGAATGGTTGTCTGTCTCTCTGTGTTGGCCCTGCGATGAACTGGCGATCTGTCCAGGGTGGACCCTGCCTCTCGCCCAAAGATGCTGGGATAGGCTCCAGCCCCCCCCCCCACCCAAAAAAGGATTAAGTGGAAGAAGATGAATGAATGAATGAATGAATGAATGAAAGGTGTTGCATTTTTGAGTTTTTAAAGGTTACTCTTAAAGGTGTTTTTAAAATAAACCTCCTATAGACCAATTTTCCTGGTCTTAAATATTTACCCAGATTTACCAAGAGCAATGTAAGACCATGAGAGGCTGTCGTTAATACCAGGGGTGTATTCCAGGTGTCTGACTGGATAGGTCACTCGGTCAGAAGTCTGGTTTACAGGTAGTGGAGGTCCCCTGATAAAAGGTAGACAGTGTAGCTGGGTTAACTCTCAATGTCACCAAGCACACACTCATACACGTGACAGAATTTCCTATGAGAAAAATTCCTCTAGGAACTGCAAGCTGGTGAACATAACTTCATTCCAGAGGTACAAGATCAAAGGGTCTTCGACAGTAGAGATCTGATGATCATTCTGATGATCAATTAACAGATCATGGACTAACAGAGACTTGGGAGTTAGAGACCTAATATTTAACAAACTGCATTTAATTTTTAAATTATGAGGAGGAAGGGATGCCAAATCATTAAATTTAGAGACTTGATGTTTAATTTGAGTTTTACCAACTTTTTGTTTAATCACTTTGGGATGCTTATACATTATATTTTTATTTGCTTTGGAGGGGGCAGACAATGATCCTCTGATGGGGAAGACAAGAACTAAGTTGAGGGGTGGTGGATGAAGAGGAGCTGCAGAGAGGCGTGTAAGACTGCGACTCTGCTTCCTGGTCCCAACTCTGAGTTGTCAAGGTTTTGGAAATTTGGATAAAAATGATGCCAGATTGTTAGATAAATGAGACACACCATCCAAAGTGGGATGGTCCGTCTCTTCTCATAAGACCAGGTTTTCCCCAAAATGAATTCCAATTGTCTATGTAGCCCACATTGTTTGCAGGACACCACACAGACAGCCAGCGGTTCAAGGATGACGAGCGGCTAAATATGTCATCACTAGTCAGATTGGGGAGGGGCCCAGAGAATACTACAGAGGCAGACATTGTTTTGGCAAAGTCACACACCCATTCCACGCTAAGTTTTGTGACCTCCAACTGCCGGAGACGGATGTCATTAATGCCGGCGTGGATAACAGTTGTCGAGTATTTACAGTTACTTTTAGCCAGCATTTTCAAATTTGACTCAATGTCACCTGCTCTGGCCCCAGGAATGCATTTGACTATGGCCGCTGGAGTCTCTAGGTTCACGTTTCTGACTACAGAGTCGCCAGTGATGAGAGTTTTTTCCTCAGCGGGTGTGTCGCTGAGCGGGGAAAAACGATTAGAAACGTGAACAGGTTGGAGGTGTACTGGGGCTTTGCGACTAGGCTTCCTTCTCACCGTCACCCACCCAGTCTCCTCGCTGCTGAGGAGGGCCGGAAGACCGCTAACGGGGCCTATGCTAGCTAGCTCCGCTGCAGCTAGGGGACGACTGTCAAGAGTAACTGGCGCAGACGGTGTTTCAATGCAGCGGAGCCGGGATTCCAAATCAGACAACCTCGCCTCGAGCGTCTCAAAAAGACAACATTTATTACATTTACCGTTATCACTAAAAGAGGCAGAGGTGTAGCTAAACATCTGACAGAGAGAGCACACCAGAGGAGGAGAGGAAGGAGAGCTAGTAGCCATAGCTAGTGGCTAACCCAAAGCTAACAAAAACACAGATAAAAGGTGAACAGAAGGTTGAAGAGGGTGATTAGGTGACACTGAGTGTGCACACAGGTGCAAGAGGCTTGATAAACAGAAGTGAGAACTAACGGTAGATGGAAAAAAAAGTGATTAAAATACAATTAAAAGCAAAATACTCAGGAGAATGAGGAGAGCAAACCACACGGACAGACAGCAATACAGGAAGTGACAATACGTTACCACAAGTGACGTTCACCCGGGGGCTGAACATAAAGCAAGCCATGAGCATTTGAAAACTCACAGACACAGCAAGATCACAGGAATGGAAGTCAGAGGGTAAGCTATGGTATGACCCCACACAAAATGAACACAGAGCAGGATATATATAGGTAGACAGATGATCAGGGGAAACATGGGACAGCTGGGGATAGTAATCAAAGACTGAACAGTAACACATGAGGAGAAGTGTCTATGACTATGGAAGACATGAGGGACTGAGAATGACTGAAGAAGGAGTACGGGGAACACACACACACAAGACTTAAGCCTCTTTTCCACTAGCCCAGCACACCTCGGTATGGCTCGATTCACTTCAGTACGGCTCGGAATGCTTCTGTCTCCATTAGCACGGTGTTGGGCATGGGTGTTGTGCTAGGGTGGGTGGGTTTATAACAGCGAGGCGGCTCCACACTCCCGTGACGTAACGCACGCGACCCAAGCAAAACATTTTTTTTTCCAAAACTTTATTGAGAAGACCCAAGCAAAACATAACACATAGCTGTACAAGGTCACTCCTCGGTCTGTGGCTTTTTTCACCGTAAACGCCAAAAAGGACCGCCAGACAAGGGTACAGGCAGCGAGATGAAAACACTCTGGAATAGTTCTGCAGCTTCTGGGAGAGCCAAAGGCTTGAGGATACAAACTAGGTCATATATGATGGTAAGCTAATGGTTGCTAATGCTAGTTTGCTATAAGTACGTCGTGCTACACTTTAATGTCTGCAAGTTATCGCTGTTAGGTACTAAAATATGTATGCTGTGTGTGTTTCAGATGACTCTGTTGTGGGGAAATTACTGCTTCATTCGCTCTGGGCGTGCCTGTCACGGATGTCATCAGCCTGTCACTGATGTCAGCACAGCTTCACAAACGATCAGTGGTTATAGAGCTTAAGAATGTCTGTAGAAACGTTTTATTTCCTGTACAACAAATGGCTCTGATCTGCTTGAAAATCATGGAGAGACTGTTGAGACATCATGGACTTACCTGCTTCTGCAGCAGATTCTGAGATGGTATCATAGAAAAAAACGATCAGCTGACACAACTTGATCGCCAGGTTAATATTAGCCACAAAATATATATCCAAAAAGTAAACTTTACTGAGTTAGGTATAATAAGAGTTATCGTGCATTTTAGGCTAAAACAAACTTGATCTAGGATTAAAAGCAATTAAAATAATGCAGTCACAAGTTTACATGGAAACATGTACTGTAGAAATATATATTCTCTGCATCAACAATGTACTAGATATGCATTCATGTTGTATTGCACTGGGATTTGCACTGACAATAAACCTATGAAGTTTTTGCAGATGTCTCTTTTTTTTATATGTGAAGGTTACCACCATGTGGCATAAATTAAATACTGAAAGATTGGAAAAGCTAAGAATAATCCCGCAGTTTGAGAAATCACTTTTGGTTTGGTGTAAGTCTGTCAACAGAATTATGAACCATAAAGCAGTTTGTGTTAAAATGTTAAATCCAATTAAACCTAATCCGGGGGCTTCCAATCATGTGTCATGGGGGGCCAAGACCCTGCAGGTTCTCTCTTCTACCCAGTCTCTTCAGCAGGTGTTCTCACTGATCAGTCAGTGGAAGAAGTTCAGTGGAAACTGCTGTTGAAGACACTGGTTGGAGGTAAAGCCTGCAGGGTCTTGGCCCTCCATGGCACATGATTAGACACCCCCCCCCCCCGCCCAAACCCATTATGATGAAGAGCAGATGCTAATATGACCCAGAATTCCTCCATATACTGGTACTGTCACTGTTGAGAAACGTGTTATATGTCAATTTAATCCTATCCAACTTTTACTTTCAAAATAAGTGTAAATATTTGCAAAAAGCAAACATTATTAGAAATATGTTATATTTCAATTTAATACTATCCCACTTGTACTTACAAAAACATGTGAATATTCATAAAAAGCACACACATGAAAAAGGTAGCACCACAAGCAGTGGGTCACAGCGGTTTTGGGCAAGAGCTACACAATTGTGTATCCTTTGCCAATCTGTCTGCTGTTATTTAATGTTTAACAGTTAAGGGACGGATGATTATATGCTCCAAAACCTGAGAAACTCTCTGATAAAAAAGCTGCAACAACACAACTAACTAACTAACTAACCTGCACTTATATAGCGCTTTTCTAGTCACAAAGACCACTCAAAGCACTTTCATTAATACTAACCCTCTATTCTAAGGGCCTATAGGAAACAGATATCTAGGGACAATTTAGAACAGCCAATTAACCTAACATGCATGTTTTGGGCATGTGGGAGGAAACCGGAGAAATCCCGGAGTAAACCCACGCAACACGGGGAGAACATGCAAACTCCACACAGATCACTGTTGGTCGGGGGCTGGGATCGAACCCACGATCCCACGATCCCCACAATCCCCCGGCCAAGGGTAAACTGTGCTGCCGCAGTGCTAACCACCGCCACCGTGCACCGTGCACAAGTCACTTTTGGTTTGAATTAACTGCCAAATGACCTAGAAATAATGAGCTGAAACTTGTTTTTATTCGTATTAAATAATGAGACAGTGGCACACTGGCCAACACCAAATTGTATTATTTTTTACATCCTAGGGCATTTTGGATGTACTGAATAAAAAAAAAATCATGTTTTTCACCTTCAGGTCGTTTGGAACAACAGTATTAGTATTTTCCGTTTTGATGATGCTACACTCCTTCTAAAGTATTGTAATTCTCTGAATTTGGAATGCCGATAGAACATTCAATTTACATATACTTACTTTTTTACCTACTTTGACTTGTAAGCTTGATCAGTCTCTCCTGCTGCATTTTAAAGTCCAACTGTGCAACTTCTTATAAGTTAACATAAAAAAATTTACCCAAAGTTTAGAACTGGATCATGTGGTGCTAATTTTTTATGATATTTCAATAAAAAGAACAGAAAGCTTACAAAAACATTTGTTTTTTGGTCTAGTTAAAAATTACATTACCTTTACAATGGTTGACCCCTGACAGGATGATCAGCATCATTTTCATCAGACTAGGCAATGGAATTTCTATGTAATTATACTGTTTTATAATTCAGTGTTATAACAGACAAACCACACTTTCAAAAACAATTCCATTTTATTATATACAAAATATTAAAATTAAAAAAAAAACTTTGCAACACAACATGAAGGTTAATCGACATTTTATACATGCCGACCACTGAGTGCCTCTACCAGCTTCCCAAACTGGGTCAGGAAGGCTTGGTTGAATGAAGCCGTCTCTGCCAGCTCCTGGGATACCCTCGCGTTTTCTGCAACCTCATTTAAATGTTGCAAATATTTATCATTGAATAGATTTTGCGCCTGGTGGCGGGACAGATTCACATTGGAGAATCCGGGCGGGCTGGTGTGGCAGACGCGTGGGATGATTCTACAAGGAAAATGCACACAATAAAATACAGCACGAAAGTGCAAGATATACAGAAAAGACAATAGTTTTTAACAAGATTACATAAGCTTATTTCAGCGTATTGTTCACATGAATAATTAAAAGAAAAGCGTGAGTCCGCAGTGTGCTGCAATAAAGCAGAGCGATCATCATCCACAAATGAACAGCTTTTTTATTGCATAAATAAACTGAGCGTCTTACCGAATATATTTGCGAAAAAACGCACAATAAAAAAAAAATTAAAACTCACCGTTAAAGGACTCCGATGTCGAGACCTCCCGGTATATTTTTTCATTCCGGGTGGCTCCGTCTAACTCGCGCTGGATGCGTTCGTCTGAGAATGCAGTGAGCAGACACTGCAGCTCCTTATTGGTCCATGGAACACCCTTATTACGCGAAGCCATTTTTGATAGAGAATAAATGAAAATAGCACAGCAATACACTGAAAATAAACCGCCAACAGTGGTTGCGCGCTGAGTAATGGCGGTCGTGAAGATTCTTTTTTTTTTTTCAAAAACTTTATTGAGAAGGTCGTGAAGATTCAGCAGAAGAGGAGGAGGAGAGGGGCGGTTACAACCTGACCAATCAGCGCCGGTTATGACCTTACCAATCAGCAGCGACCAGTCTGTTAACGTCACAACACGGCCCAGCTCAGCACTGCTGTACCCTGCCCTTGAGCGGGGCTGAGAATCGCGGCTGTTAAACCGTGTTGGGGCTTGTGGAAAAGTGTACAAAGCGTGCTGAGCCGTCCCATGTCGCGCTAAAGCGTGCTAGTGGAAAAGGGCCTTTACATGGATGACCAAAGGGAGACACAGTCCAACAACAACTGGTAACAGGGACCACATGACAGCTGAGGAACGGGAAGACAATAACAATCACAGAGGACCCAGAGGAGACACAGAAGGAAGAACACAGAAAATTTTTATCAAAGGTGTGGAGAGTGTGGGAAATGATGAGGCCAGTTTACGAACAGACGAAGTTTTATTAACACTCTCACATCATCCATACACAGAAAAGGAATGAATCAGCCAAGCCAGGTTCTTCTTATAAACTCAATAGATCATCTCACATCTGCATGACATTTCACATCATGCTACATGACATCTAACCCCACAATACATTTCCCTTAAACCCCCAGCTCCCTCTTCCTGCCAACTCCCCATGACGTCCCTGACCATTATTCTCTTATGTTTACCACTGCATCCTGACTGAGACGCTGTCTGCTGACTCCTCTACAATATGCACTGCTACACCCCCCCCCCCAGACAGAGTTTTAGTCCCCACGTCTTTTGGGCTTCAGTCTCCTCCCATATCTGCTGTAACGGGGGTCTCTGTGCCGGCAGGGGGCTGCTGGACGTGTATCTGACTGCGGGTGGGCCAAGGCGAGGGGGGGTGGACTTCGCTCTGCCCTCGTGGCTGTCCTGGTGAATCGTTTACCTGGGGGAGTTCTCCGTGGGGGTCTTCCACGCCAAGGCGCCCAAGCCAGCAGCACTTGCTCGTCCGCCACCACGAAGGCGGGCTTAAGTCTGTCTATGCATATTTTCTCCCGACGACCCCCCAAGTCTAACAAAAAATGCTTGTCCCCTGTTTCCAGCACTCTGAATGGGCCATCGTAGGATGGGGGCAATGGAGGGTGGTGGGCATGTCTGACGAACACGAACGCCGCATTCTTCAAAGTTTTTGGCACAAAAGCCCATGGAAAACAGTGGTGGGCCGGGCAGGGCAGCGTGCCTGTAACTGCACTATGCTGCAAACGCTGAGACGGGCAGCTGTCCAGTGCAGGATTATCTAGCAAAAATTCCCCGGGCATCCGCAGTGGCTGAGAAAAAACCAGCTCAGCTGGGAAGCCTTCAAATCCTCTTTTGGTGCGGAACGCAACCCCAATAAAACCCACGGCAACCGGTCTACCCAATTTGCATCCATCAATGAAGCCCTGGGCGCTGCTTTCAGTGACCTGTGAAAACGCTCGCATAACCCATTGGCCTGTGGGTTGTACGCGGTTGTGCGATGAATTGCAACACCCAGGCTGCGGGCCATCGCGGACCAAAGTTCGGAAACAAACTGAGGGCCCCTATTGGACATGATGTCCGACGGGATTCCAAAACGCGCCACCCGTGTTGTCAAAAAAGCGCGCGCCACGTCCGTGAACGTGGTTGCCGCCAGCGGGACTGCTTCTGGCCAGCGTGTGGTGCGGTCCACCACTGTCAGAAGGTGTGTGCACCCCTGCGACGGTGGGAGGGGGCCCATGAGGTCCACGTGAACATGATCAAACCTCTTAGCCGGAATACGAAACAGCTCCAAAGGATCCTTCGTGTGTCTGTGCACTTTGGCTCGTTGGCATGCTACGCAGGCTGCAGCCCACTCTTTCACTTGTTTGTGCAGGCCTGGCCACACGAACTTCGCTCCCACCATTTTGGCTGACGTGCGCACTCCTGGGTGCGCCAAAGCGTGAACTGACTCAAACACCCGGTTGCGCCACGCGACCGGGACCACCGGACGTGGGCGTCCTGTGGAGATGTCGCAGATTGGGGGGGCTACCGTCTTGCAGTACTCTGCTCTCCAGCCTTAACCCTGTTGATTAAGGCTGGGGATCTGTTTTATCCTTTTCTTTAGTGTCATGGTTTGGTCAGATAAAACTGAAACAGAGGAAATCCTTGGATCAGGTAGTTAGATGGTTCAGTCTTTGCTTGGTGAGTCACAGCTGAGCCTGACATCCCTGTACGCCAGACAAGTACAGAGGATGGCTACCTCCATTTTAAATGATGACTCCCACCCTTTGCACTGCAACTTTCAGCTTCTTCCCTCCAGACGGAGGTTTGCTGTCCCAAAAAGTAAAACCCAGCGCTACAAAAACAGCTTTGTTGCTGCGGCTGTCAAAGAGTTGAACAAGCTGTAACAATATATTGCACATAATTTAGGTACCTATTTATTAACTCCATTTTATATTTACTTATTTTTGTAGGATATTATTTGGGTTATAAATATTTTATTGGGTTTTAGGCCTTTGAGTTTTTAACCTCTTTGACTAGTTTTTAACTTTTTAATATGACCCTTCTCTCTTACCTCTGGTTTTTCTCTTATCTCTTTGTCTTTATATCCTGATTGATGGAGCCTTGAGTATTCTTATCATGTTTATAGTCAGCTTCATGTGTGCCTGTGTTTGTGTTTATGTTGAATGTAATTGTGGTTTGTAAATATGGATGTCACCAGACTGCAAAACAAATCTACCTACGGGTACAAATAAAGGAACCTGAACCTGAACCTGAACCTGAACCTGGTCCAGACTGGAGCGTGTGTAACGGATGCCAACTAGTACTGTTCGGCGTAGAACGTTAGTAAAACCTCCCTCCCGAAAGCCTCATACAGTATCGGTAGCGCTGAGCTATCGGTCGGACCTTTAGCTCAGCGCGATCGTGCTGTGTCTCCCATGCTCGAACTGTATGTAGTTGACTGAGAGGTCGCGGGTTCGTGTCCCGTGTGGGGCGAACTGCGCAGGATGATCTCTGTTACAATGGTGCCGTGAACCCAGGATGGGAGTGAGGTTTAAGGGGGAGAGTGTAACGGATGCCAACTAGTACTGTTCAGCGTAGAACGTTAGTAAAACCTCCCTCCCGAAAGCCTCATACAGTATCGGTAGCGCTGAGCTATCGGTCGGACCTTTAGCTCAGCGCGATCGTGCTGTGTCTCCCATGTTCGAACTGTGTAGTTGACTGAGAGGTCGCGGGTTCGTGTCCCGTGTGGGGCGAACTGCGCAGGATGATCTCTGTCACACGTGCACACGTCCGTATCGCTAATCTGCTCTGCGGCCACAGCTGTATAATCTATCCCTACGCAGACCGGGGCCACTACTGCGCGCGAGAGGCAGTCCGCCACCACATTCAGTTTACCGGACACATGCTGAACATCGGTCGTAAACTCCAAGATCGCGGCCAGCTCTCTCTGCTGCCGGCCCAACCATGGTTCTGAAACCTTGGCCATCGTGAACGTCAGCGGCTTGTGGTCCACGAACGCAGTGAAGCTGCGCCCTTCCAGCCAGAACTGGAAGTGGCGTATGGCCAGGTGGAGAGCCAGCAACTCTCTGTCGAACGCGCTGTATTTACACTCGCTGTCGCGCAAAGCCCTGCTGAAAAAAAGCAAGCGGCTGCCAAGAACCAGCGACATGTTGCTCCACGACAGCCCCTATGGCCACGTCCGAGGCATTGGTAGTGAGCGCTATCCGGGCCGCCGGGTCTGGGTGCGCCAACAGTGCGGCATTTGACAGGGCTGCTTTAACCTCAGAGAACGCCTGCTCTCGCTCCGGAGTCCATTCGACTCCATCCACAGGTTTCCGTTTCTTGAGCGCGGCGTACAATGGCTGCATGAGTTGAGCTGCGCGGGGGAGGAACCGGTTATAAAAGTTAACCATCTCCAAAAACTCTTGCAGCGCCCTGACCGTCTGAGGCCGGGGAAAATTTGCCACGGCGCACACTTTGTCGGGCAAGGGTATGGCTCCCTCCGGTGAGATGCGGTGCCCCAAAAAATCAATCTCCGTCACGCCGAACTGGCACTTTGCCGGGTTGATTATTAACCCGTGCTCCTCCAACCTCTGGAAAACCGTCCTGAGGTGGGTTGTGTGTTCGTCTTTGGACAACCTGGCCACCAGGATATCATCCAGGTAGACGAACACAAATGGGAGATCGCGCAGCACCGCATCCATCATGGGCTGGAACATCTGTGCCGCTCCTTTTAACCCGAATGGCATGCGCAGAAACTCTAACAATCCGAACGGAGTTATTACCGCTGATTTGGGTACGTCCTCCGTGCGCACTGGTACCTGGTGGTAACCGCGGACCAGGTCTATTTTAGAAAAAAATGCGTGCTCCGGTAAGGTGAACAGAAAAATCCTGAATGTGGGGACTCGGGTAGCGGTTGTGTGCTGTGGCATTGTTCAACCTGCGGAAATCTCCGCATGGTTGCCACGACCCCTCGGCCTTAGGGACCATGTGTAGCGGGGATGCCCATGGGCTGTTCAATCACCTGATGATGCCCAATCTTTCCAGGTTGGCAAACTCCTCGCGCGCTATGGCCAGTTTAGCTGCGTCCAAGCACCGAGGTCGTGCGAAAACAGGCAGCCCAGTGGTGGTGATAAAATGCTCCACCCCGTGTTTAGCGATGGCCGCTGAAAACGTTGGGACCGTGAGTGCTGGGAACTGAGTGAGCAGTGTGTGGAACTTACCGCCTGGAGCTGTGACGTTGGCTTGTGTTACTGGCCCGGCCCCTTGAGCTGTACAGGGGAGAGAGTCAAAGGGCAGTGCGCTAACGATCTGTGAAGAGGAGGTGCGCCGGGTCTTTCAGAGACAAAAGATCAAGAAGGCTGCAGGACCTGATGGTGTGTCTCCGTCCTGCCTGAGAGTCTGCTTCAACGAGTTGGCCCCCATCTTCACCCGGATCTTTAACAGATCACTGGAGCTGCGTGAAGTGCCTTCCTGCTTCAAACGCTCCATCATCATTCCAGTTCCTAAGAAACCCTCTGTTACAGGATTAAACGACTACAGACCTGTTGCCCTGACCTCTGTGGTCATGAAATCCTTGGAGAGATTGGTGCTGAACCACCTGAAGGTCATCACAGACCCCCTGATGGACCCACTGCAGTTTGCCTACCGGTCAAACAGGTCAGTGGATGATGCAGTGAATATGGGACTACACTACATCCTGCAACACCTCGACTCCCCAGGGACGTACGCCAGGATCCTGTTTGTCGACTTCAGCTCAGCGTTCAACACCATCATCCCAGGCATTCTTCATCAGAAACTCCTCCAGCTCAAGGTGCCCCCCTCCACCTGCCAGTGGATCTCCAGCTTTCTGACTGACAGGTGGCAACAGGTGAAGCAAGGGAGATTTACATCCAGCTCCCGAAAAATTAGTACTGGCGCCCCCCAAGGATGTGTCCTTTCCCCACTGCTCTTCCCCCTCTACTCCAACGACTACACCTCAGAGGACCCTTCGGTGAAGCTCCTGAAGTTTGCGGACGACACCACAGTCATCGGTTTGATCCGGGATGATGATGAGTCTGCATACAGGCGGGAGGTGGAGCAGCTGATCCTCTGGTGCAGCCAGAACCATCTTGAACTTAACCCAGCCAAAACGGTGGAGATGACTGTGGATTTCAGGCGACACCCCCCTTCATTCCCCCCACTCACCATCCTCAACAGCACAGTGTCCACTGTGGACTCCTTCAAGTTTCTGAGTACCACAATCTCCCGGAACCTGAAGTGGTCCTCCCATATAGACACTGTCCAGAAAAAGGCCCAGCAGAGGTTGTTTTTTCTGCGTCAGCTCAAGAAGTTTGATTTGCCTCAGGAGCTGCTGGTTGTCTTCTACACCGCCATCATCCAATCTGTCCTCTGCTTTTCCATCACAGTCTGGTTTGGATCTGCCACTAAACAGGACAAGACCAGACTGCAGTGGATCATTAAGTCTGCGGAGAGGATCATTGGTACCGACCTACCCTCCATTGAGAACTTATATCGGTCCATAACCAGGAAACGGGCGGGAAACATCTGTGCTGACCCATCACACCCCGGCCACAAACTGTTTGAACTTCTATCTTCTGGTCGTCGTTACAGATCACTGAAGGTCAAAACCACCCGTCACAGGAACAGTTTCTTTCCTCAAGCCATCACACTGATGAACTCCTAACATTCACCTAGTCCTACCTGTTTGCTGTACTCATGACTTTTCATCCATTATTACATTGCACATAACTCTCACACTGCTTTTTACTTCATTCACATTATATCACTGAATCTGAGTTCACATTGAAATAATGTGTGACTGTATATTTTTTCATATATTTCTGCAAAGTGTGGATAGTCTGAGTAAATAACTGCATATATTCCTGTATATATTTGCATCCTTTTATAGAAATGTGGACAGACTGTAATTTACTGTACATACTCTGTTGTCATTGAATCCTTATTTAAATCCTCCACCTGAACAACGAGAGCAAGTTTTTAGCCAAAGTCAAATTCCTTGTATGTGTTGTGCATACTTGGCCAATAAAGCTGATTCTGATTCTGATTCTGATTAACCAGGAGCCTGTTAGCAACATTCAATAGCAACCAGAAAATCAGCTTCCAAGATCGGGAAACTCAGTGCTGCTATGACAAAAGTCCACTCGTATGTGCGGTCGTGTAGAGATAAAGTCAGTGTTCTCTCACCAAAGGTCTTAATGTCCAAGCTGTTTACTGCTACCAGCCCAGGGCCGCTAGGTCCTGCCAGCCGGTCAGCGTAGGACGGCAGGATGATGCTCTTCTGGGCTCCGGTGTCTACGAGGAAACGCCTCCCAGAGCGCGAGTCCGTCACGTAGCACAGCTTGTTCTCTTTGCTGGTGGTCGCAGCTGCTACCGACTGCCGGCCCTGGCATTGCCCGAGTGCTTGAATTGGCACGGTGACGCACATCTGCATGTGTTCCGTCCAAAACGGTGGTGGTAGAAGCAGAGCGTGTCTCTCTGGTGCTCCTTGGCCCCCGCTTCCGCTACTGTCGGTGGTTCCTCGCCTCCTCTGGTCGTCTCGCTGGGCTCCAACGCCGCTGCGTTCACTGTGAGTGCTCTGGTGGTGAGGATGATCCGGTCTGCCTCCTGGGCTAGCGCACAGTAGTCACGCACGACCAGCAACAGTGAATTGGCCAGGACTGCTCTCGCCTCTGTTGGAAGGTTCCGGAGGAAAAGTTGGTCAAACAGAAAATGTCCATCATCCGTGCCTATTAATGCCAACATCCTCTCCATCAGGTCGACGGCCGAACCATCCCCTAACTTGGAACGCCTCAGGAGCCTCTCTGCTCTCTCACTATGTGGTTGCAGCGCTGGACGCTCGCACAGCTCAGCAGGTAGCAAGCCTGCTCGACCAGCCCCCAGCCCACGACAGATACGAGGCTCTCAAAGCTGCGTTGACCCGGTGCTACACGCTCTCGGACTGTAAAACTTGGTGTCGTCTGCCGTTATTCCCCGGAGGGTGAACTGGGCCTCAGTGTGGTGGAACCAAGAGGGCGGGTTGTGCTGCCAAAAGTCCGGTAGCTTGACTGAAACAGTACACGCGTTGCTGGGGGTTCCCGTCCAGGCCGACTCTGGGCTTCTTGCCTCGTGTTCCATAATACGTCTAGGGTCACCAGTGTGGAGAGTGTTGGAAATGATGAGGCAGGTTTACGAACATACGAAGTTTATTAACACTCTCTCATCATTCATACAGAGAAAAGCAATGAATCAGCCAAGACAGGTTCTTCTTATAAATGCCACAGATCATCTCACATCTGCATGACATCTAACACCACAATACATTTCCCTTAAACCCCCAGCTCCCTCTTCCTGCCAACTCCCCATCACATCCCTGTCTATTATCCTCTTATGTTTAACCACTGCCTTCTGACTGAGACGCTGTCTTCTGACTCCTCTACAATATGCACTGCCACAAAGGTACTGAACAGCCTTTTTCACTTCAACCAGTGGGGAGACTCACTCCCGAGGAGCAGATAGAGAGCAGTGCTGCTTGTACAAGCACACATGTTCCTGACAAGCATGAGGCAGCAGCGACGCCAGTTGCTGACAGTACAGGTAAACAACAAAATGTTTTACTATTTTTTTCTAATTTCAAGATTTGCTGAGGCCAGGGCTCAGCAAGGTTAAATTTTACATATGACCAACTGTGCTTCCCAACTATGCGCAGGATACGTATCTGCAGCCTAACGGCAGCTGACATTACATGAGATTAAATATAGTAGTTCTGAGTATCCGTGAAAAAGTTCAACCACTGTTCTGTTAATCCTGTTCATTATTGGAGCAACAGCCCAATGTTGTCTTTGAATGTTCCTTATTACCCTCTATAGCTTGCTGACAGCAAACTGGTGAGAGAATGTAAAACAAAATTGACCAACAAATAATCGTTAAATTATAATAAAAGCATTGAAAAACAAAAAAAATGGACATAAAGAGAGAAGGGAGAAGAAGAGAAGGATGAACTGTGAGGAAAAATAAAGACAAGGGAGAGAAAGTGATGGAAAAAGACTGATGAACAGGAGGAGAAACAGGAAGAGAAAGTCACAAGTGAAGAAAAAGAAAAAGAGTATGCAAATGGGTATAAATTCCAATGATGTATTTTAATAATAATTAACAAACAACAACATCTTCTATGTCAGGGCTGGGCAACTTTGGTGGCAGTGAGGGCCACAAAATTTTTTCCTCACTTCCTAAGGGCCAGATTTACATGGAAACCTTCAATGTGTGTGTGTGTGTGGGGGGGGGGGATTATTTTCTTCAGTCAAAAGTTTCACAATTAAAACTTTACATGAAAACAAAAACTACTGTTTTATCATATTAGAATAAAAGTTACTGATAAAATTATATCATCACCTAATTTCTAAAACTCTCTCCATCAAAATGATGAGCAAAGAGAAATTCCAGACTTCAATGAACAAAAACACAACATAACAAAAGCAATTTTTTTGTAAGTTGTCTGTGTTTTTTCAGCTGATTTAAGACAGTTTTTCACCGCTGAATCCAAAAAGGACGTCTCTTTCTCTCCATCAGGTCAGGTTTTTATGCTCAGTTGTAAGCAGCTGTACAGCAGTTATGCAGGTGTACTGTAATAGAATAGTAGATATTGATAAAGGTAAGTACATGTAAATTGACTGTTACATCATCATTGTTCAAAACTCAGAAAATTTCAAGAAATAAAAGAGAATTTTGCATCTTATAAAGCGAAAATACCCGTACAGTAAACAAAAATGTATAAAACATGTAGCCATAGTTCAAAAAGTTGACTTGATTGAGCAAAACCAATGAGACTGTTGCATTCAGCACATCAAAACTGGCCTAAATTAGCTAAAAAAAAAACTTAGACAATAAATTTGGTGTTGACCAGTGAAATTAGTTCAAAATTTAAAAAAAAAACATGATGAGGCTTAGTTTGCTCTTGGTTTCTTTGTGGGTGTGAAGGGGCAGAGAAATAACTAATAATAGGTGGGCTTGGTAATCATCTGGCTCCCCAGAGCCAGGGATCCCAGCTTGGGATCATCTGGCTCCCCAAAATGGGGAATAAAAAAAAAGTTTAACTGGTATAAATGAACAAAAAAAAAATCAGCAGATTAAAACGACCACAGTCTCTGAACTTTTATTGCTAGTGATGGATCCATGAGGCGTCATGATGCGTTTCGACACATTGCAAAACTGTATTGATACTGTGTTGATACTGTGTCACTGAATACTGACACCTGCTGGACCTTAAAAATCCCTACAGGCAACCTAGTTGACAGACTCAACTGACACTGATTTGATCACCTAGTATATACAATAATATACTGCTCCAAAAAAATAAAGGGAACACTGTCCCTCAAACTGTCCACTTAGGAAGCAACACTGATTGACAATCAATTTCACCTGCTGTTGTGTGATTTTGTTGTCAGCACATTCAACTATGTAAAGAACAAAGTATTTAATAAGAATATTTCATTCAAATCTAGGATGTTTAGTGTTCCCTTTATTTTTGGGAGCAGTATATAATTTAAGTCATTGTATTTTTTATTGTATTATTTCATATCTTCATTTTAATTTCAAATATCGTTGATATTTTTAGATACAGTCAATAAATAATGTGAACATGTATCATAACGTGAAAATCTAAGTGAACGTGTTGTGAATGAAGATGCTTGTGGACTGGGATTTTTTTTTTTTTTTTACAAATTTTTATTAAAAACAAAAAACCTTTTCCAACGTTTTGAAATTGAGTCTGTTACGCTTTTTTGATACAACTTCTCCAGCTGTAGAAAACATCTGCTCACACGGCACAGATGAGGCTGGAGTGCAGAGAAATTGTAAGGCAAGCTGAAAGAGGTTTGGATAGATGGTCTTTTGGTTGTCCCAGTATCTCATAGGATCCTGGGACCTGGCAATATTGCCTTCTGCCAGGTATCTCTGCACCTCCTGGATGGCATCAGCTGTGGCACTTTTGGTCTGCCTGCCCACTTCAATGTTGAGATGTTGCCAAAGGTTAGCTAAACAACAAATTGGCATTTTAGTACATGATTTCCAAACCACAACAAACAAACAATGCTGAATAACATGGCTGAAGTGGGTGCAGAACGCTGTTGTGAAGATGGTCCCGTCTAAATTGAGACTATGTGCAATGCAAATTGAGAGCCGAATTTGGAGCTGTCTAGTGGATGCAATCATGTTGGGTGCTGCGTCGGTCACAAAACACTTTATTGGTTATGGCCCAGTCCTCCATCATGCCCCTTTTGACTTGGGCCAAATTGTCAGCAGTGTGACTTTGTGGAAAGTATTGCACTCCCAACACAGACGTACACAACTGCAAATTCTCATTAATGTAGTGACAGGTCAGAGCCAAGTAAGCCTCCATGTTCACAGATGTCCACAAGTCAGCTGTTATACTCACTGCCACAGCTTGCTGTACTTCCTTTTTCACTCGTTCCCGTTCCTCCTCGTACTTTTTGGCCACCATTTGTTTGATGGTCTGAAAATTACACCAAGTCAAACCAAAAGCAAATCCATATATTTAAATTAAAGATTAAATAAATTGGATATATCAGCTACAACTTTAGATAATTTCCACAAACCTTTCTGGTGGGCAAAACATATGAGGGCTGAAGGGCCTGAATCAGTTCCCTGAACCCTTC
The DNA here is from genome assembly GCA_020510985.1 of Pholidichthys leucotaenia. Lineage (NCBI taxonomy): Eukaryota > Metazoa > Chordata > Actinopteri > Cichliformes > Pholidichthyidae > Pholidichthys > Pholidichthys leucotaenia. The sequence continues at coordinate 434,789,331 of CM035842.1, read as the reverse complement.
ACTCTCCACAATGCTGAGGGGCTGGCAGTCCTTCACCATGAAATTGAGCAGAGCCTCATCCAGCATCTGCTTCCTGGAAGCTTGATGGTTAAAAATGAAGTAAAGAATAAATTAATAGGAATTAATTATCAATAAAGCAACTGTGAGTAAGTAGTAGAAGGGCTGTATACCTGAGTCTATCCTGGGTGTATACCTGAGTCCTATCCTGGGTCTATCCTGGGTGGACTTCATTTTCATGCCTGGCCCTATAATGTCTCAGCATTAAGGAGGCGCTTTTGTTTAAATACGACAGCTCTGTCGAACAAATGCGACATTTAGCCTGCAGAAAATATGAAGAGTAAACTAAGAGTCACTTTCAAATGACTTTGAATTCAGATAAATCAAGTGGAAACTCTGAGATGAACAGGATGAAACAACAAGGAAATTAAAACAAAGAAAATAGTATTTTAAAAATACTATTTTTAAATACCTTATTTTCCGATATCAGATCAAAATGGTCCCACATGGCGGAAACCTTTCTTTTTCCTTGAGGCTGCTCGTGCTCCGTAATTTGTGATAAATTTGCACAAGGGCCGTCCACAACACATACGAGAGTCTTTGGGCAAATGCATCCCGTTGACAGATGTGCTTCCTTATAAACGCTGGCACGTCAGTGTTTCGACGCGCTAGTGTCACATGACCGATACAGTACCTGTATCGGTCACGTGACTTTCTTAAAGCGATACGCACCGACACACACCGACACAGGGTTTCACTCTATGAGCTCAACGCATGCGCCGACGCATCGGTGTTGCCAGACCCATCACTATTTATTGCTGTCAGTGCTTCAGTCGCATCTTTATAATGAAACCTCAAAGATTTGAATCTTTTAGAATTTACACAATTAGAAGAACAGCCTCAACAATTATTATTATGACAATTTCAATTTCATCAACAACAATTAGAAGAACAGCCTCCCAGCTCCATCATGCTTCACCTGCCTTCACTACTGAGAAGCTGTAGCATTTATTCTTGATTAACCACTTGCACTCCGGGCAATTTTCCTAAAAATGCCAAAAAATAATGTGCCCAAAGTAAATCGAAAGCTGTTATTCAACCCTTTGCAGCATCTTCATGGGGTTGGTCTCATTTAAAAGAAAACACTTTGAATTTTTTGGCAAAAAAAACATAATCTCTCTACGTCCTCCGGCCACTGAGTTACAGTCATCTAAACATTCTGAACTTGAAGAAAAAAAAATTGGACACAGTGTTTTTTTGGATACAAATGCTTGTAAATAACACACAGCTGTCCGATCCGGCTGGAAAATGCAACAGAAATGTAGAACCAAGTGTTATCCAGCTGAGATCCAAATTTGGTAACAATACCACAAAAAATGAATATTTTACACAGCTTTGTTCTCAGGCTGTTCCCAGGCGTTTTGGAACTGTGCCAAATTGTGCAAAATGGCACAGTTTGGAAAAACATCTGTAACTTTTGAATAATTCAATGTAGAAGCTTCATTTTAGGCTCTAATGAAAGGTCACACTCAGGGCTGTGTCTGTGTGTGTGTGTGTGTGGGCGGGGGGTCGTTCTCCCCCCCCGCTACCAAGGACCGAGTTCGGCCCTCGCTACATGACGGATTACACTCCTTGCATGTTTTCACAGCGGCTCCCCCCCCCCTCGCTACTGTGTGTGTGTGTGTGGGGGGGGGGGGGAACCGTGAACGGACCGTGAACGCCCCCCCCCCCTCGCTACAGAAAAGGGCCATCGCTACATGATGGAATAGACTCATATGCTTCTCCCCGCGGACCGGGGGGCGTTCGGACCGTGAACGCCCCCCCCCCACCGCTCCTCTTCTGCAGCGGGGGGGGGGGGGGCGTTCACGGTCCGAACACGGCAAATGAACCGTTTATCGAGGCGCACGCACTTCGTACTTCGTGCGCAGTACAGTTGTAATTTACCGATTGGTCAAAAGTCATTTTTGGATTACAGTTTTCAGGGATAAATAATAATTTAGCTTATAACACCTTACCTCTTCAAAGCAGCAGAGTCGTGGCGAACAGCTCTTCCCCCATTGTCAGACAAACGCGATGCTGCTCCGCTCGTGGATCCCGATCAACATAATTCCATTATTGCCGTTTTGGCGAATGATTTACGACTTTTGTCGTCGGCCTCCGTCTATTCTGCTGGAATGAGTGCAGGTCCCACTTGTGGGTGTTCTCCATGCTGCTGGGTGAGCCTGGGTCTGTATTAGATTCGTCCAGCGTCCTTTGTTTTCATCTGTTGCAACAGTAAATCTCTCTTCACCCAGCCTGAATTTCTGTGCTTCAATTGGCTCCTGCGTTCACAGTAGGCGGGTCCTCCTTCCTAGATTTTCATTCATTGGCTCTTCAAGGCTTTCCACAGTCTGATTATTCATTTTGCACCAAAGAGTGTATACTTCTCATTCCTTGGAATGTTGACAAGGTGAGGAGATGCAATATGTTACCAAAAATATGAAATGCAATTATAATAACTGACATGTTTCAGGACCCAAGAGACAGACACAGACATGGACAGATACAAAATAGTTATTCTTTATTGTCAAATGTGAGTGAGTGTAGTGCAAGTGTGAGTGCAGATATAGCAGCCTGGTCACCGGAGCTGAGCGATACAGAAGACGACCTGGCAACCCTAGAACACACAAGCAGAAACCGTTAAGGCTGTTCAGCACAAAAGGACAAGTGCAGGTGTGCAGCTTACTTGAGGTTGTCTCTGACTGTATCTGGCTGTTCCCCGATGTCCGTGAACTGTGGTGGTTCTGGTGCTTGAAGCTATGACGGTGATAACTCCAGTAACTGTGGTGGAGTTCGTGGCAAGAGCAATGACTGCACTGACAGCTGTGACGTTGACTGTTCCCGTAGCCGTGACAGTGATAATGTCCGTAACCATGGTGACAATGACTCCTGTGACTGAGGGAGTGACAGTACCTGCAGCTGCAGTGGAGAGAATTCCTGAATTAGCGAAGGCCAGGAGTAGCTCCGGAAGGGAGAGGGTAATTCTCCATCCGTTGGAGATACCGTTCCGCCGCCTGGGAGGTCCACCTGTGCACAGGGGTAAAGATTAGGCGTAGAAAAGCAAATAGTCTTCTTACGTGGTAGGTCTTGTCGTGGCGTTCTTGACTTGGCTGTGAAACGAAGCTCTGGCTCATACTCGGTCGAGGAAGACAGACGACTCCGTGCCAGGCTGTCAATGACGCTGGCCTTTAAGAGCCGCTGATTAACACCTGTTGGTCTGTGCGCAGCTGGAGCTGATGAGCGGGATGACGGCCCAGCGGCCGTCATGACAATAACAGTGCCAATTACATAGAGTTTCTGCTGATAGATCACTTATATGTCCAAAAATAAGTCATTGTGATAATATTCTAATTACAGACTTTGTTTAGCTGCAATGCACTTTAATGAAAATGCAGGCCGCAAGCAGGCACAGAATCATGATGGTGAGCCGGTCTTCATCATCAGGTACCCAAAATTCAAAAAAGGCAGATATAAACTGCAAGCAAAGAAAGTTAATCCAACTTTCCGTGAGTATAAGAAATATTAGTATCATTTTCTAGGCTTGTATATGATATTTACAGTGGGTGGAGGGTTGGTCTTCATTCAACTTTCACATTTCATAGCTTTTATCAAATTATGTTAATTTGGGTCAAATTTGTATTTCATACTGTAGTCAAATGGATGTCTAATTTTTATTGAATATATTTTTTTTCAGAATATGTGGATGATCTGATGAATACTCTGTTCAACAAAACCTTGGTTGATCCAACCCACTTATGGGAGCAGTGGCACTCTGTACAAGCCAGAGTTCCCACCACATTGAGTGCCAAATTGAACCCGAATTTTATACCATAAAATGGTAGAAAAATTATTCAAATGTATATGACATGCAACTTTGATGAATGCTGAAATATTAGAATTATAAAATTGACATGAACATTAATAAACTCAATATATGATTTTACAAAACTTTATTTAAATATCATTTTTCACAAATCTAATCTTGGTAGGCAAAATCCCTTGTAGTGATCCGATGGGAATGTTTCTCTGATGAGGCTCACAGCACAGGCAGGCAATATCACCCTCACTTCTTTCTGAGCTGACGTCACTGCTGCCTGCCCCTATCGACAGATGGCGGTACTGCAGCATCACTAAGTGAAAGATGGGCTATTACCAAATAAAGTCATTTATGGAGGCTGGTGACACATATTAAATCACGGGAATGGCCAGAATGGAATATTTTCATACAATCAGTTTATTGGTTCAATAAAAAAATGTCACTGTCCGAGGACTTTAAAAGATGAGAGAGGTCTCCAATTTTCATCATAGGTATACCTCAACTATGAGAGACAAAATGAGGAAAAAAAATCCAGAAAATCACATTGAAGGATTTTTAATGAATTAATTGATAAATTCCTCAGTAAAATAAGTATTTGGTCACCTACAAACAAGCAAGATTTCTGGCTCTCACAGACCTCTAACTTCTTCTTTAAGAGGCTCCTCTGTCCTCCACTCGTTACCTGTATTAATGGCACCTGTTTGAACTCATTATCAGTATAAAAGACACCTGTCCACAACCTCAAACAGTCAGACTCCAAACTCCACTATGGCCAAGACCAAAGAGCTGTCAAAGGACACCAGAGACAAAATTGTAGACCTGCACCAGGCTGGGAAGACTGAATCTGCAATAGGTAAGCAGCTTGGTGTGAAGAAATCAACTGTGAGAGCAATTATTAGAAAATGGAAGACATACAAGACCACTGATAATCTCCCTCGATCTGGGGCTCCACGCAAGATCTCACCCCGTTGGGTCAAAATGATCATGAGAACGGTGAGCAAAAGTCCCAGAACCACATGGGGGGACCTAGTGAATGACCTGCAGAGAGCTGGGACCAAAGTAACAAAGGCTACCATCAGTAACACACTACGCCGCCAGGGACTCAAATCCTGCAGTGCCTGACGTGTCCCCCTGCTTAAGCCAGTACATGTCCAGGCCCGTCTGAAGTTTGCTAGAGAGCATTTGGATGATCCAGAAGAGGATTGGGAGAATGTCATATGGTCAGATGAAACCAAAATAGAACTTTTTGGTAAAAACTCAACTTGTCGTGTTTGGAGGAGAAAGAACACCATACCTACTGTGAAGCATGGGGGTGGAAACATCATGCTTTGGGGCTGTTTTTCTGCAAAGGGACCAGGACGACTGATCCGTGTAAAGGAAAGAATGAATGGGGCCATGTATCATGAGATTTTGAGTGAAAACCTCCTTCCATCAGCAAGGGCATTGAAGATGAAACGTGGCTGGGTCTTTCAGCATGACAATGATCCCAAACACACCGCCCGGGCAACGAAGGAGTGGCTTCGTAAGAAGCATTTCAAGGTCCTGGAGTGGCCTAGCCAGTCTCCAGATCTCAACCCCATAGAAAATCTTTGGAGGGAGTTGAAAGTCCGTGTTGCCCAGCAACAGCCCCAAAACATTATTGCTCTAGAGGAGCTCTGCATGGAGGAATGGGCCAAAATACCAGCAACAGTGTGTGAAAACCTTGTGAAGACTTACAGAAAACGTTTGACCTCTGTCATTGCCAACAAAGGGTATATAACAAAGTACTGAGATGAACTTTTGTTATTGACCAAATATTTATTTTACTGAGGAATTTACCAATTAATTCATTAAAAATCCTTCAATGTGATTTTCTGGATTTTTTTTTCTCATTTTGACTCTCATAGTTGAGGTATACCTATGATGAAAATTGGAGACCTCTCTCATCTTTTAAGTGGGAGAACTTGCACAATTGGTGGCTGACTAAACACTTTTTTGCCCCACTGTAAGTGAATGCCATTTACCGTTTACTTTGTATATTTACTGCTGTTTACAGCCTATTAATCAGTCCCTCCAGGATTTCATGATGTTGCGATCGCATCAATTTATGCAAAATCAGCCAATCAGCGCAACTATTGTGCGACCTTGCAACTTTATCCATTCACCGCAACTTTCCCGCAATTTTGGCCAATCCTCGTCAACCTCCGCCAATTTCACCAATCAAATTTCAGCTGAGTGGCGCTAAAATGCGAAATGAAATGAATGTGAAATGCGACAGCGCTGGTGCCAAACTGTAGCAGCCCTGCTATTCCTTTGGATTCATCAGTGACGTGGAGAGAGGGGACATGCTGTATGGGCAACATCTTGTCCTCCATATCTTCCTGCCCAGGCTTGAATCCCACCAACGCCCAACGCTGGAAGGTAGAACACCGGATCACTGGAGAGGACACTCCAGCTTCGCCTTTGGTGTAGACAAAACACAGGGAATGACAGTTACCGGTTACAAGCCACTGCTCAATTGGCGTAGAGTGCGGCGCCAGGGGTTGTTCCTGACGGTGGGAGGGATCATCGGATCTCACTGGACAGCTACCGCCCGCCTCAAGCTGGGCAGCCCCCAGCCAATAAGGTGTTGTCCCGCCACAGCTTGCTTTCCTCATTGGGTGCATGGGGATGAGGAGAAGTCCGAACAGCAGGCTCAGAACCTTCGCACCAGGCAAGACAAAAAACCAAAAGAGACCAACTCTAAAACTGGGAACTTGGAACGTCCGCACTATGATGACAGGACTCGCTGCTAACCTCAAGGACACCAACGAAACTAGGAAGACTGCCATCATCAATAATGAGCTGAAGAGACTGGGAGTGGATATCGCCACTCTCCAGGAAACACGGTTGGCTGACGCAGGCACATTGAGAAAGAAGGACTACACGTTCTACTGGCAGGGAAAGGGCAGTGACGAACACAGGGAACACGGAGTGGGCTTCGCAGTGAAGAACACCTTGCTGAAGATGGTGGAACCGGGCAGCAATGGCTCTGCACAACTCCTCACCCTCTGCCTCAACACCACTCAAGGCCCAGTCACCCTCGTCAGTGTGTATGCCCCAACACTGACAGCCATACCAGAGGCAAAAGACGAGTTCTATGAGAATCTCGCAACAACTGTCAGGATCATCCCCAACTCTGAACAACTCATTCTCCTTGGAGACTTCAATGCCAGAGTGGGTGCTGACCACGACTCCTGGCCCTCCTGTCTTGGACCATTTGGCGTGGGCAGAATGAACAACAACGGACAGCGGCTGCTTGAGTCCTGCACATATCACGATCTGTGCATCACAAACTCGTTCTTCAAGACCAAGCCCCAACACAAGGTTTCCTGGCACCAGCTGGACTTGATCCTGACCAGGCGCACCTCACTGAAGAACGTGCTAATCACCCATTCATTCCAGAGTGCAGATTGCGACACAGACCATTCATTGGTGTGTTGCAAGGTCAAGCTGCAGCTGAAGAAATTCCATCATGCTAGACAACCTGGAAAGGCACGGATTGACACCAGCAAGATGGCCCAACCAGAACTTGTTGAGCAGTTTGCCTCCACCTTTGAGAAGGAACTTGGTGTACCACAAGAAGGAGAATCTGCAAAGCAGAAGTGGGAAGAGCTGCAAAACACCATTCACCGCACAGCCTTGGCTACCTTTTGGAGGAAGACCTCGAAGTCACAGGACTGGTTTGATGCCAAGTTGACCGAGATGACCCCCGTCATTGAAGCCAAGCGCTCAGCACTTGCTGAGTACAAGAAGTACACAAACGAGAAGAATCTCCAGATTCTCAGGGCTGCGAGAAGCAAAGTTCAGCAGACTGCTCGGCGCTGTGCCAATGAGTACTGGACTCAGCTCAGCCAAGACATTCAAACCGCTGCCATAACAGGGAACATCCGTGGTATGTTCCCTGTATCATGTATCATGTATCATGGTATCATGTTCTTAGACTTCTCCAGTGCTTTCAACACCATCCAACCGATGATCCTGAAGGACAAGCTGCTGCGCGCAGGGGTGGACCAGCACCTGTCATCATGGATCCTGGACTACCTCACGAACCGCCCTCAGTTTGTGAGAACCCGGGACTGTGTGTCCAACACGATCATCAGTAGCACGGGGGCCCCCCAGGGAACGGTGCTGGCTCCCTTCCTGTTCACTCTTTATACTGCGGGCTTCTCACACAACACAACACACTGCCATCTACAGAAGTTCTCTGATGACTCTGCGATCGTTGGCCTCATCTCCAATGGAGATGAAGCTGAGTACAGAGGGCTTATCCAGGACTTCGTGGACTGGTGCCATCGGAACTGCCTCCAGATCAACGCGAGAAAAACTAAGGAGCTGGTGGTGGACTGCCGCAGGCAAGGACAACCCCTCACAGCACCAGTAAATATACAGGGAACAGACATCAAGATTGTGACAGCCTATAAGTACCTGGGTGTTCATCTGAACAATAAACTAGACTGGTCACACAATACTGATGCACTCTACAAGAAGGGACAGCGCAGGCTGTTCCTGCTGAGGAGACTCAGGTCTTTTGGTGTACAAGGCGCGCTGCTGAAGACATTCTATGACACGGTGGTGGCATCAGCCATCACTTTTGGAGTGGTCTGCTGGGGCAGTGGCATTACTGCAGCCGATAGGAAGAGACTGAACAAACTGATCAAGAAAGCTAGCTCTGTCCTGGGGCAGCGCCTTGATCCGGTGGAGGAGATAGGAGAGAGAAGGACGGTGGCTAAACTGTCATCTCTGCTGGAGTCCGAGTTCCACCCTATTCAGGACATACTGAATGCACTGAGGAGCTCATTTAGCAGCAGACTACATCATCCCAGGTGCACAACCGAGAGGTTTTGCAGGTCCTTCCTACCAACGGCTGTCAGACTGTATAACCTAAGCAGGGCTGCTCGCAGAGATAGCAAAAAGACGTAACAAACTAATAGTTTTTTGAATGCAAAAGATGCAATAGACTTACACAATGGTCCCCTCCGGCATACAACTAGGAAAATACCGGTCGCTATGGAGAGTGAGAATATGTATGGGCACATAATCATACCATGTAGGATAACTAAGTAGACGGTTGTGCTGTTTCATCCCATCTAGCAACAATGCTCTGCACTGTGTGTGTTTATATATTTACATATTAATTCCATCTAGCTACAATGCTCTGCACTGGGTGTGTTTATGTTTATATATCTATATATTTATTCCATCTAGCTACAATGCTCCGCACTGTATGTTTATATATCTACATATTATTCCATCTAGCTACATTGCTCCGCACTGTGTTTATATATTCATATATTTATTCCATCCAGCTACAATGCTCTGCACTGTGTCTGTGTATATATATATATATATATTATAGTAATATGTATATTAGCTGCTCTTGCTTGCTTGTTTTTTTTTTGTTGTTTTTTGTTTTTTTTCTTGCCTTCTGATTGTTGCTCTGAGTGTTGCTATCCCTGTGCTGTTGCAATCCTGGAATTTCCCCGTTGTGGGACTAATAAAGGCTTATCTTATCTTATCTTATCTTATGTACAACGGCATCAAGAAAGCACTTGGTCCGGCTCAGAGCAAGATGGCCCCCCTCAAATCCTCCACTGGGGAGATGATCACAGAAAAGAACAAGCAGATGGAGAGATGGGTGGAACACTACTCTGACCTCTACTCCAGACAGAACACCGTGACACCGTCAGCCCTTGATGCCATCGACTGCCTGCCATCCATGCACGAACTTCACGCCGAGCCAACCATCGACGAACTCAGCAAGGACATTGATAGCTTGGCCGCTGGCAAGGCACCCGGTAACGACGGCATACCCCCCGACCTGATCAAGCACTGCAAGACCGCCCTACTGCTGCCATTGCATGACGTCCTCTGCCAGTGCTGGAAGGAAGGTGCCGTACCACAGGACATGAGGGATGCCAAGATCATCACCCTCTACAAAAACAAAGGGGAGAGAAGCGACTGCAACAACTACAGGGGCATCTCCCTCCTCGGCGTTGTTGGCAAAGTCTAGGCACGAGTTGTTCTCATTCGTCTACAGAAGCTTGCCGAACGTGTCTACCCCGAGTCTCAGTGTGGCTTCCGCAGACATGATATTCTCCATCCGCCAACTCCAGGAGAAATGCAGAGAACAGAACATGCCCCTGTACGTCGCCTTCATCGACCTCACCAAAGCGTTCGATCTGGTCAGCAGAGAGGGCCTTTTCAAGATCCTGCCAAAGATAGGATGCCCACCAAAGTTGCAAAGCCTCATCGAATCGTTTCACACCAACATGCAGGGGATAGTGCAGGGATTTTCTTTGCTATGCTCCTGAGGCATGCCTTCAGCACAGCAACAGAGGGAATCTACCTGTACACAAGATCTGACTGCAGGCTTTTCAACCTCGCCCGCCTGAAAGCCAGAACCAAAGTACGCAAGGCTCTAATCAGAGACATGCTTTTCGCAGACAAAGCTGCAGTCGCAACCCACACACAACAGGAGCTTCAGACCCTGATGGACCGCTTCTCCCGGGCATGCAAGGACTTCGGGCTTACCATCAACCTGAAGAAGACTAACGTCTTGGCGCAAGGCATGGAAACACCACCAACCATCACCATCGACAACTACGAGCTGGAGGTCATGAATCAATTCACGTACCTGGGGTCCACGATCAGCAACAGCCTCTCCCTTGATACAGAGATCGACACGAGGATTGGAAAATCAGCCTTCACACTTGCTCGCCTCACCACACGAGTGTGGGAGAATCTCACATCTCTGTCAAGATGAAGATGGCAGCATACAACGCCTGCGTCATCAGCACACTGCTCTTTGGGAGTGAGACGTGGACAACATACGCCTGGCAGGAAAAGAGACTGAACTCCTTCCACTTGCGCTGCATTCGCCACATCCTGGACATATCCTGGCAGGACAAAGTACCCAACACAGAAGTTCTGTCCCGCGCCAGCCTCCCCTCCATGTTCACTCTACTCAGGCAGCGCAGGCTCCGCTGGCTAGGCCACGTTCACCGTATGGAGGATGGCAGAATCCCCAAAGATGTCCTCTACGGAGAATTGGCGACTGGCAGGAGAGACATTGGCCGCCCACAGCTGTGCTTTAGAGACGTCTGCAAGAGAGACATGAAGGCCCTGGAGATCAACACAGAGCGCTGGGAGGACCTTGCAACGGACCGCGCCAAATGGAGAGGCACCCTGACCAGACAGCTCAAGGTGGGTGAAGAGAGACTGACTGCTGCAGCAGATGAAAAAAGGACCCGCAGGAAGAACCGCCACAGACCCAGCAGCACGGAGACCAGCCACAAGTGTGATCTGTGTGACAGGGGCTGCCAGTTGCGCATCGGCCTGTTCAGCCACAGGCGGTGCTGTTCCAGCAGAGTAGACGTTTAGGATTCTCTTCCATGGTCATCATAGACCGACGGAGGCCGACGGCGCTGACATGCTCTGTCTAATCAATCAAATGCATCGCTACATCGCTCTCACTTCTGTATTTACAGCAAGTATTAACGCAATGCTTCAGCAAAAAAACAGTGTGTTATTTAAAAAAAACACTCACCCACGAGGTTTCCAGCATGTCCCTTCCTCCGTGTCCCCCAGCCTGCCGGTTGACGTCTTTGTCCTGACCGTTTGTACGAAGTGCTGGGTTTGTGTTGAAAAATGTCCACCTGCCCCAAAAGCACCCCGTTGCAGGAGCGCACGTGACAAGAGACTCCATAAAATCACAAACAAATGAACAAGTCTAACAGTACAGCCAGTGTTCGATCATTTCATGCATCTTTAGAGGTAAAATCATTACATCTGGTCAATGAACTTTAAAGCTGTGGATCTCTGGTCTGAACATGGAACCCCCCCCCCTCGCATAAATGAAAGATGTTTTTCTGATGAAACGTGTGTGTGTGTGTGTGTGAAGAAACGCAGCCGATAGACAGACAGGTAGGACTTAGGCATAGGAATATTGTCTGCATTTTTTTTGGGGGGGGGGGAAACACATACTCCAATAGACAGTACAGACTAACAGAATAAATTACTTATTTTTTCATTTCTGCTCGGTACTGAGTAATTGGAGACCGTAGGAAGTTTTCAAATGAATGTGCTGCAAATAATTTCCACATCTCTACTCTTTAACATGCATTCAATGCAATTTAGCTGCTGTAATGGATACTGTGTTAAAGTCTGTATTTGCTGTTGCACAAAGGAGTTTTTCTGTAAAGCAGAATTTTCTGCTTAATTTACAAATCACTGTTTAATAGGAAATGTTTGATAATCCTGTGCTTTTCTTGTATTGTTATATAGAATATCGCTGTAGTAAGCTGGAAAAATCATCTGCTTTAAAATTTGTAATTCTTCCCACAACTTTTAGTGCAAAAAAACCTCTCCAAACATCGCAAGTTTTATCACAACTTTTTAAAAAAGGTCCCGCAATTTCAGACTTTTTGGGCCGCAACAATCACAAAAACATCTCGCAAAATCCTGGAGGGACTGATTAATGTGGTCTCAGCATGCAGCACATACCGTGCATGTACTGCAGTGCACACTGCTCCCGCTATATCTCTGTGGCTAGCTCTCTCGCCCAACCACTCCCACAAAGTGGCACCTAGGTGACTGTTAGAGCTCCCTCTGCTGGCGGACCATATAATTGCACTTAAGAATGCAGTTCCAAATACGGTCAAATGTAAAAAATAAATAGATTTTTGGAAATGGCTGGTGGGCCGCAGTGAATGGGGGGGGGGGACATGCAGTCCGTGGCCGCCAGTTGCCCATCCCTGTTCTATGTGAATTGTTGCTGTTTTTAATAAGAGTCTACATTCACTTTGTTAAACTTCTTTGTTTTTCTCCTGATGCCTGAAGGATATTGTCATGAATCTGGGTTTGGAGGCCAAACCTGATTCTGACTTATTGTTATGCTTTGGCCTAGTTTTCCTCCTGACAGCTCTGGCACGCCCCCTCCTCCTGTCAAGCACCATCAGCTGCTCTGTCACAGGTGCTCACACACATACACACACACACATGCACACGCTCCATTCACTCTCATTCACACACTCTCTCCCACATCGGGTGCCGATCAGTTCTGCCCACGCATTCTCGCACCGGCAATCTCTTTCCTCATTAGCTTCAGGAGTATATGATGGCCGCTCCAGAGGAAAGAGATTGTCGGGGCATTTGCCTCCATACGCAGCAGCCACTTCTCCCCGTATGAGTATCACTCCTTTCATTATTCTCCAGCCCGTCACTGCTAACCTGTTTGAGCCGTTGGTGTTTCGGCTGGCCCTGCTTCTCCGCTTCATCCTCCAGACTGCATGTTGCGCCCCGGATCAGCCCCAGCTTTGTAAGTGTCTTTCTTCGACTTTTCTCCTGTGCACTGCAGCCCTGCAGCACTAGGCTGCTCGCCTTTCCTTTGGTGCTTTACGCAGCCCTGCAGCATTAGGCTCCATTTTAGACCAGGCTGTAGAGCATTCGGCTGGCGCCCTGTATGTTTGGTGGCCAAACCCTATCATTACACCTCTCCGTATATTGTGTGTCTAAACCGAACTGATCTTGGTGACTGTTGGACTTGTTTTTTTTGTGAACTTTAACAAACATGGCACTCTCTACTCCTGAGATTGGGTTTTTCATTCTCTCCCTTGTGCGCCGTGTTATGGTGCACGGGGGTTTGTGACAGATATCATCATTTGAAGACTTCTGAGGACATTAAGTTTCTGGTAGGATTTTAATAAGGCCTGAAAAGAAAGTGTAGAACAAAGAAAAAGTAGGGCCCCATTTCTGTCTTTGCCTTGAGCCCCAAATGGACTAAGTCTGCCCCTAGTGGCAAGCCTGTTGTCAACTCGTGCAGACTTCTGACAGGATTCTGACTACATGTTATGCAATAATATACATCCATACATCTTCTTCTGCTTAATCCTTTTTCGGGTCACGGGGGAAGGGGGGGTCTGGAGCCTATCCCAGCATCTTTGGGCGGGAGGCCAGGGAGGAGATCAGGCTTGCTAAGAGGAGCTACAGTGTGAAGTTACAAAAAAACTTCTCAGCCAACAACTCTGCTTCTGTCTGGAGAGGCCTGCAGAATATCACCAACTACAGGAGACCATCCCCCCACCCTGTGGAAAACCTCCAGCTGGCTAACGACCTAAACAGCTTTTACTGCAGGTTTGAAAAGAACCTACAGTTCTCACCTCCCACCCACACAAAAGGATTATCTGCAGCCCCAGGAACTCCATCCCTCCTCCACTCTGACCTCCCACCAGCACTAACGATCTGTGAAGAGGAGGTGCGCCGGGTCTTTCAGAGACAAAAGATTAAGAAGGCTGCAGGACCTGATGGTGTGTCTCCATCCTGCCTGAGAGTCTGCTCCAACGAGTTGGCCCCCATCTTCACCTGGATCTTTAACAGATCACTGGAGCTGCGTGAAGTGCCTTCCTGCTTCAAACGCTCCATCATCATTCCAGTTCCCAAGAAATCTTCTGTTACAGGATTAAACGACTACAGACCTGTTGCCCTGACCTCTGTGGTCATGAAATCCTTGGAGAGATTGGTGCTGAACCACCTGAAGGTCATCACAGGCCCCCTGATGGACCCACTGCAGTTTGCCTACCGGTCAAACAGGTCAGTGGATGATGCAGTGAATATGGGACTACACTACATCCTGCAACACCTCAACTCCCCAGGGACGTACACCAGGATCCTGTTTGTCGACTTCAGCTCAGCGTTCAACACCATCATCCCAGGCATTCTTCATCAGAAACTCCTCCAGCTCAAGGTGCCCCCCTCCACCTGCCAGTGGATCTCCAGCTTTCTGACTGACAGGTGGCAACAGGTGAAGCTAGGGAGATTTACATCCAACTCCCGAAAAATTAGTACTGGCGCCCCCCAAGGATGTGTCCTTTCCCCACTGCTCTTCTCCCTCTACTCCAATGACTGCACCTCAGAGGACCCTTCGGTGAAGCTCCTGAAGTTTGCGGACGACACCACAGTCATCGGTTTGATCCGGGATGATGATGAGTCTGCATACAGGCAGGAGGTGGAGCAGCTGATCCTCTGGTGCAGCCAGAACCATCTTGAACTTAACCCAGCCAAAACGGTGGAAATGACTGTGGATTTCAGGCGACACCCCCCTTCATTCCCCCCACTCACCATCCTCAACAGCACAGTGTCCACTGTGGACTCCTTCAAGTTTCTGGGTACCACAATCTCCCGGAACCTGAAGTGGTCCTCCCATATAGACACTGTCCGGAAAAAGGCCCAGCAGAGGTTGTTTTTTCTGCGTCAGCTCAAGAAGTTTGATTTGCCTCAGGAGCTGCTGGTTGTCTTCTACACCGCCATCATCCAATCTGTCCTCTGCTTTTCCATCACAGTCTGGTTTGGATCTGCCACTAAACAGGACAAGACCAGACTGCAGCAGATCATTAAGTCTGCAGAGAGGATCATTGGTACCGACCTACCCTCCATTGAGAACTTATATCGGTCCATAACCAGGAAACGGGCGGGAAACATCTGTGCTGACCCATCACACCCCGGCCACAAACTGTTTGAACTTCTATCTTCTGGTCATCGTTACAGATCACTGAAGGTCAAAACCACCCGTCACAGGAACAGTTTCTTTCCTCAAGCCATCACTCTGATGAACTCCTAACATTCACCTAGTCCTACCTGTTGCTGTACTCATGACTTTTCATCCATTATTACATTGCACATAACTCTCACACTGCTTTTTACTTCATTCACATTATATCACTGAATCTGAGTCCACATTGAAATACTGTGTGATTGTATATTTTTTCATATATTTCTGCAAAGTGTGGTTAGTCTGAGTAAATAACTGCATATATTCCTGTATATATTTGCATCCTTTTATAGAAACGTGGACAGACTGTAATTTACTGTACATACTCTGTTGTCATTGAATCCTTATTTAAATCCTCCACCTGAACAACGAGAGCAAGTTTTTAGCCAAAGTCAAATTCCTTGTATGTGTTGTGCATACTTGGCCAATAAAGCTGATTCTGATTCTGATTCTGAGGCAGGGTCCACCCTGGACAGATCGCTAGTCCATCGCAGGGCTGCAGTAATATACATATAGTATCAAATACATTTATTATCACAATGTTTCAATCATTTCTTCTTCTCAGATTTCTGAGGAAGCTCCGCCTCCTTTGCCTCCTCCCAGGAGCTGCCACAGGCGTGTGCATGAGAGACTCTTCTCTCGTGTTTCATTTTCATCAAGTTTTTTTTCGTCTCAGTGAAGTATGAGGAAGTAATCTGAGGGGGAAGACAACCCCTTATCAGAAAAACTGCTTCTAAATTGCTCTGACAGACCAAAGCAGATTCATTTGAAGCCTCTCAGTGCTAAATGCATGCTGTCATGCTGACCCTCAGGATTCTGCTTCTCCCTTAAGGCAGCTTCATGTTCAGCCATCCTCCCTATTATTACCTCCACCAAGGAGGTCCTGTTGGTACCGGCGTCTGTCTGTTACCAACATAACTCAAAAAGTTATGAACGGAGGTTGATGAAACTTTCATTTTTTTTTTTTTTTTTTTTTTTTCTTCTTGCCTTCTGATTGTTGCTCTGAGTGTTGCTATCCCTGTGCTGTTGCAATCCTGGAATTTCCCCGTTGTGGGACTAATAAAGGCTTATCTTATCTTATCTTATCTTTCAAGAAAGGTGTGTAATGTCACGGGGAACAGATGATTAGATTTTGGTGATGATCTGAGAATGCATACCTCAGCCAAGGCTTCTATCTTCTCACAGTGTGTTAGCAACAATACTCCAAAACTGATGGACAGACTTTGACGCCATTTTCACCACAAGTGGCTCTAGGCCTGCACACAAACCCATTACATTTTGGAGGTGATCCATGACAAATGGAAGGAGCCTTGGCAGAGGTATGCACTCTCTAAGTTCTTTTCTAGTTTATTACGTTTTTAAGAAAAGAACTCCTGGCATTTATTTTCAGTATTTTTTCTTTTTAAATATTGTTTTTTTCTGATTTAAACCAGAAGAATCTGGAGCATACATGGTGCGTTGCATTTTATTTGACTTACGTTTCTCCATGTCAGTGGTGCAGCTCATTCTGAATTATTCCCTGCTGACATGCTAACACATCAGAATCTTAAGCCTTTTCTAATATGGTTCTCATTGTAGCCTTCTACGTTCTAATACACATTAATTTATTTGTTAATGTTCATCGATTTCTGAAGACAACTAATGGTTTCTTAGTGTTTATTTATTTATTTTATTCAGTTTAATCAGTTGTTCATTCATTCACGGGGCGTAGTGGGAGGGGCTGCAAAAAACAAGAAAAAAGGGAGAAATAAGAAAAGAAAAATGTAAATAAAGAACAGGTTTTGAGTAGTTTGCATTGAAAATGGTAAGAAATCTGTCGTTGACAGGGGGCTGAAGCTAAAGCTTCGCCCCGGGCAAATGCCCCTGACATTCAGAATGGTGGTGGTGGTGGTTGGGGTTCAGCCCCCCCCCCTTCACAAATTCCTGGCTACGCCACTGATTCATGCTTGTCCAATACACAGTTGGACAAGCATGAATGAGCTTCAAAAAAGGCTGATATCAATATGAAATCTTGTATTCCATCTGAGTTCTGCAGCAGGGCTCCCATGAATTTTTGCACTCTCCAAAGCTGTAATTATTAACACAAAGTGTTGCATCGCCAGCCTGTCCAACACTGAAACTGCCAGTGGTAACTTCCATCATTTCTCTTAATATCCCGGGGTCTCCTCCCAGAGGAACGTGCCTGAAACACCTCAAGAGGGAGGCGTCCAGGAGGCATCCTAATCAGATGCCCATACCACCTCAACTGACTCCTTTCAATGTGGAGGAGCAGCAGTTCTACTCTGAGCCTCTCCCGGATGACTGAGCTCCTCACCCTATCTCTGAGGGTGAGTCCAGCAATCCTACGGAGAAAGCTCATTTCAGCCGCTTGTATCCGCGATCTTGTTCTTTCGGTCATTATACAAAGCTCGTGACCATAGGTGAGAGTAGGAACGTAGATTGACTGGTAAATCGACAGCTTTGCCTTAGAACTCAGCTCCCTCTTCACCACAACAGACCAGTACAACATCCGCATCACTGCAGATGCTGCTCCAATCCATCTGTCAATCTCCTGCTCCATTCTCCCTTCACTCATGAATAAGACCCCAAGATACTTAAACTCCTCCACTTGGGGCAGGAGCCTGTCCCCAACCCAGAGAGGACAATCCACCTTTTTCTGGCTGAGGACCATGGACTTGGACTTGGAGGTGCTGATTCTCATCCCAGCCGCTTCACACTCAGCGGAAAACCGTCCCAGCAAGAGCTGTAGGTCATTGCTGGATGAAGCCAACAGGACAACATCATCTGCAAACAACAGTGATGAGATCCTGTGGTCACCAAGCATGACACCCTCCATTCCCTGGCTGCGCCCAGAAATCCTGTCCATAAAAATTATGAACAGGATTGGTGACAAAGGGCAGCCCTGGCGGAGTCCAAGCGAGTGTTGGCAATACGAATCAAACTCTCACAACGGTCGTACAGAGACCGAATAGCTCGTAACAACAAGCCCGATACCCCATACTCCCGAAGCACCCCCCACAAAAAAAACCATGAGGGACGTGGTCAAATGCCTTCTCCAAGTCCACAAAACACATGTTAACTGGTTGGGCAAACTCCCACGAACCCTTGAGAATTCTCGAGACAGTAAAGCGCTACTCCAATGTGCCACGGCCAGGACGAAAACCACATTGCTCCTCCTGAATCCAAGGTTCAACCGACGGCCAGACTCTCCTCTCCCGTACCTTGGCATAGACCTTCCCAGGGAGGCTGAGGAGTGTGATCCCTCTAAAGATCCCCTCATGGATCGTCACCTTATCGTGGTGGGGGGGTTTGCGTGCCCCAGTGATCCCAGGAGCTATGTTGTCTTGGGCAATTTGCCTCTGATAGGGTCACCCAAGACAAACTGGTCCTGGGTGAAGGGCCAGACTAAGAACGATCCAACAGACTCTCATGATAAATTCTAGATCAAGGATTCAGTGTACCCCGCCAGGTATGGGGTTACCGGGGCCCCACTCTGGAGCCAGGCCTGGGGGAGGGGCTCGATGGCTAGTGTCTGGTGGCTGGGTTTCCACCCATGGGACCTGGCCAGGCTCAGCCCGAAGGAGTTACATGGGTCCACCCTCCAGTGGACTCACCACCTGCAGTAGGGATCATGGGGGTCTGGTGCTATGTGGATTAGGTGGCGGTCAAAAGCGGAGACCTTGGCGGACTGATCCCAAGCTTTCTAAATCCTAATACTAATGGATGCTAAAACACGCACGCCAACACACAGTTAGGCAGTCCAGGAATGAAATTGAAATCCACTGGATGACTAAAGGGCTGATGACACGATTTTGACTGCGTCTAATTTTGCAACACATAATTTCAATGTGATGAAATAGGTGGGTCTGTGCAGTTCTAAGTAAAACAGGCTTGTTTTCACATGAATCTCTGCCAAGAATGTGCCGCTAGTCCAGCAAAAGCTAGCAGTGCTCAAATACTTTGCAAGCAGTTTCATGAAATGGTCAGTCGGAAAGCAACTCATTGACATGAGGATGGGCTCAGGGAACACACACACACAGGCTTGGGAAGATTTAAAGCTTTTATTCAAACAACAGGTGGTGTTTGAGTGCGTGAATGGAAGTGTGGATGTGGTGTGGGTGAACAGCGTGCGTCAAGGGCGGAACAGCTCGCCGTGCAGCCAGGTAACCCTGAGGACAGAGCAGAGCAGGGAGTTAGCTACAGTCACACGCCCCATGGGAAAATAACCTCAAGATACTGCTTACGTGCAGGCGAGAAGGTGGCTGGCGTTGGCAATGCAGCTGTAGCCTGGAGGACTGCGCGGCTGCGTACTCTCAACGTGCTGGTGAGAGTGTCATTGAGGAGAGGCGAGGAGGAGGAATTCTGCCGCCCTGGAGGTCCATCTGTGCACAGGGGAGAAGCTGGAGAGAAGGTAAGATGAAAAGTGCAGCTTACGTGCTTGGAGAGAGATGCGCTGGTCGGTAATGAACCGGACGGGCGCCGGAGGTTTTTGGGAGCGTTGTTGAGCAGACGACTCCAGGCCGAAGCAGAGGGAAGAGGGGTTTATATAGGCCAATGCTGATGAGGCGCAGGTGTGCGCGCCGCTGGCGCTGATGACTGGTGAGAGCGAGGTGTAACACTCATACTGGCTCGGACGTCGCCTGTGTTGACAAGGCCTGGAGTTCCTGGCAGTGGAGGGCTAAGGACAGAGCTGTGTGGAAGAATTTGATCAGACCTAAATGAAACAGTCATTGTCGCCCCCTACAGACTGCTATGATGATGATGATTATGATGACCAGACGTTTCCAAGAGCGCCACATCACCAATTGTGTCAGTGGCTGGAAACCCCCTTGGCCATGTTGTGACATCAGCAGGAGAACACAGCGTTTGGCTGCCCATTGCCCGCACAGGATGGAAGCAGTTGAAAACATCGACGATGGTTCCAGCACATGTAGTCTGGAATTGGTTTGTGTTGTCCAGTCTTCAGACGATTATAGTTCAGAAGAATGGGATGATAATGAAGAATCTGGGGGCATCAGACCTTATAGGTTTGAGCCGTGCCAAGCAGACATCATGCCTAGTGAGTCAGACTCAGAGAGTGACGGTGGAGAGGCACACATGGCCGCAGCAGCAGCAGCGACAAACACACCGCAGGGGAACACTGAGTGTTTTGCTTTTCTTACAGATATTGCAAAAAAATATTTGTTCATAAATATAATTTATTTAAACCCGATTTTTCAATAAAATCAGAGCAGTGTATTTATAATAAAACTGAAACATCTACCTGATACTTTCAAGCCCCCCCCCCAAACAAATCAAAAGATACTATTTTTTATTTTTGCAGGTGCCAGTGTGGTCTGTGTGTGATCATGACAACAGAGGAGGAGAATATTTGCTGTCAGGAGCAGAACAAGGTGAAGCAGAAAATTCCGGACGGTGCAATAAAGTGTATCACTGGTCATCACAAGTACTGAGTAATCTGCCAACACTGGGTGAACAAATATCGTTTTTTTGCCCGTCTGTTTTCTTTCTCTGCCACTAAACAGCAAGAGCTGCTGTTCGTCTTGATTGTCTTGTATTCACGTACCTCCATCGCTTCCTCCATTTAGTGCTCTTCGTTTGTGTTTGGATGGCAGCTGTTCAAATCAGTTTGGTGGGTCTTGGCTAACGCTGACAGTACAGTCATGTGAACTGCAGATTATTTTCACTGCGCATGCATGTACTTCAAAACTACTGGATGGATTTGGATGAAATTTTTACCAGAGGTGGTCCTTGGGCTAGAGAAGAACCCATAATATTTTGGTGATGATCCCAGAGCGCATACCTCCGGCAAGGCTCTGGCACAGATGCACCAAGGAATCAGCACCTTGGTGCTTTCATTCATTAATAGTTCAGTTCAATTCAAATTTAATTATTAATAGTTCAATAGTCTTAAACCTCTGCATTACATATTATTTACAGGGCAGTAGTTTCTCATCACACACCAGGGGGAGAGAGAGCTTTCCTGTTGGTGCACATTAATCAGCAGGAAAAATCCTACTTGATAAATTAACTGTGGAAAACGGGGCTTTTATGGTGCTTCTTATTTTCTGAAAGTACAAAATATGGCAACACCTATTTTTTAATCAGTAGATTAAATGGATTAGCAGTTATAATCATTTTGTCTGCTGCCATTGGCTGCCAGCTGTTACTGGCTGAATAACATGCATTGCACAAAACCCATATTTTGTAAACATTCTGATTATTACCATTATTACCTTTGTGATTAGCAGTAGAAGTAGTCTTAAATCATCAAGGAGAACGTGTGAACCCTGACCATCCGTACTTTTCAGTTCAAATATCTGCAATAACAGCCCAGAAATGGAATGTCAAAAGACCTGGCATTGTGCTTCATCCTGGCTAGATAGGTGCTGACACAAATAATTAAGTTAATCATGTAGGCCAGGGGGCGGCGCGGTGGAGGAGTGGTTAGCACTGCGGCAGCACAGCAACCCACCCTTGGCCTGGGGATCCTGGGTTTGATCCCAGCCCCCGACCAACAGTGATCTGTGTGGAGTTTGCATGTTCTCTCCGTGTCTGCGTGGGTTTACTCCGGGATTTCTCCAGTTTCCTCCCACATGTCAAAAACATGCAAGTTAGGTTAATTGGCATCAAACTGGGGATTCTAAATTGTCCTTTGTCATATCCGGCTCTAGGGAGCCGGGCAATCGGAGCCAGGGACAAGCCAGTGAGTCGTGATATTTTATTCAGGGTAAAGGGGAAGGGATGAGGAGAGCACAGATACTCATGCAGACGTACACTCACAGGTTGCACAGCGCAGAGGTAAGCAGCTCGTACCGGACGTGGGGGTAGCAAGACGTACATACTCACAGCGGGATACAAACACAGGAATGCTGCAAGAGGAGTATAAGCTGACACCAGACGAAGGGGCTTCAGCTTAGCAATGTGTTTATGTCGCAGCCCCGAGTCATCGAGGCTGCTCCTATTTATCCTCATTGGCAGCGCCCCAGCTGATGAAGACTAATTGGCCCCAGCCGTCCATAATGCTGCCAGCTGGGGGCCAGCTGAGACGCTGCTCAATGGGAAGCAGGGATGAGGGAAAACATGGGCTGAGTGCCGAGACGGCATCTCAACCCATGGTGACAGAGCCCCTCCCTCAAGGTCGGGCTCCTGAACGACCAGGAACATCCCAGCCCCCCCCCCCCCACCTAGGGTGGGAGGAAGGGAGGCGGACCGGAGGGGAAGAAGCCAAGGGAAGGACAACACCAATGGGGCAATGTAGGGTAGCGGGAAAGAAAAACCCAAATACAATACTGACAAAACAGAATAATTAACCCAGGTACAGATGGGGAGAAGAACTGGGTCAGCACGCCGGTTACATACTACCCAGAGAGTAACAACCATGCGTGACCCAGAGCAAGGAAAAAAGAACCACCAAAAAATGCTGAGTACGGTTAAATAAAGGGGAACCTATACACAGAGCTAATTTAAGTACATACACACAGTCACCAAGAAAAGTGAGGGTGACTGGAACAAATGACAATTATAGAGCATGGTGTTACGGAAAACAAGGCACATGACTCTATAATGAACCAACAGGACAAAAAAGAAATACTGAGTGCAGGTAAAGAAAAACCCACACACACGAATATATAAATACCCAGTCACCTAAAGAAATGAAAGTGACTGGAATAGATGGATAACTGCAGAGCATGGTGTTACGGAAAACAAAACATAACTCTACAATACAAAAAACGAGGCTAAAAACATGGCACAAAAAGTAACATGCTGAGCATGAGCGATGGAAAACAGCACTATAAAAACAAATCCACCAACAGGACAAAACATTACACCCGAGTGACCTTAATAACAAAAGAAAAAGTGACACCCGAGGTGAATGGCAGGCAGAGTCCAAAAATGGCCGAGATGGCTCCGGAGATCTCCCCGCCCATTGTCCAGCTGGCGAATCAGGGGAAGAGAAGTGTTCAGACGGCGAACTCTGGACCCAGATCCCAGGAATCCAGTCCACCGGCAGCCGAACTAGGCTGCCCAGAGGGAAACACAGACCAGTGGGGGGAACCAGATCACCGAACCGAAAGTTCAGTGGGTCGGGTCGTCGACCCGCATCACTCAACCACCAGGACCGTTGAGACGGGCGAAGGATCAGAGCGGTTCCCGGTGGAAGAGGCTCAGGGGAGAGCCGATGACGAGGGCGGCGGGCGTCAGGCCGCAGGAAAACGGCCACCTCCTCACCGGACCTGGACAATACTGGGGCAGCACCCACGTCGGACCCCGATCGGGCCTCAGGCGAACCCACGTTGGACCCCGACTGGGTCTCGGGCGAACCCACGTTGAATACTGCACCAGAACCGACCTCCAACGTTGAACCCGGACCCTCCAGCACCACGAGGAACAGCAACTCCTTGCCGGTGACCCTGGAAGAAGGCTCAGAAGAGAAAACAGAACCGGGATCAGGATCACCGGCAGCGCCAGAACCCGGCGAGACGAGCTCAGACGCAGCGGACGGCTGCACCCGGCTCGTCTCCCCTGGAGATAGGCTGAAGTGCTCGGGGATAAAAAGAGAGAAAAGAAAGGAGAGCACTCGCCTGATCTCGGGTTCTGACGCCGTCCAGGACTGCGAAGATCCAGGATCCGTCGTCAGGAGGTCGTTGTCAGGCTCCCATCTAGCCGCGTCGGGCCCCGCAGCCAGCACGATGGTCAGCGCAGCTTGAGATCCCTCCAGCTCAGGTAACCCCGCCGACGATCCACTCGGCGTGAAGCCAGAAGAATCTCGTCCCGTCGGACCGAACCGCTCCTCCGTGGAGACCCGGGGACGCTCAGTCGTCGGCGTAGACTCCACGCAGCAGTCAGTCCCCCTCCTCCGTCCGCAATGTAGCTGCGGAACCACAGGCCCTCTCCATATCCCACCACGTTGACCCGGAGCCGGGGACCGCTCGGCGGAGAGAGACACAGAGGATGCGGGATTAGGCATACAGGTTACAGCAGGTGGGGAGAGTTCAGGGAGCTGCGAACCCTGAACTTCTCCTCCAGGGATGTGACAGAGCAAATCATTAAGCAGGTGTGAAAAAACAATGACTTGCCTGCCCCCTGGAGGTTGAGTATCGCCTGCTGTAGTGGATTCTGCTTCTTCCTCTCCCCGCCCGGCGATAACGGAGGACCCCCCGGGAATTCTCGTCTGAGGGTCGCTCGCGTTGTCTCCAGCAGAGAGCTCACCAGGCCGGGATTCCAGGCACACACAGCGGTCAGGAAGCGCGTCGAGGAGGAGGGGGAAACAGCCGGGGTGAGCCAGCCCGAATGTCCAGGAATGACAGCGGGGGAACGAGGCTCAGGGGACGAGGCTGTAGAGTCTCCACACTGACGAGGCGAAGGGATGACAGCTGCGTGGGAGGAACGGTCCTGACGATGACCCAGAACTGGATCCGGACGAGGTTCGTGCAGAGGTGACTCGGCGATGTGATGACGACTACTCCCAGGGGACGAAGCGAGGGGGAAACCCAGGATTCGCCGCTCCAGATCGGAGATCGAGGCGAGGAAGGCGTCGAGCACGGGAAAGCTTCGTAGCCCTGAAGTCCTCACCATCAATCTCACTGCCGCCGCCACATGCCTTAAGGTGGTGACAGGAAGCACAGTAGAGCTCGCGACAGCCACTCGACCCCGGACATAACTGCTGTCAGCTGCGGCTCCTAGAAGGGAATCCCGAGTGACGTGGCGCAGGTCGGGGGAAGTCCTCTGGTTGGCGCGAACTCCCGGACTGGAATAGCGGCAGGAACGGGACTCCGAAGCGGGGAAAGACGTCGCCCACTTCGACTCCCTGCCGGGATTTCCATCCACCCCGTGGAGCTTCTCTCGCTGTGTACCTGCAGCGTCTATCCTGGCACTGTCCTCCAGATGGTACAGAGAGTGAGGGTGACAGTCCAGGAGTTCCTCAGCACGGCCCGGATGCCAGCGTCTCGCGTTGGAGGCGTCGTGCAGGGTGAAGAATGTCCCGTCGACAGCCTCCGAGATGGACCTCAGCTCGTCGCCCTGGCGCCGGAAGTGACTCCTGGGAAACGGCATGCTAGCAGCGCTGACACTCGGACAGAAAGGTACATTTCCACAGCGACTCACGGCCGCCGGCAACTCTTCTGGCTGCGACATACTGTCATATCCGGCTCTAGGGAGCCGGGCAATCGGAGCCAGGGACAAGCCAGTGAGTCGTGATATTTTATTCAGGGTAAAGGGGAAGGGATGAGGAGAGCACAGATACTCATGCAGACGTACACTCACAGGTTGCACAGCGCAGAGGTAAGCAGCTCGTACCGGACGTGGGGGTAACAAGACGTACATCCTCACAGCGGGATACAAACACAGGAATGCTGCAAGAGGAGTATAAGCTGACACCAGACGAAGGGGCTTCAGCTTAGCAATGTGTTTATGTCGCAGCCCCGAGTCATCGAGGCTGCTCCTATTTATCCTCATTGGCAGCGCCCCAGCTGATGAAGACTAATTGGCCCCAGCCGTCCATAATGCTGCCAGCTGGGGGCCAGCTGAGACGCTGCTCAATGGGAAGCAGGGATGAGGGAAAACATGGGCTGAGTGCCGAGACGGCATCTCAACCCATGGTGACATCCTTAGGTCTAACTGTGAGAGTGAATGGTTGTCTGTCTCTCTGTGTTGGCCCTGTGATGGATTGGTGATCTGTTCCAGGGTGGACCCTGCCTCCCGTCCAAAGATGCTGGGATAGGCTCCAGCCCCCCCGCGACCCGAAAAGGATTAAGCGGAAGAAGATGGATGGATGGATGGATATAGGGCAGGCCTATTCATTTAGCGGTCCACAGGCCACATACGGCACAGAACCAACCACCAAGTGGCCCAGGCCCAGGCCATGCCAAGGAAATATAAATTTACAAAAAAATATAACAGAATCAAGGTCTGCAAGCGCGCACATGAACAATGTGTGTGATCATCATATGTGTGGAGTTCAGAAGCACCCCGCCCACATGACTGTTCCAGTCAGCAGGCAGAGTGTCTCTCTACCGTCACTGTCTGAGAGAAACATGAGCTTATTAAAGTACTTTAAATGTGAGGGGGAAAAAAGCAGAACAGGTATGTAAGTAGTGGAGGAATTTATAGTGGTTTTAACCCGCTGGTAACGGGAACAGTAATGAAGAGTCCCTTAGCAAACAGATGTGGTTCGGCTTAGACAATATTAACTAATAACTTATGTTCATTATTATGTACCTGGCAAGTTAAGATGACCGAAATTCATGAAGTCAGTGACTTTAATCTGTCAGCAGCCTTCAGACAAACTAAACGTGCCAACATTTGGATTTCAAAATAAGGGAGGTTTTTCCTGCTGTCTGGGTGGTGAGGAGATTTCTAAAAACTATAAATATTATAGAAATATTTTAACAGAAATAATTTTGTCTTTGGTCATTTAAGTTAATGTTGTGGTGACCCCCACAGCCTACGGGACAAGCAGAGCGCTCAGCTGGAGCAATTAGCAGAACAGTGAGATGTCTGGACTTATATCAATAGGCAGCCTCTCTTTGTCTAATCCCGGTGCCAGTAATCCTGCTATTGATATGTGTGACTCTAATGCAAATGTCCATGCTTTACTGCTCACTGTAAAAAATGACCCTGAAATTTACATAAAAACTATGTGAAATCCCTACAGAGCAGTATTGTAAACCCAAAAACATATATTTTTGCTTTAAATCACAGTCAACCTTTGTAAACTATAAAACAGATTGTTTTTGTTGTATTTACAACAGTAATATGTAAATATAATGAAAATTATTGGTTAAAACTACAAATATTGGTAACAAACAGAGAAATACTGCAATACTCATAACAAAACAATTTTGTTATTTTGACATGCACATATTGTATTAGTGTAACATCGGGGCTGTATTGGGGGGGGGGGAGCAGTGATTTTCCCCAGCATGCTTTGCAACAGAGGACGTTATTGTATGTGTGTATTAAATGTTATTACTGAGTAATTATACTGCTGTGTAATTATAACTGCGTTATAATCACCCAAGGTTCCAAGGTTGTCATAGCCAGGAGCGGGACTGTGGTTAAGCTCCCAGTGCTCATAAAATGCTCCTTATGGCGTGCGTCTCGAAAAGCCTCTGACAACTAAGTCCAACTCCTCGCCTGCCCGTGTGGTTTAGTCTCTAACCCCTGCGGAACTGCTTTTACTAATAGGAGAAGGGGCGAGGGCGGATCTCTGGCGCCTTAAAACCAGATGCTTCGGGTAGATGGTGGCTCATCAACCTGGGAAGGTAGCCCATTTAGGGGAAGGTAAACCCTGATTTCAAACCTCCGCTGCCTTGCGGCATACCCGGTCACGGGAAAGGCTTCGGGAGTCAACCCTGAGGAAAAATCCGGAGTCGGAGCCCCTAAGGCAGTTCTATGTTGTGCTCAACATCGTTCTGGCAGCTCCTGCAACAGCGCTGGTGCCAAACTGTAGCAGCCCTGCTGTTCCTTTGGATTCATCAGTGACGTGGAGAGGGGGGACATGCTGCATGGGCAACATCTTATCCTCCATATCTTCCTGCCCAGGCTTGAATCCTACCAACGCCCAACGCTGGAAGGTAGAACACCGGATCACTGGAGAGGACACTCCAGCTTCGCCTTTGGCGTAGACAAAACACGGGGAATGACAGTTACCGGTTATAAGCCACGGCTCAATTGGCGTAGAGCTCGGCGCCAGGGGTTATTCCCGACGGTGGGAGGGATCATCGGATCTCACTGGACAGCTACCGCCCGCCTCAAGCTGGGCAGCCCCCAGCCAATAAGGTGATGTCCCACCACAGCTTGCTTTCCTCATTGGGTGCATGGGGATGAGGAGAAGTCCGAACAGCAGGCTGAGAACTTTCGCACCAGGCAAGACAATAAAACAAAAGAGACCAACTCTAAAACTGGGAACTTGGAACGTCCTCACTATGATGACAGGACTCGCTACTAACCTCAAGGACATCAACGACACCAGGAAGACTGCCATCATCAATAATGAGCTGAAGAGACTGGGAGTGGATATCGCCACTCTCCAGGAAACACGGTTGGCTGACGCAGGCACACTGAGAGAGAAGGACTACATGTTCTACTGGCAGGGAAAGGGCGGTGACGAACACAGGGAACACGGAGTGGGCTTTGCAGTGAAGAACACCTTGCTGAAGATGGTGGAACCGAGCAGCACTGGCTCTGCACGACTCCTCACCCTCCGCCTGAACACCACTCAAGGCCCAGTCACCCTCGTCAGTGTGTATGCCCCAACACTGACAGCCACACCAGAGGCAAAAGACGAGTTCTACGAGAATCTCGCAACAACTGTCAGGATCGTCCCCAACTCTGAACAACTCATTCTCCTTGGAGACTTCAATGCCAGAGTGGGTGCTGACCACGACTCCTGGCCCTCCTGTCTTGGACCTTTTGGCGTGGGCAGAATGAATGACAACGGACAGGGGGTGCTCGAGTTCTGCACATATCACGATCTGTGCATCACAAACTCGTTCTTCAAGACCAAGCCCCAACACAAGGTTTCCTGGCAACATCCACGCTCAAAGCACTGGCACCAGCTGGACTTGATTCTGACCAGGCGCACCTCACTGAAGAATGTGCTAATCACCCGTTCGTTCCAGAGTGCAGATTGCGACACAGACCATTCATTGGTGTGTTGCAAGGTCAAGCTGCAGCTGAAGAAATTCCATCGTGCTAGACAACCTGGAAAGGCACGGATTGACACCAGCAAGATGGCTCAACCAGAACTTGTTGAGCAGTTTGCCTCCACCTTTGAGAAGGAACTTGGTGTACCACAAGAAGGAGAATCTGCAAAGCAGAAGTGGGAAGAGCTGCGAAACACCATCCACCGCACAGCCTTGGCTACCTTTGGGAGGAAGACCTCGAAGTCACAGGACTGGTTTGGTGCCAAGTTGACCGAGATGACCCCCGTCATTGAAGCCAAGTGCTCAGCACTTGCTGAGTACAAGAAGTACCCAAACGAGAAGAATCTCCAGATTCTCAGGGCTGCTAGAAGCAAAGTTCAGCAGACTGCTCGGCGCTGTACCAACGAGTACTGGACTCAGCTCAGCCAAGACATTCCAACCACTGCCATAACAGGGAACATCCGTGGTATGTACGATGGCATCAAGAAAGCACTTGGTCCGGCTCAGAGCAAGACGGCCCCCCTCAAATCCTCCACTGGGGAGATGATCACAGAAAAGAATAAGCAGATGGAGAGATGGGTGGAACACTACTCCGACCTCTACTCCAGACAGAACACCGTGACACCGTCAGCCCTTGATGCCATCGACTGCCTGCCATCCATGGAAGAACTTGACGCCGAGCCAACCATCGATGAACTCAGCAAAGCCATTGATAGCTTGGCCGCTGGCAAGGCACCCGGCAACGACGGCATACCCCCCGACCTGATCAAGCACTGCAAGACCGCCCTACTGCTGCCATTGCATGGTGTCCTCTGCCAGTGTTGGAAGGAAGGTGCCGTACCACAGGACATGAGGGACGCCAAGATCATCACCCTCTACAAAAACAAAGGGGAGAGAAGCGACTGCAACAACTACAGGGGCATCTCCCTCCTCAGCGTTGTTGGCAAAGTCTACGCACGAGTTGTTCTCGTTCGTCTACAGAAGCTTGCCGAACGTGTCTACCCCGAGTCTCAGTGTGGCTTCCGCGGTGAGCGATCGATGGTAGACATGATATTCTCCATCTGCCAACTCCAGGAGAAATGCAGAGAACAGAACATGCCCCTGTACGTCGCCTTCATCGACCTCACCAAAGCGTTCAATCTGGTCAACAGAGAGGGCCTTTTCAAGATCCTGCCAAAGATAGGATGCCCACCAAAATTGCAAAGCCTCACTGAATCGTTTCACACCAACATGCAGGGGATAGTGCAGCACGATGGCAATGTCTCAGAGCCTTTCAACATACGCAGCGGAGTGAAACAAGGCTGTGTACTTGCGCCAACCCTCTTTGGGATTTTCTTTGCTATGCTCCTGAGGCATGCCTTCAGCACAGCAACAGAGGGAATCTACCTGCACACAAGATCTGACGGCAGGCTTTTCAACCTCGCCCGTCTGAAAGCCAGAACCAAAGTACGCGAGGCTCTAATCAGAGACATGCTGTTCGCAGACGACGCTGCAGTCGCAACCCACACACAGCAGGAGCTTCAGACCCTTATGGACCGCTTCTCCCAGGCATGCAAGGACTTCGGGCTTACCATCAGCCTGAAGAAGACTAACGTCTTGGCGCAAGGCACGGAAGCACCACCAACCATCACCATTGACGACTACGAGCTGGAGGTCGTGAATCAGTTCACGTACCTGGGGTCCACGATCAGCAACAACCTCTCCCTTGATACAGAGATTAACAAGAGGATTGGAAAATCAGCCTTCACACTCGCTCGCCTCACCACACGAGTGTGGGAGAATCCCAAACTCTCTGTCAAGACAAAGATGGCAGGGTACAACGCCTGCGTCATCAGCACACTGCTCTATGGGAGTGAGACGTGGACAACATACGCCCGGCAGGAAAAGAGACTGAACTCCTTCCACTTGCGCTGCATTCGCCACATCCTGGACATATCCTGGCAGGACAAAGTGCCCAACACAGAAGTTCTGTCCCGCGCCGGCCTTCCCTCCATGTTCACTCTACTCAGACAGCGCAGGCTCCGCTGGCTAGGCCACGTTCACCGTATGGAGGATGGCAGAATCCCCAAAGACGTCCTCTATGGAGAACTGGCAACTGGCAAGAGAGACGTTGGCCGCCCACAGCTGCGTTTTAGAGACGTCTGCAAGAGAGACATGAAGACCCTGGAGATCAACACAGAGCGCTGGGAGGACCTTGCAACGGACCGCTCCAAATGGAGAGGCACCCTGACCAGACAGCTCAAGGCGGGTGAAGAGAGACTGACTGCTGCTGCAGATGAAAAAAGGACCTGCAGGACGAACCGCCACAGACCCAGCAGCACGGAGACCACCCACAAGTGCGACCTGTGTGACAGGGACTGCCATTCGCGCATCGGCCTGTTCAGCCACAGGCGGTGCTGTTCCAGCAGAGTAGACGTTTAGGATTCTCTTCCATGGTCATCATAGACCGACGGACGCTGACGAATATATAATCACCCAGCAGTGTTTCATAGGCAAGTTTTATTATGTGTGTGTAACCGTGATTTAAATGGAGGTCTGGGAGGATGACCCCTCCCCCCCCCCCCCCGCCTGTGCTCAGGGTGTGTGTGAATAAAGCCCGTTCCTCACAACTATCTGCTCCTCTTCTTTGTGTGAACCTCGCATACGTCACAATAGTTTTAGTCAGTTGTTTTTAAAAATACAAAAAATATATGTAAGTCACTTTACATGTTTATGCTGCACTTTTACCATGATTGAAACGATGCAAACTGAGGTAATAAGAATGTTTGCACAAAACATTTTGTGAACCTGAGGTACTGAGATGTGGATCTATAGGCCTATGAACAATATTTTAGTCTTTAAATTTTAATGTAATACTTGGCCTAGGCCTACTGGTTTTCAATTTATATTTATAAAAAAAAACTTATAATAGGCCTAATTTGAGCAATGTATCATCATCACAGGCTATACAGCTTAACAGCGCCTCCTCTCATCTGTACTGTCTCACTGCGCATTGAGTCCGCCTTGAAGTTCGGAGAGCGCAATTGAAGCTCGTCTCTGATTGGATAATAGCGGGAGGAGCGGGAGAAGCACTAGCTCACGAGCACGGCTGCTGCCCACGTCACTAACGAACGAGCCAGAGCGAGCCGTGTGCAGAGCGAGCCGTGTGCAGAGTGGAGTTCTCAGTAGCAGAGCAGAAACCTGCGAGACTGCCTTGTTATTTAGAACGTTTTCAACGAGTCTAACACATCAAGATTCTAACACACGTTTTTCTGAGGGTCTGTGGCTGTTCAGAGAATTAAAAGTTCCCATGGTAAGCTTCTCATTTATTTTTTTTTTTCAAGACGGAACAAAAATGTGTGCTGAAAGCATTTGGTCTTAGCTAGCTAGCTAGCTACCAGTCAATGCCTGATATTTTAGTTTAGCTGAAAAGGACAGGCGAAAGTTGAAATCCTAAAAATGATCACCTGCGTGTTTTGTAAGAAGAAATTAGCCACATTAAGAGGCTCTGTGCTACGTTGCAGAGTGCATAGGAATGAGCCTCGTCGTCTTTTCAAATGTGTTGGCGCCAACTGTAGCCAAACATTTACCACTTACTCAGCTTTCAAGGCCATTTTTACCGTTTACACAATGCACCTGCACTGCAAGCTGCACCTAAAGCTGCTGCTGAGGATTTAAAATGTGCATTTTCCTTATGTGCCCGCCATTTTCACACGGTGAAAGAGCTAGTGTCTCACTTAAATGATCACATTGGAGAGGGCAGGTCTGTGTCTTGTCCAGTAAGTGGTTGTAAGCAAATATTTACAAAAACGTCATCATTTACCTCTCACATGTGTCGGAAGCATAAAGCATGCTCCCCTGATGGTATTAACCTCGCCAGCCCACATGACAAACGCGCAATGCATTCTGGGTGGGGTAGGTACGGTGATTCTAAACAGACTGCAAGCACACAGCGCCGCAGCATTTGTTGTGAATGAAAAAAAAAATTACCAAATGGACCGTGCAAAAGAAAATTTAAAGGGACCGTACTCCGCCAAACTGAACGGGACTGCAAAGGCCCGCTATTTGGCAAAGCTTGAAGGGGTTAATGGACTAGATCCCTACCAACATATCACATGGAGTTCGGACGTAAACATTCTGCCAAACTTCGACCATGCCTTCATTTATAATTATATGACTTTAAGCATAAGTCCACACACGCATGAAGTTTTTAGTAACTTTAGGTCTTTGAAGCAAGCGAAAGTGCAGTTCACAGACAGATGGGTGTATGTAGATGTACAAGGTAGACTTGAAGACAGTTGTGCTCACAAAGGTGTTTTTTTTTAATTTCTTGTCTTGATTACAAGTATTTACTAAATAAAATAAGTGCATGCCGTAAATTGAATTATGCACCCAATATACATGGGAAAGTGTGCTTATAATATTTGAATGAATGAATGAATGAATGAATGAATGAATGAATGAATGAATTTATTTATTTCGGATAGTACATTACAGGTTAAAAGAAACTGTATAATATAACAACAAGGTCAAATTAGACAAAGACTCCTTCTACTATACAATTCCACGTGAGTTATCCGAAATGGGTGATGGCTGAAGCCGCAGCTTATATTGCCCACCCATATTCCATCCAAGAATTCAAAGGAGAAAAAAGAGAAAACAAGACAAGAGCGATTACAATTTAAAACAAGGCTAAGACAAAATATGACTGAGAGAAAAAGAAAACTGAGCTAGTCTAAGTTAAGCGGTTACTATTCAAAAACAAATCTAAGACATAGTGTCACAGAGAAAAAAGAAAAACTAAGCTATAACACAACACAGGCTGGAAATGTCAATCCTTATGTGAGTTTACATGTCATCTTGTATATATGTTTGGAGTATTTCTTCCTTTAGTTTTTGTTTAAATTGTCCAAGCTTTGTACATGATTTTAATTCAGGTCCAAAATCGTTCCATAATCTGACACCTTGCACTGAAATACAGTGTTGCTTGGTAGTTGTTCTCACTGTAGGCTTTTGAAATATACATGTTCCTCTGAAGTGATATCGTTTCTCCCTTGTTTGGAACAACTTTTGGATATTTGCGGGCAGTGATAGATTCTTCACTTTGAACATTATTATTGCGGTTTTAAAGTCGATCAGATCTTTCAACTTGAGAGTTTTTTGTTTAAGAAAAAGTGGGTTTGTTGGTTCCCTGTAAGCTGCTTTGTTGATTATTCTAATAGCTCTCTTTTGAAGCATAAAGAGTGGATATATGTTTGTTTTATATGTATTTCCCCATACTTCATTACAATATGTCATGTATGGGAGTATTAATGAATGATACAAGGTGTATAGTGTGGGTTGATTCAGCAAATTTTTCACTCTGTGTAATATTGCAATTGATTTGGATACTTTACCTTTTATATAATTAATATGTGGCTTCCAACACAGTTTGTTATCAATTATTACTCCAAGGATTTTAGTTTCGGATACCCTTTCAATCTCTACACCATTTACACTGAGTTTGGGTACTGGGTAGTTGTGATGGTTGTTAAAGACTATAAATTTTGTCTTGCTTAAATTGAGCGTTAATTTGTTTGAATCAAACCACAGTTTCAGCTTTCCTAATTCCTTTCCGAGTGTATCCAGAAGTTGTTCCAAGTTGTTTCCACTGCATAGCAGATTAGTGTCATCAGCAAACAATATTAAGTCCATTTTTTCTGAAACTTTACATATATCATTTATATACATATTGAATAATAATGGTCCCAAAACTGAACCCTGTGGGACTCCACAGGTGACCTTCAGTAGCTCTGAGTTTTTGTTGTTAACACATACAAACTGATATCTATTCTTTAAGTAACTTCTTAACCTTAACTTCTTAACTTCTTATTTTATAATCAACCCCTCCTTTCCTGAAGTTGGTGCAACCCCTGATGCACTTGTGTCCTGCACCTGTTGTGAAAAAGGCTGTGTGGAAATAAAATCCCATATAAGCACCACAACAACATCCTGCAGGCCTGTGCAGACAAGGATTTTACCTGGAACTCTCTGATGATTCAGATTCAGGTTCAGGTTCCTTTATTTGTACCCGTAGGTAGATTTGTTTTGCAGTCTGGTGACATCCATATTTACAGGCCACTAATTACATTCAACATAGACACAAACACAGGCACACATGAAGCTGACTATAAACATGATAAAAATACTCAAGGCTCCATCAATCAGGGTATAAAAAGACAAAGAGATGAGGGAGAAACCAGAGGTAAGAGAGAAGGGTCATATTAAAGTTAAAAGTTAAAAACTTGTCAGAGGTTAAAAAACTCAAAGGTCTAAAACCCAATAAAATATTTAGAACCCAAGTGACATCATACAAAATAAGTAAATATAAAATATATACAATATATTTTTATAGCTTGTTCAACTCTTTGACAGCAGCAGGAACAAAGCTGTTTTTGTAGCGCTGGGTTTTACTTTTTGGGACAGCAAACCTCTGTATGGAGGGAAGAAGCTGAAAGTTGCAGTGCAAAGGGTGGGAGTCATCATTTAAAATGGAGGTAGCCATCCTCTGTACCTGTCTGGTGTACAGGGATGTCAGGCTCAGCTGTGACTCACCAAGCAAACGACTGGACCATCTAACTACCTGATCCAAGGATTTCCTCTGTTTCAGTTTTATCTGACCAAACCATGACACTAAAGAAAAGGATAAAACAGATTCAATAAAAGCCCGATAAAACATTGTCATTATGGTTCGGTCAATATAGAAGCGTGCAAGTTTTCTCAAACAATACAAATTTTGCTGACCCTTTTTGCACACCCTTTCACAGTTCTCTTCAAAGTTTAAATTACTATCAATAATTGTCCCAAGATATTTGTACGATTGTAAACATTCGGTGGTCTGGCCTTTTAGTACGGTGACTTTGTGCCTGGGAGTTTTCCTCCTAAAGTCAATAATCATATCTTTCGTTTTTGTTGTATTCAGCTGCAGGTAGGAATCCTCACACCAGCGAACAAAATCATCAACTACTGGGCCGTGGCCACTCTCACCATCCTGGAGGAGACTGACAATGACTGAGTCATCAGCATACTTTATAATGTGTCTGTTGTCATGTCTGCTCCGACACATGTTTGTGTACAGGATGAAGAGTAGTGGTGACAACACACACCCCTGAGGAGAGCCAGTAGAAGAGCACTTTAGGTCAGACAATGTACCACTGACCCTTACTCTCTGCGTCCTGTTGGTTAAGAAATCCAGAATCCAACCCACCAGATTATTGCTCAAATCAAATTGTTGCAGGAGCCTTTCAACTAAAATATGAGGTTGGATTCTATTAAAGGCGGAAGAAAAGTCCACAAGTAAAAGCCTGGCGTGTGTCCCATTAAAATCCAGATGTTTAAAAAGCATGTCAAACAGAGTGACAGTGGCGTCCTCCACTCCTCTGTGAGGCCTATAGGCAAACTGCAG
The DNA here is from genome assembly GCA_020510985.1 of Pholidichthys leucotaenia. NCBI lineage: Eukaryota > Metazoa > Chordata > Actinopteri > Cichliformes > Pholidichthyidae > Pholidichthys > Pholidichthys leucotaenia. The sequence goes on along the minus strand of CM035842.1, from coordinate 434,752,840 downwards.
AGGATCCAATGCATGTTCAGTCTGCCTTAGGACCTCACATCTGACCAGTTTTTCAAAAATTTTCATTAAAATTGAAGTCAAAGCAACTGGTCTAAAGCCGTTTACCGTTTTAGGACAGCTGGATTTTGGAACGGGAGCAACCATGGCTTCTTTCCAGATCTTAGGCACATGTTGTGTCTGTAAGGACTTATTGAAAATGTAATGAAATACAGGACTCAGTTCATGTGCACAGGACTTTACCAAGTGCCCACATATATTATCAGGGCCCTGACTTTTGTTCACTTTTACAGTGCAGAACTCCCTTTTAACATCCTGCACCTCAATATTAAAGTGCTGATTGTCTTTGAGTTTCTGTTTCAAATCTTGGATTTCTGTGCTAAAATCAAAGGAGTCAAAACGACCATAAAAACAATTAAGAACATTAGCCAGCTCTGTGTCTGAATTAAAACCATCTAAAAACACACGATTACTGCGCTCTGTGCTCTGAAGGCCTGCAATAGTTTTCATACTGGCCCAGGCCGAACCAAGTTTATTTGCTGCCATCTTGCTTTCCAACTCTGATTTATAATTCTGTTTTGCTCTTAAAATTTCGGCCTTCAGCTCCTTAGTGGCAACCTGTAGCTCAGAAACAGACCCCTGTTTAAAGGCAAGTGCTTTCCTCTGTAAGCAGGATTTAACTGATTTTGTAACCCATGGTTTGCTGTTGGGATATATTTTGACACGTTTACGTGGAACAATCTTATTTTTACAGTAAGCCATGTATGAGCATGTGAGCTCAGCCAGAGAGTCCAAATCATCCCCGCAGGCCATTATGAACATCTCCCAGTCTGTACAGTCAAAGCATTCCTGGAGGCTGTGCTCTGAATCTTCTGTCCACACATCAATGTCTCTGGTCTCCACCTTGCCTCTTCTGAGAGCAGTTTTATATGTGGGCAGCAAATGTACACAGTTGTGATCTGAGGATCCTAAAGAAGGAAGGGGGAGTGATTTATAGGCCCTCTCTATGGATCCATAGCACAGGTCCAATGTCTTTTTTCACCTGGTTGGGCAGGAGACATACTGATAAAAGTTTTTAAGTGTCTTCTTTAAAGAAACATGGTTAAAATCCCCAAGAATGAAGTTTGGCGCCTCGGGAGAAATTGATTGCAGCCGCTGCACCACATCAAAGATGGTTCTGGAGGCGGAGTCAGCGTCTGCCCTCGGATGAATGTACACAGTCGTGATGAAAAGTTGGGGAAACTCGCGAGGCAAATAAAAGGGGTGTAGTGACAGAGACAGCAGCTCCACATTGGGTGTACAGATGCGCTCTCTGACCGTGACAGATGTGCAGTACTGCTTATTAATGTATAAACATACTCCGCCCCCCTGACGTTTCCCCGTTACCTCTTCCTGCCGATCCGAGCGCAGCGGGGCTCCAAAGCCGTCAATCCACAGGTCTGCAACTCAATCATGCGCAGTAAGCCAAGATTCAGTGAAAGCCATGACGCAGCAGTTCTTAAAGTCTTTCTGGTAGTGTACATTCCCTTGAATTTCATCCACCTTGTTTCTCACAGACTGCGTTCCCAAAAATTATTGAAGGAAGAGGAATGTTACCAAACTGATGTCTCCAAAGGCACAATTTCACACCTCCACACCTTCCACGCTTCCTTCTGCCATCTCTCCCGTCTCTCTTTTCACTGCTGTGTCCGTCTCTCAAAATAAAGTCCGGCAGTTGCAGCTTAGGCTCAATCACAGCCGTTGAATCAGCCGTATTTAAATGCAGCAACATGTCCCTGGAATATTGTATTCTGCCCGCTATTCTGCCCGCCATGGAGCCGAACGCGTTTACTTCAGGGACAAAGAGCCAGAGCACAGAAAGCAGCAGTGCGAGAAAGGAGAATAAATCCATGTTGTAGATACCAGGGAGCTCTTTGCCATGTATTCCACACCCCTCCAAGGCAGAAACGACACAGAGGATTTTATAAAAACGTATAAAAATACAAAAAACACACACACACATGCACTATTTCACCAGCTGCCGGTCGCTGCATGCGCATGCGCCCAAACCAAGATAGGAGACTAGAACTCAAGCACAGTCACAAGTACTACAAGCAGGTACAAACGCAAATCTTTGTGACAGGCTCACATTTCTGTGACTTTGTTGTGTGGACCACAAAAAGTTGTGTTGTTGTACACGTCACACCAGATTCTGACCTGTGTTAGCAAACACTTTTACCAGTGGCCCAGAACTTTTTATAAAGTTTTCCGACCTGAGCTTGTTGCTCGTCACTTTACTGACTCTGACCCCACAACACAAGAAGAAAGCTGCAGCTGATAAACCCACCCAGAAGCCCAAAAGACGACGTCTAACTGCATTACAGCCAGGTCCCACACACAATCCCAGAAGACAGGCTAGGTCCCACACACAATCCCAGGTAGTTAGGCTGGATGACATGGTTGCCTGTGTAACCAAAACTGTGAAATTCAGTGGTTCCATTTAGGATGTGGGGGACTCAGTGAAGCAGCACCCCCACAGCAGCCGTGGTTTTGTGACATGTGCACATTAGAGTAGTGCTGTAGCATGAGACAGTTATGTGCTGTAACGTTGTATGAACAATGATACATGTCGATCATGCATGTCAATTTATATTCTTGTATTGTGTCATGGTTACAGTTTTGCATCTTTGAAATAAAGAGCTGGAGTTTGTAAGCCATCGTGTACTTTATTCCAAAAATTGTTACAAAGCAAGCAAGTGTATTTATACAGCACATTTCATACACAAAGGCAACTCAGTGTGATTTATATATATAAAAAGAGGACAGAAAGAAAAATGTTTGAGCAATAAGAAAAATTGAAGAGATGCTGCTTTAACTGCTTCAATATTATTGACACAGTTAAAGACATGATGTCAAAATGGCTAAACCACACCAAAAACATGTCAGTGCCTACATTCTAAAACTAAAAAGTTCAAAGCAGTCAATAAAAACTGTGACCTTACTGCCAAACATTTCAGCGTACTGACGTGGCGTGCTAGCCTGCAAACAAGGTCTCTTTGGCCAGGACACCAAAGGGCTGAGGTGTGCATGGAGCACATTTATGGTGTCACAGAACAGGATGGATGCGATTTGTCTGCTTATGTCAAAAAGATGTGCAATATGTTCAAGAGGCAAATTAAGCTGCAAACGCATCATAGTTAAAAGGAGAATTTGAAATTGGGAAATTTTTCTGTCTTTGGGAGGCTGGGAAAAAATTGCATCAGCAGAGCCATTAAACTGAAAGATGGAAGCCCAGTGTAGTATTTCACCTTTGAGTCATTATCTTTGAGGAAATTCTCATCCAGGGTATTTCTGGAGAGCTCTCCCTTTAACTTTCTGTTCTCCTCTTGCAAGAGTAAAATTTCTTTAAGTCTACGGTGACACATGCTGCAGTTCTGTAGTTCTTGCTCATTTTCCTCTGGAGCATCATCAGCCTGACAGATCAGTGCTGCTTCATCAGATGTCGTCTCCTCCATCTCAGCCAGAGGTGTGGTGTCATCTGCTGCTGATCAGGACAATAAACAGCTGTAGTTAATATATTTTGTAATCAAAAGGAATCCCAAGACACATTTTAGAAAGAAAAACATAGGTAAAAAAAAAAAAAAAAGACTACCTGAAGGAGCTACATTATCCATCTCAGTCACAGGGCCAGTGATGTTGGGGGTCTGTGCTGGGGGGTCACTTGCATACCCTGCTGATTCTTTTTGTCATAATCTTGTCCTTCTGCATAAGCGGTTAAACCTGTCAGGAGTGGCAGCTGGAAGCTCTGCATGCCCAAGGTTTAGAGAAGGTGCCCAGTCAGGATCACAGTCTAGCCTTTCATAAGCTGGTCTGCTGTTAAAGCAAAGGAAACGGTAAGAAAATACTTTGGTGTAGAACAAATTAAACCCACTTACAGAGGTGTGTGAGTGGGAACTTTCTCTAGTTACTCGGATATCGGAGTCTTTAGCTTAGCTCTGTTTAGCTTAGCACTGCTGACATAGGGTAAAAGCTATGACCAAGCAAGTCTTAACCACAACACAAGCAAGTTTTAGCAACAGACATACACAATAAATCATAACGTACCTTTATGAAAATGCTTTGAGCACACCACCATCGATTCAGGTATGTGTTTGAGAGTTATGTTGGTTCTTCTGACTGCTGCGATCCAGGCCAGGCATCGCCTCTTAGTTACATCCGAAACGTTGGCTGTGCTGTTCTTATTCCATGCTGGAAAACGATAAAAGCCTATTCCGTGGTTTACCTTTTCTCCACGGCGGTTGTGAGAACGACTATTGCAGTTTATAACACAGCAAGACTTCCCCATGTCTGCTTTGTGACAATATCTCCAGCATTGACGTGATTTCAGCGAACCGTACCTACACTACCCAGAATGCACTTGGTCAATTCTACGGACACTACGTAACACTGGCGGAATCAATTGATGACATGTACTGGGGAAACTCGCCCTCATCCCCCAAATGTCATTGCCAGTACAGATGATTCAGAAAACGCACATGAAGCCATGCCTACAACTAGTGCAGCCAGTGATATGCCAGAAAATTATAGTCAGTTGTATCTCAGAAACATGTATCTCTTTTACCTTAAACTGCAAGGACAGCTGCTTATTCCAGCCTCTACTATACAGACCATTGTTGAGGAAATGCCAAATGTGCATGAGTTAGGTCAAGGCTATACAATAACCAAAGTAAGTTCTTTATTAAAAGATATGAGCTTATCAGATGAAGCAGTCATTAAAATCTGTGACTGCATTAAAGAGTCAGATTTGTTCTCTGCCTGTCATCAGGGACAATTAAGAACAACATACTCTAGAAATCAGACATTCGCAGAACTTTTTAAATACACTGAACCCCAAAAAGTGGCATTGGGAATGGATGAGAACATGACACAAAAATGTGCGTACTACATACCAGTGTCAGAAACTCTGAAAAGCATTTTACAGTCGCATTTATGGAGGAATACACAGTCACAACAGTTTGGAGATCCTGATGTAGAGGTTTATACAGATTTATATGATGGACAAAATTTCAAATGTCACCAGTTCTTTAATGAAAACCTTGAAAGCCTCAAACTGATTTTGTACCAAGATTCTTTTGAAATTGTGAATCCCCTGGGTTCTGCTAAAAAGACGCACAAAATTCTTGCAGTCTATCTTTCATTAGCAAATTTACCCATTCATTTGCGTTCAAATACTGATAATGTGTTTTTAGTCTTGTTGTGCGTTGAGAATGACCTTAAGCTTTTTGGAATGGACAAAGTTTTCTCAGAGCTGTTGGCAGATCTTAAATCCTTGGAGACAGATGGAATAAATGTAGATAGAAAAACAGTAAAAGGGGGTCTTTACTGCATTGCTGGGGACAACTTGGGTTCTCATTGCATAGGTGGGTTTACAGAGAACTTCAGCCGCTCTAATTACTTTTGCAGGTACTGTGAAATAAAAAGGAGCGAGTTTGAAGCTGATCTGAATGCCTGTGGTCCTCCACGCGCCCCAGAGACATACGACACCGCAGTTGCTAATCTCCAGGCTGACAGTATTCAAGACGTCAGAGGAATAAAGCTAACCTCTATCTTTAATACCCTTGAATCTTTTCATGTTTCCCAACCTGGTCTCCCGCCTTGTTTAGGTCATGACCTCTTTGAAGGAGTCTTGTCGTATGACCTAGCACTGTACCTAAAGAACATCATAAAAGTTAAAAAATGGTTCACATACTCACTCTTAAACAGGCGCATCAAACAGTTTAAATGTAAAGGGTCTGAAGCACTCACAAAGCCATGTACTGTCAACCCTGATGGAGCCAAGTTATCAGGGCAAGCCATCCAAAACTGGAACCTTTTAAGATTGCTACCAGTTTTGATTGGTGACGAAGTGCAAAACCATGAGGATGAAGTATGGCAGTTAGCTCTCCAGCTAAAAGACATTGTGGATCTTATTTGTGCTCAGAACATTTCCTTGTCCCAGATAGCATATCTTGATATTTTGATTCAAGAATATTTGGAGTTGAGAAAGATGTTGTTTCCTGAAATCCAACTAAAACCCAAGCACCATTTTTTGCACCATTATTCAGCACTACTGTTGAAATTTGGTCCGTTGATGAGGTTATGGACGCTTAGGTTTGAAAGTAAACACAGTTATTTCAAAAGATGTGCCAGACACTTGAAAGATTTTAAAAACATTTGCCAAACTTTGTCAGCGCGTCATCAGATGTATCAGGCATATCTTTTAGCGGGGCAAGAATGCAGTAAACTGCTGCAAGTGAAGGACAGCTGTGCATTTTATCCCAACCTCTACAGTGACACTGTTAAACATGCAGTTGAGGGGTTAGCCTTTTCGGAAAACAATACCACAGTTACTACAGACATTCAGTATACGGGCACGGCATATAAAAAAGGACAGTTTCTTGTGTACAGAAATGATGAGTATATGGAGTTTGGTGAACTTCTACTCATCTTGATTCAAAATGACACATCTGTGTATGTTTTGATGGATATCCACAAAGGCACCTTCCTCTCAGAATACCATCTGTATTCTGTGACAAAGGACAGTCTTGGGTTACAGTGTATTGACGTTAATGACCTGTCCGATTTCTATCCTTTGGTATCATACGTTCTTGAAGGATACCAAGTCATTCCACTGAAACACAGTATTGTGGCTAAAATAAGGAGCAATTAAAGCTCCCTTACTACTTAGGCCATCCTTAAAAATGTTTATTTGCTGTAACCGGCTGACCCTGTCGGTGGGAAATGTTTAGGATTTTATCAATATCAATGCCATTGTTAATTCTGCTTATCGGTCCAGTTCTTTATCAATTCTCTTATCAGTTCCTTACTGTTTAAAAAGGAGTCTACACAGGTTTCCAGTATTGACACATAGGCCAATAATGTAGCCTATACTAGTAAGGTGACCACAGCAGCTTATTAGAATGAAGTAAACAATGTAGAACTGTGTTATCTAGTTCAATTTTATATTCAGAATGACCCATTGACCCTGTTCTGAAAAAAAAAAAAAACATGCTGGCATTGATAAGAGGAATTAATAATGTGAAAGGGATACAGTTTCAGTGAACCGAAGCATTTACTTCTCGGTTCTGCTTGATTTCAGGTTCTCGATCCCCACCCCTAGGCCCGACCTAAATATTTTTTTTCCCTACAGATTTTTTGCTGTCTCAAAAAAATTTAACCTGTTCAAACTGTATGTTACATATGTAAAAATAATAATAATAATAATAATAATAATAATAATAATAATATTAATAATAATAATAATAATAATAATAATAATAATAATAATAAAATGAATTGGAAAAAAAATTCACTTACCTACCTACCCTATTTATTTTATATTTGGATTTGCAAACAAACATATATTTATGGATGACATTACTGTAAATAGTTTGATATTACTGTATATATTGATGCATGTCCCTGCTCTGTTAAGTGTATGTACTATATATTTTATGTCCTCTTTGAAGGTGGCATTCTTTCTTCTGTGCAAATATGAGTGACTCAGAGCGATCCTTCCTACACGTCGCCATCATGGAAGTCCTACCAGAACTTCCAGCAGTAAACAAAAACGTCCTGGAAGAGCACTTGCAGTCCATTGGAGTTGAGACGCATGATGATCTGCGCTTCGTAATGGAGGCTGATTTGATGACTGTATTAAGACCTGTACAAGCCAGAAAGCTTCTTTCTGTTTGGAGTCGAAAAAGTAAGTAAAAACACCACATAATGATATTTCAACATATAATATATTCAAAATCAAAAGCAGAAACACACATTGTTTAATATTGCACAGTGTGAATCATAATTTATTTATTTATTTATTTCTAATTTAAAGACCAAACTCCCGACTACAGCTCACCATCATCTGTGGAAGCCTTACCCACCCAATCGCTGTCATTGCTCTCTGCTTCACCCCGAAGTACGTCAACCTCCTCCAGCAGCCCAGGACTTGACACACAGTGGGACGACAACTTTGAAATTCCATGGAGAAAATTTCCTGAGGAAGTGATGCATTCTTTGGAGAGGGGAAAAAGGCCAAGCCCAAAACTGAGGAGGCAAATGGTCCAGATTGTTGTGAGTGAGATGATGGAAAAATGCCCTCATGTAGATAAAAAACATTCAACTGATGTCGCAAAAGAAATGGTGGCAAAATATCCCAATGCTCTGCAAGATGTGATAGAGGGTGATATTGTTGGAACAGGCTACCATTCCCTTGTCAAACAGTTGCAAAACAGAACTGAAAACATGAGGCGCACTTCAACACCCAAAATAAAAAAAAGAAAACATCAGACTGACTCAGACGACAAAGACGAGATCCCATTAGAAGAGAGAGCAGCAATGCAGGACACCTACGGATGCATTAAATGGAATGTAAAATTTCTGCCCCGTGAAGAAACTCAAGAGAGCCAGCAGCAGAAGATGGAAAAACTCAAGGTGATGTTCCAACACTCTGATGCCAATCCAGAGGAGGTAAAAAGTCTAATGAAGTCCACTTTTTACACACAGCGTCAACATGTCAACCATGGAAAAAGTATCAAGTGCCTTAGAGAGGAGTGGCCTTTTTGTTTTGATGAACTTGGCATGTCAGTCCACTTCAAGGAACTCACTGGGATTGACCTCAAGGAGACATTCACATGGAATTTGGATTCGAAGGGAAAAAGGCTCCTCAACTACCTGACCACAGTTTGTGTCAACAAGAGCAAGAAGTTCCTTCAGAATTATGCAAGGCTTCAGAGGATGTGAGGACAGCAGAGTGGCTGCTCAGGTGATGTGAAAGAGATGCTCCTGCTTCTGCTCACCTACTTTGATGAGAAGGAGGAGTCCATGTTCTTTTATGTAGAAGATACATGTCTGGCAGAAGAGGTCCAACTTGAGCGAGTGGCCCTGACACCTGCTGTTATTGTCTGTGGTAAGTCTGTTTCATATTTCTTCTCTTATTTTTTAATTGCACTGTTTATAGAATTTGTCATGTAAGTGCAGCGCTTATTAATATAACCTGTGTTCATAGGACAGTCCTGCTATTCCTCAACAAGGTACATGCTGAGTCTGGATCAGAACCTTATCAACACAAACATCTCTTCCTTCATTTCTGCGTTGTGCCTCATGTTCGGGAGCTACTACTGTTTCAACATTCATTATCCATCTGAGCTGGCTTCAACTCTAGAATTTCTTCAAAGGTGAGTAAACATGGCTCTGTCCTGGTATTAATTCAAATCTGACTCTGACCTGGACTCAGGCCAAAACCAAGACTGGAATTCAGATCTAGGCTAAGAGCCGACTCAAACCCGGCCTTAGTCCAGGTTTGAGTCTCCAGCCCTTGGGTCTGGTCTTAGTCCCGCTCTTAGTCAGACAATCTGAGTCTCGGTCTTGGTCCAGCTCTGAGTTTCTGCCAGGCTTGGACCCAGACTCTGACTGATTTATTTGATTGTTTTATACTCTGTGTGTGTGTGTGTGTGTGTGTGTGTGTGTGTGTGTGTGTGTGTATTGAGTACTGTGCAAAAGTCAAAGTGCAAAAGTGCTGCACGGTGGAGCAGTGGTTAGCACCGCGGCAGCACAGTTTACTCTCGGTCGGGGGATCGCGGGGATCATGAGATCGTGGGTTCGATCCCTGCCCCCGGCCAACAGTGATGTGTGTGGAGTTTGCATGTTCTCCCCGTGTTTGCGTGGGTTTACTCCGGGATTTCTCCGGTTTCCTCCCACATGCCAAAACATGCAGGTTAGGGAGTTAAGGGGCGCTTGTGCACGCAGCAACTGGCAGCTGGTGGCTTGTCACCGGACTGCAGAACAAATCTACCTACGGGTACAAAATAAGTACAAAAAAAAAAGTCTTAGGCACTCCACGTGTATTGTTTCAACAGTGACTAAACATATTTACTGTATCTCTTACTTTCTTTATTGGAATATAGTAAGAAAATACAAGAAATTTGTATACAATGTTTAAGAACACAAAAATGTGCTTTGGTTCTGGATTCAGTCTCAGGCCACCCCAGGATTCGTTGTTCCATAGACAGATCATTGATGGCATACCTAGCCTGCCAGAAGCTGGTGGCAGATCCAGGTGTAACGGGGTCTCGAGCTCAGCTGCTGACTTAACTGACATGTCCAACAGCTTTCCCCTTGTGATTGTTGGTCATTTAACCTTTCTGAGGGAACAAATTCTGGGCTTGTCTGGGACTTTTCAGAACCAGAAGTACATTTTTTGTGTTTTCTAACAGTGTATACACAGTTCCTGTATGTTCTTAGTATATCCCAATAAAGAAAGTGAGAGAACTATGGATGATCCTCATGACACTGCTAAAACAATACCTGCGGGGTGCCTAAAACTTTTGCACAGTACTATATCTAGTGTCTCACAAAAGTGAGTTCACCCCTCCTATTTTTGCAGATATTTTATTGTAGCTTTTCAGGGGATAACTATAGAAATAAAACTTTAATATAACTTTTTAAAGTAGTCAGTGTACAGCTTGTAGAATATTATCGATGTATTGTCCTCTGAATATAACTCAAAACAACCATTACACCCCGTGGTGAACATCTCCAAATTTTCCCCAAAGTGTCAACAATTTGTGTGCCAACCATTATTATCTAGCACTGCCTTCACCCTTTTGCTCATGGAATTCACCAGAGCTCACAGGTAGCTTCAGGAATCCTCTCCCATTCCTCCATGATGACACCACTGAGCAGATGGACGTCATGAGCAGAAGGGTTAAGGCAGTGCTAGATAATGATGGTTGGCACACAAAATACTGGGCACCATTTGGACATTGTCATTATGGGGTGTACTCACTTATGTTGCCAGCTGTTTGATGTTAATGGCTGTGTTTCGAGTTATATTCAGAAGATGATAAATCTATAGCACTCTACAAACTGTATACTGACTAGTTAAGTTATATTAAAGTTACATGGCTATAGCGTTATCCCATAAAGAGATGCAATAAAGTATTTGTGAAAATGGGAAGGGTGTACTCACTTTTGTGAGATACTGTATGTATCTGTGTATGTATATACATACACACGTGTAATCTTATTTTGTTTAACTGATCAATTAATATGCTTTTATTCTACAGGTGTTTTTTCTCAATCAACCCAGACAGAGGAACAAAAGCAGAGAAAAACTCTAAGCGCTGCCTGAACGTCAACCCTGGAGTCCTCACCCTCATACAGGAACTCGCTGACCACGAGTGGCGTGAAGGCTAAATATGGACTCCTCCTACGACTTACCTGCTAGGGCACTTGGCCAGTTGGGTGTATTTTAGCTACTGGTCACTGCTGTCCTTTTAAATGTCAGGCTACTTTTCTCCGTGGAGATGTTATTACCGTCACCAGAGGATGCTATGTGTAGCTGGCATTTGTGTGTTTGTTAGCTAAATAACTTGGTTCAAATTGTAATGACAATTTCAGAAAATTGCTTTTTTCTTTTTTCATAATTGTTTTCTGTTCAACAGTATGCCATACAACTTCAGAAAAGGTTACATACTGCACCTTTAAATAAATTTTCAAAAAGTGATTTCTCTCTCGTCTTTTCTCAAGATGTACAGTATTTTTGCATGTTTTTCATATATACAAACTGCATGTCCCGTTGTTTTTACAGAAAAACCTGGCAGCTGTGGTTACCAGAATAATCCTGTAAAAAATACAAATGTAAACAACTACAGAACAACTTGTAAATTTTACATCTTAAAACTGTACACTGTAAAAAAAAAAAGTCTGTTGTTTTTATGGAAAAAAGCTGGCAGCTGTGGTTACCAGAATAATCCCGTAAAAAATACAGTAGAAATGTAAACAACTTTACAGAACAACTTGCAAATTTTACTGGGATTCAATGTAGAATAAGCAAAATCTGCATGTAAATTTTACTGAAAAGATGCATATAAAAGCAGTGTGGTCCTGTTAAATTAGCAGTAAAAGACTGTATAATCTACAAGTTTAAAATGTTTTTTTTGTGAATTACTACAGTTTTAGGATGTAAAATTTACAAGTTGTTCTGTAAAGTTTTTTTTACATTTGTACTGTATTTTTTACAGAATTATTCTGGTAACCACAGCTGCCAGTTTTTTTCCATAAAAACAACTGAATTTTTTTTAGTGTGTGCATGTATTGTCTGTAGCTGGGTATATAAGTCAACTGCGTATCGCTTGCTCTCTCTTGCTGCTTTTTGATCACTCGCATTGCCTGTTTGCTGACTTGAGACGGAGGGCTCGCTCCAGCGCACTGCCACAGCGCTGGGGTGAACCCTCGTGATGGAGGATGAAACTTTTAAACTTCAGTTCACCGTGTCCGCCTGCACTTATTTCGTGCCTCCACACTGGTGACCCCAGAGAAAAGAACACGCTGACGACGAACAAACACAGCCCCCGACGGTGACTCTGACAACAAACGAACGCAGCAGCCTGACGCAAATGGACTGCCCTCCCTTCTGTCACAGGGAGACCTCGACGCAGAACCAACACCAGGTGAACTCCCCCGGAGATCATCCATGACTGGGAAAGCTGCAGAAAGCGTCATGGTGCGACCCTCGCCTGAGATCTGGACATCCACACTGGGACCGGCCGAGGGACAAAGAACGTCTAGTCCCTCTCACCGCTCCTCCGCATCCATACAAGCGCGCATGCACCTTGTCCTCTCTCCATGACAGCAACCTCCAGGGCCGGACGGAGAACGCAGCGTGTGGACCAGAACGCGCCATGACCTGGCACGAGCGAACGACAGCAACAGCCAAAACAGGGAAGACCATCGGCACCGACAACGCTGATTTCCAGCAAGCTCCCTGACCCTGACTCACCTCTCGACAGCAGACCACCCACGCACCGAACCCCCGCACACACACCGGGGGGTTACGAGGACAGCGCACCAGGGACCATCCGGCTCCACAGATTACCATCGTCCTCCACCGCTGCACATACCCGAGAAGCACAGCTGTCCGTCATCCTCGGCACCTTCAGGGCTGCTCACACACCTGAAGCAGACACGCAGCCCGCACACAGGATTTTGTATGGGTCTCAGCCATGGCGCACAATGGGAATCCAGCCGTCAGCTGTCCCCGAGGGCTTTAGGGCTGCGCCCGCACTTAAAGCCAACACGCCAAGTCCCTCACACAGCTCCAGCTTTTGTTTTTTTCTTCATGGCTGCTACGCATCCTCGCAGGACGGAGCCGCGAGAGGAGTCAGAGACAAATGTTTCTTCTCACAGCTGCTGTGGATCTCCACCACATTTAACGGGACAACCCCTCAACATCGTGGATCCACATGCAATTTTTTGCGCAGCCCGGACATCCTTGCCGTCCCGGGCTGGCACTTGTTACCCCCACCCCCCTCCCTCCCCCTCCTCCGGCACAGAGCTTTTCCTGCAGCTCGCTTCCAAAGCCAGACGATCAATGCCTCAGCCCCCTGCTGAGCCCTCTGGGGGGGAGTGGTGTGGTGACCCCCACAGCCTACGGGACAAGCAGAGCGCTCAGCTGGAGCAATTAGCAGAATAGTGAGATGTCTGGACTGATATCAGTAGGCAGCCTCTCTTTGTCTAATCCCGGCGCCAATAATCCTGCTATTGATATGTGTGACTCTAATGCAAATGTCCATGCTTTACTGCTGTGCATGTATTGTCTATAGCTGGGTATATAAGTCAACTGCGTATCGCTTGCTCTCTCTTACTGCTTTTTGATCACTTGCATTGCCTGTTTGCTGACTTGAGATGCAGGGCTCGCCACAGCGCTGGGTTGAACCCTCGTGATGGAGGATGAAACTTTTAAACTTCAGTTCGCCGTGTCCGCCCTCACTTATTCTGTGCCTCCACACTGGTGACCCTTATTTGATCCTCCACAATGTATTTAATTAAATACAATTTTATTAATATTTTTTCTTTGAAATCAGAGTTAAATTATTGTTCTGTTCTGGCTCTGCAAAATTATGGTGTAAATTGTATCAGGAAAAAGGGTCAAAATTTTATCTCAGTCTGTTTCAAATTTATTTAAAAAAAAACTAGTTTTATTTTTTTTTAAAAATACACAAAAATTAGCCATAAAATAATCCACAAATTTGTAATAAAGTCTCAAATGTACAAGAAAAGTCAATTTTACAAGAGTAAATTACAAATTTGAGGAAAATGGTTTCAAATTTATATAAATTTACATAGAAAAGTAGACAATTATCAGAAAAATTATTATAAATTAGGGAGAAATCCTCAAGCCTTAAAGACTGAAGTCATTACTCAAGTTTTTAAGTGGCTGATCTTTGCATCCTTAAGGCTGCGTGTCCATCAAACATGTTTTTTCTGCTGTGGGTGACTATTTTCCATTCATTCTCTATGTAGCTCAGCGTGAGGGTGCTGAAACGCTCTTGGCGGTGGCGGCTTTTTGTCACGGCACTCAGAGTTGAAAAAATTTCAACTTTTCAGGCTGCGCCTGAGCTTGTCAGTGTCAGACCTTTTTAAGCAGCCACTACAGTCTGCACTCAGACTCTTGTTTTCCATCCATCTTCTGCCGCTTTTCCGGAGGTCCGGGTCGCGGAGGCAGCAGTTCAAGCAGAAAAGCCCAGACTTCCCTCTCCCCAGCCACCTGCTCCAGCTCTTCAGAGAGGATACCAAGGTGTTCCCAGACCAGCTGGGAGACATAGTCCCTCCACCGAGTCCTGGGTCTGCCCCGGGGTCTCCTCCCAGTGGGACGTACCTGAAACACCTCAAGTGGGAGGCGTCCAGGAGGCATCCTGATCAGATGCCCATACCACCTCAACTGACTCCTTTCAATGTGGAGGAGCAGCGGTTCTACTCTGAGCCTCTCCTGGATGACTGAGCTCCTCACCCTAGTTTTCCTAACACGGAAAACTCATGTTTTCTGTGTTATTATATTTTACATCCAGAGCTGCTAGAATACATTCCCTGTTCACTGCTATTAAAAAATAAGTAGAAAGTCTGACCATAGGAAAAGCAGAAGTGCTGAGCTGTGACTGACAAGCTGTTGCTGGGACACAGGGCACAGACTTTTTTTCCAGAGCGCAGTGCACAAACACTGAAAAAAAGACGTTCAAGGCGGTTGGGTGACAAAAATGCATTTGGTGGACATGCAGCGTGTCTACTAGAAATCTTTGGTTGACTGATATGTGTGTGTAATGGAATGTGAAGTTATCAGAAGAGGTTCCAACTCACATGTGTGATCATTTAAAATAAAACAAACCACAACAGTGGATGTGCAATGTTTGTTAATATTATCAGTCTTTTCTTGGGGGGGGGGGTGCACTGAAGTGTTTGACAATTCATTTTTGTATTAAGCTAAATGCACTTTGTGATGGGCCAAGGTCAGTTATGACCAGGATGTAGTATATTTTATTTCAAAAGGGAAACAAATGTTAATGCTACTGATGATGCACACTGAGATTTTATGCACTTTGAGATATGCCCGAGTAAGATGTGACCAAAGTGATTATTTACGGAATTTTATTTTTTTCATTCTGTTTATTTAATTGTTGTTCAAGAGGAAAAATGTTTCTACTACTTCAAGTTCTGCTCAAACCCCGGCACTGTTATTGTGTTTTTATGCACTTTTGATGTGCCTTTGTCATGTGCCAAGCTCACATTTAAGACCAAGACAATGAATAAAAAGTGCATATTGTAACATTGGGCCTGTGTTAAGGGGGGCAGGGATTTTCCCGGCATGCATTGCCAGCAAAGGACATTATGTTTTCATGTATGTTTAGTGTTATTACAGTGTTATTATACTGCTGGGTCATTATAACTGCGTTATAATGACCCAGCAGTGTTATAGGTAGAATTAGAGCAGGAGTGATGATGTGGTGTAACCCTGATATAAATGGAGGTGGGTGAGAATGACCCCCCCCTGTCTGTGTTGGTTGTGTGTTTTAATAAAGCCTGTTGTGTCGCAGAAATCTGCTCCCTTTCTTTGCGTGAACCTCACCTAAGTCTCAATGTTTTTCATCATATCGATCTGTGTTGGTTTGAAATTTGTCATATTTAGCAGATCGCTGAACATGTGCGGCCCAGTTACATGTCTTCATTTCAAATTGTGGCCCAACTGATTTTGTAATTGAATAGCCCTGCTATAGTCACTCGCCATGGGTTGAAGTGAAAAGCCAGCATCACCACTGTGGTGTAAACAAACGACACAGTATTATCTTGTCTGTAACTAGTGATCTTTGGTCACGCATCTGATGTTGTGACGTAATTATATATGCGCTGTCTCTTTTTCTCATGCAAGCGCCAAGTAAAGTTCATGTTCAACAGCACGCAGTTGTCCCACGTTATTATGTTCAACTAAAGAACACGACATGGTGTCAGAAGTGCTGCGTAGCTGTGAAGACAGACACTAAAAGTCATTCTAGTGGGAAGAGGGAGAGAGATGAGCTAAGATGCCCGAAGATAGAGATGATGAACCGGTGAGAGCAGGAGTTAGCATCGTGGCTAGCACGCCCAGCGCCACGTTTAGCATCCAGCCACCGGAGCCCTTTGATTTCTCCAAACCACATGAATGGACCAAGTGGATTCGGCGCTTCGAAAGATTTCGCCAGGCAAGCAATTTGTCTTCAAGTTCAAATGAAAATCAAGTCAACACATTAATATACTGCATGGGAGATGAAGCAGATGATGTCCTGAGAGGCTTAAAGTTAACTGAAGCAGAGCAGCTCGAATATAGCAAAGTGAGAGACGGCTTCCACAGCTTTTTCATTGTAAAGAAAAATGTTGTTTATGAACGTGCACGTTTCAATATGCGCAAACAAGAGCCAAATGAAACCGTAGACACATTTGTAACGGCCCTGCATGCATTAGCGGAGCACTGCAACTACGGTCAGCTTCACGATGAGCTCATAAGAGACAGAATAGTAGTGGGCTTGGCCGACACGAGACTGTCAGAGCGCATGCAAATGGAAAAAGACTTGGACTTGGAGAAAGCCGTAAATATGGCAAGGCAATCAGAAGAGATCAAAAAGCAACAAACAACTTTGAGGAATGAAGGAAACATGATGCAGATGAATGCGAACGCTATGGATAGAGTTACTAAAGCCAAATACGACAAGACAAAGTTTAAGTTCAAAAGCGAAACAGTGAACGCACGCCAGCTGTCTAAAAGTAAAAGCAAAAGTACACCAAACGCATGGTGCTATAAATGTGGTGGTTCTCCTCACCCTAAATACGAGTGCCCTGCAAATGATGCCAAATGTCATGCATGTGGAAAGAAAGGCCACTACCAACGGGTCTGCAGGCAAAGTAAGAATGTCCAAAGTATTGAGGAGGAAGAGGAGCGAAGTTTTTTTCTCGGCTCAGTCACAACAGGCCACCAGGTATGGACAGCTGATATTCTGGTGAGGGACACTAAAATGTCTTTCAAACTCGACACTGGAGCCAATGTCACTGCAATAGCGGAGTCAGACTTGGAACAAATATTTCCAAGAGCAAAAATGCCTGTTCTCCAGCAGCCGGAGAAACCATTGTTGGGTCCTGGAAGGAAACCACTGGAGGTCGCAGGTTTCACAAAGCTACAGCTCAACTACGGGACAAAACAGACAACAGAAAAGGTCTACATTGTCAAAAATCTCAGCACGCCACTGTTAGGCCTTCCTGCCATCATAGCTCTAGGCCTTCTTGTGCGAGTTGATGTTATTTCAATGGACACTCTGAAAACATCCTACCCCAAACTGTGCAGTGGTCTGGGTGAAGTGCAGCAGCCCTACCACATAAAACTCAAATCAAACGCTGTGCCATACTCATTGAAAACCCCAAGGAGGATTCCAATACCTCTAATGGGTAAAGTCAAGGAGGAACTCCAAAGGATGGAACAG
Source organism: Pholidichthys leucotaenia (assembly GCA_020510985.1). Classification (NCBI taxonomy): domain Eukaryota; kingdom Metazoa; phylum Chordata; class Actinopteri; order Cichliformes; family Pholidichthyidae; genus Pholidichthys; species Pholidichthys leucotaenia. Next base: position 434,735,045 of record CM035842.1, on the reverse strand, counting down.
CTTGGAGTCATCACCCGAGTGGAGGAACCTACAGACTGGTGCGCCGGCATGGTTGTTGTTCCGAAGAAAAACAGTCCGAGGCTGAGACTGTGTGTGGATTTTACCGGACTAAATGAGTATGTGTGCAGAGAAAAGTTTGTGCTGCCTTCTGTCGAACAAAGTCTTGGGATGCTAGCAGGAGCCAAAGTGTTCAGCAAGCTGGATGCCAACATGGGCTTCTGGCAAATTCCCTTGTCAGAGGAATCTGCCAAACTGACCACATTCATAACACCCTTCGGGCGGTTCCACTTTAACCGCCTCCCCTTTGGCATCAGCTCTGCGCCCGAGCACTTTCAGCGCAAAATGTCGGAGGTTATCGAAGGAGTTGAAGGAGTGGTCTGTCACGTTGATGATGTGCTGGTATGGGGACATGACCAAGAGGAGCACGACGCCCGACTCCATACCACCCTGCAAAGACTGGAAAAAGCAGGTATAACTCTGAATGTGGAAACATGTGATCTGTCACAGACCAAAGTGACTTTCCTTGGCCACATCATTACGGACACTGGCATAAGTCCTGACCCAAAGAAAACAGAGTCCATCACAGAGATGAATGAGCCATCAAACGTGACAGAGCTAAGAAGTTTTCTGGGCATGGTCAATCAGGTGGGAAAGTTTATCCCCCATTTAGCAGAGAAAGACAAAGCTCTGAGAGATCTTTTGTCCAAGAAGAACAGCTGGTATTGGGGTGTAGATCAAGCTAAAGCATTCAAAACGCTCAAAGATGCTCTAACCTCACCCCCAGTGCTTGCTATTTATGACCCAAACAGAGACACTAAAGTATCGGCTGATGCTTCTTCTTATGGTCTAGGTGGTGTTCTCCTGCAGCAGTGGGAAGAAGGATGGAGACCAGTCGCCTACGCTTCAAGGTCGCTGTCTCCAACAGAACAAAGCTATGCACAAGTGGAAAAAGAAGCCTTAGCATCCACATGGGCATGCGAGCGATTCCGTGATTTTCTAATAGGCAAACACTTCTGTCTGGAAACTGATCATAAACCTCTTGTGTCACTCTTAGGAGCTCAAGCCTTGGATCTACAGCCACCGAGGATCCAGCGCTTCAGGATGAGACTCATGCGTTACTCGTACAATGTACAGTATGCCCCAGGTAAATCGCTCTGGACAGCAGACACTTTGTCTCGCTCACCATTGAAAACAAAACTGACAAAATCAGACGAGGAACTCATGGAGAGCACAGACATATATGTGGACAGCATCATTGAAAATATGCCTGTAGTTCATCATATATGCAAACACTCAAGGAACAACTGAAAATGGACAGTGTGTGTGCTCGTGTAATGGTCATGTGCAGTCAAGGTTGGCCTGAACATGCAAAACAAGAACCTCTGTTGAGAAACTACTGGCCCGACCGAGCCACACTTACCGTGAAAGACGGCTTGCTGTTGAAGGACTCAAGACTTGATATCCCTTCAGCAATGCGAAACGATGTCTTAACAAAACTACATGACGGACACCAAGGAGTTGTAAAATGTAAAGCCTGAGCTCGCCAGTCAGTATGGTGGCCTGGTCTCAGCCAACAGATAAGTGAAATGGTGTTAAAGTGCAGAACATGCATACAAAAGAGACACAACCACAGTGAGCCATTAATGCCAACCGAATGCCCTGACCGCCCGTGGCAAAGAGTGGGTACAGATCTGTTCGAGCTGGGAGGGAAAACTTACCTTCTTGCTGTGGACTATCTTTCCAGGTTCGTTGAGATTGCCCTGCTGAACAAAACAAAATCCAACGACGTCATTACTCACCTGAAGTCTTTCTTTGCCCGTCATGGCATCCCTGAGGTCCTGATGTCTGATAATGGGCCCCAGTTCTCTGGTCGGACTTTCACAGACTTTGCGGCTGCCTATTGCTTTAAACACATCACAAGCAGCCCAAGGTTCCCGCAAAGTAACGGAGAGGCAGAACGTGCTGTACAGACTGTGAAAAACTTACTGAAAAAGGCTGCTGATCCATATTTAGCTCTTCTTGCCTATAGAGCTACTCCTCTCCAAAATGGTTACAGCCCTGCTGAACTCCTCATGGGCCGCCGCCTGAGGACGACACTACCGACTCTTCCCTCTCAGTTGGATCCGACACTGCCGGACAGCGTCACTCTTGCTCATAAGGAAAGGGAGAAGAGGATGTCGGACATTTCAAACTACAACAGACGTCACCGAGCAAAACCCTTGTGTAACTTGTCACCAGGAGAACAAGTGTGGGTGACAGATGCTAAAACACCAGGCACTGTTATCCAAAGTCACTCAACACCGAGATCTTATACAGTGGACCTACCACAGGGGACAGTGAGACGCAATCGCATGCATTTGATTCCTCTACACTCACCTTTGCAACAGTGTACCAAACAGCAGAGTGGGTCAGATGAACCTTCAGAGCAGGTGAAACAAATGCCTATTGTACCTCCTGTTACTCCTATAAAGTCTGATGTTGTGAGATCTAGATCGGGAAGAACTATTGTCAAAACTAAAAAGTTAGATCTCTAAAGAATGGTAAAAAGGTACAAACACAGAATGTTCTTAGCTGTGGTGTTGTTAATGTTTAGAAAATAATAAGCGAAGGTTTAAAAAGTACATGTTAAGTTCAGAGAAAATGTACACGTGAATACTAGTTACATGTATGCATACTCTCAAAAAAAAAAAAGAAAAAAGGGAGATGTGGTGTAAACAAACGACACAGTATTATCTTGTCTGTAACTAGTGATCTTTGGTCACGCATCTGACGTCGTGACGTAATTATATATGCACTCTCTCTTTTTCTCATGCAAGCGCCAAGTAAAGTTCATGTTCAACAGCACGCAGTTGTCCCACGTTATTATGTTCAACTAAAGAACATGACAACCACTTCATGCCTATATTGTAGCTTTATCTGGCACCCTAACCACTCCCACACACAAAAGTCACAAAAGGAAGTAAAGTTTATTCATTAAGAGCTTTTCACAGACGTATAGTCATAAAGCATTGTACAATAAAACAGAATGAAAAGAACTGGATAGAAACATAATAAAAATAGAAATGAAAAACAAAGTTTGCCAAAAAACATAGAAAAGCCAAGTTAAAACACAAGATTAATATAAATCAGAAGATCAAAGACACTGAGCTAAACGAGGTGCGGTAGGGAACTCTTAACCTCAGTGATACCGTGTGAAAGGCTCCGTCCCTCCAGTCTTCAATCTTGTAGGAGGTCCAACTAACAAGTTCTGAGTTGGACATCTAATAGTGTGAGCAGTGGTGTGTTTAAAAGGTCAAGAAAGATGAAAAAAATCACATACCTTATTTGTTTTGATAGCATTAAAACAGTTCTTGAAATTCTGCATTTAAAAAGGAATTCACTTCCAAATGCTATCCTGAAAAAGCCGATTTTTCTGCCGACCCCTGATTCATCTGTATCAGCATGGCATCAATGCAGCTGTCCTTAGGTCATAATCTGCATGTTTGCTTTGGCAAAAGTTTGGATGCCCCTCCTGACACAACCCTTCCCATTTACCTGGGCCTGGGACCAGGACTGAATAATGGGAATACACTGACTTGTGGCTGCTTACATTCATACATCATTGCTAGCTGTTTTTGTTTGTTTATCTCATGCTTGATTGGTTGGAACCATTTCTGGTTTATTTATATCAGAATAAACATGTTTTTTAATGACTATATTATTTGGTTGACTACTATACCACTTCTCATAATCACTATAGAAAACTGGAGTTTTAGAACCCTTGCAGAACAGTGTTGCCCTGAGGCAACAAACCCAAATCTGTGTGTGTGTGGGGGGGGGGGGGGGAGGGGGCATCAGCTTTTCTGATGGATATATTATCAGGACCTACCAAGCTCCCCAAAAATGGGGTGAAATCCGCCCCCCCCAATAAAATTAAGTCATGCTATAGAGGGTTAAAAAAAGAAACTGGACATGGTGAGAAGTGATGATGCACATCTGAGAATGTCCTCCAACAGAAAATCATTTTAAATGTGATTTGAAGAACAGGCATTATGACCTACTGTCATGGTGCGGTCCTCACGGACCGCTAATGAGACACTATAGGCCTCTGATGAGCTTGCATAATTTATTAATGAAAGACAAACGACAAAAGAATGAGCCACGGGGGGCAAAAACACAACTAAGGTAATAACTCAGACAAAGAAACACAGAGTCTCAGGATATACACTTACAGTGACGAATGGTAGGTGAAGGGATGTTCAACGAGTGAACGTCTGACGATGCCTGACGAGGTCACAGCCCCGAGAGACAGACGCTGCTCCCTAAAATAAGGCGAGATAATTAATCAGCTGATGAGGCGTCAACAGCTGAAACAGATCAAGGCCCGCTGTCACTGCTGAGCTCGGCTCTGACAGCCGGAAGCCCCGCAGAGAAGCTGTCAAAATAAGAGCTCAGAGAGCCCACAAGGAATTACTAAAGAATGGGGAGAAAATACCGCATGACCCGAGCACGGACGAGATCGGTGCTCAGACCATGACAGTACTCCCCCCCAAAGGACGCACTCTGGGCGTAAACATGAAATCCAAGCCTCCCCCCCACCCAGAAGGCTACGGAATCCCACCCAGGGCGGGTGGAGGAAGGAAAAGGCTCGGCGGGCAAGAGTCAGAAAAAGAGAAAACACCAAAACACAACGTCCAGGGCCAATACAGAACAAATATGAGCATAGTGCACAACAAAGCAAGGAAAAAAAAAACACAGATATACTCCATAATGCACAGGCAGAGCAAAACCAAAAAAAAGCAAATAACAGATACACAGTGAAACAACCATAATACACAGGCGGCTCTCAGCCAGAGGAAGAGAAAACACAAAATCACGCTAAAACAGCGGCAAAATACAAACATTTAAATCAATTCAAATAGACGGCCATAGGCAACAAAAGAGCATCTCCCAGACTACGGAGGGGACAGTCCAAAGGAGAGAAGAAAAATCATTACAGGAATGCAGGCAGGCAGAGCACAGTAACACAAAAACCAATAGATGGGGGGTCTTCCTGCGTCCAGCGTCCAGATCGCTGGCATGGGGAAAAGAAAGAGTTGGGGCGGTCTACCCCAGTCCCAGGCCCGGAGAACCAGTACCTCTGGTGGCCGAACCAGGTCGCCGAACAGAAAGTCCAAATGGTCGGGTGGCCGACCCAGAACGCCAAACGGGCAAAGCAGTCTCCCAGGTGGCCGACCCGCATCACTCAGCCACCAGGACCGCAGGGGAGAAGTCGGAGACGGCCCCTCTATAGAGAGGGAAAACGAGGGAGGGCCAGACCGATAATGGATAACTCCAGTGGCCCCCAGTGGAAGGGGGAAAAGAACGGGGGAAGGATGAGGGACCAGTCCGGCGTCACTCAGCGAGGGATCTGCAGCTCCACCTCTGAACTCCACAAGAACTGGCCTTGCCCTCCAGTTGGATCCCAAATGAGACCGCGCTGCACCCATGACAGACCCCGATTGGGTCGCGGCTGCACCCACGATGGACCTTGACTGGACCAGGGCAGCACCAGAGATGACCTCCCAACCCGAACCCGGAACCTCCAGAATCGACTCCACACTGGTGACCCTGGGAGAAGGCTCAGGAGAAGAAAGAGAACCGGGATCAGGATCACCGGCAGTAACAGAGCTCGGATGCAGCGGACGGCTGCACCTGGCTCGTCTTCCCGAGAGACAGGCAAAACTGCTCTAGAATTGATATGAGAAAGAAAAAATAGAGCACTTGCCTGATCTCGAGTTCTGTCGCCGTCCAGGACTTCAACAAACCGGGTTCCGTAGGAAGAAGGAAATCCTCTTGCTTCCACTTGGCTACGGCGGCCTCCGCAACCGGAATGATGGTTTCTACAGTCTGAGGACCCCCCAGCACTGACATCCATGCCAAGAGCCCACACGGCGTGATGGCAGGGGATCCAAGACCTGCCGGGTCAGACTGACTCTCCGTGGAGACCCGGGAATGCTTACTCGTTGGCGTGGGCTCCAAATGACAGTCTGCCCTCCTCCTTTGCCCATGATGTGGCTGCGGGACCGGAACCAGGTATTCCAGGGCCACAGGCCCCTTTCTCGTCTGACGGCGTAGATCTGGCACCATAGAACGCTCGGGGAAAGGGGGCACAAAGGAAGCAGGTTCATGATTAATCACTGCAGCAGATGGAGAGAGCTCAGGGGACTGTGAGCCCTGAGCTCCACCCCCCGCTGTCAGACAATGCAACTCACTCAGTGAAGGAAAAGAATAAAAACACACTTTCCTGCTCCGCTGAGGACTGGTGGAGGCTGCTGCAGAGGGCTTGGTTCCTCCCTTTCCCCACTGGGTGGTGACGGAGGGCCCCCCAGGAAGACGAGGAGGAGCCGTTCAACCAGGATCGATGGTGGGCTCTGCCGAGGCAGGACTCGTGGAGCTCACAGCAGCTGGGGAAGGCGTCGAGGAGGAGGGAGTGACAGCCGAGGTGATCCGGGAACGAGGAGCTGATGGGACAGCAAGGACAGATGATCCGGAGGTGGAGGCTGCTAGGTTTCCCTCCTTTTGTGACACAGGAGAAACAGCTGGCTGGGAGGCAGAGTTCCAACGGCGGCCCAGAACTGGATCCGGACGGGGTTCTTGCAGAGGCTTGCTGTGGACTTTGTGATGACGTCTACCGGCAGAGGGCGAGGTGAAGTCAGGGAAACACTGCACCTGGGCTGGACGGGTGACAAGAGCTGACTCCCGAGGCGAGGAGCGGAGATGCCTCACTGTCGGCCTCCTGCCAGGAATTCCCCCCAGTCCCTGGACCTCCTCCCTCGTCAGGAACATCGTACTCGGGGAAGGCGGTGAGGGTTCCTTGGCTGCCCTCTTGAGCGCTCACTCTGTCAGTCCACGTTGTGTCACAATCCACGCCACCCATTCCCCTCCCTCCGGAAAGGAGGTGAGGTGGTATTTTAGCAAAGCCCTCTGAGTGAGACCTAGGGGCTCGTATGCCACGTAGGTGGGCATGAGGAGACAGGCTTCTGCCAGGTAGTCATTTATCTCCTCAAACCACTCAGGGCAATACCCATGCTCAAAGGCAGACATGCTAACGAGCTCCCAGAGAAAGGGAAAAACACAAGCCCAATAGCAAACTCACGGTGATGGCGTCTCCTTCTGGCTGCGGTCTACTGTCAGACGTCGTCAGACGTCGTCAGACGTTCACTCGTTGAACATCCCTTCATCTACCAACCGTCACTGTAAGTGTATATCCTGAGACTCTGTATTTCTTTATCTGAGTCATTACCTTAGTTGTGTTTTTGCCCCCCGTGGCTCATTATTTTGTCGTTTGTCTTTCATTAATAAATTATGCAAAATCATCAGCGGTCTATAGCATCTCATTAGCAGTCCGCGAGGACCGCACCATGACAGTAGATCGTAGCCCCAAGAGACAGACGCTGCTCCCTAAAATAGGGCGAGATAATTAATCAGCTGATGAGGCGTCAACAGCTGAATCAGATCAAGGCCCGCTGTCACTGCTGAGCTCAGCTCTGACAGCCGGAAGCCCCACAGAGACACTGTCAAAACAAGAGCTCAGAGAGCCCACAAGGAATTACTGAAGAATGGGGAGAAAATACCGCATGACCCGAGCACGGACGAGATCACTGGAAAAACCTGACGAACTAGACAGTATTCATGAAAACAAATATTAAAAAAACACATCAAAGTGATCAGAAAGGTGCAGAATTAAAGCCTTTATATTCTTCAAATATATATAGAGTGGAGATCAAAATTAGAGAGTAATGTATTAATACTTGATTTATTCTGAAATATTGTTATTTTTCATTTTTCAGAATTTGACAGAATATCAGCTGTGGCTATACCACTGCTCTACTAGCACGTTTTTTTTTTTTAATAACTAAAGTACTTCAACACAAACATTTATTTTTCCCCCCAAATAAACAGTGAGCAAAATTAGATTTTTTTTAGGTCTATACTTACTTAAGCCCATAGCTCGCCATGGAGCATAGGCCATCGACGGCCCCTCGCCATCGCACTCAGTTCTGGGCTGCTCTCTCTACTCCCCTCCAGTTGGTTCCCTGCTGTTTTAGAGCTATAGGATTCAAAAATTCATAGGAAATGTAGAGGCCCTCGCTTTGAATGACTGCAGCACATCTGCGCTCACAGAACCTCACTAGTTTCTCACACTGCTCTAGTTTGATCTTGGTCCAGTCTTCTTCAGTCTCTTCCACAGTTCAGTAACTGTAGTGGGTTTCTTAGCCATTACTTTGTCACTAAGGATTTTCCAGAGATTGGGGTTCAGATCTGGACTCTGGGCTGGCCATTTCATTGTTTCAGTATTGTTGGATTCAAGGAACTGTTTAACCAGTTTTGCAGTGTGACAGGGGGCATCGTCTTGCATGAAAATTGCGGGCTGATAGGGAGACAACTGCAATGAAGGAATTGCATGTTGCCAAAGGAGGTTCACATAAACACATGCATTCACCCTGCCATGCAGCTGTACAAGAGGCCCAACTCCTGCTGCAGAAAACATTCCCCAAACGACAGTGGATATAGAAAGTCTACACAGCCCTGTTCAAATGCCAGGATTTTGTGATGTAAAAAAATGACACCAAGATAAATCATTTCAAAACTTTTCCCCCATTAATGTGACCTATAACCTGCACAACCCAACTGAAAAATAAGCTGAAATCTTTTAAGGGAAAATATAAAAAAACAAAAAACTTACAATAACCTGGTTGCATAAATATACACATCCTGTTATAACGGAGGATGTGGCTGTGTTCAGAATTAACCAATCACATTCAAACTCATGTTAAAGGGAAGTCAGCACACCTGCCACCATTTAAAGAGCCTCTGATTAACCTCAAATAAAGTCCAGCTGTTCTAGAAGGCTTTTCCTGACATTCTTGTAGTCAGATCTTACAGCACAAGCCATGGTCTGCAGAGAGCTTCCACAGCATCAGAGGGATCTCACTGTTCAAAGGTATCAGTCAGGAGAAGGGTACAAAAGAATTCCCAAGGCATTAAATCTACCATGGAACACAGTGAAGACAGTCATTATAGAGTGGAGAAACTATGGCACAACAGTGACATTACCAGAACTGGATGTCCCTCCAAAATTGATGAAAAGACAACAAGAAAACTGGTCAGGGAGGCTGCCAAGAGGCCGACAACAATTGAAGGAGCTGCAGGAATTTCTGGCAAGTAGTGGCTGTTTAGTACATGTGACAACAATCTCCTGTCTAGGGTGGCAAGACGGAAGCTGTATCTTGCGAAGAAACACATCCAAGCCTGGCTAAATTTTGCAAAAACACATTTGAAATCTCCCAAATGCATGTGGGAAAATGTGTTACAGTCTGATTAAACGGAGATTGAACTTTTTGGCTATAATTCGAACAGGTATATTTGGTGTACACACAACACTGCTCACCACCAAAAGAACACTATACCTACAGTGAAGTATGGTGGTGGCAGCATCATGGTTTGGGGCTGTTTTTCTTCAGCTAGAACTAGGGCCTGAGTCAAAGTGGAGGGACTTATGAACTGCTCCAAATAAGATAAGATAAGATAAGATAAGCCTTTATTAGTCCCACAATGGGGAAATTCCAGGATTGCAACAGCATAGGGATAGCAACACTCAGAGCAACAATCAGAAGGCAAGAAAAAACAACATCTAGTAAACATATGTCCATATTACTATAAATGTATATATATAGACACACAGTGCAGAGCATTATGGCTGGTGGATGTGCAGCAGAAAGTCTAAGCTCTCTCTCCGCGGATGCAGCGGGCCAGCTGGAAGTCTTTGGGCATGATGGTGACCCCCTTAGCGAAGAAGAGACCACCAGGTGGGTCTCGCTGGTCTCCTGCAGAGCCATGACGGCAAAACTCAGGAAATGCAGGACGGTCTTGAAGTCCTGAGCGATCTCCCTCACCAGGCGCTGGACGGGCAGCTTACGGATGAGCAGCTCCGTGGATTTCTGGTAGCGACGGATCTCTCTCAGAGCACGGGCCTGTGACGGCGAGGCCTCTTCACTCTGCCGGTGGCCAGAGCGCCTCTCCGAGCAGCCCTGTGGCTAGCTGTCTCCTGGGGGGCCTCTTCCTCCAGTAGATTTTACGGGCGGTCTGCTTGGTTCTTGCCATCGCTCTTTATTATTCTGTCTTATATTTCTTTCACGCCGCCTAAACTCCAGCCCGGCACCCGCTTCGTTTTCGCTACAGCTCCCGGTATGTCGAGTTTCCCATTAGCACCGGGCGGCGGCCAAGTGCTAGCTAGCACTAGCTCCTCCCCGCTGTAACGTCTCCCGCTGCAAACCGTGGCTCCGTCCGCCGACCCGGGAGACCCCCGGGGCGATCCGTGCGTCTGTGATATATATACAGAGTGAAAGGTGTAGAAAGAAGAAGGAAGATAAAAAAAAGGCTGTTGCAACAGGCAGCTGACTCGTGTGGCGCCGCCGGTCCGGCGGAACCGGAACCTCATCCGGTTCCGTACCAGTCAATGTTGGCATAAGACCTTCAGGCTTCTACTAGAAAGCTGAAGATGAAGAGGAACTTCATCTTTCATCATGACAGTGGCCCAAAGCACACATCCAAATCAACAAAACAATGGCTTCACCAGAAGAAGATGAAGGTTTTGGAATGGTCCAGCCAGAGTCAGGACCTGAGTCCAATCAAACATCTGTGGGCTGATCTGAAGAGGGCTGTGCATAGGACATGCCCCCGCAATCTGACAGATTTGGAGTGTTTTTTTGCAGAGGAGAGTGGGCAAATATTGCCACATCCAGATGTGAAACGCTGATAGACTCCTACCCAAAAAGACTGAGTGCTGTAATAAAAGCCAAAGGTGCTGCAACAAAGTATTAGTCTAAGAGTGTGCATATTTATGCAACCAGGGCTGCACGGTGGCGCAGTCGGGCTGCACGGTGGCGCAGTGGTTAGCACTGCGGCAGCACAGTTTACCCTTGGCCGGGGGATTGTGGGGATCGTGGGATCGTGGGTTCGATCCCAGCCCCCGACCAACAGTGATCTGTGTGGAGTTTGCATGTTCTCCCCGTGTTGCGTGGGTTTACTCCAGGATTTCTCCGGTTTCCTCCCACATGCCAAAAACATGCATGTTAGGTTAATTGGCTGTTCTAAATTGTCCCTAGATATCTGTTTCCTATAGGCCCTTAGAATAGAGGGTTAGTATTAATGAAAGCGCTTTGAGTGGTCTTTGTGACTAGAAAAGTGCTATATAAGTGCAGGTTAGTTAGTTAGTTAGTTATTGTAAGTTTTTATATTTTTTATTTTTCCCCTTAAAAAGTTTCAGTTTGTTTTTCAATTGGGTTATCCTGGTCTCATTTTTTTACATCACAAAAACCTGGCACTTGAAAAGGGGTGTGTAGACTTTTTATATCCACTGTATGACTTCTTTACACACTTTAGCCCCTTTTCCACTAGTACCTACTCAGCCCCACTCTACTCGGTTTGTAGGGTTTTCCATTAGTACCTGGAACCAGGTGCAGGTCATATTCTGTCAAATTCTGAACAATGATGAATAACAATATTTCTGAATAAATCAAGTATTAATACACTGTTCTCTAATTTTGATCTCCACGATATATATATATACACACACACAGAGTGATAGGAAAAAGTGTTTGCCCCCTTCCTGATTTCTCATTTTTTTGTATGTTTGTCACACTGAAATGTTTCAGATCATCAAACAAATTTAAATATTAGACAAAGATAACACAAGTAAACACTAAATGCAGTTTTTAAATGAAGGTGTTTATTACTAAGGGTAAAAAAAAATCCAAACCTACATCGCCCTGTGTGAAAAGTGCCCCCCCCCCGCCACATTTAAAACATAAATTAACTGTGGTTTATGGCATCTTTGGAAAGCTGAGTTCAATTTATCAAGCCACACCCAGGCCTGATTACTGCCACACCTGTTCTCAATCAAGAAATCATCCAGGTGCAGTTTTGGAGGAGGCGGTGACATTTTCCCTGGTGGGAGTACCACCAGATACAGGTGCATCTCAATAAATTAGAATGTCATCGAAAAGTTGATTTATTTCAATAATTCAATTCAAAAAGTGAAACTCATATATTATATAGATTAATTACATAGAGAGTGATATATTTCAAGTGTTTATTTCTTTTAATTTTGATGGTTATGGCTTATAGCTCATGAAAACGCCAAATTCAGTTTCTGAAAAAATTGGAATATTACATACAATTAATTTTAAAAAATTTATTTTTAATAGAAATGTTGGTCGATTGAAAAGGATGTCCATGTACACACCCAATACTTGGTCGGGGCTACTTTTGCATAATTGCTGCATCAATGCAATGGTCAGCATGGCATGATCAGCCTGTGGTTCTGCTGAGGTGTTCTGAAGGTCCAGGTTGCTTTGATAGTGACCTTCAGCTCGTCTGCATTGTTGGTCTGGTGTCTCTCATCTTCCTCTTGACAATCCTCCATAGATTCTTTATGGGGTTTAGGTCAGGAGTGTTTGCTGGCCAATCAAGCACAGTGATACCATGGTCATTACACCAGGTTTTGGTACTTTTGGTCATGTGCGCAGGTGCCATGTCCTGCTGGAAAATGAAATCAGCATCTCGATAAAGCTTGTCAGCAAAGGGAAGCATGAAGTGCTCTAAAATTTCCTGTTAGATGGCTGCACTGACATTGGACTTGATTAAACACAGTGGAAGAACACCAGCAGATGGCATGGCTCCACATATCATCACTGACTGTGGAAACTTCACACTGGACCTCAAGCAACTTGGATTCCGTGCCTGTTCACTCTTCCTCCAGACTCTGGGACCTTGAGTTCCAAGTGACAGGACTTGGCACCCGATTTGGGGAGCCATGTCATCTGCTGGTGTTAGTCCACTGTGTTTTATCAAGTCCAAAGTCAATGCAGCTGTCTACCAGGACAATATAGAGCACTTCATGCTCTGCTGACAAGCTTTATGGAGATGCTGATTTCATTTTCCAGCAGGACTTGGCACCTGCCCACACTGCTGCCAAAAGTACCAAAGCCTGGTTTAAATGACCGTGGTATCACCATATTTCACTGGCCAGCAAACTCTCCTGACCTAAACCTCACACACAATCCATGAAGTATCGTCAACAGGGAGATGAGAGACACCAGACCCAACAATGCAGATGAGCTGAAGGTCACTATCAAAGCAGCCGGGACCTTCATGACACCTCAGCAGTGCCACAGGCTGATCACCTCCATGCCACAGTGATGCAGTATTAATTCACACAAAAGGAGCCCTGACCAAGTATTGAGAGCGTGCATGGAAATTGTTTTAGTTGGCCAACATTTCTATCAAAAAAAATCATTTTTTTAAATTGATCTTATGTAATATTCTAATTTTTTGAGAAACTGATTTTCGGGTTTTCATCAGCTGCAAGCCAGAACCATCAAAATTAAAAAAAAAAAATAAACTCTTGAAATATATCACTCTGTTTGTAATGAGCCTATATAACATATGAGTTTCACTTTATGAAATGAATTACTGAAATAAATCAACTTTTTGATGATATTCTAATTTAATGAGATGCACCTGTAATGTTGTAAACAAACATGACAGTGTTTTGGGGATTTCCACAGCAGGTAGAAAGCAGCCGCAGAAGTTATGAAGGCAGCTCTGCCCCTCTGCAATTCGCTCAGATGCAAATTCCCATCTATTCGCATGTTTACATTGAGTTAACATGTAATTGTGCAAAAAAAATTTGTGGTTTTGCGCTTGGTCTGAACATACCTTTAGCGCAACACCTAGTGGCAGGAGGTCAGAATGTTGTCTCTATGACCTTTAAAGTAGACCCTCACCTCAACCCTAACCATTACCATAAATTCAACCACCTAAGCATGCATATTTATTGTGTAAAGTTAGTAAAAAGCAAAGGATGATGTCACTCATAAAAGTATGGCACAGATGGCAGTGAAACAAAATAGGTGTCAGCTTGATTTAAACTCATCTCTTTCATGGGAGAACAATGTTTAGTTTTTAGATCTTTTTGAACGTATTAGTTGGAGGACTTGTTGCCACATCTTCAGCTAGGAGAACAGAACCAAAGGGATCAGTAGTGGCACTAACAGCAGAAGGCCCGCGCTCGTACTGCTGGCACTGTTGCAGAGGTCACCCTGGCAGCAGCTAATCTCTACTCCAGTGAGTCCCGCAGCCTCTGTCAAGACGGTAGTTGAGCACATCGACTTGGAGACGCAACCCTTTACTTTAGTCTTGTCAAGGTTAGCTGGAGAAATGAAAATAATGTTAGTTGGATGAAAATCAAGTTTAATCATAGGACTAGCTAAACACGGCAGTAGATTCTAATAATGTAGACCTATTACCTGATAGTGAAATGCAGCGGTCTTCATTTCCCTGACAGTTTATGGTCTTGGTGCAGTCATTCCCGTCACATGCGAAGCATTTCTTTCCATTTGGAGGATGATTGCTGAAGTCTTCAAATTAAGACAAATATTATTTGGAAATATACTTGCAATCAAAATTGTTCAACCCCAGTGAATTTTAGGTTTACTGGCAAAATTTTAAAATTTTCAGGTGTTTGCAATACACAAATCACATAAGAACAGTTTAAAGAGTTAAATAAAACTAATATTGCAAGGATTTTTATCCAAATTGAATTCTAAATCCTACTTTTAGTCTCAAAATTATTCAACCCCCTGAATAGAATTCATCATAAGAGCACACATTTGCAAATCAGGTGTGGTCTCAAGCACACCTGCTGTAACCAGTCAAGGGCTTCATTAGCTGCATGAGCTATGCCTGAGATAGAACACCTCAAATACTTGAACTGTTGATGGTAATGTTTGACTGCATGTTAGAAATATGGCTAAGTCAGAATTGTCCAAAAGGTTCAGAGAAGAGCTCATTGTCTTGCACAAACAATGAAAAGGATACAAAAAGATGGCAAAGGCACTGAATGTTCCTAAAAATACGTATAGAAGCATAGTGTGCAAGTATAAAGTGAACAGTGGCTACACTATCTGGACATGACAGAAAGAGGAAGCTATCAACAGCTGCCACTAGAGTCCTGAGGAGGCAGGTGCTCAAAAACCCTTGACTGACTGCAAAACACCTGCAGCAAAACTTGGCAGCAGACACTGAGGTTTCAGTTTACACAGTAAGGCACATACTAAGAGGCATGGAGCCTTACACAGCTTTACACAGTAAGGCGTCATGCCCAAACTCCAAGACGTATACCACTGCTGAACTCAGAACTCAGAACTCAGAAAAGATTTATTGCCAAGTACATTAACAGATACTGATAACAGATCACTGATAACATACGAGGGATTTGACTTGACACAGAAAATGAACCTGCATTTCCGGTGACACGGCTGCATCTGAAACGCGCCTGCCAACAGGAGGGTACAGGTAGCATAGGAATAATACAATAGGAAGGAGCAAAAAAAATCATTGATTTCAGAATAGTGGTCATATATGATCAATATTATGATTACAAAGAAAAAAAAAAGCCCTCAGTGCACAATCAGCAGACAAAAAAAAGTTCACAGGACACAAACAGAGCAGTGAGTGAATCATCTTTATCATCAGTTTGTGGATCAGTATGAGTGTAATGTTGAAAAGTAAGTGTTGTATCAGTTAAGAACAACAAGGACTCTTTGGCAGGAGATGTTTTGTCTGGCTACTGGCAAATTGTCCTTGGCCATGCAGCTGCCTGTCCGAAGGCCATGAGCTCAGTGTTTTGAAAAACAAAGACTGCAGATGATCAGGAGGATTTTTGTGAGGGAGAGATTAAGTCGAATAGTACTGATCACAGAGAGGGAACTTTATATTCTCTTAGATTCAGTACTTAATCCTTCATTGGATTATTATCATTCATGCTGAGCCAAAAGCACACAAAAAAAAAGAAAATCGCTTCAACTTTGCTCAATGCTATATACAGCAGGAAAATAAGTACTGAACATGTCAACATTTTTCTCATTAAACAAAATTCTGATAGAGCCGTTGACCAAAGATTTTCACCAGATATCAGTAACAGCCCAAATAATCCATACATACAAAGAAATCAATGCAACTGTGGTCACAAAAAGAGTGGAATAAAGTGGTATGACATAGGGAATAAGTATTAAATGCATGAAGAAAAAGAGGTACAAAAAGGCATAGAAAGCTAAGAAACCAGCTGAAATCCATCAGCTTTTTGAAAGCCATCCAATCCCCCATCAGTGCAAACTAATTTCTGCTGGTTAAGTCTTGACTGATAGCCTTTAAAAAGGTCTGTAAAAATCAGATTATCACACCACAAAGAACTCCTGATGGGTGGAAGTAAAGAGCCCTCTCTAGACCTTGGCAACCTTATTGTTGCAAAACATAATGATAGCATTAGTCATAGGCGTAATTCTAAACTGCTGAGTGTTATCATTATAGGAGACATCATTCGGAAGTGGAAAGAGCATCATTTTACCATAAACCAGCCATGACCAGGAGCTCCTTGCAAGATTTCTGACATAAGAGTCAAAAGAATTATCAGAAAAGCTATCCAAGAGCCAAAGACCACTCGTGGGGAGCTCCAGAAAGACCTGGCATTAGCAGGCACTGCTGTTTCAAGGAAAATAATAAGTAATGCACATAGGCTTACCTCACAAGACTTCATTGCTGAAGAAAAAGCATGATGAAGCTCATTTAAAGTTTGCTGCACAACATTTGGGCAAACCAGTAAAATACTGGAATAATATAGACCAAAATTGAACTTTTTGGATGACACAAAATATAGTGTGTTTGGAGGAGAAATGGCACTGTACATCAGCCCCAAAACACCACACCAACAGTGAAGTTTGAAGGTGGGAACATCATGATGTGGGGGTGTTTTTCAGCACATGGTACAGGCAGACTTCATATAACTGAAGGAAAGATGCATGGACAAATGTAGAGAGACATCCATGATAAGAACCTGTTGCCATCTGTCAAGATGCTTAAGATGGAAGGAGGATGGACATTTCAGCAAGACGATGATCCCAAACACACAGCTAAGGAAATTCTCAACTGGCTCCAGAGGAGGAAAATAAAGCTGCTTGAATGGCCCAGTCAGTCACCTGACCTGAATCCAATTGAAAATCTGCGGAACAAACTGAAGGTCAGAGTTCCTAGAAGACACCCACAGAACCTTCAAGATTTGAAGACAGTTTGTGTGGAATAATGGGCTAAAATCATTCCTGGGGAATGCCTGCTCCTAGTTTCTCCATACAGGAGACATCTGGAAATTGCTATTACCAACAAAGGATTGTCTACTAAATATTAAACGAATTGCACGTTACCATATAAGGCAGTGTTGTTCACCCTCTGACAAGTGTATAAATGCATCTATCTTGTGACCTTGGAGCAGGGAGAAAGGCCTCGCTGTTAGGCGGCACACACATCAGCAGCCTTTCTCTCCCCTGCATGCAGGAATAAAGGCTCTCCAAATTTACAGATCTCCGGGGTTTTTGATTTCTTCAAGACCTAGGGACGAAGGCAAATAAAATTTCCTTAACAGCTTGGTGTCAGAAAGTGGGATCCTAGACCGTTTTCCCATCTTCCACCGTGGATCGATCACCTTAGACCATAAAAAGTGAGTCCAATCCTTTCCGCCCACGTTGGCGACGGGGACTCGGCGGGGTGAGGGAGCGGCACCGGATTCCTGTAAAGAACACGGCCTCCTGGATTCAGTAAGTGAATCTAAAACCTTTTTTTTTAATAATATTTATTAATATTATTATATTTTTGACAAAATACATCAGTCATATATTTGCAATAGGAAAGTTCATATCTGTGCAGTCTGGCAGGTGAATACTTGTGGCAGGACTAATCTGTCTGGTTATACTTGATGCTCGATAGTTAACGGGGTCAGAGTGGTAACATTTTGTTTGTCTGCGTGCGGGGACGCCCGGTGAACCCTGGTTACCAGTGATGGGGTCTTCTATAGGAGACTCCCAAAGACCTGGAGGGTCCCAAAGTAAAATATATGACTGATAATTATGGTCCTGAGAGTGTTGATTTTTTGGAAAAATGGATCTGCTAGAGTGGATTTCCTTAGAGGGGGGGGGGTCATTTTCTGTTGAAGTGATTACTAATTTGAGGGACAAGATTAATGTTGAAATTCAGAAAGTTTAGACATGTAAGAAACAAAGCAAGAAGGGCAGAGAAAAGTTGATGCAGTTACACTTAAAGAAGGGCACGGCGGAAATGTGGTTGACAGAAGCAAAGAAATAAGGATCTGTACTTATATAACGCTTTTCTAGTCACAAAGACCGCTCAAAGCGCTTCACTAGTACTAACCCTCTATTCTAAGGGCCGATAGGAGACAGATATCTAGGGACAATTTGGAACAACCAATTAACCTAACATGCATGTCTTTGGATTGTGGGAGGAAACCGGAGCCCCTGGAGTAAACCCACGCAGCACAGGGAGAACAAGCAAACTCAACACAGAAAGGTTCCTGTCCCTGCCAGCCTGGGGATTAAAACCTGGAACCTTCTAGCTGTAGGGCAACAGTGCTAACCACTGCACCACCGTGCTGCCCAATGAAGAGATAAACAGGAAACAGGCAGACAGAAAAATGAACAGGTGTAGCCACACATGTGACTTACTTAATGCCTTACATAATGCCTCACATCTTAGATAAGAACAAAGTGCAGAGTTTCCTTGGAGATAACTGGAAGCTGTGAAAGTGTAATCTTTTGTTTGTGAGAGACTGCTTGGAGGATCCTTTGTGTGCCAAAGACTGTGAGGGGGATGCTAAGGGATTAAAGAGGAAATGCAATGTTACCTTTGATGTGAATGCAATGTGACTTGTGAGCTGTGGGGAGACCTGGGTATATAAGGGACGAGTTTTTTCTGTGATGTCCTCTTTCTGCTATGCTCATGTTGGAGATGTGTAATAAACTGCCTGAGACAAACCTGCCTCGTCGTGACCCAAGACGTAGCATGCAACACGACGAGAATTCCCCGGAGCCAGCCTCGTTGGGAGCCCCCAGCCAAGCGTATGCCGTTACAGTCCAGCTACTGGATTTTTGGCAGCACAACCCGCGCTCCTGGTTCCACCTGGTTGAGGCGCAGTTCGCCCTCCGGGGGATATCGGTAGATGACACAAAATTCTACCATGTGATCGTAAAGCTCGACAACCACACAGCTCAGCATGTGGAGAGCCTGCTGGCGCAGCCACCAGCCAGCAACAAATACGGCGCGTTGAAGGCTGCACTCATCCAGCACTACACACTCTCGGTTGAGGAGAGAGCAGAGAGACTCCTGGTGTGGACCGGGTTAGGAGATTGCATGCCCATTGACCTGATGGAGAAGATGCTGAGGTTGAAAGGCTCGGACGACGACCACTTCATGTTTACCCACCTCTTCCTCAGGAACCTTCCTTCGGCGACGAGAGCGGCCCTGGCCAGTTCACCATTGTTGGCCAAGCGGGACTACCGTGGGCTGGGCTGGGAGGCGCATCGGATCGTCATGGCCAGCAGAGAGTTTGCAGCCACGGCAGCAGCGACGGAGCTCGGTGCGACGGCCAGAGATGGCGGGGGGCCATTGACAGCAGTAGCAGAACCACCGACAACGGCAGCGGCGGGGACCAAGGAAAGCGGGGGAGACATCCTTTGTTTCTACCACCGCCGCTTTGCAGAGAAGGCACGCAAAGTGTACCACCGTGCCAGTTCAAGTGCTCGGGAAACGCCAAGACCGGGGGTCGGTAGCAGCTGCGGCCCTCGGGGAGGAGAACAAGCTGCTCTACTTGACGGACGCACGCTCGGGGAGACATTTCCTCGTGGACACAGGTGCTCAGTTGAGTTTCATCACGCCATCCTACGCCTACCAGCTGGCAGGATCCAGCGGCCCTGAGATGGCAGCAGCAAACGGCTCAGAGATTAAGACCTTTGGTGAGAAGACTCTGCTTCTTTCTCTACACGGCCGTACATTTGAGTGGACTTTTGTCATAGCAGCATTGAATTTCAATATATTGGGGGCTGATTTTTTGTGCTCACATGGTTTGTTGGTTGATCTCGCTAACAGGCGCCTGGTTAATGCACTTTCTTTTGATTCTATCCCCTGTACAGCTTGAGCGTCCTGGCCAACAGCACAAGCCAACGTCACAGCTGCAAGCGGTAAGTTCCACACACTGCTCACTCAGTTCCCAGCACTCACGGTCCCCACATTTTCAGCAGCCGTCGCTAAACACGGGATGGAACATTTTATTACCACCACCGGGCCTCCCGTTTTTGCAAAACCTCGGCGCTTGGAAGCAGTTAAACTGGCCATAGCGCGCGAGGAGTTCGCCAACCTTGAGAGGTTTGGCATCATCAGGCGTTTGAACAGCCCATGGGCTTCCCCGCTACACATGGTCCCTAAAGCCAACAGTTCATGGCGACCTTGCAGCGATTTCCGCAGGTTGAACAACGCCACAGCGCACGACCGCTACCCAATCCCTCATATCCAAGATTTTTTTCCATTCATTTGGCAGGAGCACGCGTTTTTTCTAAAATAGACTTGGTCCGCGGTTACCACCAAGTCCCAGTGCGCGCTGAGGACATACCCAAAACAGCAGTGATAACTCCGTTTGGTCTATTCGAGTTTTTGTGCATGCCATTCGGGCTTAAAGGGGCTGCACAGACGTTCCAACGCATGATGGATGCGGTGCTGCGCGATCTCCCTTTCATGTTCGTCTACCTGGACGATATCTTGGTAGCCAGCACGTCCGAAGACGAACATGAAAACCACCTCACGGCAGTTTTCCGGAGGTTGGGAGAGCACGGTTTAATAATCAACCCAGTGAAGTGTCAGTTCAGGGTGACGCAGATCGATTTTTTAGGGCACCGCTTCTCTTCCGAAGGAGCGGTTCAGCTGCCTGACAAAGTGCACGCGGTAGCAGACTTCCCCCGACTGCAGACGGTCAGAGCGTTACAGGAGTTTTTGAGAATGGTGAATTTTTATAACCGTTTCCTCCCCCGCGCAGCGCAGCTCATGCAACCGCTGTATGCCGCGCTCAAAAAACAGAAACCTGCGAATAAGATCGAGTGGTCCCCGGAGCAAGAGCGAGCTTTCTCGGAAGTCAAAGCAGCCCTGGCAAATGCTGCGTTGTTGGCACATCCAGACCCAACGTCCCGCATAGCGCTCACCACTGACGCGTCAGATGTGGCCATAGGGGCGGTCGTGGAGCAGCGTGTAGCCGGGGCTTGGCATCCGCTCGCCTTTTTCAGCAGGACTTTGCGCCATAGTGAACGTAAATACAACGCGTTTGACAGGGAGTTGCTGGCTCTCCACTTGGCCATTCGCCACTTCCAGTTCTGGCTGGAAGGGCGCTGTTTCACCGCGTTCGTCGACCACAAGCCACTAACATTTGCGATGGCCAAGGTTTCAGAACTGTGGTCAGGCCGGCAGCAGAGGCAGCTGGCTGCGATCTCAGAGTTCACTACTGATATTCAGCATGTGTCGGGTAAACTGAATGTAGTGGCAGACTGCCTCTCGCACGCCGTGGCGGCCCCCGTCCGCGTGGGGATATATTACACAGCCATGGCCGCGGAGCAAGTTAGTGACGCAGATGTGCGCGCGCTCCAGTCTGGACCTACAGGGTTAAGGCTGGAGAGCAGGGTGCTGCAAGACGGTATGCCCCCCCTAATCTGTGATGTCTCCACGGGGCCACTGCGTCCCGTGGTACCGGCAGTGTGGTGCCGCTGCGTTTTTGACTCAATTCATTCTTTGGCGCACCCGGGAGTGCGCACGTCGGTCAAAATGGTAGGAGAAAAATTTGTGTGGACGAGCCTTCGCAAACAAGTTAAAGAGTGGGCAGCAGCCTGCATGGCATGCCAACAAGCCAAGGTACACATACACACGAGGGCTCCCTTGGAGCCATTTCACATCCCGGCTAAAAGGTTTGATCATGTCCACGTGGACCTTGTGGGCCCCTCCCACCATCACAGGGGTGCACGCACCTTCTGACAATGGTGGACCGCACCATGCGCTGGCCGGAGGTGGTTCCACTGGCGTCAACCACAGCCGAGGAGGTGGCGCGCGCGTTTTTAACAGCATGGGTGGCGCATTTTGGAGTCCCGTCAGACATTACGTCCGACAGAGGCCCTCAATTTGTTTCCGAACTTTGGTCATCAATGGCCCGCAGCCTGGGTGTCACAATTCACCGCACAACCGTGTACAATCCACAGGCTAATGGGTTATGCCAACGTTTTCATAGGTCATTGAAAGCAGCTCTCAGGGCGTCACTGACGGATGTAAATTGGGTAGACAAGCTACCATGGGTTTTATTGGGGTTACGTTCTGCCCCTAAAGAGGACTTGGAGGCTTCCCCAGCTGAACTCGTTTTTGCGCAGCCACTTCGGTTGCCCGGGGAGTTTCTCCCAGATAATCCTGCGCCGGGCAGCTCCCCGTTTCAGCTGTTGCAGTGTAGCATCGACACAGGCACGCTGCCGGGCCCTGCCCACCACAGTTTTCTCCGCGTTTTTGTGCCTAAAACTTTGAAGAACGCAGAGTTTCTTTTTGTCAGACACGATGCACATCGACCCCCACTGCGCCCACCTTATGATGGACCGTTCAGAGTGTTGGAAACAGGGGACAAGCAAATTTGCTAGATTTGGGGGGTAGGAGGGAAAAGGTTGGCATAAACAGACTCAAACCCGCTTTTGTGGTGACGAGCAAGTGCTGTTGGCGAGGGCCCCTCGGCGTGGAAGACCCCCACGGGGAGCTTCCCAGAGTAAAATTTCCCCAGAACACCCGCAGGGACTGACAGAAGGTTTTCACCCCCAGACAGCAGCTCCCCAGCTTGACAGCGCCGCCGAGGCGGTGAATCCTGGTTACAGCAGATACGGGAGAAGACTGAAGCCCAAGCAGCATGTGGACTGATGTGTAATGATTCTGTCACAGCATGCAGACTGTTATTCTTTTGTTCGATCCAAAATGCTTGGTGGGGGGGGGGTAGCCACACATGTGACTTATACATATAATGCCTCACTTCTTAGATAAGAACAAAGTGCAGAGTTTCCTTGGAGATAACAGGAAGCTGTGAAAGTGTAATCTTTTGTGTGTGAGAGACTGCTTGGAGGATCCTTTGTGGGCCAAAGACTGTGAGGGGGATGCTAAGGGATTAAAGAGGAAATGCAATGTTACCTTTGATGTGAATGCAATGTGACTTGTGAGCTGTGGGGAGACCTGGGTATATAAGGGACGAGTTTTTTCTGTGATGTCCTCTTTCTGCTATGCTCATGTTGGAGATGTGTAATAAACTGCCTTGAGACAAACCTGCCTCGTCAATTACACACTCCAGACAGGCAAAGAAAGACAGAGAACATTGTGCACAGCAACTTTTACCCTCTGCTGGGGCCTCTTTTACTCCTCCATATGAGGCTGATCGTCCGCCTCCCCCTCCCCCTTCTTCCCCCTCTACGCCATATTCAGCACTTTAAAAGTGGCATTGTGTGATGAATTTGGAGAAACTGTTTGTATTATTACGTGTGTTGTACCATTTAAATTGTTTTTGTTTGATCTGTTTATTGCAAACAGCTGCTCATTAGTACATTTTGCCAACAAACCTAATTTGCATTTGGGGTTGAATAATTTTGATTGCAACTGTAGCAGGATCTCCATAGAAGATGGTGCTGGAGGAGAACGTTAACTGACCTAATGGCCCTGTCCCTGCCTACAGTTTGTCATTGGTTCTATAATAAACATCTGTTGCACCCACAGAATGTTTTACCCTGGTTGAAATTTATAATTATTTTTGACTAACACAATTATAAATGTATTTTAGTCTTGTTTTTTTTACAGTTTAAACCATACACACAACCATAAATGTGAGTTTTAACAAAAATATATCTAAGTGATTAAACTGTAAGCGATGTAAGGTCCCTGGGATATTTTGAGCATTGCAAAGGTCGGAGGTGCAGCAGTTGCTGTCAAGCACAAATCTGGAGAATCCATAATTTCCAGAGCCTGATATACATTGTTCAGCCGCAAGACACAATTTTGTGTTCTGTTCATGACGTTTTGTGCCACCTAGAATAAAAGGGAAGCTACTGTGAATTGTGAGGGTTCTAAGCAGGATAATGAATAAACAATTACAAAATAACTCACCTGAATATAATTCAGATCGAAGCACCCCACACTGAGAACCTCCGGGGCAGTCCGTTGTGTCCTGGCAGTCAGGGTGCTCAGGTGAGCACTGATAACATTCCAGGGTGTGTGCTGATAAAACACAAGCATGAAAAGACATAAATCAGATGCATTTTCTCATGTACAAAAAGTGACACACATTTCCTGAATTTCCCTCTAGGAATTACTAAAGTATACAAAAAATTTACTCAAGTGAATCTGAATGAAAAGCAAGATGGCTGCTACAGAATGAAAGCACTTGATTTCTCATATATTTGCATGTGGCAGTGAGAGACAGTGAAAGAGGATGACAGAAGAATAAAACTTGCCTTGAGGGAGAAGTGCAGTTGCTAGGATCAACAAAGGAAGATGCATTTTGTCAAAGTGTCATCAGCTGAAAAAAAAACAAGATAGCACCCACAGCGGCCGCCATGGTGTATCGCTGCCCTTTAATTTTTATAATTTGTCTGTTTTTGTTCACTGATTGTGCGTCTGCCGGTTCATACACCCGTGAAGAACTACTAAATATCAGGACTCTCACCCCCATGGACCTTCTTCCAGTTTTTTTAGCTCCTGCCGTTGATCTGATCCATTGTTTGGCCAAAAAAGCAAGACGGCGGAAAAGAGGGAAGAGAGGAGGGATTCTCGCTCGGCTACGAAAAAGAGGCTCGCGAACAGCCTTGCCTGGCATATTTCTATCCAATGCCAATTCTCTCCTGAACAAGGTAGAAGAATTAAGACTGCTGATGCGTTTCAAGGACCTCGCTTCCTCGTCTGTCATCTGCTTCTCTGAGACCTGGCTTAATGAAAACATTCCAGATAGCGCGATCAGCCTCGAGGGTTTCCAGCTGATTCGTGCTGATCGCGTCACAGAGCTCTCCGGTAAGTCTATCGGAGGAGGAGTGTGCTTCTATATTAACAACAGCTGGTGCTCTGATGCAACGGTGATTTCCAAACACTGTTCTCCCGCCCTGGAATTTCTTTTCATTAACTGCAAGCCATTTTATTCCCCGCGGGAGTTCGCCTCATTCATTCTCGTCGCTGTGTACGCCCCTCCTGACGCGGACACGCGCGAAGCTCAGCGCGTGCTCGCAGATCACATCCAACTTACGGAGCGGAACTTTCCAGACTCCCTGGTTATCGTGGTGGGCGATTTTAACCACAGCAATCTGAGTCACGAGCTCCCCCGCTACAAACAGTGTACTAAATGTCCAACCAGAGGAAATAACACGCTAGATCACTGTTATACTTCAGTAAAGGACGCATATCGCGCTGTTCCCCGCGCTGCACTGGGACTATCTGATCACGTGATGGTTCACCTCATCCCCACATACAGACAAAGACTGAAACTCACTAAACCTGTTGTGACCACCACAAAGAAATTGACCAGTGAAGCTGGAGAGAAACTGAACACATGCATGGAAATAACTGACTGGGACATGTTTAAAAGAGCCACACATGATCTTAATGAGTACACAGACACTGTGAACTCATATATCAACTTCTGTGAGGAGCACATTCTCCCATCGCGCACCAGGATAAGATATTCTAATGATAAGCCCTGGTTCACAGCTAAGCTCAGACGGATCAGGAAGGAGAAGGAAGCAGCGTTGAAAAGTGGAGACAGGGACTGCTACAGGGAGGTCAAATATCGGTTTAACAGAGAGCTGAGGAGAGCTAAATCTGTGTATTCTGAGAGACTCCAGCAGCAGTTCACTGCTAATGACTCGGCTTCTGTGTGGAGAGGACTGAGGCAAATCACCAACTATCGGCCTCAGGCTTCTAAAGGTCAGGATGACAAAGCCCTTTGTCAAAGACTGTCCCAACACTATGCCCGTTTTGACACCTCGTCAGCTGTGTCCAACTCACCCACTCCACCCAGCTCCTCTGCCTCCTCAGCCCCTAATTCATCAAGAGCGGTCCCCCCCTCCTCCTCCTCCTCCTCCCCCCCTCCCCTTGTCATCAGTGAGCAGGACGTGCACAGACAGTTCTCCAGACTGAACCCGCGCAAGGCCCCCGGGCCGGACGGTGTGTCTCCCTCCACCCTGAGACACTGTGCGAAAGAGCTGGCTCCTGTCTTCACAGACATTTTTAACACCTCCCTTAAGCAATGTCATGTGCCGACCTGCCTCAAATCCTCCACCATCATCCCTGTCCCCAAGAAGCCACGGATTACTGGACTTAACGACTACAGACCTGTAGCGCTCACCTCTGTAGTCATGAAGTCCTTTGAGCGCCTGGTCCTGTCTCACCTCAAGTCCATCACCACACCCCTCCTAGACCCGCTGCAGTTTGCCTACCGTGCTAACAGGTCTGTGGACGACGCAGTCAACCTGGCCCTCAACCTGGCCACTCCATCCTGCAGCACCTGGACTCCCCGGGAACCTACGCCAGGATTCTGTTTGTGGACTTCAGCTCCGCATTCAACACCATCCGCCCCGATCTGCTCCAGGACAAGCTGTCCCTGTTCAACATGCCTGACTCCCTCTGCAGGTGGATCACCGACTTCCTGACGGACCGGAGACAGCATGTGCGGCTGGGAAAGTCTGTCTCAGACTCTGTTAGCATCAGCATTGGATCACCCCAGGGCTGTGTACTTCCCCCCCTACTCTTCTCCCTTTATACCAACTCCTGCACCTCCTCCCACCAGTCTGTTAAGCTGATTAAGTTTGCGGACGACACCACCCTCATCGGGCTCATCTCCAACGGTGACGAGTCCGCCTACAGGGAAGAGGTGGCCCAGCTGGTGTCCTGGTGCAGCCACAACAACCTGCAGCTGAATGCTCTGAAGACAGCGGAGATGATTGTGGACTTCAGGAAAGTCACATCCCCCCTGCCCCCCCTCACCATCACAGGCTCTCCCATCACCTTTGCAGATTCCTTCTGCTTCTTGGGCACCACCATCACCCGAGACCTCAAATGGGAGCCAACCATCAGCTCCCTCATCAAAAAGGCCCAGCAGAGGATGTTCTTTCTGCGGCAGCTGAGGAAGCTCAAGCTACCCACCAAGATGTTAGTGCAGTTCTACACGGCCATCATCGAGTCCATCCTCACCACCTCCATAACTGTGTGGTACGCAGGAGCCACTGCCAGGGACAGACTAAGGCTGCAGCGCGTCGTGCGCACTGCTGAGAAGGTGATAGGCTGCAAGCTCCCATCTCTCCAGGACCTGTACATCTCCAGGACCCGGAGGCGTGCTGGCCGGATCATAGCCGATCCTTCACATCCTGGTCAAGTGCTGTTTGCCCCCCTCCCCTCAGGTAGAAGGCTTCGGTCCATTCGGACTAAAACCTCCCGGCACATGAACAGCTTTTTCCCCTCTGCCATCAGACTGCTGAACACTAAGTGACTTTTGACTCTCGTGCACTATGTACAGCAGCTCAACCAGACTCACGTCAATCATCACTGTTTTTCTGTTGCATTATCGACTGCACTATGTGGTACTTCACATTATCTGCTACATGCTAATTTTTTAAAACTGCCTTGACTAGTACTACTCATTATTACTAGTATTATTATTATTATTACTTATTATTACTTATTTTTCCACACTTATTGCACGTTTCTAGTCCTTTAGTTTTTTAGTTTATCCCTTTTTCTCATTATGTTTTTAATGTTGCAGCATGGCACCGAGACAAATTCCTAGTTTGTGTATCACATGAACAATGGCAATAAACCTGATTCTGATTCTGATTCTGAGCTGAGTTCTAGCTGATCTCTTAAAGCCGTAGATTTTTTTTCTCAGAGAAGGGGTTGTCTTCCCTGTCAGACCACTCCTTCTGCCACCATTTACTCTGAACACCATGACATGAATAAAAAGAGAACTAAACTACACTGGAAGGCCATAGTTCTGGGAAAAAAATACGTAGTGGTTTTCTCTCTTTTGTCACTTGCAGGCTTGTGACCCTTGAGTGGTATTTTCTAATCAAGTCAGAATTACAGAAGACAGTTTGACCATAACACAATTAGCCTTTTGTGTCTTTATTAAGGTGTAAACCTTTATTGACTCAAAGTTAAAAGGTTTTTGCATGTTTGACCCTTTATAAACATCCAAAGAAAAACTTTGAAATTTTTTTTAAAATTACAGATTTTTGGGAGGATAATACACTATTACTACAATTGCTATTACTTTTATTATGATTTTAGTATTAATACAAGATATTATGCCCCTTGAAGTTACCATATATGATTCTTTGCTTGATGCAGGGGGGCAAAGGAGGCATCTAAAGCATCAACATCCTTCTACAGGTGTCACCTCTGAATTTATATGACAAAAGCCAAATGATAGAGTAATTATGGGCCAGTTTTGGCTCTAATAATTTAAATATTCAATTCAATTCAATACAACTTTATTTATTTAGCACCATTTCACAACAACATTTATCTCATAGCACTTTCAAATGTAGGGGGAACCCTCACAGTTGCAGAAATTCCCCAGCAATCAGGTGATCCCCTGTGAGCAGCGCTTGGCGACGATGGAGAGGAAAAACTCCCTTTTAACAGGAAGAAACCTCCAGCAGAACCAGGCTCAGGGAGGGGCAGTCATCTGCTGCAACTGGCTGGGGGGTGAGGGGACAGAGAAGATGACAAGAACAGACATGTAGAGAGCAAACAGCACGACGGGGACTCAATCTATGGGAGAGAACAAACAGATGTTAATGACTAGCAAAAAAAAATATTTCATTGAGAGTGAAGAAAGGAGTGAGGCCCAGTGTATTATTGGAGGTCCCCCGGCTGTCTAAACCTATTAGCAGCATAACTAAGGGAGGGTTCAGAAACACATGATCCCTCCCTAATTGTTGGCTATATAAAAAAGGAAGGTTTTAGCCCTATTCTTAAAAAACAGAGATCGAGTCTGACTCCCGAATCCAGATTGGCAGCTGGTTCCACAGGAGAGGAGCTTGATAACTGAAGGCTCTGCCCCCCATTGTACTTTTGGAGATTCTAGGTATTACAAGTAATCCAGCATTTTGGGAGCGTAGTGCTCTGTTAGGATAATAGGGTAACATCACATATTTTAAATAAAAAGGAGCCTGATTGTTTAGAGCTTTGTAAGTAAGAAGAAGGATTTTAAACTTAATTCTAAATTCTATGGGAAGCCAATGAAGGGAGGCCAGAACCGGAGAGATATGATCTTTCTTTCTAGTACCTGTTAAAACTCTTGCTGCAGCATTTTGGATCAGCTGAAGACTTTTTAAAGATGTTTTAGGACAACCTGATAATAAAGAGTTACAATAATCTAATCTCGAGCTAACAAAAGCGTGGATCAGTTTCTCAGCATCACTCTGAGACAAGATGCTCCTAATCTTGGCAATATTATACAAATGATAGAAGGCAGTCTTAGAAACAAATTTAAAATTTGAATTGAAGCACATATCTTCATCAAAAATAATTCCAAGGTTCCTCACAGAGCTATTAAGAGAAAGAGTAACCGCATCCAAACTGAAAGTTTGATTTGGAAAGGTATTTGTTAGGTTTTTTTGTACCAACAAGAATGACTTCAGTCTTATCTGAATTTAATAGCAGGAAATTACAAGTCATCCAAGCTTTGATTTCCTTAAGACAGGCTTCCAAGTTGGTTAATTGATAACTATCATCTGGCTTCATTGACAAATATAATTGTGTGTCATCTGCATAACAATGAAAATGTATAAAGTGCTTTCTAATAATGTTGCCTAACGGAAGCATATATAAACTAAAAAGAGTAGGGCCTAGCACAGATCCCTGTGGAACTCCATGACTAAGCTTTGAGTTGAAAGAAAACTCATTATTGACATGAACAAACTGGAACCTATCAGATAAATAAGATCTAAACCACTGCAACGAAGTTCTATTAAGTCCAACATAGTGTTCTAATCTATCAAGTAGAATATTATGATCGATAGTATCAAAAGCTGCAGTAAGGTCTAAAAGGACACGTTCAGAAACAAGTCCATTATCAGATGCGATGAGGTCGTTAGTGACCTTCGCTAAGGCTGTTTCAGTACTATGATGGATTCTAAACCCAGATTGAAACTCTTCAAGTAAACCATTTCCCTGCAGGTGGTCAAATAATTGCATAGCAACAACTCTTTCTAAGATTTTTGAAATGAAAGGGAGATGAGAGATTGGTCTATAGTTAGCTAAAGCTCCTGGATCTAGCGTTGGCTTTTTGAGTTAGGGTTTAATTACAGCTGTTTTAAAAGCCTGCGGTACATGGCCTAAAGTTAATGAAGAATTGATTATTTGAAGAATAAAGCTACCAATAAATGGGAAGACTTCTTTAAATAAACTGGTAGGAATAAGGTCTAAAAGACAAATTGAAGGTTTGGATGAGGAAACTATTTTGTATAACTCATAAAGGTTAATTGTAGTAAACTCATAAAGACAGACAACAATTGAAGGAGTTGTAGTATTTATTGTATTTAAGTTAACGGTGGGAAGAATCTGATTGATTTTATCTTTGATGGATGAAATTTTATTATTGAAAAAGTTCATAAAGTCCTGACTAGTAAGCTCTAAGGGAATGCTAGGATTGACAGAGTCCTGACTCTTTGTCAATCTGGCTACAGTACTGAAAAGAAACCTGGGATCATTCTTGTTCCCTTCTATTAATGCAGAATAATAACTTGTTCTCCCCCTCATGGATCGTCACCTTATTGTGGTGGTGGTGGTGGTGGTGGTGGTGGGGGGGGGTTGCGTGCCCCTTTGATCCCAGGAGCTATGTTGTCTGGAGCAGTTTGCCTCTGATAGGGTCACCCAAGACAAACTGGTCCTGGGTGAAGGGCCAGACTAAGAATGATCCAACAGATTCTCATGATAAATTCTATATCAAGGATTCAGTATACCCCGCCCGGTATGGGGTTACCGGGGCCCCACCCTGGAGCCAGGCCTGGGGGAGGGGCTCGAAGGCTAGCGTCTGGTGGCCGGGTTTCCACCCATGGGACCTGGCTGGGCTCAGCCCTAAGGAGTTACATGGGTCCGCCCTCCAGTGGGCTCGCCACCTGCAGGAGGGATCATGGGGGTCCGGTGCTATGTGGATTAGGTGGCGGTCAAAGGTCGAGACCTTGGCGGACTGATCCCAAGCTTTCTAAACTTGCTTTTGGTACATGGAATGTCACCTCTCTGGTGGGGAAGGAGCCTGAGCTGGTGTACAAGGTTGAGAGATACCGGCTAGATATAGTCGGCCTCACCTCAACACACAGCTCCGGTTCCGGAACCAGTCTCCTGGAGAGGAGCTTGAGCTTGGTCTTTTCTGGAGTTGCCCCAGGCGAGAGGCGACAAGAAGGGGTGGGTATTCTTGAATCCCCCCCCCCCCACCTTGCTGCCTCTATATTGGAGTTTTCCCCGGAGGACGAAAGGGTCGCTTCCCTGTGCCTTCGGGTTTTGGAATGGGTCCTAACCATCATTTGTGCCTAGGCACCAAATGATGTTTCAGAGAACCCACCCTTTTTGGAGTCTGTGACTGGGGTGATGGAGGGTGCTTCTCTTGGAGACTCCATTGTTCTACTGGGGGACTTCAATGCGCACGTGGGCAACAACAGTGAAACCTGGAGGGGGGTGATTGGGAGGAACGGCCTGCCTGATCTGAACCCGAGTGGTGTTCAGTTATTGGACTTCTGTGCTAACCACAGTCTGTCCATAATGAACACCATGTTCAAGCATAAGGGTGTCCATATGTGCACCTGGCACCAGGACACCCTAGGTCGAAGGTCGATGATCGATTTTGTTATCGTGTCATTAGACCTGCGACCGTATGTCTTGGACACCCAGGTAAAGAGAGGTGCAGAGCTGTCATCTGATCACCTCCTGGTGGTGAGTTGGCTCTGATGGCAGGGGAGGAAGCCATTAAGACCTGGTAGACCCAAACGTATAGTGAGGGTGTGCTGGGAACGTCTGGCTGAGGCCCCTGTCTGGGAGGTCTTCAACTCCCACCTCCGGAAGTCTGGAGACATGGAGTCTGAATGGGCCATGTTCTCCACCTCTGTTGTTGAAGTGGCGGCCCAGAGCTGCGGCCGCAAGGTGGTCGGTGCATCTCGTGGTGGGAACCCCTGAACCAAGTGGTGTACTGAAGCTTAATGACCCCCCTATAAAGATTGGTCCCTCCTATCAAGCTTGGTTGGCTTGTGGGACTCCCGAAGAAGCTGAGGTGTACCGGCAGGCCAAGCGGAGTGCAGCTCGGGTGGATGCTGAAGAAAAAACCCGGGTATGGGAGGAGTTCAGTGAGGCCATGGAACAAGACTTTCGGTCGGCCTCGAAGAGACTCTGGCAAACTGTCCGGTTGCTCAGGAGGGGAAAGCAGCTCCCTGTCCACACTGTGTATGGTGCGGATGGGACACTGTTGACTTGGACTGGGGATATCATCGGGCGGTGGAAGGAATACTTCGAGGATCTCCTCAATCCCACTGATACGCCTTCCACAGAGGAAGAAGGGTTTGGGGACGAGGGGGATTCACAGGGGCTGAGGTCGCCAAGGTGGTTAAAAATCTCCTTGGTGGCCGGGCCCCAGGGGTGGACGAGATTCGCCCTGAGTACCTCAAGGCCCTGGATGTTGTTGGGCTGTCATGGTTGTCATGCCTCTGCAACATTGTGTGGAGGTCGGGGGCAGTGCCTTTGGCATGGCAAACCAGGGTGGTGGTTCCTCTCTTTAAAAAAGGGGACTGGAGGATGTGCTCCAACTTTAGAGGGATCACACTCCTCAGCATCCCTGGGAAGGTCTATGCCAAGGTATTGGAGAGGAGAGTCCGGCCGTTGGTCGAACCTTGGATTCAGGAGGAACAATGTGGTTTTCGTCCTGGTCGTGGCACATCGGACCAGCTCTTTACCTTTTTGAGAATTCTCGAGGGTTCGTGGGAGTTTGCCCAACCACTTTACATGTGTTTTGTGGACGTGGAGAAGGCATTTGACCACGTCCCTCGTGGATTTTTGAGGGGGGTGCTTTGGGAGTATAAGGTATTGGGCTTGTTGTTACGAGCTATTCGGTCTCTGTACGACCATTGTGAGAGTTTTGGTTCGTATTGCCAACACTCGGTCGGACTCATTCCCAGTGAGGGTTGGACTCCGCCAGGGCTGCCCTTTGTCACCGATCCTCTTCATAATTTTTATGGAAAGGATTTCTAGGCGCAGCCAGGGAATGGAGGGCATCATGCTTGGTGACCACAGGATCTCATCTCTGTTGTTTGCAGATAATGTTGTTCTGTTGTCTTCATCCAGCAATGACCAACAGCTCTTGCCACTGAATGTGAAGCGGCTGGGGTGAGAATCAGCACCTTCAAGTCCGAGTCCATGGTCCTCAGCCGGAAAAAGGTGGATTGTCCTCTCTGGGTTGGGGACAGGCTCCTGCCCCAAGTGGAGGAATTTAAGTATCTTGGGGTCTTATTCACGAGTGAGGGGAGAATGGAGCGAGAGATTGACAGACGGATTGGAGCAGCATCTGCAGTGATGTGGATGTTGTATCGGTCTGTTGTTGTGAAGAGGGAGCTGAGTTCTAAGGCAAAGCTGTCGATTTACCAGTCAATCTACGTTCCTACTCTCACCTATGGTCATGAGCTTTGGGTAATGACCGAAAGAACAAGATCGCGGATACAAGTGGCTGAAATGAGCTTTCTCCGTAGGATTGCTGGACTCACCCTCAGAGATAGGGTGAGGAGCTCAATCATCCAGGAGAGGCTCAGAGTAGAACCGCTGCTCCTCCACATTGAAAGGAGTCAGTTGAGGTGGTATGGGCATCTGATTAGGATGCCTCCTGGACGCCTCCCACTTGAGGTGTTTCGGGCACGTCCCACTGGGAGGAGACCCCGGGGCAGACCCAGCACTCGGTGGAGAGACTATGTCTTCCAGCTGGTCTGGGAACGCCTTGGTATCCTATGCGAAGAGCTGGAGCAGGTGGCTGGGGAGAGGGAAGTCTGGGCTTCTCTGCTTGAACTGCTGCCTCCGCAACCAGGACCTCCGGAAAAGCGGTAGAAGATGGATGGATGGATGGATGGATTACTCGTTCTAGCTTTTCTAAGAGATTTTTTATAAATTAAAAGATGATTTCTCCAAGATAAATAGATTTCATCTAAATTAGTGGAGTGCCATTTCCTTTCTAATTGACGAGTCTTCTGTTTTAAGCTACAAGTTTCTGTGTTGAACCAAGGAGTTAGAAATCTCTGATTAGACTTTTTCTTTTTTAAGGGGGCCACCAAGTCTAGAGTCTGATGCAGAGAAGCTGTAACACTATCTACCATGCTATCAATGACAGAAGGAGCAAGCTGTCTATAGCTTTTTTCCATTGTGTTGACACATGGCATAGAGGAAACAATCTGCATAAATTTGGTAACAGCATCATTTGAGCGGCATCTACTGTAGTAATATTTTTCTTTAGGAGCCAGATAGTCAGAAATAGTAAAATCAAAGGTTAACAGACAATGGTCTGACAGTACAGGGTTATGAGGAGACACGACCAGCTTTCTATTTCTATGCCATATGTCAGAACAAGGTCCAACGTATGGTGGAGATAATGAGTAGAATTTCCTACTTTCTGAGAAAACCCCATCGAGTCTAATATTGAATTAAATGCCACATTAAGGCAGTCACTATCTACATCCACATGTATATTAAAGTCCCCTACTATAATTATTCTATCTGATTTCAGCACTAAATCAGCTAAGAATTCAGCAAATTCGGATAAAAATTCTGAGTTGGTTGATGGGGGACGTTAAACTATGGCAAATAAAATTGGGTTTAGCCTAAAATTGCTAAAGTGCCCAATACTGAGGACCAGGCCGTCAAAGGAATTATAACATGTTTTTTGCTGTACATTAACTAATAGTTTCGAATGGTAAATTGTTGCTACTCCTCTTCCATGACCAGAACTTCTGGGATTTTGACAGTTTAAATAACCAGAGGGAGTTGATTCATTTAAACCAACATAATCCTCTTGTCCTAACCAAGTCTCTGTAAGGGAAATTAATTCAATCTGATGATCAGTTAACAGATCATGGACTAACAGAGACTTGGGAGTTAGAGACCTAATATTTAATAAACCACATTTAATTTTTAAATTATGAGGAGGAACAGAGGCCAAATCATTCAATTTAGAGGCTTCATGTTTAATTTGTGTGTTATCAACTTTTTGTTTAATCACTTTGGGATGCTTATACATTGTATTTTTATTTACTTTGGAGGGAGCAGACAATGATTCTCTGATGGGGAAGACAGGGGCTAAGCTGAGGGGTGGCGGATGAAGAGGAGCTGCACAGAGGCGTGTAAGACTGCGACTCTGCTTCCTGGTCCCAACTCTGAGTAGTCAGGGTTTTGGAAATTTGGATAAAAAAAGATGCCAGATTGTTAGATAAATGAGACACACCATCCAAAGTGGGATGAATGCTGTCTCGTCTCATAAGACCAGGTTTTCCCCAAAAAGAGCTCCAATTGTCAATGTAGCCCACGTTGTTTGCAGGACACCACACAGACAGCCAGCGGTTCAAGGATGACGAGCGACTAAACATGTCATCACTGGTCAGATTGGGGAGGGGCCCAGAGAATACTACAGTGGCAGACATCGTTTTGGCAAAGTCACACACTGATTCTACATTAAGATAAGATAAGATAAGATAAGATAAGCCTTTATTAGTCCCACAACGGGGAAATTCCAGGATTGCAACAGCACAGGGATAGCAACACTCAGAGCAACAATCAGAAGGCAAGAAAAAAAACAAGCAAGCAAGAGCAGCTAATAAACATATGTACGTATTACTATAAAATATATATATATACACACACACACAGACACACAGTGCAGAGCATTGTAGCTGGATGGAATAAATATATGAATATATGAACACACAGTGCAGAGCATTGTAGCTAGATGGAATAAATATGTAAATATATAAACACCCACAGTACGGAGCATTGCAGCTAGGTGGAATAAATATGCAAGTATATAAACACACACAGTGCGGAGCAATGTAGCTAGATGGAATAATATATAGATATATAAATATATAAACACACCCAGTGCTGAGCATTGTAGCTAGATGGAATAAATATGCAAATATATAAACACACACAGTGCAGAGCATTGTTGCTAGATGGAATGAAACAGCATAACCGTCTACTTAGTTATCCTACATGGTATGATTATGTGCCCATACATATTCTCACCCTCCATAGCGACCGGTATGTTCCTAGTTGTATGCCGGAGGGGACCATTGTGTAAGTCTATTGCATCTTTTGCATTCAAAAAACTATTAGTTTGTTACGTCTTTTTGCTATCTCTGCGAGCAGCCCTGCTTAGGTTGTACAGTCTGACAGCCGTTGGTAGGAAGGACCTACGAAACCTCTCGGTTGTGCACCTGGGATGATGTAGTCTGCTGCTAAATGAGCTCCTCAGTGCATTCAGTATGTCCTGCATAGGGTGGAACTCGGACTCCAGCAGAGATGACAGTTTAGCCACCGTCCTTCTCTCTCCTATCTCCTCCATCGGATCAAGGCGCTGCCCCAGGACAGAGCTAGCTTTCTTAATCAGTTTGTTCAGTCTCTTCCTATCGGCTGCAGTAATGCCACTGCCCCAGCAGACCACTCCACAGACCACCATTAAGTTTTGTGACTTCCGACTGCCGGAGACGGATGTCATTAATGCCAGCGTGAATAACAATTGTGGAGTATTTACAGTTACTTTTAGCCAGCATTTTCAAATTTGACTCGATGTCGCCTGCTCTGGCCCCAGGAATGCATGTGACTATGGCCGCTGGAGTCTCTAGGTTCACGTTTCTGACTACAGAGTCGCCAATGATCAGAGTTTTTTCCTCAGCGGATGTGTTGCTGAGCGGGGAAAAACGATTAGAAACGTGAACAGGTTGGTGGTGAACCGGGGCTTTGCAGGTAGGCTTCCTTCTCACCGTCACCCACCCAGTCTCCTCGCTGCTGAGGAGGCCCAGAGGACCGCTAACGGGTTGCCCTATGCTAGCGAGCTCCGCTGCAGCTAGGGGACGTCCGTCGAGATTAACTGGCGCAGACGGTGTTTCAATGCAGCAGAAACGGGATTCCAAATCAGACAACCTCGCCTCGAGTGCCTCAAAAAGACAACATTTATTACATTTACCGTTATCACTAAAAGAGGCAGAGGTGTAGCTAAACATCTGACAGAGAGAGCACACCAGAGGAGGAGAGGAAGGAGAGCTAGTAGCCATCGCTAGTGGCTAACCTGAAGCTAACAAAAACACCGATGAAAGGTGAACAGAAGGCTGAAGAGGGTGATTAGATGACACTGAATGCGCACACAGGTGCAAGAGGCTTAAAAAACAGAAATGAGAACTAACGGTAGATGGAAAAAAGTGGTTAAAATACAATTAAAAACAAAAACCTCAGGAGAGTGAGAACAGGAAACCACACGGACAGACAGCAAAACAGGAAGTGATGATTTTTTACCAGTGAAATGGCCCTTCAATGTTTCTGTGGTGTTCTGTCAGCGAGAAAGTTTCCAGGAAAAGAGGTACTAAAACATAGCATTTGTTGTTGGGGGGGGGGGGGGGTTGTATGGCTACAGAACACAATTAACTGTTTTACAGCAGCTAATTAAGATATTGTGAAAATAAGTGATCAGTAACCCTATATATTCCAGTTCATGGTAGTTTTTTTTTTTTTTTTTGTACTTGCTCTGAAGGACTGTTTTGAATCCACTGTGTGGGAGAAGCTTTGTGATCCACATGGTGAGGACATCGACGGCCTCATACACACGCAACCTGTGGTGCAAATGGCGACAAGAAAGACCCAGACCTCTCATAGTGCAAAATAGAAATAAACAATTAACGATGATAAAACCCAGCAATCCTATATACATTCTATGACACTGTGGTGGCATCAGCCGTCACTTTTGGAGTGGTCTGCTGGGGCAGTGGCATTACTGCAGCCGATAGGAAGAGACTGAACAAACTGATCAAGAAAGCTAGCTCTGTCCTGGGGCAACACCTTGACCCAGTGGAGGAGATAGGAGAGAGAAGGACGGTGGCTAAACTGTCATCTCTGCTGGAGTCCGAGTTCCACCCTATGCAGGACATACTGAATGCACTGAGGAGCTCATTTAGCAGCAGACTACATCATCCCAGGTGCACAACTGAGAGGTTTCACAGGTCCCTCCTACCAACGGCTGTCAGACTGTACAACCTAAGCAGGGCTGCTCGCAGAGATAGCAAAAAGACGTAACAACCTAATAGTTTTTTTAATGCAAAAGATGCAATAGACTTACACAATGGTCCCCTCCGGCATACAACTAGGAACATACCGGTCGTTATGGAGGATGAGAATATGCATGGGTACATAATCATACCATGTAGGATAACTAAGTAGACGGTTATGCTGTTTCATCCCATCTAGCAACAATGCTCTGCACTGTCTGTGTATATATATATATATATATATATATATATATATATATATATATATATATATATATATATATATATATATATATATTTATAGTAATATGTACATATGTATATTAGCTGCTCTTGCTTTTTTTTTTTTTTCTTGCCTTCTGATTGTTGCTCTGAGTGTTGCTATCCCTGTGCTGTTGCAATCCTGGAATTTCCCCATTGTGGGACTAATAAAGGCTTATCTTATCTTATCTTATACAGACAACTAGAGATGTATTACCTGTAGTTGCAGATCAGTGTGGTAGTGTAGGTGTAGATAGTAACAGAGAGGACTGCATGTGATCAGTATTACAGTGACTCACAGACAGCAGCAGATATGACATTTATGCAAATGCATCATTTGCAAATGCATCATTTGCAAATGCATCAAATGCATCAACTGCAACCATTTATGCAAATGGTTGCGGTTAATGTGCAGAAACATAGAGCAGCAAAGTAGCAAGAATTCTGATAACAGAAGATAATAGTAGCAAGAATTTTGAATACTGTTTGTTGTTCATGTCCTACTGGTGAACGCATCACTGTTCATCTGCTTCATCAAATCAGCTGGATTAAACTGGTTTCCATCTGAGCCTCTGATTTCCATCTGACCTGAGAACAGCTTCCTCCTGCTCCATGCAAAGCAGCTGAAAGTCACAGACCGACACACAGCCTGATTTGACTGTCAAACACAAATGTGACCAGAGACTGACCTGAAGCAAGGACGCAATTAGGAGGAAAAATGTGACTTTATCAGACTAACGTCAGATATTTATGAGGACAAAACTCACATAAGGATCAATGAAAATGGAAACAGACTTAAAATATTCATTAAATTGATTAAACTGAATACAAGAACCAAGAAAATTATATGGAGACTTAACTTAAACAGCCTCCCAGTGTCCCAGCCCCACCAGACCAGAAAGCATGATACGTTGGGCGGCCTCCCAGAGACTTTGGACCACCTGACTAAGGAGTGTGATGTGTCTGGTGGTCTCCCAGTGTCCCTGGGCCACCAGACATTGGAGTGTGATGTGTCAGGTGGTCTCCCTGCATCCCTGGACCACCAGGCCAAGGAGCATGGTGTGTTTGGTGGCCTCCCAGCAACCCTGGGCCACCAGACCCTAGAGTGTGATGTGTCGGGTTGTCTCCCAGAGTCTCTGGACCACCAGCCCAAGGAGCATGGCGTGTCAGGTGGTCTCATAGCATCCTTGCACCACCAAACCAGAGAGCGTGATGTTTCAGGTTTTCTCCCAGCATCCCTGGACCACCAGACCAGAGAGCATGATGCATCCCCCCTGGAGACGACAGCTGAAAAACTCCTCTTGGACTGCAGAGGCTGAAGCTTGACGTTTGTAAGACAGCAGCTGGGGCACCAATGATGAGGGTTG
Organism: Pholidichthys leucotaenia; assembly: GCA_020510985.1. Lineage (NCBI taxonomy): Eukaryota > Metazoa > Chordata > Actinopteri > Cichliformes > Pholidichthyidae > Pholidichthys > Pholidichthys leucotaenia. The sequence goes on along the minus strand of CM035842.1, from coordinate 434,695,183 downwards.
ACCAGCGGTGGCACCAGACTATGACTGCTGATCCGCGGCAAAACCGGGCGGAGAATGCTGATCAGCGGTGACACTAGACAAAGACTGCTGACCAGTGGCAACACCAGACGAAGACTGCTGATAAGCGACAACATCAGACAATGCTGATGGGTCAGTAGGTAGCTCAGACAGCTCCACTGCCTTGGACATGGTGATCTTAGGATGACTGATCTGTGGTGAAGAAGCAAGCTGGTCTGCAGGCTGGTCTGGTCTGGAGCCATGGCGTGCACCTCGGAGACCACTGGAGCTGTGTTGTGCACCTTGGAGACAGCAGGGGTAGAAGTGGGCTCCTCCATCCTAAATGCAGCCAACTCGAATGGGGAGGAAGAAACACAGGCAGATGTCATGTCCGTCACCACTACCAGCAGAAGAGCTTAGCGGGAAGAGCTTAGAAACAAATGAGTGCTGCAACTTGGCCTCCCCATCAGGAGCAAGACAAGCCCTCTATATTTAAGATGGCAATGAGAAAATTGGGACTTGCCTTAGCTCCTGCACTTCCGCTGGTGAGGACCCTGGAGATTCCGCTGCTGGAGAGGCGACCACCTCTAGGGATGCTGGAGGAGTGGCAGATGATGTGCTCTGACATGTAGTGGCAGGCAGGGCCACCAGTGTAGCAGATGTAGGAGCCGGCACTGTAGGCATGACGGCAGACAAAACTGCAGATGTGATGACAGGCAAAACTGCAGACGTGATGGCTGGAGAAACTGTAGCTGCCGTGGGGACCAGTGATGAAGAGCGCTCCACACCTGATGAGCTCCACAGCGCAGGAGCGGACAGTGAAGAGTGACGTGGAGGTGTAGATGTCGGTGCACGGAATTGTGGGCCAGAGCCAGAGGATGCTTCCTGGTCAGCCCAGGCTCCAGTGCTCCCAACAAGTGTCTCCCCAACCTGTGGTGCGGCTGTGGGGTTGGAGGGAGGCTGCATGTGGTTGGAGGGTGACGAGACGGGGATGGTTTAGGAGTCAGGGGATGCTGTCTTTTCAGCACACACTCCAGCTTTCCCAATGAACCTCCATACAGCAGGGCCGCATAGTCTGGGAGGAGCCAAGGCTTATAATCCAACAGCAGTTCGATTTCCACTAGCAAAACCAGCCGGCACTCCTCCAGCTCCTCTGCAGTAGTGGCACACAAGGGCGCAGATGCTGCAAACCTGGTCCAACAGACAGTGGGATCATCCAACGCTGGGCTGGCGGCAGGCGAAGGAGAGCCTGGTTATGTTGGGGAGATAGTTGGCGGTGGCAAAGATACAAGTGGAGTGGAGGATGGAGGGGCCCTGATTGTGAGCAGGAAGGTATGCAGCCTCGGTGAAATCATCCGAAACACCTCTGGTCTGCTTGCCACAATCCTTTGAACCTCCTCAAAAGTCATGGGTTTCAACTCCTCCACCTCTTCTTAAATCCTGTGCCACTCCACCAAGTCTGAGAAAAGCTCCCCTAGCTCTCCCTGCCCAGCCAAACCTGCTGGGTCCAAGTCTGATGGCAACCTTCTGTCATGAATGCCACTCCGTGTCAGATACAACTTCCAGCAGATGATGAAGAAATTGGACTCGCAGTGCAGGCCGAACTGCAGTGTAACATAGTTTATTAATGGTCAGATGAGCGTGCTCCCCCTCCCCTCCTGTTCCTGTCTTCCCGGTTCCGGAGTAATTACCACACCTGCGTGATTGACACCTGCTCCTTCCTGGTTTTCCAGCGTATTTAAGAATCAGCGTATGAGGAGCTCACTGCTGGATCGTTAGGTTTGCTGCCATGTACACAGTGTGTGCTCAAGGGTTGATCACGCTCGCTTGACCCGAAGACACCAGATATCCACCCAGGTCAACCGTCCTCCCCCTTGTTCCTCTGGTCCTTTGCAGGAGTCCCCTGCCAGGCTCCTCTGCTCACAGTAGTAAGAGTGTTCTCCTTTTCTCATTCTCCTTTTGTGGAGATTCTGCCTCTAATCATCTCTCTCTGCTCTTTTCCCATAGGTTGCATGTGCTCCAGCGGACACCTGCTTTTGTGTTGAAATTTAAGTGTGTTTTTGTTGTGTCATTCTTTAGTTCTGCACTTTATTTAGTTTGTGTGTTTTTTGTTGACTTTTCATTAAAGTAGTGAAACTTTTACATCTGAGTCTGAGTGTTTGGTGTGGTAGCTCTGTGTTTGAGCCTCACTCTTGAATTGAATCATGACAGAATGATCCAGCCAAGATCGAGGCTCAGAGAGCGCTTCGCCAGGCAAACAGTCGGCACTCTCACGTTTGGATACCACAGAACGCCAGGTCATGTTTCTTTCCGAAACATGACCTTGGAAAGGTATTTCTAAGTGTAACCCAGCTGAGAAAATGACCCTTTTTTCTCAGATTTCATTTGTATTAATACAATTGTGTGATTTTATTTTGAAAAGCGATTATTTTGGGAAGAGGAAGTGTGATCCTCGTTATCCAACTTTTAAATTCCCGTTTCATGGTCACATTGGGTAATCGTGGTCTTTTCATTCATTAAGAGCGATATTAGCCCCGCCTTCCGAGCAGAGTGCTGAGGCGCGCACCCGGTTTTTCGGTCTTTTGCAATCTGAGAGCGGACGAGAGAGGCTGTGGACGATCTGTGTGGAGACCTGTGGGTCTTCTTGGTGAGTTTAATTTAGAAAGATGCTGTAAATAAATCTAAACACTGTCCAAACACTAATTTGAAACCTTTATTATCCTAAGTTGACGGGAGCACGAGCTTGAGAGGCCGTGAGGCTGTGACTTTTGCTGTGTTCATGCTGATATCTTATCTTGGTGAGTGAAAACCGAGTGTGTACTAAATGAAGCATGCAAATGCATGCTAACGTTAGCATTATGCTAATGCTAATCGCAAGTGGATTTTTTCCTGTTTAAAAACAATGGAAAAGGCTATTTTTGTGCCTGTATGGTTTTCCTAAATGTGGTTTCAGTTCCCAACAGTATGCTGAAGTACCTTTAGTTCTTTTGCACTATTTCTGTTGAATGTAATGTGTAGTTTGATGCTAAAAGCACATTTTGTTGGTTTCCTATGTAAATTCATAGGTTATGCTAAACCCAGTAGCTCAGACAGGGTTTTACTGATTTTAAAAGGGAATATTGGAAGTAATGGGACAGTATATTCCCTGGTTATGTGATAAATTAATTGTATTTCATTTCATGATTTACAAAGACAAGGTTAAAAAGGATTAATCATAATTTCATGGTTAAATGATGTAGAGATAAAAAGAGAAATTCATTTAATTGGTTACATGAGGAAAAAAAGTATTTCATGTACTACCAGAGAGATTTTGAGAAAAGAAAACATGCATGTAAGATGTGAAATGTGAATTGTAAGATATTACTATATTACTGGATTGTAATAATAGTAATATGAGAGAAGAATTTAAACACTAAGCTATAGTGTTATATAAGAAGAGATTGGAGAATGAATTACTCTAGCTGTAAACAATAATATCATTATTGTTGTCCAGGCTAGTTTTTTTTTTGGTTGCCGATTAAGAACCTTCTGGATCCTGGGTTCTCTCCGAAGGGAGATGGCGAGCCTGACCCGAGACCTGAACCGAGACTGAACCGAGATCTGAACCAAGATCTCGATTGAAGAACATCCTTCCTCTCTCCAGTGCACAAAATCCAAAGTGGTAACAACCCAAGCCACCGCTTAAAAAGAGGAAAAGAAACCTGAGTCTGGAAATACAAGATGTCTTGACTGGTCAAACGACTAAAACAAAAAGACAAACAAACACTGAGCTCAGTAGGACAATTTTGGGGTTTTATTTCATGCCGGCCGTTGTTATATTTGTATATTTGTAAATTCATTGTATATTTTGTTCATTTTTTATCTTTAATAATAACAGACATGAATTGCTCATTTCTTGCCTCCAGCTATTTAATTCCACACTCATTTTAATTCCCTATTGTAACCCTATTGAACCTAGCAACTGGTCTACACTTAATAATTTCCCTTACCTAATTAACGTAAGGCAAGGGTTACATAAGGTTTTTGGACCAACTAGAATGACTTCAGTCTTAACTGAATTTAATAGCAAGTAATTACAAGTCCCGGGAGTATGCTTTGACCACCGCTCCTGGAATGCTGTCAGGACCAGCAGCTGTGCAGGGGTTCACTGTTCTAAGTTACCTCCTCACCTCATGCACCTGTAGAGGGGGGTGGGGTGGAGGGAGGTGTGCTCAAACCAATCGAAGAAGCTATTAAGCTCCTCTGCCAGTGTGAGGCTGCTGTTTGATGTTGGGAGGCACCGGCCCCTGTAGTTGGTGAGGGCCTGGATGCCTCTCCCCATCTGTTGGGGGTTTGTTGTCTGTGAGGAAGCCCTCCACTTTCCTCTTGTAGGCGTTCTTAGCAAGTTTTATGCCTCTTAGGGTAGCTCTGGCAGTGCTGTACAGAGAGCTGTCTCTCTACCTGAAGGCTGAGTTGCAAGTTCTGATCAGAGCCTGGACTTCACTGGTCATCCAGGGTTTCCGATTTGGAAGTACCCGGATGTGTTTGTTGACTGTCACATTTTCTACACAGCATTTAATGTAGAAGAGGACAGACTTGGTGTAGCAGTCCAGGTCCTGCTGTTCAGAGATGTTCCAGTCTGTTCAGCTAAAGTAGTCCTGTAGCTGAAGAACATTTTCAGGCCATGTTTTAATTGTTTGGTTTCGGGGGAACTCTTCCTCAGGGGGGTGTAGGCAGGAATTAGAAGCAGGGAGAGATGGTCTCATTGTCCAAGGTGGGGGCCTTGTCTCATTGTCCAAGGTCAGTCGGCACTCTCACGTTTGGATACCACAGAACGCTAGGTCATGTTTCTTTCCGAACAATCTTAAACCTTTACCCAGCAATGACCATTACTGAGCATTTCTGTCGGTTTCCTGGGGTGGTGCCTCCCCCTGCATCTGCTGCCCTAGCAGCTTCTGCCATCCGTAGGAATATTTCTGTTCCTTCACCTGCCCCCTATGGGGGGGGGGGGGCAAAAGGTTCCTGCTCCACTGCTGGCTGTATTTCCAGCAGTTGGAGGGAGAGTGTGGTGATTATTTGGCAAAGATCCACTTCATGACCTTGCTGCTGTGGAACCGGGTGATCAAATGGGCACAGTCCTTCTTCGGCAACTTGAATGTCTCGGAAGTTTCAGGCAGCAGGATCGCAGCCATTACCAAAACAAACTAAGCCCATTTTGGTCATTTTGTCCTGTAATCACTGCAAGACTTTTCAGTTTTAAGTTCTGCCCCAATCTACCACCTCCATGATTTTGGGGTATCCATGGCTCCGTATTCACAACCCAATAATAAACTAGAGCCAGGGCTCCATTTCGTCCTGGAGCTCTTATTGCCTCTCATCGTGTCGCCCCTCGGCTGCACGCTTGGTCTCTCTCCCGATCTCTACCCTTCGGCTGAGCCAGCAGATCTCAGCTCCATGTCCGAGGCTTATCATGACTTAGGGGAGGTCTTTAGCAAGTCCAGGGCCCTATCTCTACCACCTCATCGGGCCTATGACTGTGCTATTGACCTCCTTCTGGGCACGTGACTGCCATCCAGCCAGCTCTACAGTTTATCTGGGCCGGAGAGGGAGGCAATGGAGACCTACATAAACAACTCCGTTAGCACCCGCCTTATTTGTCCGCCGCCCACCCTTCTCAGTGCTGGGTTCTTTTTTGTAGGTAAAAAGGATGGAACATTATGGCTGTGTATTGATAACCGCAAACTTAACAAGATTACCCGTGAGGATAAATATCCGCTGTCCCTTATCAGCTCTGCGTTTGAGCTACTCCAACGGGCACATTTCTTCACCAAGCTCGACCTCCGTAATGCGTACCACTTGGTTTGCATTTGTGAAGAAGATGAGTGGAACACAGCATCTAAAACACCTCTTGGCCTTTTTGAAAATTTGGTCATGCCATTCGGGCTGACTGACGCCCCTGCTGTCTTCCAGCGGTTACTCAATGACGTCTTGCGAGACATGGTGAACCAGTTTGTTTTTGTTTATCTGGATGACATTCTGATTTCTTCCCACATGCTGGAGGAGCACGAAGTCCACATTCAGTCCATCCTGCAGAGACTGCTGGAGAATCAGCTTTTTTGTGAAAGCAGAGAAGTGCAAATTCACCACTCGCTCATCTTCATTCCTGGGGTTCATCATCGCCGAGGGCATGTTAAAGGCTGATCCGGTGAAAATTAAGGCAGTGGTAGACTGTCCTACCCCCCAGTCCAGGAAGCATCTTCAACTCTTCCTGGGCTTTGCCAACTTCTACCGCTGATTCATCCGTGATTACAGTAAGGTGGCTCAACAGCTTATGCAAATGATGTCAACCAAAAGCCCGTTCAAGTGGTCTGAGGCTGCTGAATGAGTTTTTGTGACTCTTGAGGGCTTCTTCACCAATGCGCATGTCCTGGCGCAGGTGCATCCCCTGGCGCAGTTCATGGTCGAGGTGGATGCTTCCGATTCGAGGGTGAGCGCTGTCCTCTAGCAGCGTTCCACCTCTGACCAGAAGCTTCATCCGTGCATGTATTTCTCCAGGCGACTGATCCCAGCCGAGAGGAATTACAATGTTGGGGACCACAAATTGTTGGCCATTAAGCTGGTGTTGGACTAGTGGAGACACTAGCTCGAGGGGGCTAGCCAACCAGTCATTGTCTGGATTGATAATAAAACTTTAGAATATCTTTGTTTGGCCAGACAGTTGAATTCACCGCAGGCTCAGAGGGCCCTGTTCTTTAAGTGGTTCAATCTTTACATCTCCTACCGACCAGGGTCCCGTAATGCCAAGGCTGACCCTCTTGCACTAGTTTCCCCCCGACTTCTCCTCCCCCACCTCTTCCTCCTCAGCTGCTGCATCTCTCCCAGTGACGATTCCCCCCCCTCCTGCTTTCTTGGGGTGCTCTTGTGGGAGATTGAGCAGAACGTCTGGTGGGCCAAGTCATCCAAATCCATCCTGGAGAGAGGTCCGTCCAACTAACTATATGTGCCCTCCACACTGTGCAGTGAGGTGATCAAGTGGGGGCGCACCAGCTTCTTCATCTGCCATCCCGGCATCTCCCGGACCATCGAGCTGCTTAGAAGAGCATTTTGGTGGCCCACACTCAGGAGGGATGTGCGAGAGTACGTCAAGGCCTGTCATAAATGTGCTGCAAACAAGACGGACTCTTCCCCTCCAGCTGGCCTCCTCCATCCCCTCCTGGTGCCGGGTCATCCGTGGTCCCACATTACTCTGGACTTTGTCACAGGCCTCCCTCTATCCCAGGGTAACACAGTCATATTCACCATCATTGATCGTTTCTCCAAGGCCATCCACCTTTTAGTAGATTAGTTTATTTGACAGGGACAGTGCAATAAACATAGACAATTAATCAAAGACAATCAATCTGATGTGTTGCACATAGAGTGTATAGCTATTAGCTAATTTGCAACTCTTGTCCCTGGATGGGCTTTAGAAAAAAGAATCAAGATAAAAAATATACACAATAACCACATACATCAATGCAGAAAAATTATAAATACACAATTATAAATATTATAAATATTATAAATACACAAATATAACAGCCTGACTCACATTTATAAATATTATAAATACACAAATATAACAGCCTGACTCACATTTAACACATATAACATAACTCACATTTGCCTATTTCAGGCCTTCCTCCCTCCGTCACTCACTATAAACAAACACATTTATTCCTTCCCTTCATTCACTCTCACTTTGCAGACAATTAATTCATACATGAGTACATTCTTGTTTATTTTTCAGCCAGTTTTTAACATTTTTAGTGAATGTTTTAAAGTCCGTTATTATTTTAATTTCATTTGGCATTGTGTTCCAGATGTGACTGCCCTTTATAGAGAAAGCTGTTTGTCCAAATGTGGTTCTGCGGTGGAATATTTTACAGTTATTGTTAACAGAACTCCTGGTGGCTCTGCTGCTGTCCTGTCTTTGGACAAAACCAGCAAGTGGCTCGGGTGCTGATTTATGAAAACATTTGAACGTTAATTTCAGAAGACAGAGGTCAATGAAGCTCTCAAAACTCAATAGGTTGTATTTTTTTAAAACATTACAGTGATGCCACCTAATGGGCTTTTTGTCCAAGATTTTTAGGGTTTGATTATATAATGAACCTATATGTCTTATTGTGGAAGGGGCTGCTTGAGCCCAGACTGTCAAACAGTATGATATATGAGAAAAAACCATAGAATGCATATACAGTGCAGCTGCTTCGTAAGGTATGTAATATCTAATTAATTTAAAGCAGTTCAGATTTTTTTTTACTGTTTTTGAAATTTTCTTTATATGAAGATTAAATTTGAGTTGAGGATCTAGTACAATGCCAAGGTATTTGAATTCTGTAACTAAACTGATGTCATGATCATGTATATTAACTTTAAAATGTTGCAGGTTACATTTTTTGATTGAAAAGCACATTGAGACTGTTTTCTGAAGGTTCAGCAATAGATGGTTCTTGAGGAGCCACTCTTGGACATCAACCATACTTGTAGACAGTACATCTGCAGCCTGTGCTGGAGTCTTGGCAGCTGTGTAAATAACTGCATCATCTGCATAAAGTTGGCATGTTGCAGCTGAGCAGTGTAACGGCAGGTCATTAATAAAAATGCTGAAAAGTAAAGGACCAAGAATGGACCCTTGTGGGATACCCATGCGGTTGTTTAAAAATGAGGATTTATCCTGGTGAACTTTTACACACTGTTCTCTATTCTGGAGATAAGATGCAAACCATTCTAATGTATTTGGGGAGAAGTTAAAAGATACCATTTTGGATAAAAGCAAACTGTGGTTTACAGTATCGAAAGCCTTTTTGAGATCTAGAAAAACAGCTCCTACCACATTACCCCCGTCCAAGGACTGTTTGACGTTTTCAATAAGGCAACAATTTGCTGTTTCTGTTGAGTATCCTGGTCTAAAACCAAATTGATGTGGATGAAGAAGTTGATTGTCTTGTAAGTAGTCTATCAGCTGTGTAGCTACAACTTTTTCAAGAACCTTAGATAGGACTGGTAAGATAGAGATTGGGCGGTAATTGCATATATCGTCTTTACTGCCTGATTTATGAACTGGTATGACGACAGCTTTTTTCCAGCCAGATGGAAATGTACTAGACCTAATGGAGAGATTAATGAGATGAGTCAGTGGTTTGATTAATATTTTGCTGTGCATTTTGAGAAAGGAGGTGCTCATATTGTAGATATCATTAGTTTTTGAGTTTGACAGTGTTTTAACAATACCAGCAATTAACTTCTCATTTACCTCATCGATGTGAAAAGTATCTGTTGGAAGTATGGAATTTGTGTTGTTGAGCACATTTGGCAGCACAAAAATTTTTGTTAAGTCTTCCACAGAGCCCACAAAGTGTGAATTAAATTCATTTGCCAAAGTAGCCTTGTCACTGACGGTCTTGCCATTGATTCTAAGTTCCTTTACCCCCTTCTGATCGTTTTTTTTATTAGTTAAGTTATTTAAATGCCTCCATAGGGAACTGTTGTTACCCTTTGCATGATCTATCAGTTTATTGTAATAAGATATTTTTGATTTTCGCAGCTCATGTACCACTTTATTTCTTAAACTTTTGTACACAAGGTGATCATTTTGTAGTTTGGAGGTTAGTGATGTTTTCAGTGCATAGTCTCGCCTCTTCATAAGTTTTCTTATTTCATTATTTAACCATGGTAGGCTAATCTTCTGTTGTCTACTTTTAATTTGCTTTGAAAATTTTTCTATAGACTTTGTGATTGTTGCAGTTATAAAATTACAACAATCATCTACTTCACATGTTGACATGAGCTGCTCCCAATTTTGATTCTCTAAGTAATGTTCAAACTCCTCATTTTTTGATTTGGGGATAATAAAATTTGATTTGTCAATATCGACTCCCCCAAAATACTGTAGTCGCTTTTTAGTAAGTTTCCTGACAGCAAGAACCATGTTATGATCTGAGAGACCAGTTACAAGATTATAGGTTCTGGTTATTCGTTCTGGTTTATTAGTAAATACCATGTCAATAAGTGTTCTGGATTGTTTGGTTATCCTGGTGGGTCCTTTGATGATTTGCTGGTAATTAAATTTAGTCATGAGGCTTTTCAGTTTTTGTTTGTCTTTTTTATCAGACCAGTTGATATTAAAGTCACCATGAATTATTGTTTCTCTGTTCTTCTCAAGTTGTTTAACCAGATCACTTAATTCATTATAAAAGGAAGAATTGTGTGATGGTGGGTTGTACAATACTGCAATGTTGAAATTCATTACCGGAGAGAGACATACATTAACAGCTAAACATTCAAGTGAAGTATTCAAATCAACCAGTTGACATTTATATTTGTCTTTGATGTAAATTAAAACACCTCCTCCCCTCCCTACCTGCCTGTCTTTTCTAAAACACTGGTAGCCCACAATATCGATCATATTAGTGTCTATGTTCCTGTGTAGCCAGCTTTCTGAGAGACAAAGGTAGTCCAGATTTGAGTCCAACAGCAACACCGAAATCTCATCTCTTTTGGGGATTATGCTCCGTATGTTTAAATGACCGCCGAGGATCCCCTTTGGTTTAGCCTTGGTGTCCCAAAGAACTCGTGCATGATTAACAGTTTGGAAAAATAAATGTTGTTTTTGCTTTTGTACAGCTCGGTTTTGTGCTAACCCAGTGGTCTGCTGTTTAATAGTGGCAGGTCCAGGGTTAAGGTGAATATCTCCTGCCAGAAGTAGCAGAACTAACAGAACTTTAATTGTATATCCTCTGCCATATTGTGATTTTTGCTTAACAGCCATGTTTGCCTTAATTTGGAAGTTTTTGCTCAGGCCTTTTAAAGACCACATAGAGTGTAGGGTGAGATGTCCAAGCCCAAATCCATACAGATAAAACTTTTTAACTTCACCTTTGGTTGAGTTTGTCGGAAAATCCTTCTTGTTGCAGGTCCAGACACACAAAGACAAAACGAAGAGGAAGTAGAGAAGTAGAGAAGGCTTATTAGTGGTGCCCATCAGCCCACTTTTTAATCCGGTGGCCGCCATCTTCAGTCTTTCTTGGAAAGAAGGAAAAAGAAAATCTGTGGATAGTAAAATAAATTCTGCTTATATCGCCAGAATCTGATCCGATCGTCCTCGAATCCAGCTGGGCCTCAGCTAGCCAACTAGCCCCTTCCGTTGCTGGTCTCGTTGCTCATAGTCGCCGTAACTGGTCTCCCGTCCCGCTCCTCCAACCGAGTCTCGTCACACACCGCCGCTGCCACCGAGCTCCGCTGAGGTCACGGTAAGTCCTCCGCTAGGCACCGCCACCTACCGTTGTCTGCCTGGGTGAAATCTCTGCTGAGCCCCGTCAACAAATAGCCGCTTGCCTGGTAGTATCTCCGCTGGGCCTCGCAGCTGGGCTTCGATTCAGGCTGGTGTAAGGTGGAATGACTGGCGCCAGCATTAAGCTAACTAGCGTTAGCTTAGCAATCGCTTCGGGTAGTCTCGTCGCACACCGCCGCTGCAGTCACGGTAAGTCCTTCGCTGGGCACCGCCGCCTACCGCCGTCTGCCTGGGTGAAATCTCTGCTGAGCCCCGTCAAACAAATAGCCGCCTGCCTGGTAGTATCTCCGCTGGGCCTCGCAGCTGGGCTTTGATTCAGGCTGGTGTTAGGTGTTAGGAGTTTTCCCTCTTCTAAAACTGCCATCGGCTATGGAAACGGCTGACCTAGTGACTCAACATGCTATCCGCATGCATGGGATCCCGATGGGTATTGTCTCGGACCGGGGCCCTCAATTTACATTCCAGGTGTGGAGAGTGTTTTGTCAATTCCTGGGTGCTACAGCCAGTCTGTTGTCTGGATACCACCCGCAGAGCAACTGTCAGGCGGAGCATGCTAATCAGTCCTTAGGGGCCACACTGAAGTGCATAGCATCCTGCAGCCCCACCACCTGGAGCTCCCACCTGACCTGGGTGGAGTACTCTCATAACTCTGCCGTCTCCTCCACTACTGGGCTTACTCCATTTGAAGCCTCGATGGGCTACACTCCACCTCTGCTTCCCATGGTGGAGAGAGGTCTCACTGTCCCATCTGTGGAGGTACACGCGTGCCGTTGCCACCATCTTTGGAGAGCCATGAGAGCTGCCCTTCTCCACTTTGTGGAGCGGAATCAACAGTACGCAAACTGCAGACGTGCGGCGGGGCCGAAGTACACAGTGGGAGAGAAGGTCTGGCTGTCCGCTGAGCAGATTCCACTAAGAATGGAGTCTTGGAAGCTGGTCCCATGCTATCTGGGCCTGTTTCCCATCAAGCGCATCATAAACGATGTCACTGTTCAGCTGGACCTGCCACCTTTGATGCAGATCTTTCCAACTTTCCATGTCTCCCACATCAAGCCCCTCTCCACTAGCCCTCTCTGGCCTCCTCCGGATACCCCACCTCCCCCCTGGGTCATCGAAGGTCAGACCACCTACATCGTTGAGAAGATCCTGGACATCCATTGACGGGGTCATGGCTGCCAGTGCCTGGTCCATTGGGAGGGGTACGGTCCGGAGGAGAGGTCCTGCATTCTGGGCTCTTACATCCTGGATAAGCGGATGATGTGGGCATTGCATTGGGCGCGCCTGCGGAAGCCCAGTGGGATGCTAGGAGGCACCCCTTTGGCACTGTAATGATCAGGTGAGCGTGCTCCCCTTCCCCTCCTGTTCCTGTCTTCACAGCTCCGGAGTAATTACCACACCTGCGTGATTGACACACCTGCTGCTTCCTGGTTTTCCAGCGTATTTAAGAGCCAGCATTTGAGGAGCTCACTGCTTGATTGTTAGGTTTGCTGCCATGTCCATAGTGTGTGCTCAAGGGCTGATCACACTCGCCAGACCCGTAGACACTGGACGTCCACCCAGGTCAACTGGTTTATTCCAATATACGTGGCACCTACAGAGCGGCACCCCGCCCCCACTTCGGACAGTCAGATCACATCTCACTGCTTATGTACTCAGCTTACAGACAAAAGCTGAAACAAACAAACCCAGTTACTAAGCAAATTAAGTGCTGGACTCCAGAGACTGCGAACATCACTGCAAGACTGTTTTGCCTGCACAGACTGGGATGTGTTTAAAGTTGCAGCCATTCAAGAGGACTCTTCTGTTAAGATACAGGACTACGCTGAATATGTGACTGCATACATCAGAACATGCGTTGTTACCATTATACCCACCATACAGGTCAGGAAGTTCCCCAACCAGAAGCCCTGGATCAGCAGTCAGGTACGTCAGATGCTGCGCGCTCGCTCTCATGCATTTAAATCAGGATGTGAGGTCAAGTACAAAGCTGAAAAGTATGAACTAAGGAAAGTTGTAACAACAGCCAAGAGGCAGTACGAAGAAAGGCTGGACAGCCTCTACTCCACTTGTGATCCGGGGCGCATGTGGCAAGGCCTGCAACACATCACAGACTACAAGAAGACCAACAGCAGCACCGCTAGCCCTACAGACAGCCTGCTGGACAATGTAAACATCTTTTACACCTGCTTCGAGACCATCAACCACAGCAAGAAAATAGACACACACTCACACCACCCCCCACACCCACTAATGGCCCTTTTGCACTAGACCCAGTCGGCCTTACTCTACACTACTCACCACTACTCGTTTCGGCCTTGGTTGTGTTTCCATTACAGATGGGTACAGCTGGGTATGCTTGGGGTGGGTGTTTCTCCACTTTTTCATCCCACCAGTTGGACTTCATCTTTTTTCTCCTCTCGGCGCCACACCAGTCGGCTGCCTTTTGCAACAGCGGCTCGATTCCGAGTTTTTTTTTCCCTTCCTCTCTCTTTTGATCACTTTTTTTTTTTCACCCCACTTATATCACGGACACACAGATCATCCCAAATGTCTCCTGAGCCGGTGGACGGAGCCACTGTTTATAGCAGGATACGATATAACAGGGAAGAGCTGCTAGCATTTAACCGCCACCCGGTCCCACTGGAAAAACTCGACATACCGAGAGAACTGAGGCGAAAACGCCGCGGCTGCCGGGCTGGAGTAAGGCGGAGGACAAAAAATATAAGGTACAGACCCTCCCTTCCATCTGTTGTCATGGGAAATGTACGGTCGATACTGGGAAAGTTAGATGAGCTAGCGGCTATCTCCCGTTATGATAGCACTTACCGGGAGTGCTCTCTCCTTTTGTTTACTGAGACGTGGCTAACTGAACTAGCAGCAGATGCTAACATTGAGCTGGAGGGTTTTCACACGATACGAGCTGACCGAACACCAGAGAGTGGCAAAACTAGGGGCGGTGGAGTGATCATGTATGTTAACAACAACTGGTGCAGACCGGGACATATCACTGTTAAACAACGACACTGCAGCAAAGACATTGAGTTGCTAGCTGTTAGCATGAGGCCTACATATCTCCCGAGAGAACACTCACACGTGATCTGCATTGTTGTTTATGCAAATCCGACGGCGAACGCTGGGACAGCGCGTGACGTCATCCATTCAGTAACCAGCAGGCTGCAGACAGAACACCCAGATGCTCTTCTCCTCATCTCAGGCGATTTCAACCACGTTTCACTGTCTCCCATTCTGCCCACTTTCACCCAGTATGTCACATGCCACACTAGAGACAATAAAACACTGGATTTGTTCTACGCAAACACTAAGGAGGCGTACACCTCATCACAACTCCCCCCACTTGGGAGATCGGATCACAACTTGGTTCATCTCCGACCGGTGTACAAACCCCTAGTGCACAGACAACCTCCGGCCATGCACACTGTGGAGTTATGGTCTGAGGAGACAATGGACACTCTAAAGGACTGTTTTGAAGCCACTGCCTGGAAGCAGCTCTGCGATCCACATGGTGAGGACATCGATGGCCTCATTCACACCCTCACGGGCTACCTCAGCTTCTGTGTGGACAAATCCGTTCCCACCAAGACCATACGGTGTTGCTCAAACAACAAACCCTGGATCAACCCTGAGATAAAAACACTTCTGAGAGAGAAGAAGAGGATCTTCAGGTCGGGGAACAGGGAGATGCTGAAGTCCGTACAGAGGGAGCTGAGGAGAAAGATCAGAGAAGGCAAGGACAGCTTCAGGAAGAAGATGGAGGACAAGCTGCAACAGAGCGACATCAGCGGGGTCTGGAGAAACCTCAAAACCATCTCGGGGCTCCAGAATACCTCCCCCCAGGCCACGGGGGGCAGGGAGTGGGCGAACAACCTGAATCTGTTTTTCAATAGATTTGACCAACCGCCCTCCCCCCTGTCTGCACAACAACCACTGCTGCCTCTAAGAAATCAAGTCCTGCTACCCACTCCCCACTCCACCGACACCCCCCCCCACTCCCAACACACAGCCCCCCATCCTGACCCTGACCAAGACCCAGGTGAGGATGGAGCTGAGGAAGATCAAGGCGAGGAAGGCGTCGGGACCGGACGGCATCAGCGCAAAGCTCCTCAAGTCCTGTGCAGACCAGCTGTGTGGGATTGTGACGTATATCTTCAACATGAGCCTGAAACTGGGGAGGGTACCACAGCTGTGGAAAACATCTTGTGTGGTACCTGTACCAAAAACTTCCCACCCCAAAGACCTGAACAGCTTCAGACCGGTGGCCTTGACGTCCCACTTGATGAAGACCCTGGAGAGACTGCTCCTTGCTCATCTCCGCCCCCTGGTGGAACCAGCGATGGATCCACTCCAGTTCGCCTACCAGCATGGCATTGGGGTGGAGGATGCGGTGATCTTCCTCCTTCACCGTTCTCTGTCCCACCTGGAGAAGCCCGGGAATATGGTGAGGATCATGTTCTTTGACTTCTCCAGTGCTTTCAACACCATCCAACCGATGATCCTGAAGGACAAGCTGCTGCGCGCAGGGGTGGACCAGCACCTGTCATCATGGATTCTGGACTACCTCACGAACCGGCCTCAGTTTGTGAGAACCCGGGACTGTGTTTCCGACACGATCATCAGTAGCACGGGGGCCCCCCAGGGAACGGTGCTGGCTCCCTTCTTGTTCACTCTTTATACTGCGGACTTCTCACACAACACAACACATTGCCATCTACAGAAGTTCTCTGATGACTCTGCGATCGTTGGTCTCATCTCCAGCGGAGATGAAGCTGAGTACAGAGGGCTTATCCAGGACTTTGTGGACTGGTGCCATCGGAACTGCCTCCAGATCAACGCGAGGAAAACTAAGGAGCTGGTGGTGGACTGCCGCAGGCATGGGCAGCCCCTCACAGCACCAGTAAATATACAGGGAACAGACATCGAGATGGTGACATCCTACAAGTACCTGGGTATTCATCTGAACAATAAACTAGACTGGTCACACAATACTGACGCACTCTACAAGAAGGGACAGCGCAGGCTGTTCCTGCTGAGGAGACTCAGGTCTTTTGGTGTACAAGGGGCGCTGCTGAAGTCATTCTATGACACGGTGGTGGCATCAGCCATCACTTTTGGAGTGGTCTGCTGGGGCAGTGGCATTACTGCAGCCGATAGGAAGAGACTGAACAAACTGATTAAGAAAGCTAGCTCTGTCCTGGGGCAACGCCTTGATCCGATGGAGGAGATAGGAGAGAGAAGGACGGTGGCTAAACTGTCATCTCTGCTGGAGTCCGAGTTCCACCCTATGCAGGACATACTGGATGCACTGAGGAGCTCATTTAGCAGCAGACTACATCATCACAGGTGCACAACCGAGAGGTTTCGTAGGTCCTTCCTACCAACGGCTGTCAGACTGTACAACCTAAGCAGGGCTGCTCGCAGAGATAGCAAAAAGACGTAACAAACTAATAGTTTTTTGAATGCAAAAGATGCAATAGACTTACACAATGGTCCTCTCCGGCATACAACTAGGAACATACCGGTCGCTATGGAGGGTGAGAATATGTATGGGCACATAATCATACCATGTAGGATAACTAAATAGACGGTTATGCTGTTTCATCCCACCTAGCAACAATGCTCTGCACTGTGTGTGTTTATATATTTACATATTTATTCCATCTAGCTACAATGCTCAGCACTGGGTGTGTTTATATTTATATATCTATATATTTATTCCATCTAGCTACAATGCTCCGCACTGTGTTTTTATATATCTACATATTATTCCATCTAGCTACATTGCTCCGCACTGTGTGTGTTTATATACTTGCATATTTATTCCACCTAGCTGCAATGCTCCATACTGTGGGTGTTTATATATTTACATATTTATTCCATCTAGCTACAATGCTCTGCACTGTGTGTTCATATATTCATATATTTATTCCATCCAGCTACAATGCTCTGCACTGTGTGTCTGTGTGTGTGTGTGTATATATATATATATTTTATAGTAATATGTACATATGTATATTAGCTGCTCTTGCTTGCTTGTTTTTTCTTGCCTTCTGATTGTTGCTCTGAGTGTTGCTATCCCTGTGCTGTTGCAATCCTGGAATTTCCCCGTTGTGGGACTAATAAAGGCTTATCTTATCTTATCTTATCTCTCTGGTGTACTTCTGTAGCTCACTCTGAGCCTTTGAGTATTTCTTCTTCTTCACCCTTGTGTTACACTGTGGGTTTTCCTGCTTAGCTGTATTCCTTGCTTCTAGTAGTTTCTTCAGGTGTTCATCATGCTCATCAAACCAATCTTGATGTTTCCTCTCAGGGTAGCCTCATACATCACTCGCAGTCTGATACACCGTATCATTATGTGTTGCCCATTTCTCTTCTATGTCATTCTCTGAGTTGTTGCTGTCCCAGTCTTTCAAGTTTTTATCCATTTCCTGTGTAAGTTCTTCCTGCTTCTTTTGGCCTTTCAGTGCACTAGTATATATTTAGCTTCCGTGGTGGCTTTGCACCCATCCTGCAGTGCTGTTTTCATCTCCAAATCCTTAATCTACATCTCAGCATAACATGATCAGTGCCACAGTCCGTGCCTCTCATTGCTCTGGTGTCCAATACATCCCTTATGTCTCTCTGCCTGACTATGATGTAGTCTAATAAGTGCCAGTGCTTGGATCTTGGGTGCATCCATGTCTTCTTGTGTGTGTTCTTGTGCTTAAATAGAGTGTTGGTTATCACACTCTGTGATACTCTGAACATAGTGCAAGTAGAAGTTCTCCATTAGCATTGCACTTGCCTACTCCATGACTGCCTAGCACTCCTTTCCATTTCTCAGTGTCTGAACCAATTCTGGCATTAAAATCTCCAACGAGTATCAGCCTGTCATCAGTCGGTACACGCCTGATAGTCTCATGTAAATCACTGCAATTCAATTGAATTCAATTCAATTCAACTTTATTTATATAGCGCCATTTCACAACAACAGTCATCTCATAGCACTATCAACTGTAGGGGGGACCCCCACAGTTGTAGAAAGACCCCAGCAATCAGGCGATCCCCTGTGAGCAGCACTTGGCGACGGTGGAGAGGAAAAACTCCCTTTTAAGAGGAAGAAACCTCCAGCAGAACCAGGCTCAGGGAGGGGCAGTCATCTGCTGCGACTGGCTGGGGGGTGAGGGGTGTAGCATCATCTCACTTTGGCTCAGCAATAATTATTCTTCTACTTAAAGACATTTTGCTTCACCCAGGAGAAGGACAGTCAAGAACTTATCTTTTCCCCAGGCCACACCTGAACTTGCCATTCCTTTGTTAAAAACAGTCTAAAGAATTCACCCTATTTCCTCCTGCACCTTTTTTATGGCCCCATAAACATACAGACCTGGAAAGCCCTCATGGCCCACAGATCCACAGCCCAGTTAATTTCCTTAAACTCTGGGACATGCTGGATTTAACTAGTGAACTTTAAAGTACATTATTACAAATCAATTCTAAACCTTCTCTTCTTTTCCAGGGCCAGGAAAAGCAAATGGACTCTGATGTTTTAATGTGAAAAATCAATAATATGTTGAAATGCATTAATCTGTGATTATATATATATATATATATATGTGACAGATCATCCTGCGCAGTTCGCCCCACGAACCCGCAACCTCTCAGTCAACTACACAGTTCGAGCATGGGAGACACAGCACGATCGCGCTGAGCTAAAGGTCCGACCGATAGCTCAGCGCTACCGATACTGTATGAGGCTTTGGGAGGGAGGTTTTACTAACGTTCTACACCGAACAGTACTAGTTGGCATCCGTTACATATATATGCATGTTAAAATGTTTAGATGAATGTTTACTCCTGCATGTTAATTTAGAAGCACTGCTTATAAGTTACATTAATCACTAAGGTTAGCTTAGTTTATACATAAGGGTATAAAAGCACATTCCAGTATGTATCAAGATTTGCCTCTAAAACCATGTGACTCCAGCAGCCAATCTCTGCATGACAACAGCTCTGTGTTCGCTCCAGGACAGACTGTTGGTTTATTGGACTAAAATTCATCAAGCCCGCCCATGAAGGAAACTTATTGGCTGGAGTTCCTGTCAACCCGGAAACCCGCGAAAGCTCGTCTGAGGTTATGAAAGAAAGCGACACACTCGCTTCCCCCCCCTTTTTTTTTCTCTTTTCCTGCCTTTCTGATGCCAGATTTCAGCCTCTTCAACACTTCATCCATTGTCCACAGCAGAGAGAACAAAGGACAGTCTGAACAAAGGAGCCTTCTCCCACGTGTTGCTTTTCCAATCACAGAGCAGATAACTCGTAATTTGTTAATTTAACTATGTATTTTAATGTTTTTTTTTCTATTAAATGCCTAGGAATTCTCCCCTTTTGAGCTCAAAATTCTTAATCTAGAGTTAAACTCCAATCCTAGGTTTATTTATCACTTTTTCCTTGTTAAACTTTCTGTAAAACCACCGTTTTTAATTTTAATGTAAGCTTTAATCTTGACTTTATTTTTATAATTTTTTTCTTGACCAATCACACACCAGAAGCTATTTTATCTAGAGTCTGAAACTCTTAATTTGAGATCGGGTTAGATATATTTAATTAATTATTATCGAAGGCCTCTGAGAAGACGCAGCTCCCCACATCACGTGCAGCTGAAGGAATCAGCATGCTTCTGCAAGATTTAAACCATTGGGATCAAACATACCGATCTCATCCATCGTCAAAGAATATTTGCTGGACAAATATTCTGGGTTTTGGCCCTGATCAACACATCGAAAGCTTCATGAGGACGACCGGGACTAAGAATCAACGAGGAATCACTGAAGAAAAAAACACGTGAGCTGTACCTCTCTTCTACATCTGCTGAATCAAACGTCTGAGGTTCGATATAATTTGATATCTAATCAGATGCAAATTAAGAAGCCATTAACATAACTCCTCTTTTCATTAAAATTCTGTTTTCATTTTCCTAAGATTAATCCAGAACTTTTCATATAATTAGTAAACTTTCTCCATAAATTTACGTTGTTTCCATAATCTGTTAACTCAAACTGATCAAAATCCATTTCTCAGTTTAACCCTGGTTCCGAAAATATTGACATTGTTAATATATCATTTACAAGATTGATTTTATGATTAATGAAATTACTGCAATATCTGTTAACCATTTTGTTTAAGAAATATGTGAAAATGAAAGAAGTTGTTGAGAATTTATTTCATTCTGAATCTGGTTCAAGCCCCAGTATTGAATTCACTGAAATTTTTGAGACTGATTATTAATTAATTTATTGAGTGATTTAACAGGTATAAAGTGAAATTTAAGCTTAAATTGCTTCTTAGAGGTTGAAGCTGGTGCCCCACGAGTGTTAGTAACTTTTCTGGTGTATATGAAATGAGATTTGATGTCAGATTCCAATACATCAATATAAATGAAATAATTGTTATACCTGATCATAATTATTAAATCACATATTCCTACAGTGGACAGAGAAGATGAAAAGAACAGACATGTAGAGAGCAAACAGCACGATGGGACTCAATCTATGGGAGAGAACAAACAGATGTTAATGACCAGGAAAAAAAAATATATATATATATATATATATTTCATTGAGAGTGAAGAAAGGAGTGAAGCCCAGTGTATTATTGGAGGTCCCCCGGCTGTCTAAACCTATTAGAAGCATAACTAAGGGAAGGTTCAGAAACACATTATCCCTCCCTAATTGTAGGCTATATCAAAAAGGAAGGTTTTAACCCTGTTCTTAAAAACAGAAATCAAGTCTGACTCCCAAATCCAGATTGGCAGCTGGTTCCACAAGAGAGGAGCTTGATAACTGAAGGCTCTGCCTCCCATTGTACTTTTGGAGATTCTAGGTATTACAAGTAATCCTGCATTTTGGGAGCATAGTGCTCTGTTAGGATAATACGGTAGTATCAGATCTTTTAAATAAAAAGGAGTCTGATTGTTTAGAGCTTTGCAAGTAAGAAGAAGGATTTTAAACATAGTTCTAAACTCTATGGGAAGCCAATGAAGGGAGGCCAGAACCGGAGACATATGATCTCTCTTTCTAGTACCTGTTAAAACTCTTGCTGCAGCATTTTGGATCAGCTGAAGACTTTTTAAAGATGTTTTAGGACAACCTGATAATAAAGAATTACAATAATCTAATCTCGAGCTAACAAAAGCATGGATCAGTTTCTCAGCATCACTCTGAGACAAGATGCTCCTAATCTTGGCAATATCACACAAATGATAGAAGGCAGTCTTAGAAACAAATTTAATATGTTAATTGAAAAACGGATCTTGATCAAAAATAGATTCAAGGTTCCTCACAGAGCTATTAAAAGAAAGAGTAACCGCATCCAAACTGAAAGTTTGATTTGGAAAGGAATTTCTAAGGTTTTTTGTACCAACAAGAATGACTTCAGTCTTATCTGAATTTAATAGCAGGAAATTACAAGTCATTCAAGCTTTGATTTCCTTAAGACAGGCTTCTAAATTGGCTAATTGATTACTATCATCTGGCTTCATTGACAAGTATAATTGTGTGTCATCTGCATAACAATGAAAATGTATAAAATGCTTTCTAATAATGTTGCCTAACAGAAGCATATATAAACTAAAAAGAGAAGGGCCTAGCACAGATCCCTGTGGAACTCCTTGACTGAGCTTTGAGTTGAAAGAAAACTCATTATTGACATGAACAAACTGGAACCTATCAGATAAATAAGATCTTCACCACTGCAACGACGTTCCATTAAGTTCAACATAGTGTTCTTATCTATCACGTAGAATATTATGATCGATAGTATCAAAAGCTGCACTAAGGTCTAAAAGGACAAGTACAGAAACCAGTCCATTATCAGATGCAATGAGGAGGTCGTTAGTGACCTTCGCTAAGGCTGTTTCAGTACTATGATGGATTCTGAACCCAGATTGAAACTCTTCAAGTAAACCATTTCCCTGCAGGTGGTCAAAAAATTGCGTAGCAACAACTCTTTCTAAGATTTTTGAAATGAAAGGGAGATTAGAGATTGGTCTATAGTTAGCTAAGGCTCACGGATCTAGGGTTGGCTTTTTGAGTAAGCGTTTAATTACAGCCGTTTTAAAAGCCTGCGGTACATGGCCTAAAGTTAATGAAGAATTGATTATTTGAAGAATAAAGCTACCAATAAATGGGAAGACTTCTTTAAATAACCTGGTAGGAATAGGGTCTAAAAGACAAGTTGAAGGTTTGGATGAGGAAACTATTTTGTATAACTCACAAAGGTTAATTGTAGTAAACTCATAAAGACAGACAACAATTGAAGGAGTTGTAGTAGTTATTGTATTTAAGTTAACGGTGGGAAGAACCTGATTGATTTTATCTTTGATGGATAAAATTTTATTATTGAAAAAGTTCATAAAGTCCTGACTAGTAAGCTCAAAGGGAATGCTAGGATTGACAGAGTCCTGACTCTTTGTCAATCTGGCTACAGTACTGAAAAGAAACCTGGGATCATTCTTGTTCCCTTCTATTAATGCAGAATAATAACTTGTTCTCCCCCTCATGGATCGTCACCTTATTGTGGTGGTGGTGGTGGTGGTGGTGGGGGGGGGGGGGTTGCGTGCCCCTTTGATCCCAGGAGCTATGCTGTCTGGAGCAGTTTGCCTCTGATAGGGTCACCCAAGACAAACTGGTCCTGGGTGAAAGGCAAGACTAAGAACGATCCAACAGATTCTCATGATAAATTCTATATCAAGGATTCAGTATACCCCGCCTGGTATGGGGTTACCGGGGCCCCACCCTGGAGCCAGGCCTGGGGGAGGGACTCGAAGCCTAGCGTCTGGTGGCCGGGTTTCCACCCATGGGACCTGGCTGGGCTCAGCCCTAAGGAGTTACATGGGTCCGCCCTCCAGTGGGCTCACCACCTGCAGGAGGGCTCATGGGGGTCCGGTGCTATGTTGATTAGGTGGCGGTCAAAGGTCGAGACCTTGGCGGACTGATCCCAAGCTTTCTAAACTGGCTTTTGGTACATGGAATGTCACCTCTCTGGTGGGGAAGGAGCCTGAGCTGGTGTACAATGTTGAGAGATACTGGCTAGATATAGTCGGCCTCACATCAACACACAGCTCCGGTTCCGGAACCAGTCTCCTGGAGAGGAGCTTGAGCTTGGTCTTTTCTGGAGTTGCCCCAGGCGAGAGGCGACAAGAAGGGGTCGGTATTCTTGAATCCCCCCCACCTTGCTGCCTCTATATTGGAGTTTTCCCCGGTGGACGAAAGGGTTGCTTCCCTCTGCCTTCGGGTTTTGAAACGGGTCCTAACCATCATTTGTGCCTATGCACCAAATGATGTTTCAGAGTACCCACCCTTTTTGGAGTCTGTGACTGGGGTGATGGAGGGTGCTCCTCTTGGTGACGCCATTGTCCTACTGGGGGACTTCAATGCGCACGTGGGCAACAACAGTGAAACCTGGAGGGTGGTGATTGGGAGGAACGGCCTGCCCGATCTGAACCCGAGTGGAGCTCAGTTATTGGACTTCTGTGCTAACCACAGTCTGTCCATAATGAACACCATGTTAAGCATAAGGGTGTCCATATGTGCACCTGGCACCAGGACACCCTAGGTCACAGGTCGATGATCGATTTTGTTATCGTGTCATTAGACCTGCGACCGTATGTCTTGGACACCCAGGTAAAGAGAGGTGCAGAGCTGTCATCTGATCACCTCCTGGTGGTGAGTTGGCTCCGATGGCAGGGGAGGAAGCCATTCAGACCTGGTAGACCCAAACGTATAGTGAGGGTGTGCTGGGAACGTCTGGCTGAGGCCCCTGTCTGGGAGGTCTTCAACTCCCACCTCCGGAAGAACTTCAACCACATTCTGAGGGAGTCTGGAGACATGGAGTCTGAATGGGCCATGTTCTCCACCTCTGTTTTTGAAGCGGCGGCCCACAGCTGCGGCCGCAAGGTGGTCGGTGCATCTCGTGGTGGGAACCCCCGAACCAAGTGGTGTACTGAAGCTTAATGGCCCCCCTATCAAGATTGGCCCCTCCTATCAAGCTTGGTTGGCTTGTGGGACTCCCGAAGAAGCTGAGGTGTACCGGCAGGCCAAGCGGAGTGCAGCTCGGGTGGATGCTGAAGCAAAAACCTAGGTATGGGAGGAGATCGGTGAGGCCATTGAACAAGACTTTCGGTCGGCCTCGAAGAGACTCTGGCAAACTGTCCGGTGGCTCAGGAGGGGAAAGCAGCTCCCTGTCCACACTGTCTATGGTGCGGATGGGACACTGTTGACTTGGACTGGGGATATCGTCGGGCGGTGGAAGGAATACTTCGAGGATCTCCTCAATCCTACTGATACGCCTTCGACAGAGGAAGAAGGGTTTGGGGACGAGGGGGATTCACAGGGGCTGAGGTCGCCAAGGTGGTTAAAAATCTCCTTGGTTGCCGGGCCCCAGGGGTGGACGAGATTCGCCCTGAGTACCTCAAGGCCCTGGATGTTGTTGTGCTGTCATGGTTGTCATGCCTCTGCAACATTGCGTGGAGGTCGGGGGCAGTGCCTTTGGCATGGCAAACCAGGGTGGTGGTTCCTCTCTTTAAAAAAGGGGACCGGAGGTTGTGCTCCAACTTTAGAGGGATCACACTCCTCAGCATCCCTGGAAAGGTCTATGCCAAGGTATTGGAGAGGAGACTCCGGCCGTTGGTCGAACCTCAGATTCAGGAAGAACAATGTGGTTTTCGTCCTGGTCGTGGCACATCGGACCAGCTCTTTACACTCTTGAGAATTCTCGAGGGTTCGTGGGAGTTTGCCCAACCAGTTTACATGTGTTTTGTGGACGTGGAGAAGGCATTTGACCACGTCCCTTGTGGATTTTTGTGGGGGGTGCTTCGGGAGTATAAGGTATCGGGCTTGTTGTTACGAGCTATTCGGTCTCTGTACGACCATTGTGAGAGTTTTGGTTCGTATTGCCAACACTCGGTCGGACTCATTCCCAGTGAGAGTTGGACTCCGCCAGGGCTGCCCTTTGTCACCGATCCTCTTCATAATTTTTATGGAAAGGATTTCTAGGCGCAGCCAGGGAATGGAGGGCATCATGCTTGGTGACCAAAGGATCTCATCTCTGTTGTTTGCAGATAATGTTGTTCTGTTGTCTTCATCCAGCAATGACCAACAGCTCTTGCCACTGAGTGTGAAGCGGCTGGGGTGAGAATCAGCATCTTCAAGTCCGAGTCCATGGTCCTCAGCCGGAAAAAGGTGGATTGTCCTCTCTGGGTTTTGGACAGGCTCCTGCCCCAAGTGGAGGAATTTAAGTATCTTGGGGTCTTATTCACGAGTGAGGGGAGAATGGAGCGAGAGATTGACAGATGGATTGGAGCAGCATCTGCAGTGATGTGGACATTGTATCAGTCTGTTGTGGTGAAGAGGGAGCTTAGTTCTAAGGCAAAGCTGTCGATTTACCAGTCAGTCTACGTTCCTACTCTCACCTATGGTCATGAGCTTTGGGTAATGACCGAAAGAACAAGATCGCGGATACAAGTGGCTGAAATGAGCTTTCTCTGTAGGATTGCTGGACTCACCCTCAGAGATAGGGTGAGGAGCTCAGTCATCCAGGAGAGACTCAGAGTAGAACCGCTGCTCCTCCACATTGAAAGGAGTCAGTTGAGGTGGTATGGGCATCTGATTAGGATGCCTCCTGGACGCCTCCCACTTGAGGTGTTTCAGGCACGTCCCACTGGGAGGAGACCCCGGGGCAGACCCAGCACTCGGTGGAGAGACTATGTCTTCCAGCTGGTCTGGGAACGCCTTGGTATCCTATGCGAAGAGCTGGAGCAGGAGGCTGGGGAGAGGGAAGTCTGGGCTTCTCTGCTTGAACTGCTGCCTCCGCAACCAGGACCTCCGGAAAAGCGGTAGAAGATGGATGGATGGATGGAAGGGAGTTTTTCCTCTCCACCGTCGCCAAGTGCTTGCTCATAGGGGATCGCCTGATTGCTGGGGTCTTTCTGCAACTGTGGGGGTTCCCCCTACAGTTGATAGTGCTATGAGATGACTGTTGTTGTGAAATGGCGCTATATAAATAAAGTTGAATTGAATTGAATTGAATTGAATAACTCGTTCTAGCTTTTCTAAGAGATTTTTTTTATAAATTAAAAGATGATTTCTCCAAGATAAATAGATTTCATCTGAATTAGTGGAGTTCCATTTTCTTTCTAATTGATGAGTCTTCTGTTTTAAGCTACAAGTTTCTGTGTTGAACCAAGGAGTTAGAAATCTCTGATTAGACTTTTTCTTTTTTAAGGGGGCCACCAAGTCTAGAGTCTGATGCAGAGAAGCTGTAACACTATCTACCATGCTATCAATGACAGAAGGAGCAAGCTGTCTATAGCTTTTTTCCGTTGTGTTGACACATGGCATAGAGGAAACAATCTGCATAAATTTTGTAACAGCATCATTTGAGAGGCATCTACTGTAGTAATATTTTTCTTTAGGAGCCAAATAGTCAGAAATAATAAAATCAAAGGTTAACAGACAATGGTCTGACAGTACAGGGTTATGAGGAGACACTACCAGATTTTCTATTTCTATGCCATATGTCAGAACAAGGTCCAACATATGGTGGAGATAATGAGTAGAATTTCCTACTTTCTGAGAAAACCCCATCGAGTCTAATATTGAATTAAATGCCACATTAAGGCAGTCACTATCTACATCCACATGTATTTTAAAGTCCCCTACTATAATTATTCTATCTGATTTCAGCACTAAATCAGCTAAGAATTCAGCAAATTCGGATAAAAACTCTGAGTAGGTTGATGCAGGATGATAAACTATGGCAAATAAAATTGGGTTTAGCCTAAAATTGCTAAAGTGCCCAATACTGAGGACCAGGCCCTCAAAGGAATTATAACATGTTTTTTGCTTTACATTAACCAGTAATTTGGAATGGTAAATTGTTGCTACTCCTCCTCCATGACCAGAACTTCTTGGATTTTGACAGTTTAAATAACCAGAGGGAGTTCATTTATTTAAACCAACATAATCCTCTTGTCCGAACCAAGTCTCTGTAAGGGATATTAAATAAATCTGATGATCAATTAACAGATCATGGACAAGCAGAGACTTGGGAGTTCGTCGGCCTCCGTCGGTCTATGATGACCATGTAAGAGAATCCTAAATGTCTTCTCTGCTGGAACAGCACCGCCTGTGGCTGAACAGGCCGATGCGCGAATGGCAGTCCCTGTCACAGAGGTCGCACTTGTGGGTGGTCTCCGTGCTGCTGGGTCTGTGACGGTTCTTCCTGCTGGTCCTTTTTTCATCTGCTGCAGCAGTCAGTCTCTCTTCACCCGCCTTGTGCTGTCTGGTCAGGGTGCCTCTCCATTTGGAGCGGTCCGTTGCAAGGTCTTCCCAGCACTCTGTGTTGATCTCCAGGGCCTTCATGCCTCTCTTGCAGACGTCTCTAAAGCGCAGCTGTGGGCGGCCAATGTCTCTTCTGCCATTCGCCAGTTCTCCGTAGAAGACGTCTTTGGGGTTCTGCCATCCTCCATACGGTGAACGTGGCCTAGCCAGTGGAGCCTGCGCTGCCTGAGTAGAGTGAACATAGAGGGGAGGGAAGTGCCGTCACGGGACAGAACTTCTGTGTTGGGCACTTTGTCCTGCCAGGATATGTCCACGATGTGGCGAATGCAGCGCAAGTGGAAGGAGTTCAGTCTCTTTTCCTGCCGGGCGTATGTTATCCATGTATCACTCCCATAGAGCAGTGTGCTGATGACGCAGGCACTGTACACTGCCATCTTCGTCTTGACAGAGAGTTTGGGATTCTCCCACACTCGTGTGGTGAGGCGAGCGAGTGTGAAGGCTTATTTTCCAATCCTCTTGTCGATCTCTGTATCAAGGGAGAGGTTGTTGCTGATTGTGGACCCCAGGTACGTGAACTGATTCACGACCTCCTGCTCGTAGTCGTCGATGGTGATGGTTGGTGGTGCTTCCATGCCTTGCGCCAAGACGTTAGTCTTCTTCAGGCTGATGGTAAGCCCGAAGTCCTTGCATGCCTGGGAGAAGTGGTCCATCAGGGTCTGAAGCTCCTGCTGTGTGTGGGTTGCAACTGCAGCGTCGTCTGTGAACAGCATGTCTCTGATTAGAGTCTCGCGTACTTTGGTTCTGGCTTTCAGGCGGGCGAGGTTGAAAAGCTTGCCGTCAGATGTTGTGTGCAGGTAGATTCCCTCTGTTGCTGTGCTGAAGGCATGCCTCAGGAGCATAGCAAAGAAAATCCCAAAGAGGGTTGGCGCAAGTACACAGCCCTGTTTCACTCCGCTGCGTATGTTGAATGGCTCTGAGACGTTGCCATCGTTCTGCACTATCCCCTGCATGTTGGTGTGAAACGATTCGATGAGGCTTTGCAACTTTGGTGGGCATCCTATCTTTGGCAGGATCTTGAAAAGGTCCTCTCTGCTGACCAGATCGAATGCTTTGGTGAGGTTGATGAAGGTGACGTACAGTGGCATGTTCTGTTCTCTGCATTTCTCCTGGAGTTGGCGGATGGAGAATATCATGTCTACCGTCGATTGCTCAGCGCGGAAGCCACACTGAGACTCGGGGTAGACACGTTCAGCAAGCTTCTGTAGACGAACGAGAACAACTCGTGCGAAGACTTTGCCAACAACGCTGAGGAGGGAGATGCCCCTGTAGTTGTTGTAGTCACTTCTCTCCCCTTTGTTTTTGTAGAGGGTGATGATCTTGGCGTCCCTCATGTCCTGTGGTACGGCACTTTCTTTCCAGCACTGGCAGAGGACATCATGCAATGGCAGCAGTAGGGCGGTCTTGCAGTCGGGGGGTATGCCGTTGTTGCCGGGTGCCTTGCCAGCGGCCAAGCTATCAATGGCCTTGCTGAGTTCGTCGATGGTTGGCTCGGTGTCAAGTTCGTCCATGGATGGCAGAAGGTCGATGGCATCAAGGGCTGACAGTGTCACAGTGTTCTGTCTGGAATAGAGGTCGGAGTAGTGTTCCACCCATCTCTCCATCTGCTTGTTCTTTTCTGTGATCATCTCCCCAGTGGAGGATTTGAGGGGGGACGTCTTTCTCTGAGCTGGACCAAGTGTTTTCTTGATGCCATCATACATACCATGGATGTTCCCTGTTATGGCAGCTGTTTGAATGTCTTGGCTGAGCTGAGTCCAGTACTCGTTGGCACAGCGCCGAGCAGTCTGCTGAACTTTGCTTCTAGCAGCCCTGAGAATCTGGAGATTCTTCTTGTTTGGGTACTTCTTGTACTCAGCAAGTGCTGAGCACTTGGCTTCATTGACGGGGTCATCTCAGTCAACTTGGCATCAAACCAGTCCTGTGACTTCGACGTCTTCCTCCCAAAGGTAGCCAAGGCTGTGCAGTGGATTGTGTTTCGCAGCTCTTCCCACTTCTGCTTTGCAGATTCTCCTTCTTGTGGTACACCCAGTTCCTTCTCAAAGGTTGAGGCAAACTGCTCAACAAGTTCTGGTTGGGCCATCTTGCTGGTGTCAATCCGTGCCTTTCCAGGCTGTCTAACATGATGGAATTTCTTCAGCTGCAGCTTTACCTTGCAACACACCAATGAGTGGTCTGTGTCGCAATCTGCACTCTGGAATGAATGGGTGATTAGCACATTCTTCAGTGAGGTGCGCCTTGTCAGGATCAAGTCCAGCTGGTGCCAGTGCTTTGAGCGTGGATGTTGCGAAAGGGGGCAGAGTTAAACCGTCACTTCTACACCCGCTAAATTAAATAAAAGCACTCGTAAAAGGGGCACCAGTCCTAACGGACAATAATATTAACTTTAATTTTAATTAATTTTGTACCTTCAGTTACTTAATGGATCAGTCTCAAAATTTCAGTGAGTTCTTGTCCTGCCGTGATTAGGAAACTTGTATATGCGAAAGGAAAACGCTTCAACTTCTATCATTCACCCTTTTATTAAACTCATTCAGGTTACATGGCATGGCGTTCAAATGATGAATAAACAGATTTAAATGATAACAGCGTAATATATCACATCAACTGATATTGGATTCCTGAGCATAATATCCAGTGTTACACCTCTGTAGAACCAAGGAGGAACAAGACTTAATGTTTCAACGGTAAATGAGGCTGAAATGTTGTAACAAAACAACGCAATTTTATGGGGAAAATTCATAAGCTAATTATCTAAAATTGACTTCTGAATTAATCTACAAAAATTTAAGGGCAGTTACTTAAAAATGACTAAGAGTTTTCCTTCAGTTGATAACTCTATCCTGTGGCTGAGAGACTAATTAAGCCCTGAAATACGGGCCATATTCAACTGTAATTTAATTGTTAGGACATCACGTTTTAACCCAGCAGATAGGAGAAGTAGGAATTTCACTCACACAACAGTTATAGGTCCACGTTTCTGCGGGTCGGTACTGCTGGGTTTTGAAGTTAGGACGTCGGAGGAAGCGGCTGCTGTCCTCACAGCCGTGGAGGTGATAACTCAGCTGGGGGCCCTTCAAGGAGACAATGGCAGCCGTTGATGGTTTGTCTCAGGGCGGCGTGAAAAGTACTTGAAAAGAGTCCAAATTTGAGGTCTCATGTAGCGGGATCGACCCAAAAACTGAAGGAACCCACTTCTCAGTCAGGCGGGTATGAGGCCGGCCAAAAGAAACCCAGTCTCTGTTCACTTTAAATTAGGCAAATTAAAGGTCCACTTTAATGGTGTGAAAAGTCATTAAAAAAATGAGAAAAACATTTTCTAGGATAAGAATGGCTTCTGAGGTGAAGGAAAAAGTTTGAGAATTTCATTCTCTAAAAGGATCGAGCTCTAAAGAAAAATGGTTTCTCCTCAGTGAAGAGAATATAACGAAAGACTTGACAAACTTCAGAAAGAACAGAATAAAACTTCACAGGGCCTTGAAACGGTGGAATGAAATCTTCTTCTGAGATCTAGATTACTATTCTGCTTCTTTAATCTTAATTTAGTTCCTAATCTTTCTCAAAATCTCTTTCTTTCTTCTCTCTGTGTTTCTAATTCTTAATTCTATCACCGTTCTCTATCTTGCTGTTCTTGTTACTAATCTTTACTTTACTTCTTTTTTTTTTTTGTTACTTATTTGTACCCGTAGGTAGATTTGGTTTGCAGTCTGGTGACAAGCCACCGGCTGCTGGTCGCTGCATGCGCGAGCGCCCTAAACCTACATGTTTTTGGTATGCGGGAGGAAACCGGAGAAATCCCGGAGTAAAACCACGCAACATGGGGAGAACATGCAAACTCCACACAGCTCACTGTTGGTCGGGGGGGCTGGAATCGAACCCACGACCCTCATGATCCCCGCGATCCCCCGGCCAAGGGTAAAACTGTGCTGCCACAGTGCTAAACCACTGCGCCACCATGCAGCCCCACGGTTCACGGTGCATTAGCCTTCTTGCTAATCTTGCCCTTACTTCTCTTTGTCTGTCTTTTTGTCTGATCTTATTTCTTACTTTTCTCAAATCTAACTTCTCTCTTTTAAAGTTACCTCGCCGGGTCGTAAAATGATGATGTCAATCGCAAGACTGACCAATCGACTTTTTCAGAAGCAGTTTGAAATGGCTGCTATCCAATGTGAGAACATTTCTTTGTTTGAGAGTAGCCAATCAAATGAAGACACCCTCCCATGAAATTGCAGAGGAAAAATCAACACTCAGTCAGTTCTTATGAAATTAGGTGCTCAATGTAAAATCTAACTAAATTAAATGACTTGGCTAATATTTGGTGATCATGCATTTATACCATTACTCCAATATTACATTTGTTTGAATAACATTCATGAATATAACATTTCTTATACATAATTATAATACATGCATTCATATTTAGATCAAAATGCAGCAAACCATGCAGCAAACCATGGTTGGTGATAAAAGAGGGATGATTTTCAGTGTCCTTAGGATCCAGAGGATAAGCTGAAAGAAACTTAATGTTTAGAACAAATTTAAAGTCATCCTACATACTGAAAACACATTCCGTAGGTATCCGCTAGGAGGTACTGTTGAGCTGTAGATGATTTCCTTTAGTATCTGGGAGAAAACCTGGATTGTATCATGGGCTATAAACCGGTCAGATTAAGCGGTTTATGACTCTCTTTTTAAGACATTGGTTTCCTGTGAAAAGATACATTATCCAAATGCAGTGTTCACGTTGGAGGTCTGGTCTCTTGAGTTTTATGTTCCTTTGAGCCTTTAAAAGCAAATTCTGATGCTTACAATCTCTGCAAGAGGCAACTGTTTACATTGGGGTCCTGGGAAAGCAAGCATCTTTGGTCAGGCCTGGAAGAAGCCTGCATGAGTCGACATGAAAGCCAGTGATATTCCTGAAAAGGCAGAAAAGTGGTATTCCTGTGTAATGAATAAAGTGAAATTCCTATAAACTGGAGAGAAGTGATCTTCTGTCTTGGTTTGAGGAGACGATGATGCTACAGATCCCCCCTTTGTAGCAATGGTGAGCATCGGTCAGCGTTGGTACACACCCATGGCAGCTTCGTCTCCTTGGTAACACTTGACCTAAATACTGGGTTAAAAGTTTTTTGTGATGTCCATACACACTAGCATGCAAACAGTATCTATTACTAAGTACAGATCTTTGATTTTGGTTTACTGGAAGGACTTCCCTGAATTTCCAAAAATAATGTGAATATGGACGAATGTAAATTATAAAATTTTCTTGGAGTAGTAAGCTAAGGCATAGGTCTTGAAATGACTCAAAAATTCTGGTTACAAAAATAAGTGCGTAGTCTTACATACCTGAGGTAGGAATTTTGGTTTACGATAAAATAGCTATTATAATTGTTTAAAAATAGTTTGAATGGGCACAAAAATCAAAATGGAGTGCAAGAACTATATATAAAAATATATGTTTGTATATAAGCATGCATATAACTTCAAAATTCTAAAAATAAAGTAAAATAAAAGTAAAAACAAAGAATGCAAAGCAAAAATTTATTGCTTATTTGAGGTAGATGTTTAGGTTAAGCAATACTGAGTTAATTCAAGAAGGTTCGAACTGAATTGGTTTAGCTGGACTAAACCATGGTTCCACAGAGGTCTTACTCAGAGCGTGTTTGAGACTTTTGTTCTGGAAGACTGAGTGAACATGGAAAGTCATCATTGTTCTTTGAGTGGCAATGAGGAATAGCTTTGTGACATCATAAATAGGGGCAAGAAGCGGTGAAGGCAGACTCATTGTCAAAGTGTTAGCTTAAAGTCTAATATTTCTAGCTACCTTTCGAAGAAACACAGGCATTAGATGTGGGTGAGCATGGTCACCCTTTAATATGAAGAGTGACAAGTCCAAGACCTTGTTGAGTTTGAATGAGACTTTGGAGCAAACATTCAAAACCAACACAGTATCTTGCAAAGTTTTGGTAACAGTTGGTGTTTCAACTATCAGGCATTTCAGTGTAGCGGTGTTGACTGATTTAACAGTAGACGTGCTAAGGCTAGCAAGGGGCCCTAATGATGAGGCCGTGGTTGAGAATCTACCTAAGGATTCTGTCTGGACTCTGTCCAGTTCTAACTGGGCGAAAGTAGGTGAGAGTGCTAGGTAGAGGGCTAAACTGAAAAACAGGAGGGCCATCGTCCTGGCCAACGAACAGAAGTGAGTTATTTTAATCTTGAGCTTCTTGTCGGTTTTCCTTTTCTTGAGGTACCTGAGTGGTAGGTGAAAGTTATTCTCAGTGGTGGAACAACTTTGTTAGAAATTGAGCCGTAGGCTATTAGTGTCTATCACCTTTAGAGGGTTCTGTGATTATTGACTTAAGCTAGTGATGTTGTTGATTTTGTGTGTACTATTTTGAAATAGTAACTTCATGACACTGAATGAAATTTTGCAGGGTCTTTTAAAGTTTCGTTGGCCTCCGTCGGTCTATGATGACCATGGAAGAGAATCCTAAACATCTACTCTGCTGGAACAGCACCACCTGTGGCTGAACAGGCCAATGCGCACCGGTGTTCTACCTTCCAGCGTTGGGCGTTGGTAGGATTCAAGCCTGGGCAGGAAGATATGGAGGACAAGATGTTACCCATGCAGCATGTCCCCCCTCTCCACGTCACTGATGAATCCAAAGGAACAGCAGGGCTGCTATAGTTTGGCACCAGTGCCATCGCAGGAGCTGCCAGAACGATGTTGAGCACAACAGAGAACTGACTTAGGGGCTCCGACTCCGGATTTTTCCTCAGGGTTGACTCCCGAAGCCTTTCCCGTGACCGGGTGTGCCGCAAGGCAGCGGAGGTTTGAAATCAGGGTTTACCTTCCCCTAGATGGGCTACCTTCCCAGGTTGACGAGCCACCATCTACCCGAAGCATCTGGTTTTAAGCCGCCCTCGCCCCTTCTCCTATTAGTAAAAGCAGTTCCGCCGGGCTTAGAGACTAAACCACTCGGGCAGGCTAGGAGTTGGACTTAGTTGTCAGAGGCTTTTCGAGATGCACGCCATAAGGAGCATTTTATGAGCACTGGGAACTTAACCCCAGTGCCACTCCTGGCTATGACAACCTTGGAACCCTTTTAAAGTTAGATTTTAAGGAAGTCAGTTAGTTTGGGTTAACTTCCCTGTTCGAAGGTTTAATGCAGTTACCTGATTGAGGAAGAGAAATGCGACCGAGCGTGCCTGAGGCTGATAGTCAGCTAACAGTTATTTATCCGGCGCAAACAAGATTTTAGGTTTGTTTACTGACTGAATGGAACAGTGTTGTCCCCGACAAGTCCCATGGGGTTTTTGTAAGCTTTGATTTGATTACGATGGATCCATTTGGAGATGGGGTCCTGGTGACCTTTGCTTATTTTGATTTGGTAAACGACCGGAGAGAGTTTATCTGTGATCGTGTGTGTACCTGTCCACCTGGGGAGGAACTTCCGAGCGAGGAAGTCTGAGGAATGAAAGCATAATAGAAAACCTTGTCTCCCACTTGGAGCTCGTCATGTGAGGCTTTCTGATCGTAGTAGGCTTTGCGTCCTTCAGCTGATCGGTCCAAATGTTTTTGGGCAAAGGCAAAAGTCTGTTGGATATGTTTTGGTCAGGTCAGTCATGTACTGGTGAGTAGTGTAAGCTGTAGCAACACTGGCTTCTCCAGGTTGGTAGAGTAAATGCAGGGGCAAAGTCATTTGCCAGCCTGTCATCATTTCAAAAGGTGACACCCCCGGAGCTTCATGGGGTGTGGCTCGGATGGCCATCTAGACCAGCGGGAGTTTTACATCCAAGTCTTTTTGGTGTGGTGAAACATACTTTTTCAGTATGTTGATCACGGTTTGGTGGGTTCTTTCAACCTGTCCGGAGGAGATGGTGGCTAATATGGAAGTTAGCTTTAACTCCCAAGGTTTCCCACAATAATAACAATAAATTTTGATACCGACCTGTTGGATGTCAACTTGATCAAATAGATACGGTCATCAACAGTAGCATCAGGGTATTTACGCAAGTAGTAGTCAATGTCTTGCAAATAAGCCCTGGTATCAGGTGACCCACTGGTTGAGGGGTCAAATTTCGTGACGTGACGAGCAATCTTATTGAGATCTCCATCGGATGAAATTTGCAAACGTCTTTTGCTTTGCCGTTCGGGTCTGAACGGGTCAGGTGAGTGTGAGCCGGGGGAGTCCCCATCCCATGAGGGGATGCCCCCCTTTGTTGAGGGAACTGGCCTGTTCATGGCTTCTGGTCTCAGATCCCTTTGTTTGCGGTGGTCTTCCAGCTCTTCTTTGGCGTCCTGAAGACCTTGTTGTGCTTCTCGTAGGAGCAGTTTACATTTCCCATAATTGGAGCTTGTTTCGTCCAATTGACCTTCAACTTCCTTGAGTTGATTCTCTTTGTGTTTGTTTTCAATTCCTCATTTTCTTGCTGAAGTGAGGTATTGTTGTCTTCTAGTCGTTGCTTTTCTTACTCTGCTTGTTCCAGATTTAGCAACGTCTGATCGAGCGTAACTTGGGTGTCTTCTTTCTCTATGCGAGCTTGTTCCTGCTTTTTCACAAGGGATTTGTTCTCTTCCTGAAGAGAAATGATGGTTGTTTGTCGTTTCACCAGTTCCTTTTCAGCGTAGAGTACTTGAGTTTCAGCTCGTTTCAGCCTTGCAACTAATGCTATGCAAACTTTCCTAACACACCGGGTATTTCCTTTGCTTTCGGTGGGTTAGCTTCGCATTCATCCAAAAGTTTTTTCGTGATTTGCTTCAAATCTTTGGGTGGAGTATCCCGAACTTGTTTGGAGAAACCGGGTATAAGGTCGGAAGCCAACTCTTCCAATGTTACTTGAAGGTCATTTAATTCATCAAGTGGACTCGGCATGTTTGACCGTTTGTGTAACGCTTAGCTTGAAATCAATTCGTTGATTATAGCTAAAGTTGTGAGTCAAGAGTTAACCTTGAGTGTTCTTTTACAGTGAGGGTAATTACAAGCTTCTTTTTGGAGTTTGTTTCAACTTCCAAGCTTGTAAGAAGGAAAGTAAATATTTTGGAATTCTTTAGAAATGTGGAATATGTGTTAATTTATTTGTTGACACTGTATTTTGATTTGTATTTCACAAGACAAAAGCAAAAAAAAAATGTGTCGATTGACTTCTTTCAGTTCAGTTATCAAAGTGTAGTATTGGAATAGTCCTCAACTAGGTTGTGAATTTTGAATGTTGAATCTCACTTGAAAGTAATGATTTTATTTACAAAAGAAAAAGAAAGCAACAAAAATAGAAAAGGTTAAAGTAGAACTGAAGTGAACGGCATTGCACGGCACTGGGTGATAGTACATACAATTATAAAGATAATTTATCATTGGCACCCCCTCCACCAATCCCGGAATCTTGGAGAAAATCGCGATTTTGAATTTTCCGCCCTGAAAAATCCGACGAATCCGCCGATTATCGGGAAGTGCAGCCGGAGTTCCGCGTGACGTCACGAATTCGGCACAGTCCTCCATGTTTACCATTGCCAGCACGTCGACACTGGTTGTTTTTGGTGCATTTTGTCGTGATAGTTGACTACAAAACACTTCCAACACCTGGGAAGATCTGTTCAGTGGCCAGGAAAGCTGTCATGGCGACAAAAGAAAAGAAAGGGGGAGGAAAAGCTGCACAGTGGCGCAGTGGTTTAGCACTGTAGCAGCACAGTTTACCCTCGGCAGGGGGATCGCGGGGATCATGAGATCGTGGGTTCGATCCCAGCCCCCGACCAACAGTGAGCTGTGTGGAGTTTGCATGTTCTCCCCGTGTTGCGTGGGTTTTCTCCGGGATTTCTCCGGTTTCCTCCCGCATACCAAAAACATGTAGGTTTAGGGCGCTCGCGCACGCAGTGACCGGTGGCTTGTCACCAGACTGCAAACCGAATCTACCTATGGGTACAAATAAGTAACAAAAAAAAAAAAAAGCGATCGGGAAGCGATGCATTGCATGGTCACCAGCTGGTCACTGCACTGATTGCATCAGACCATTGGCACCACCCTCGGACCGCATTGTCTCTTTTCTACTGGAATTATTGTTATTGAAACACAAAAATCGTCTGCAGTCCAGACTTAATTTTCCTTATCCTGACACCCCAAACATGCCAAAGTAGAGAAGTAAAGACTCACCAATCTGTATTCAATAAAGGGCCTTTTCAACTAGCACGCTTTAGCGCGACACGGGACGGCTCAGCACGCTTTGTACACTTTTCAACTAGCCCCAACACGGTTTAACAGCCGCGATTCTCAGCCCCGCTCAAGGGCAGGGTACAGCAGTGCTGAGCTGGGCCGTGGTGTGACGTTAAAAGACTGGTCGGCGCTGATTGGTCAGTTGGTAACCGCCTGTGATTGGTCAGTTCGTAACCGCCACTGATTGGTCAGGTCGTAACGTCACGAAAAGCGACCTCTTCTGCCGAATCTTCACGACCGCCATTACTCAGTGCGCAACCACAGTGGGCGGTTTATTTTCAGTGTATTGCTGTGCTATTTTCATTTATTATCATTCAAAAATGGCTTCGCGTAAGAAGGGTGTTCCATGGTCCAATGAGGAGGTGCAGTGTCTGCTCACTGCATTGTCTGACAATCGCATCCAGCGCGAGTTAGACGGAGCCACCCGGAATGAGAAAATATACCGGGAGGTTTCCGACCACATGGCAGCACAGGGGCACACACGGACTGCCAAACAGTGTAGGGAAAAAATTAAAAAAATGAAGTGTGATTACCATGCGTTAAAGGACCACAACAGCAGAAGCGGTCCGGACCGGAGGAACTGGAAATGGTTCGAGCAGATGGACGCCATATACGGACATCGGCATGCTAGCATTGGCCGAGCCATGGCTGTCGACACAGCCACGACATCGGAGTCCTTTAAAGGTGAGTTGGTTTTTTTTTGTGCGTTTTTTCGGAAATATATTCGGGAAGATGCTCAGTTTATTTGTGCACTAAAAAAGCTGTTCATTTGTGGATGATGATCGCTCTGCTTTATCTCAGCACACTGCGGTCTCACGTATTCATGTGAACAATACGCTGAAATAAGCTTATGTAATCTTGTTAAAAACTATTGTCTTTTCTGTATATCTTGCACTTTCGTGCTGTATTTTATTGTGTGCATTTTCCTTGTAGAATCATCCCACTCGTCCGCCGCGCCAGCCCGGACGAACTCTCCAGCGTCTGACGGTGAAGGTGAATCTGTCGCGCCGACACCGGTGTCGGGCAGGTCACAAGGTCCATCCCAAGGTCCGTCCCAAGCTCCATCACGAGCTCCATCACCAGATCCATCTGTATCTGTGAGGTCTCGTCCAAGTGTTGGTAAGGCACAGTAAACATGACATTATCCCCCCCTTTTTTATGATAAAGGTTATTTCAGATAGCCGCATATTAATGAATTTTATGTCTGTGTCAAAAACATTCTGTGGTGGTCTGTCGTCTGTGTTAAACAACACAGTCACATTTTTAGGTGTGGTGGTGTGTTGGTTGAAATACTGTTGGAAGTCATAATATACAAAAACAGA
Source organism: Pholidichthys leucotaenia (assembly GCA_020510985.1). Taxonomy (NCBI): domain Eukaryota; kingdom Metazoa; phylum Chordata; class Actinopteri; order Cichliformes; family Pholidichthyidae; genus Pholidichthys; species Pholidichthys leucotaenia. The sequence goes on along the minus strand of CM035842.1, from coordinate 434,655,951 downwards.
TACAGTGTAGGAGTCAAGAATTCAGGAGACCGCATGATTTTCCAATATCTGCTTTAATTCTCATTCATCATTGGTCTCGAACAATACATCACACAAAAGTCAATACTCATTTACATCCTTTCATCTGTAATAGAACACCCAGAGTCCTTCTGGTCTCCTCTCTGACCCCCAAAAGGTCAGGCCGGCTAATCTTCTCCTTTCTTCGGAGTCCACAGGGGGTGCAGACACCTCATCCTCTTGAGTGTCATAACCCGAGTGTCGGTTCTGGCCACACTCGGGTCTCATATCTTATTTCCCTGGCTTTGGCAGCAGAGGATTTCTTTCAGCTCCTCGGGCTTTTATTGTGAAGGTGCCCGGGGGAGCTCCCTGCTGTCAAAGTCAGCTGCTGTGCTGCTGTCACGGCGAGCAGCTGCGCCACATTGGGGTCATTAGCGGCCAGAGTTAAAAGCCGGTGCTCAATGTCCTCCAGTGCGGCAGTCTCTATTATGCTCCGTTATGTTCCTGTTTGCCTTGCTCATCGTTGTTAACGGACTTGGGAATCTGTAACCTGCCTGTTAACATTGTTGTCTCGTAAGGTACGCTCCCTTAAGACTTCACCCTCACTATTGTTCGTCTGGCGCATCGGGTGCTCCCCGGCTCAGACGTCACCCAGCCATTGTACATATCCTGTGTTTGTTCATCCCTCTCTGTTAATAAAACATCACTGCAAACTCACTGGTGACTGTGGCGTCTTGTGATGGTCCGTGAGGGCCATCGTGACAGTAGACTGCCGCCAAACACCTGGAGAGGAGGCGTTGTTTGAGACGCCATTCACCGTGCAGTTTGCAGTAGTGGACTGTTTGTTCCTACCTGTCTGAGTGCCGTGTTGAAGCATGCCATCTTGGAGGTCTCGTGCTCGGAGGCAGGACGCTGTCCTCGCTGACACCCTCGAGCGCGTGGACGAAGTCCTTGTCGCCGCCTCCCTCCTCGACTTCAACAGCGAAGTGCCCTGGTACCTGGACCTAGCCGAGGAAATTCTGGATTCTCTTCCCCGCTTCACTAATCATCCAGCGGTAAGCGTGAGGAGAGATGACATCGCCGCCCAGCGTGAGATACTCCGAGGGCTGGAGGGAAATCCCGGCAGGAAGCCGAAGCGGAGGACACGTCGCCCCTCGCTTCGGGATCCCGCTCCTGCCTCCGTTCCGGCCCGGGAGTTCGCACCATCCGGAGGTCTTTTCCCATCAGGCATGTCATCACTCGGGATTCCCCCAGAGAAGCTGCAGCTGACAGCAGACAAGATCTGGGACCGGGTGGCTGCTGCTTGCTCCGCTGGGAATCCACCAGAGTGTATGAAGCATGTGGTGGCGGTGGTTAGACTGGTGGAGAGGAATCCAGCGTTGCGTGAGTTTCCTGAGTTCGCCGACTTGCTTGCCGCTGTTTCTGCTCAGGAACGGCGTTTTCCGAAACTCACCTTCCCCTCACCCCCTACAAGGAACCGTCGTCACACCGGCTTCCAACCTCGGCTAGAACCCCGTCTGGATGCTGTTCCGGGTCGCCGCAAGGGCTCAACCCCCCACACAGCTGTCACTCCTGCGCCTCGTCAGAGGGGAATCCCTGCAGCCTCGTCTTCTCCCGGGCCCTCGCTTGCTGTCCCGTCAGCGCTCCATGCCCGACTGACCCCGGTTGTCGCCCCCTCCTCCTCATCGCCTATCCTGGCTGCTGTGTGTGGCGGGAGCTCCGTTTCGGCGAGCCCCATCCCGGAACCGTCTCGAGTGGCCTCACCTCATCTTCCCAGAGGGCCCTCTGTCACCATCCAGCGGGGAAAGGAACGACGTCCCCCACAGCGGTTACCATCTTACCCTCAGGAGAAAGGCAAGTGCATGATAATTTCTCTCCTTTAGATATTGTTTTGCCTTGTCTGACTCCTGGGGGTGGAGTTCGGGGTATGCAGCCCCCCGAGCTCCCTCCACCTGCTGTGGATGAAAGTATTAACCCTGCCTCCTCTGTGTCTCCCTTCGCTGAGCGGTCCTCGACGCCAGGCCAACGTCGCTGGATGAGGAGGGGGCCTGCGGTTCTGGAGAGCCTTGCTCCGGTTCCACAGCCATGCTGTGGGCGGAGGAGGAGAACGGACTGCAGCGTGGAGCCATCGCCGATGAAGAAGCGTCCCCGGGGTTCCACGGAGGAGCGGTCCGGTCCAGCAGGTCAAGGTTCTCCTGCCACCACACCGTGCGGGCCACCGGCGTGGACATCGGTACCGGAGGACTCTCTAGCTGCGCGCATCATCATGCCAGCTGCGGAGCCCAACGCAGCTGAGTGGGAGCCTGAGGACGACCTCCTGACTTCTGAGCCCGGATCGTCGCAGTCCTGGACGGCGTCAGAACCCGAGCTCAGGCAAGTGCTCTGTTTTATCTTTCTTCTTCACCTTTTAGAGCACTTTTGCCTGTCTCAAGGGGAGATGAGCCGGGTGCAGCCGTCCGCTGCGTCCGAGCTTATCTCGCCGGGTTCTGGCGCTGCCGGTGATCCTGATCCCGGGTTTTCTCTCTTTTGTGAGTCTTCTCCCAGGGTCGCCGACGAGGGGCTGCTCTCACCTGCTGCGCCAGAGGTTCCGGTTTCGGGGTTGGAGGTCGAGTCTGGTGCCACGCCGACCCAGTCAGGGTCCGTGGGTTTGGTTCCGGAGGCCCAATCGGGGTCCACTGTGGGTTTGGATCCAGAGGCCCAATCGGGGTCCACCGTGGGTTTGGTTCTGGAGGCCCAATCGGGGTCCACCGTGGGTTTGGTTCCAGAGGCCCAATCGGGGTCCGACGTGGGTGCTGCACCAGCAGGTCCTAGATTCAGTGAGGGAGCTGCAGATTCCCGGCCACCGGATGCTGGACAGGCTCGTTTCCCTCATCACCCTCATCTCCACCGTCATCCTCCTCGTCTCCCTGAGGAGCGCTACCCATCTCCACCTGGGGCCGTTGGGGTCCCGAACGCTCCGCCTGGTTCCCCCTCGTCTCTCCCCTTTTCAGCGGGACCGCCGGCTGCTTCTTCCCAACGGTTCTGGTGGGCTGGTGTTGCGGGGCGGTCGCCTGAAGGACTGTCTCGTCGGTTTGGTTCTCTGGGCCGGCCCCCCAACCTATTTGTCTTCCTGTGCGGCGACCTGCTCCGGCTGCCTGAAACTCTCTACTCCCGAGCATGGGACTGGGATAGGCCGCACGAACTGTCCTCTTTTTCCCTCCCTGTTCTGTGGCCTTTTGATGCCGGACGACCCCCTGAACCTTTTGCCCCCATCCCTCCGGGTCAGGACTGCACCCTCCCTGGGTTTCTGATCTCGTCTGTGGGACTGTTGGGGTGTGCGGGGGGGGGGGATTGATTTGTGTTTTTGTGGCTCACTATGTTGTTTCTGGGTTTGGTGGTTTTTTCCTCCACCTTATGTCACTTTGTTTTTGCCAAAAGGTATACTGCCTATTTTGACTTTATTATGGTTACCCACGTTTTAGGGATTATGTTTTTTTCCCCCCTACCCCTTTAGCCTTGTTGGTCTTATCACTTGCTTGCCCTTTGTTTGTCTCTCTCCCTCCTGCCAGCGCCCCATCCACCCACCCTAGCGGGGGGGGGGGGGGGGGGCTTGGGTGTTACTCGGGCCGCTCTGAGCTCGGCCTCGAGGGGGAGGTACTGTCATAACCCGAGTGTCGGTTCTGGCCACACTCGGGTCTCATATCTTATTTCCCTGGCTTTGGCAGCAGAGGATTTCTTTCAGCTCCTCGGGCTTTTATTGTGAAGGTGCCCGGGGGAGCTCCCTGCTGTCAAAGTCAGCTGCTGCGCTGCTGTCACGGCGAGCAGCTGCTCCGCATTGGGGTCATTAGCGGCCAGAGTTAAAAGCCGGTGCTCAATGTCCTCCAGTGCGGCAGTCTCTGTTATCCTCCGTTATGTTCCTGTTTGCCTTGCTCATCGTTGTTAACGGACTTGGGAATCTGTAACCCGCCTGTTAACGTTGTCGTCTCGTAAGGTACGTTCCCTTAAGACTTCACCCTCACTATTGTTCGTCTGGTGCATCGGGTGCTCCCCGGCTCAGACATCACCCAGCCATTGTATGTATCCTGTGTTTGTTCATCCCTCTCTGTTAATAAAACATCACTGCAAACTCATTGGTGACTGTGGCGTCTTGTGATGGTCCGTGAGGGCCATCGTGACATTGAGGTGTGATGTCAATACACATGGCTAGCTCAAAGTCTCTCTCTCGGCTGAATTCCAGCCTGCAACATGTGAGTCACATGTGCTCCACAACAGCACATGAACTGACTTATGAATATGCCTCATTAAAAAGCTTCACATCACTTTTATTAAGCCATTTTTATTAACCCATTCCTATTTCTGAGTCCACAATAAAAAAGAAAAATTTTAAAGATCCATCCATCCATCCATTTTTTTTAACTTAATCCTTTTCGGATTGCATGGGGGGATGTTCCCTATCACAGCACCCTGTGAACAATCAACTCCTTTGAAGTGGAGCAACATGACATTTGAGCTTAAATACAGCAACGAAGCATATAGTCACATCCCACCACATGCATTCACCAGTGTAATTCAATAGTATATGTTTTTTGATATTTTTAGATACAGCATGTAACCACCCTGACTTTTTGTCTTTCATCTAGCAAAAAGAAAAAGGCGAAATACCCTGTCGGACATAGCATCAGTGATGACAGAGGCACATGAGGAGGAGATGCGTCTGCAGGAGAGGTTGACTGAGAGGCAGGAGAGGATGCACCAAGAGCGCCAAGAGCAGATGGAGAGACACCACCAGGAGGTGGCAGAACACATGAGGGTAGCCCAGGATCAGGATGTAGCCTTGAGAAGGCAGGAGCTGGCAGAGACTGCTTCATTTAACCGAGCCTTCCTGACCCAGTTTGGGAAGCTGGTAGAGGCACTCAGTGGTCGGCGTGTTTAAAATGTCGATTAACCTGGTTGCTCTGTTGCTGTTTTTTTTTTTTTGTTTAATATTTTATTTATAATAAAATGGAATTTTTTTGTATCAAAAAAGTGTGGTTTTTCTGTTATGACACTGAATTATAAAACAGTATAATTACATAGAAATTCAATTGCCTAGTCTGATGAAAATCATGCTGATCATCCTGTCAGAGGTCAACCGTTGTAAAGGTAATGTAATTTTTATCTAGACCAAAGAACAAATGTTTTTGTAAGTTTTAGGTTGTTTTTATTGAAATCTCCACAAAAATTAGCAACACATGATCCATTTCTAAACTTTGGTTACATTTTTTATGTTAACTTATAAGAAGTTGCACAGTTGGACTTTCAATTGCAGCAGGAGAGACTGATCAAGCTTACAAGTCAAAGTATTTAAAAAAGTAAGTATATGTAAATTGAATGTTCTATCGGTATTCAAAATTCAGAGATTTACAATACTTTACAAGGAGTGTAGCATCATCTAAAATGAAAATACAAATACTGTTGTTCCAAACGTTGACCTGAAGGTGAAAAACATGATTTTTTTTTTTTATTCAGTACATCCAAAATGCACTATGATGTAAAAAATTATCCAATTTGGTGTTGGCCAGTGTGCCACTGTCTCATTATTTAATACGAATAAAAACAATTTTCAGGTCATTATTTCAAGGTCATTTGGCAGTTAATTCAAACCAAAAGTGACTTGTGTTTTTGAAGCATTTTTATCAGAGAGTTTCTCCAGTTTTGGAGCATATGATCAGCCGTCCCTTAACTGTTAAACATTAAATAACAGCAGACAGATTGTCAAGGAATACACAATTGTGTTGCTGTTGCCCAAAACTATTATGACCCACTGCTTGTGGTGCTACCTTTGTTATTTTTATGAATATTGACATTTTTTTGTAAGTACAAGTGGGATATTATTAAATTGAAATATAACATTTCGAATAATGTGTGCTTTTTAGAAATATTTACACTTATTTGGAAAGTAAAATTTTGATAGGATTAAATTGACATATAACACTTTTATCAACATAATGTGTGCTTCTTAAATCTATTTTGACTTATTTTTTGTGTGATAGGCTTAAATTGAAATATAACATTTTTGTAAACATAATTACTATGTCAATTTGCAGTTCCAGCAAAGCAAAGGAGACAGATGAAAAGTGCACAACATTTTAATAATTAAACACAGACGTTACAAATATGTACACACATGAATAATGACAAAATTCTCTTATTAATTATTTGTACACAAGTACTGCATCACAGCATCTCTTACACCCCCACCACGGTCCTCAGCTACCTCTGCAGCTGACACCACCACTTCATCTGCTGCAGCATCCAATGCAGTGTCAAAGGCCTCTCCATGAGTCTCACACAGATTGTGCAGTGCACAACAAGTCACCACCATGGATTTCACAAGTTTGATGTCGCAGTCATTCCTTTTTAAAAGGCAGCGCCACCTTCCCTTAAGCCTGCCAAAAGCATTCTCAACAGCCACTCGTACACGACTGATGGTCTGGTTGAACGTGTGCTGTTCTTCAGTCAGTCGTCCGGTGTCAGGGAATGGTTTCAACAGCCAATTTTGGAGTGGATAAGCTGAGTCCCCTAGGCTGTAGTATCCCGTACATAACTCACCGATGTTCCTGATAGGTGGGAAGAGGTTTCCCCGACTAGCTAACTCCCACAGTCTGGACAGTCTCAGCACCCTAGCATCATGCATGCTCCCTGGAAGCCCAGCAAACACATTCCAGAACAAACCCTTTCCATCAACCACACCTTGAAGGATTATGGAGTGCCAACCTTTACGATTGAAGTAGTCAGTGTGACATTCTTCAGGTGCTATGATGGGTATGTGGGAGCCATCGATGGCACCAACGCATAATGGTAGCCCCCACCGATTGTAGATGTAGGCCGACATTTCCATGAATCTCCCTTCATCGGGAAGATAAGATAAGATAAGATAAGCCTTTATTAGTCCCACAATGGGGAAATTCCAGGATTGCAACAGCACAGGGATAGTAACACTCAGAGCAACACTCAGAAGGCAAGAAAAAAAAAAGGCAAGCAAGCAAGAGCAGCTAATATACATATGTACATATTACTATAAATATATATATATACATACACAGACACACAGTGTAGAGCATTGTAGCTGGATGGGATAAATGAGTATATAAACACACAGTACAGAGCATTGCAGCTAGATGGAATAAATATGTAAATATATAAACACAGTGCGGAGCAATGTAGCTAGATGGAATAATATGTAGATAATAATATGTAGATATATCTGCCTAAGGAATTCAGCAACGTGTTTGTAGTCGGTGTTTACATAGCGCCGAACGCTAACGCTAAAGCTAATGCTAAGAAGGCACTCGGGGAACTGCACAATGCAATCAGTGAAATCCAAACTTCACACCCGGACAGTTTTGTGGTGGTTGCGGGGGATTTTAACCACACCAGCCTAAAGACTGTGCTCCACAAGTTTAAACAATGTGTAGACTTTAAGACCAGAGGAGAGAATATGTTGGACTTAGTGTACACAAACACAGATGCATATAAAGCGATACCCCGCCCCCATCTCGGCCGTTCTGATCACATATCCGTGATGCTGGTGCCTGCCTACAAACCTTTATTGAAGCGCAGCAGGCCAGCAGTGAAACAAATCAGGATTTGGCCAGAGAGTTCCTAGTTTGTGTACTACATGAACAATGGCAATAAACCTGATTCTGATTCTGATTCTGATTCTGATTCTGATTCTGAGAGTGCAACCCCTGCACTGAAAGATTGTTTTCAGCACACAGACTGGAAGGTCTTCAAAATAGCAGCCTCCCAGGAAGACAGGACAGATGTGGAGGGGTATGCTGATTCAGTCACCAGCTACATCGCGAAGTGCACAGAGGATTTCACTACAGTGAAGACCATCACTATGCGGGGTAATCATAAGCCCTGGATGACTGCAGAGGTGCGCTCGCTGCTCACAGCCAGAGATGCAGCCTTCAGAGCGAAGGACAGGATTGCCCTCCGCTCAGCCAGGTCTGCGCTTTCTAAGGGAATTAAGGTGGCAAAGGGCGCCTATGCGGAGAAAATCCAGGTGACACTAGGAATACCAAGCAGATGTGGCAGGGAGTTCGGACACTGACGGGCTTTAAGCCTAGGCAGGGGGTCGATGATGACGACGCTTTGCTTCCAGACAGGCTTAACGACTTCTTTGCACGTTTTGAAGCATCAAACTCGACAGTCAGAGGGAGGGCTGGCCCTCCCCCACCATCGGTTGGACCAGCTTTTACCATCAACACAGCGGACACACGGAGGACCCTAACCAGAGTCAACCCACGCAAAGCTGCAGGTCCAGACAACATTCCGGGACGTGTGCTCCGAGACTGCGCGAGCGAGTTGGCGGATGTCCTGACTGACATTTATAACATCTCCCTGAGTCAGGCCATCGTTCCCAGATGCTTCAAGACCTCTATCATTGTACCGGTGGCAAAGAAACCAGTGGTGTCCTGTTTGAATGACTATCGTCCTGTTGCACTGACACCAATTGTGATGAAGTGTTTTGAGCGGCTTGTCAAACCACACATCACAGCCTGCCTCCCTGCATCACACGACCCGCTCCAGTTTGCATATCGTTCAAACCGCTCCACGGAGGATGCTATAGTCACCACCCTACACTCTGTCATCACCCACCTGGACCAGAAAGACACCTACGCCAGACTCCTGTACATTGATTTCACTTCAGCATTCAACACCATTATTCCCCAGAAACTGATGGAGAAATTACTCCTTCTCGGTCTGAACACCGCCACATGTCTCTGGATCCTGGATTTTCTGACTGAGAGACCTCAGTCTGTCCGGGTTGGAAACAACATCTCCAAGTCTGTCACGCTGAGTACCGGATCCCCTCAAGGCTGTGTACTCAGTCCACTGTTGTTTACACTTCTAACACATGACTGTGTATCCAGACACGAGGAGAACCAGATTATTAAGTTTGCAGATGACACCACGGTGGTGGGACTTATCCAGAGGGATGAGGAATCAATGTACAGGGAAGAAGTGAGAGACCTTGAGGGCTGGTGCAGGGAGAACAATCTGGTGCTCAACGTGGACAAAATGAAGGAGATGATTATCGACTTCCGGCGGTCGCAGCCTGAGCACGCCCCCCTCAGCATCGGCAGCCGTTTAGTGGAGAGAGTAGAGAACATCAAGTTCCTTGGAGTGCAGATCTCGCAGGACCTGACCTGGAGCAAGAATTCCTTGGAGATCAGGAAGCGGGCTCAGCAGAGACTGCACTTCTTGAGGAAACTCAAACAGGCCTCTCTCCCCATCTGCATCCTCAGGACCTTCTACAGAGGTGTGGTGGAGAGTGTTCTGACGTACTGCATTGCTACATGGTACTCCAGCTGCAGTATGTCAGACAAAAAAGCCCTGCAGAGGATAGTCAAGGGGGCGGAGAGGGTAATTGGAGTCTCCCTCCCCTCTGTCCAAGAACTTTTTCAGAACCGTTGTAGGAGCAGGGCACTAAACATTGTCAAGGACCGTTCTCACCCTCTGCATAAACACTTTGAACTTCTTCCATCTGGTAAACGATTCCGGAGCATCAGAGGCAGAACCACCAGACTGATCAACAGCTTCCTTCCACAAGCTTTCAGGATGCTGAACAGTTGACCCGGAATCTCTCATACACACTACTGCACCTACGGACATTTTGTATATTATAGTTAGTTATTCTTTTTTTTTTTTCCCCAAGTATGTCTCAGGGATGTGTGATTGGATGGGGGGGTGGGGGTGGGGGGAGCTATGTGGGAGTGTGTCTTAAATCATGCTGCTTCTTATATGGATGCCGAGAGAAACGCAATTTCATCCTGCCTGCACTACAGTTGTATGTACAGCAATATGACAATAAAGTTTGATTTGATTTGATTTGATTTAGAGCATTGTAGCTGGATGGGATAAATATATGAGTATATAAACACACAGTACGGAGCATTGCAGCTAGATGGAATAAATATGTAAATATATAAACACAGTGCGGAGCAATGTAGCTAGATGGAATAATATGTAGATATATAAACACACAGTACAGAGCATTGCAGCTAGGTAGAAAAAATATGTAAATATATAAACACACAGTGCGGAGAAATGTAGCTAGATGGAATGAATATATAGATATATAAATATAAACATAAACACACCCAGTGCGGAGCATTGTAGCTAGATGGAATAAATATGTAAATGTATAAACACACACAGTGCAGAGCATTGTTGCTAGATGGGATGAAACAGCACAACCGTCTACTTCGTTATCCTACATGGTATGATTATGTGCCCATACATATTCTCACCCTCCATAGCGACCGGTATGTTCCTAGTTGTATGCCGGAGGGGACCATTGTGTAAGTCTATTGCATCTTTTGCTTTCAAAAACTATTAGTTTGTTACGTCTTTTTGCTATCTCTGCAAGCAGCCCTGCTTAGGTTGTACAGTCTGACAGCCGTTGGTAGGAAGGACCTGCGAAACCTCTCAGTTGTGCACCTGGGATGATGTAGTCTGCTGCTAAATGAGCTCCTCAGTGCATTCAATATATCCTGCATAGGGTGGAACTCGGACTCCAGCAGAGATGACAGTTTAGCCACCGTCCTTCTCTCTCCTATCTCCTCCACCGGATCGAAGGCGCTGCCCCAGGACGGAGCTAGCTTTCTTGATCAGTTTGTTCAGTCTCTTCCTATCGGCTGCAGTAATGCCACTGCCCCAGCAGACCACTGCAAAAGTGATGGCTGATGCCACCACCGTGTCATAGAATGTCATCAGCAGCGCCCCTTGTACACCAAAAGATAAGATAAGATAAGATAAGATAAGCCTTTATTAGTCCCACAACGGGGAAATTCCAGGATTGCGACAGCACAGGGATAGCAACACTCAGAGCAACAATCAGAAGGCAAGAAAAAAAAAAACAAGCAAGCAAGAGCAGCTAATATACATATGTACATATTACTATAAAATATATATATACACACACACACACACACAGACACACAGTGCAGAGCATTGTAGCTGGATGGAATAAATATATGAATATATGAACACACAGTGCAGAGCATTGTAGCTGGATGGAATAAATATATGAATATATGAACACACAGTGCAGAGCATTGTAGCTAGATGGAATAAATATGTAAATATATAAACACCCACAGTACGGAGCATTGCAGCTAGGTGGAATAAATATGCAAGTATATAAACACACACAGTGCGGAGCAATGTAGCTAGAATGAATGAATGAATGAATGAATGAATGAATTTATTTCGGATAGTACATTACAGGTTAAAAGAAACTGTATAATATAACAACAAGGTCAAATTAGACAAAGACTCCTTCTACTATACAATTCCACGTGAGTTATCCGAAATGGGTGATGGCTGAAGCCGCAGCTTATATTGCCCACCCATATTCCATCCAAGAATTCAAAGGAGAAAAAAGAGAAAACAAGACAAGAGCGATTACAATTTAAAACAAGGCTAAGACAAAATATGACTGAGAGAAAAAGAAAACTGAGCTAGTCTAAGTTAAGCGGTTACTATTCAAAAACAAATCTAAGACATAGTGTCACAGAGAAAAAAGAAAAACTAAGCTATAACACAACACAGGCTGGAAATGTCAATCCTTATGTGAGTTTACATGTCGTCTTGTAAATATGTTTGGAGTATTTCTTCCTTTAGTTTTTGTTTAAATTGTCCAAGCTTTGTACATGATTTTAATTCAGGTCCAAAATCGTTCCATAATCTGACTCCTTGCACTGAAATACAGTGTTGCTTGGTAGTTGTTCTCACTGTAGGCTTTTGAAATATACATGTTCCTCTGAAGTGATATCGTTTCTCCCTTGTTTGGAACAACTTTTGGATATTTGCGGGCAGTGATAGATTCTTCACTTTGAACATTATTATTGCGGTTTTAAAGTCGATCAGATCTTTCAACTTGAGAGTTTTTTGTTTAAGAAAAAGTGGGTTTGTTGGTTCCCTGTAAGCTGCTTTGTTGATTATTCTAATAGCTCTCTTTTGAAGCATAAAGAGTGGATATATGTTTGTTTTATATGTATTTCCCCATACTTCATTACAATATGTCATGTATGGGAGTATTAATGAATGATACAAGGTGTATAGTGTGGGTTGATTCAGCAAATTTTTCACTCTGTGTAATATTGCAATTGATTTGGATACTTTACCTTTTATATAATTAATATGTGGCTTCCAACACAGTTTGTTATCAATTATTACTCCAAGGAATTTAGTTTCGGATACCCTTTCAATCTCTACACCATTTACACTGAGTTTGGGTACTGGGTAGTTGTGATGGTTGTTAAAGACTATAAATTTTGTCTTGCTTAAATTGAGCGTTAATTTGTTTGAATCAAACCACAGTTTCAGCTTTCCTAATTCCTTTCCGAGTGTATCCAGAAGTTGTTCCAAGTTGTTTCCACTGCATAGCAGGTTAGTGTCATCAGCAAACAATATTAAGTCCATTTTTTCTGAAACTTTACATATATCATTTATATACATATTGAATAATAATGGTCCCAAAACTGAACCCTGTGGGACTCCACAGGTGACCTTCAGTAGCTCTGAGTTTTTGTTGTTAACACATACAAACTGATATCTATTCTTTAAGTAACTTCTTAACCAGGACAGTGCTACCCCTCTGATACCACAATTTTGTAGTTTCTTTAATAATAGATTGTGATCTACTGTATCAAATGCTTTTTTAAGATCCAGGAATACTCCAACTGAATACTCTTTATTTTCAATGGCTGTTGATATTTTTTCTGTAAATTCCATTAAGGCATATGCTGTTGTCATTTTGTGTCTGAACCCATATTGCTGCTCACACAATAAATCATTCTTCAGTATGAAGTTGTCAATTCTCTCATAGAATATTTTTTCAAGTATCTTGGAAAATTGCGGTAATAGTGAAATTGGTCTGTAGTTGGAGAGTTCCCCTCTGTCGCCTGTCTTGTAAATTGGAATTACTTTAGCTATTTTCATTGCATTGGGAAATATACCTGATTGGAGAGACAGGTTACAGATATACGTCAGTGGTTTCACTATGCATTCGATAACAGTTTTGACTAGTAGCATATCAATACCATCGCAGTCAGTAGATGTTTTACTTTTGAACGATTTAACAATTTCAATGACCTCTCTTTCGTCTGTGTTCTTTATGAAGATGGTGTCTTTTACAGCAGTGTTATTGCATATTGAATCACCTGTTGGCACCGTAGTGGGTATTTCTCGGGCCAGTTTAGGTCCAATGTTAACAAAAAAATTATTAAATTCATCTGCAGGTGAAGCTATATTCACATTCGGAGTCGATTTATTATTTTTTGGAGTGTTAGTTGGGTAGCTGGTATTTCTGCTTTTATTTCCAAGGATACTGTTGATTATTGTCCATGTATTTTTAATATTGTCTTTGTTTTTTTCCAGTTCTTTACTGTAATAGTCTCTTTTACTACATCTTATTATATATGTTAACTTATTTTTGTATGTTTTATACCGCTGCTCTGCTTCTTTTGTCCTTTTCTTTATGAAAGCTTTATATAATAAATTTTTCTTTTTACACGCCTTTTGTAGTCCTTTGGTTAGCCATGGTTTGTCAGTAAATTTGTGTTTAAGCTTTTTTTTAACTAATGGGCAGTTTTTTTCATAAAGAGTGGTTACAATGTTTGTAAATGTGTCATAGGCTTCATTTACATCTGATACATAGACTTCTGTCCAGTCTTGCTTCAGCAAGTCCTCTTTAAAAGAACTGATTGCGTTTGGTGATTTGTGTCTGAACGATTTTGAGATTTTTTCTGGGTTGGGCCCCGTGTGGCCATGGATAAGTGCAAAGATTGGCAAGTGGTCACTTATATCATTTATCAATAATCCACTTTCTATTTTCTTGTCGAGAACATTGACAAACAGGTTGTCAATAAGTGTAGCAGAGTGAGCTGTGATTCTACTGGGATGTGTTATTGTGGGATATAGACTCATGCTGTACATAGAGTTCATGAACTCTGTAACTACATTTTGTTGATGTGGATTAAGTAGGTCAATATTGAAATCTCCACAAATTGCTACCATTTTCTTACTAGTAATATTATTGTACAGCTCGACTAATTTATCTCTGAATGTCTCAATGCAAGTTCCCGGCGTTCTGTATATGCAGCTTATGATTAGATTTTTTGTTTTGTCTAGGTCAATCTCAACAGTAACACATTCCAGAATCCCTGGTAGTGCTAAGGACATTTCATTTACAAGCTTACATCTATATAGGTCATCAATATACAGTGCAACACCACCACCCTTTTTTTGAGATCTGTTAATGTTAAACATCTGATATCCCTCTATTGCCATCAGGGGAGCCTGGTCTGCATTAAGCCAGGTTTCAGAGACTGCTATAGCTGTGAATTTTCTGTTTAGCTGTTTTAAATAGTCCTGAATCTGTGAGAAGTTTTTGTTAAGACTTCTGCTATTGAAGTGTATTATTGACAGTTTACCATCTAATTGCACTTGACTTTTGAATTGCTTTTCAGTGTAATATTCACAGTGGTTATGAATATTATTGAAAAAGTGGTTATCAGGATCAATATCATTCTCCATCTCTTGTGGTTTATGTTCAGCATAGTGGCATATTTTTAGAGTTTGAGTTTCCTCACTCTGTGTTTCATAGTCAGTGTTCATCTGTATTTATCTAAGTCAGTAGCATCTCTGATCATTATACTTTTTGCTTGCTCAGGTGTTCCATTTAGTTTAATCCAAATTCTACAATTTCTTGTCCAGGTTGACTGTATCTTATTATGTTTCTTTAGCATCCGTGCCTGCCGTGCTAATTCAGCGTTTTTTTTTGTCAGGTGTTCATTTAGGTAAACTTGAGTTTCCTTTCGTTTTTTGGCCTGCCTCAGTATGTCATTTTTCACCCTCCTGTTCACAAAGCGCATCACAATTGATTTCTTTGTTTTGTTATCTTTCTTCGGTAAAGCATAACAGGCTGAGATCGCATTGGCTTCTACCTTAATGTCTTTATCATTAAGGAACTGAAGCACTTGGTTTTCTAAGGACATTGATTCACTTATGGAAGCATGTTCACCACTCAGTCCTGTAGCGGCATGGGCGTACGACTGATATCTGATGTCTAGTCCACTTACAACTATGTCATCAATGCGAGAACCTTGTTCAAGATCCTCGACGCGTTGCTCCAAAAGACGCCCGTGTTGCTCCAGGTCCATAATTTTTTTGTCTTTTTCTTTTATTATTGAATGTAGGGCTTGTACCTCCTGTATTAGGTCTAATATTTTGTCCTGCTGGCTAGTCACTTTGGCCAGTTCATCTAACACAAAGTTCAGAGTTTTTTTAATTTCTTCCATTTCCTCTTTTTTGGGTGGCATTTTACTGACCTGTGGATAGAAATAAGCAGAGAATCCGGCTAGGCCTCAACTAGCTCGGTCACTACTGGACCCGCCGCTCCTGCGCAGCTTCTCCGCCAAGTGACGCTGCTCAGCTCCGCAGATCACCGCCGTCTATCGCCTGCCTCCGTCTACCTGGCCAGTTGTGTCGTGCACCGCCGGCGCAGCCGGAATCCACCGATCACAGCCACTCGTCGCCGTCTGGCTAGGCGGCTCCTCCGCTGGGCCCCGTCTAGGCCCCGTCACCGACCGCCGTCAGTCTGGTCGTTCCTCGGCTGGGCCTCGCAATTGAGCACCGGTTCAGACCACTGTCCTGCTGGATCCAGGTGGCCCCCGTCTCTCACCAACGCCGCGCCCGAGCTCCCAATCGCCGCCTCGGTTGGTTCGTCCTCCTTTTAAATCCTTCTCTCCTCGGCTCCAGATGGCCAGATGTAAAGAATACCTTCTCACTGCTGCAGTTACTCTGGGTTAGCATCTGGGTTAGCATCAGAGGCGAGCCTTTAGAGGTCGGAAACGGGGCGAAACGGAGCCAGATCTACCAGAACCTTCACCAGGTCAGCACTGGGTCGTAAGGGTATTCCCCACGTTTGTTGGTAGCCAACAGAAGTCCTTATTTTGATGGTTTTGCTTAAAATTCTCGGCTCATATCAAGCATTACAAGTGCAGCACCGGAAGTACGATGAGTAGATGGAATAATATGTAGATATATAAAAACACAGTGCGGAGCATTGTAGCTAGATGGAATAAATATATAGATATATAAATATAAACACACCCAGTGCTGAGCATTGTAGCTAGATGGAATAAATATATAGATATATAAATATAAACACACCCAGTGCTGAGCATTGTAGCTAGATGGAATAAATATATAGATATATAAATATAAACACACACAGTGCAGAGCATTGTTGCTAGGTGGGATGAAACAGCATAACCGTCTATTTAGTTATCCTACATGGTATGATTATGTGCCCATACATACAAAAGACCTGAGTCTCCTCAGTAGGAACAGCCTGCGCTGTCCCTTCTTGTAGAGTGCATCAGTATTGTGTGACCAGTCTAGTTTATTGTTCAGATGAACACCCAGGTACTTGTAGGATGTCACCATCTCAATGTCTGTTCCCTGTATATTTACTGGTGCTGTGAGGGGTTGTCCTTGCCTGCGTCAGTCCACCACCAGCTCCCTAGTTTTCCTCGCGTTGATCTGGAGGCGGTTCTGATGGCACCAGTCCACGAAGTCCTGGATAAGCCCTCTGTACTCAGCTTCATCTCCATTGGAGATGAGGCCAATGATCGCAGAGTCATCAGAGAACTTCTGTAGATGGCAGTGTGTTGTGTTGTGTGAGAAGTCCGCAGCACAAGCACAACACCGTGCTAATGGAGACAGAAGCATTCCGAGCCGTACTGAAGTGAATCGAGCCGTACCGAGGTGTGCTGGGCTAGTGGAAAAGAGGCTTAAGCGACTCTCCTCCCCATCACTGCTGCCGTCTGAGTCGGTGCCGGAATCCCCCGACAATTCTGGCTCGAATCTGTATGTTCGATGCCTCCCTCGCTCTCTTCCTGTTCACTTGACACTCCTGCATCCTCCTCTGTCTCATCACCGATCCTGAATGCCTCTTCACTCTGAAAATTCTGGTTTTCTTGACTGCTGGAACTGCTATCATCTGCCATTGTTGTTTTGCTAAGAGTCACACTAGTGACGTCACGCAGCATCATCTGCACTACTTCCGGTTTGTTTGGCACTGCCGGCCAGAGGCAAAATTTTATCGGCTTATAGCTTGTCCATCGCACGGCCTAAAAATTTCTTTTATGTGTTGAAAAATACAATAGGTAATAAGGAATTAATCCGCTATTCTACTTTTTGCGCAAAAAGGTGGGTTCAGTTCTACTTTAAAGTTAATGATTATTTAAAAAGAGGGAAAAGAAAATGTTTTACAGACTAGTCAAAGTTTTCACCTTTTGACATTTCAAATCCTGGTGAGAAATAGTGAGTTGGTTAAATATTTCCTTCTTCTGGGGAGGAAACATGAATCAAAAGCAACACTTACTGTAAATAAGCTAAAGCTTTCAAGTGTTAATTGCTGAATGTGGTTTCCTAATTTTGGAAAAAAAATTGGTTAAATATTTAGTAAATCACTAAATCCTTTACCAACATGCACAGGACTAACATTAACTTGAGTTTAAATGAACATTGTCATTTATTTGAGTCCCTAAGTTGAATGGCTTCCTATGAAAGAAATCTAACAAAGTGATATTTAAAAACAAAACACATATATATATATATATATATATATAGCTTCACAAGTTTGCAGAGTTTTAGCGTAAGATGTGTGAATATCTGCTTTTAACTAAAAATATTAAAATATGTGGTTAACATACGTGAGTAAATACAAAGTCTATGCTTCTATGTTCTTTCACTGTGTATATATGCAGTCAAAAGCTCTTCCACCAATGAGAACAAACTTCAAACCCACAAGTTTCTGTTTCCTTTTTGTTCTTAGGATAAAACTTTGATTTGGGTTTAAATTTAGATTGTTCCAGATAATTCAGATTGATTTAAAGTTAATTTGGAAGCTCTGTTTGATTATAAATCAGCTTAATAGATTTGCTCTGTTTTAATCCGAGTGTGCATTCATGCAAGAAATGCAACTCCTATAGTTGACCACACGATGGAGGCAGTTATCTCTGCCCTCCCAGGGGGAGGAGACACTGGTGATGTCGCTCTGGGCGGGTCTACCGGTCTCACTCAAAATGGCGGCTAGAGAGACTCCCTCTTAGCGCCTTCAAAATGGCGTCTGCACGCTTACTCTGCTCATGCGCAGTTTTTCGTGCACGCCTTTCGGTCACGCGCGCGACTGTGCGTGTTCACGTGACACGTGATGCGGGCGCCGAGTCTTATCGACACGCCACGCCTTGCTTTTCAAAATGAGTTTAATCTCCAACTTTCACAAATAATGTTACCCCTTTAATTCCGGGTATAGTTTAGCGCTACTTCCCCAGCGGTTTATTCAGTGACCAGCTCAAACTGCGTCCAGCTTAATCTGACGTCACCACGCTTGGGTAATTTACAGAACTGGCCATTTTAATTACTCTTTTCGGGATAATCGCCGAAAGGTTAAACTGGCGAGAGACAGGATGGTTTTTCTTCGCGTTTCTGTCACTCTAGGCCTTTATTTTTCTTAATCCAGCATATAGTAATATTGCTAATCTTCTTTGCATGCATCAAAAACTGTTGACCTTAGTGGGTGAATCCCTCACCCCTCCTTTTGCAGCTATCAGCCACCAGACTCCTCAGCGGGAGGTTAGGTAAACAAACACAGCAGACACACAGGCAGGGGGAGACACAGCCTCAGCCTCTCTCCCCAACAAACACACAGACTCGCCGAATAGTGGATCAATATTTGCAGGAAAAAAAAAAACAGCTTATGATTTCCATGAATTTTCTTTTGCATATATGTTTCCCAATTACACAGGCCTCACACGGGGCAGAAATAAACTGTCGCGTGAATTGCCTATAAAAATATTTGTCATAAGGTACAGGAATTATTTATTTTATTTAATAGTGGGTGTGAAAGGGGGCAGAGTTAAACCTTCACTTCTACACCCGCTAAATTAAATAAAAGCACTCGTAAAAGGGGCACCAGTCCTAACGAACAATAATATTAACTTTAATTTTAATTAATTTTGTACCTTCAATTACTTAATGAATCAGTCTCAAAATTTCAGTGAGTTCTTGTCCTGCCGTGATTAGGAAACTTGTATATGCGAAAGGAAAATGCTTCAACTTCTATCATTCACCCTTTTATTAAACTCATTCAGGTTACATGGCATGGCGTTCAAATGATGAATAAACAGATTTAAATGATAACAGCGTAATATATCACATCAACTGATATTGGATTCCTGAGCATAACATCCAGCGTTACACCTCTGTAGAACCAAGGAGGAACAAGACT
This sequence comes from Pholidichthys leucotaenia, assembly GCA_020510985.1. NCBI lineage: Eukaryota > Metazoa > Chordata > Actinopteri > Cichliformes > Pholidichthyidae > Pholidichthys > Pholidichthys leucotaenia. The sequence goes on along the minus strand of CM035842.1, from coordinate 434,636,621 downwards.
TAATGTTTCAACGGTAAATGAGGCTGAAATGTTTTAACAAAACAACACAATTTTATGGGGAAAATTCATAAGCTAATTATCTAAAAATGACTTCTGAATTAATCTACAAAAATTTAAGGGCAGTTACTTAAAAATGACTAAGAGTTTTCCTTCAGTTGATAGCTCTATCCTGTGGCTGAGAGACTAATTGAGCCCTGAAATATGGGCCATATTCAACTGTAATTTAATTGTTAGGACATCACGTTTTAACCCAGCAGATAGGAGAAGTAGGAGTTTCACTCACACAACAGCTGTAGGTCCATGTTTCCGCGGGTTGGTACCGCTGGGTTTTGAAGTTAGGACGTCGGAGGAAGCGGCTGCTGTCCTCACAGCCATGGAGGTGATAACTCAGCTGGGGGCCCTTCAAGGAGACAATGGCAGCCGTGGATGGTTTGTCTCAGGGCGGCGTGAAAAGTACTTGAAAAGAGTCCAAATTTGAGGTCTCATGTAGCGGGATAGACCCAAAAACTGAAGGAACCCACTTCTCAGTCAGGCGGGTATGAGGCCGGCCAAAAGAAACCCAGTCTCTGTTCACTTTAAATTAGGCAAATTAAAGGTCCACTTTAATGGTGTGAAAAGTCATTAAAAAATGAGAAAAATATTTACTAGGATAAGAATGGCTTCAGAGGTGAAGGAAAAAGTTTGAGAATGTGATTCTCTAAAAGGATCGAGCTCTAAAGAAAAATGGTTTCTCCTCAGTGACCAGAATATAACGAAAGACTTGACAAACTGGGCTGCACGGTGGCGCAGTGGTTTAGCACTGTGGCAGCACAGTTTTACCCTTGGCCGGGGGATCGCGGGGATCATGAGATCGTGGGTTCGATCCCAGCCCCCGACCAACAGTGAGCTGTGTGGAGTTTGCATGTTCTCCCCGTGTTGCACGGGTTTACTCCGGGATTTCTCCGGTTTCCTCCCGCATACCAAAAACATGAAGGTTTAGGGCGCTCGCGCACGCAGCGACCACCAGCCGGTGGCTTGTCACCAGACTGCAAACCAAGTCTACCTACGGGTACAAATAAGTAACAAAAAAAAAAAAAAACTTCACAAAGAACAGAATAAAACTTCACAGGGCCTTGAAACGGTGGAATGAAATCTTCTTCTGAGATCTAGATTACTATTCTGCTTCTTTAATCTTAATTTAGTTCCTAATCTTTCTCAAAATCTCTTTCTTTCTTCTTTCTGTGTTTCTAATTCTTAATTCTATCACTGTTCTCTATCTTGCTGTTCTTGTTACTAATCTTTACTTTACTTCTTGCTAATCTTGCCCTTACTTCTCTTTGTCTGTCTTTTTGTCTGATCTTATTTCTTACTTTTCTCAAATCTAACTTCTGTCTTTTAAAGTTACCTCGCCGGGTCGTAAAATGATGATGTCAATCGCAAGACTGACCAATCGACTTTTTCAGAAGCAGTTTGAAATGGCTGCTATCCAATGTGAGAACATTTCTTTGTTTGAGAGCAGCCAATCAAATGAAGACACCATCCCATGAAATTGCAGAGGAAAAATCAACACTCAGTCAGTTCTTATGAAATTAGGTGCTCAATATAAAATCTAACTAAATTAAATGACTTGGCTAATATTTGGTGATCATGCATTTATGCCATTACTCCAATATTACATTTGTTTGAATAACATTCATGAATATAACATTTCTTATACATAATTATAATGCATTCACATTTAGATCAAAATGCAGCAAACCATGCAGCAAATCATGGTTGGTGATAAAAGAGGGATGATTTTCAGTGTCCTTAGGATCCAAAGGATAAGCTGAAAGAAACTTAATGTTTAGAACAAATTAAAAGTCATCCTACATACTGAAAACACATTCCGTAGGTATCCGCTAGGAGGTACTGTTGAGCTGTAGATGATTTCCTTTAGTATCTGGGAGAAAACCTGGATAGTATCGTGGGCTATAAACCCGTCAGATTAAGCGGTTTATGACTCTCTTTTTAAGACATTGGTTTCCTGTGAAAAGATACGTTATCAAAATGCAGTGTTCACGTTTGAGGTCTGGTCTCTTGAGTTTTATGTTCCTTTGAGCCTTTAAAAGCAAATTCTGATGCTTACAATCTCTGCAAGAGGCAACTGTTTACATTGGGGTCCTGGGAAAGCCAGCATCTTTGGTCAGGCCTGGAAGAGGCCTGGCATGAGTCGACATGAAAGCCAGTGATATTCCTGAAAAGGCAGAAAAGGGGTATTCCTGTTTAATGAATAAAGTGAAATTCCTATAAACTGGAGAAGAAGTGATCTTCTGTCTTGGTTTGTGGAGACGATGATGCTACACCGTGTTCGTCACTGCCCTTTCCCTGGCAGAAGAATGTATAGTCCTTCTCTCTCAGTGTGCCTGCGTCAGCCAACCGTGTTTCCTGGAGAGTGGTGATATCCACTCCCAGTCTCTTCAGCTCATTATTGATGATGGCAGACTTCCTGGTGTCGTTGATGTCCTTGAGGTTAGCAGTAAGTCCTGTCATCATAGTGCGGATGTTCCAAGTTTCCCATTTTAGAGTTGGTCTCATTTGTTTTGTTGTCTTGCCTGGTGCGAAGGTTCTCAGCCTGCTGTTCAGACTTCTCCTCATCCCCATGCACCCAATGTGGAAAGCAGGCTGTGGCGGGACAACACCTTATTGGCTGGGGGCTGCCCAGCTTGAGGCGGGCAGTAGCTGTCCAGTGAGATCTGATGATCCGTCCCATCGTCGGGAACAAACCCTGGCGCCACACTCTATGCCAATTGAGCAATGGCTTATAACTGGTGACTGTCATTCCACGTGTTTTGTCTACGCCAAAGGCGAAGCTGGAGTGTCCTCTCCAGTGATTCGGTGTTCTACCTTCCAGTGTTGGGCATTGGTAAGATTCAAGCTTGGGCAGGAAAATATGGAGGACAAGATGTTGCCCATGCAGCATGTCCCCCCTCTCCACGTCACTGATGAATCCAAAGGAACAGTAGGGCTGCTACAGTTTGGCACCAGCGCCGTCGCAGGAGCTGCCAGAACGATGTTGAGCACAACAGAGAACTGCCTTAGGGGCTCTGACTCCGGATTTTTCCTCAGGGTTGACTCCCGAAGCCTTTCCCATGACCGGGTGTGCCGCAAGGCAGCGGAAGTTTGAAATCAGGGTTTACCTTCCCCTAGATGGGCTACCTTCCAAGGTTGACGAGCCACCATCTACCCAAAGCATCTGGTTTTAAGGTGCCAGAGATCCCCTTAAGGCGCCCCTTCTCCTATTAGTAAAAGCAGTTCTGCCGGGCTTAGAGACTAAACCACACGAGCAGGCTAGGAGCTGGACTTGGTTGTCAGAGGCTTTTTGAGACGCACGCCGTAAGGAGCATTTTATGAGCACTGAGAGCTTAACCCCAGTGCCGCTCCTGGCTATGACAACCTTGGAACCGACTTGGGAGTTAGAGACCTAATATGTAACAAACCAATTATGAGGAGGAACATAGGCCAAATCATCACTTTGGGATGCTTATACATTATATTTTTATTAACTTTGGAGGTTAATAAAAATATAATGTATAAGCATTCCAAATTGATTAAACAAAATGTTGGTAAAACTCAAATTAAACATGAAGCCTCTAAATTGAATGATTTGGCCTCTCTTCCTCCTCATAATTTAAAAATTAAATGCCGTTTGTTAAATATTAGGTCTCTAACTCCCATGTCTCTTCTAGTCCATGATCTGTTAATTGATCACCAGATTGATTTAATATCCCTTACAGAGACTTGGTTAAGTCAAGTGGATTATGTTGGTTTAAATGAATCAACTACCTCTGGTTATTTAAACTGTCAAAATCCCAGAAGTTCTGGTCGTGGAGGAGGAGTAGCAACAATTTACCATTCCAAATTACTCGTTACTTTTTTTTTTTTTTTTTTTTTTCTCTCGGCGCCACACCAGTAGGCTGCCTTTTGCAACAGCGGCTCGATTCCGAGTCTTTTTCCCTTCCTCTCTCTTTTGATCCGTCTTTTTTTTTCACCCCACTTATATCACGGACACACAGATCGTCCTAAATGTCTCCTGAGCCGGTGGACGGAGCCACTGTTTATAGCAGGATACGATACAGCAGAGAACAGCTGCTAGCATTCAACCGCCACCCGGTCCCATTGGAAAAACTCGACATACCGAGAGAACTGAGGCGAAAACGCCGCGGCTGCCGGGCTGGAGTAAGGCGGAGGACAAAAAATATAAGGTACAGACCCTCCCTTCCATCTGTTGTCATGGGAAATGTACGGTCGATACTGGGAAAGTTAGATGAGCTAGCGGCTATCTCCCGTTATGATAGCACATACCGGGAGTGCTCTCTCCTTTTGTTTACTGAGACGTGGCTAACTGAACTAGCAGCAGATGCTAACATTGAGCTGGAGGGTTTTCACATGATACGAGCTGACCGAACACCAGACAGTGGCAAGGCTAGGGGCGGTGGAGTGATAATGTATGTTAACAACAACTGGTGCAGACCGGGACATATCACTGTTAAACAACGACACTGCAGCAAAGACATTGAGTTGCTAGCTGTTAGCATGAGGCCTACATATCTCCCGAGAGAACACTCACACGTGATCTGCATTGTTGTTTATGCAAATCCGACGGCGAACGCTGGGACAGCACGTGACGTCATCCATTCAGTAACCAGCAGGCTGCAGACAGAACACCCAGATGCTCTTCTCCTCATCTCAGGCGATTTCAACCATGTTTCACTGTCTCCCATTCTACCCACGTTCACCCAGTATGTCACATGCCACACTAGAGACAATAAAACACTGGATTTATTCTACGCAAACACTAAGGAGGCGTACACCTCATCACAACTCCCCCCACTCGGGAGATCGGATCACAACTTGGTTCATCTCCGGCCGGTGTACAAACCCCTAGTGCACAGACAACCTCCGGCCATGCACACTGTGGAGTTATGGTCTGAGGAGACAATGGACACCCTAAAGGGCTGTTTTGAAGCCACCGCCTGGAAGCAGCTCTGCGATCCACATGGTGAGGACATCGATGGCCTCATTCACACCTTCACGGGCTACCTCAGCTTCTGTGTGGACAAATCCGTTCCCACCAAGACCATACGGCGTCACTCAAACAACAAACCCTGGATCAACCCTGAGATAAAAACACTTCTGAGAGAGAAGAAGAGGATCTTCAGGTCAGGGAACAGGGAGATGCTGAAGTCCGTACAGAGGGAGCTGAGGAGAAAGATCAGAGAAGGCAAGGACAGCTTCAGGAAGAAGATGGAGGACAAGCTGCAACAGAGCGACATCAGCGGGGTCTGGAGAAACCTCAAAACCATCTCGGGGCTCCAGAATACCTCCCCCCAGGCCACAGGGGGCAGGGAGTGGGCGAACAACCTGAATCTGTTTTTCAATAGATTTGACCAACCGCCCTCCCCCCCGACTGCACAACAACCACTGCTGCCTCTAAAGAAATCAAGTCCTGCTGCCCACTCCCCACTCCACCAACACCCCCCCACTCCCAACACACAGCCCCCCATCCTGACCCTGACCAGGACCCAGGTGAGGACGGAGCTGAGGAAGATCAAGGCGAGGAAGGCGCCGGGACCGGACGGCATCAGCGCAAAGCTCCTCAAGTCCTGTGCAGAGCAGCTGTGTGGGATTGTGACGTATATCTTCAACATGAGCCTGAAACTGGGGAGGGTACCACAGCTGTGGAAAACATCTTGTGTGGTACCTGTACCAAAAACTTCCCACCCCAAAGATCTGAACAGCTACAGACCGGTGGCCTTGACGTCCCACTTGATGAAGACCCTGGAGAGACTGCTCCTTGCTCACCTCCGCCCCCTGGTGGAACCAGCGATGGATCCACTCCAGTTCGCCTACCAGCATGGCATTGGGGTGGAGGATGCGGTGATCTTCCTCCTTCACCGTTCTCTGTCCCACCTGGAGAAGCCCGGGAATATGGTGAGGATCATGTTCTTTGACTTCTCCAGTGCTTTCAACACCATCCAACCGATGATCCTGAAGGACAAGCTGCTGCGCGCAGGGGTGGACCAGCACCTGTCATCATGGATCCTGGACTACCTCACGAACCGGCCTCAGTTTGTGAGAACCCGGGACTGTGTGTCCGACACGATCATCAGTAGCACGGGGGCCCCCCAGGGAACGGTGCTGGCTCCCTTCCTGTTCACTCTTTATACTGCGGACTTCTCACACAACACAACACACTGCCATCTACAGAAGTTCTCTGATGACTCTGCGATCGTTGGCCTCATCTCCAATGGAGATGAAGCTGAGTACAGAGGGCTTATCCAGGACTTCGTGGACTGGTGCCATCGGAACTGCCTCCAGATCAACGCGAGGAAAACTAAGGAGCTGGTGGTGGACTGCCGCAGGCATGGGCAGCCCCTCACAGTACCAGTAAATATACAGGGAACAGACATCGAGATGGTGACATCCTATAAGTACCTGGGTATTCATCTGAACAATAAACTAGACTGGTCATACAATACTGATGCACTCTACAAGAAGGGACAGCGCAGGCTGTTCCTGCTGAGGAGACTCAGGTCTTTTGGTGTACAAGGGGCGCTGCTGAAGTCATTCTATGACACGGTGGTGGCATCAGCCATCACTTTTGGAGTGGTCTGCTGGGGCAGTGGCATTACTGCAGCCGATAGGAAGAGACTGAACAAACTGATTAAGAAAGCTAGCTCTGTCCTGGGGCAGCGCCTTGATCCGATGGAGGAGATAGGAGAGAGAAGGACGGTGGCTAAACTGTCATCTCTGCTGGAGTCCGAGTTCCACCCTATGCAGGACATACTGAATGCACTGAGGAGCTCATTTAGCAGCAGACTACATCATCCCAGGTGCACAACCGAGAGGTTTCGTAGGTCCTTCCTACCAACGGCTGTCAGACTGTACAACCTAAGCAGGGCTGCTCGCAGAGATAGCAAAAAGACGTAACAAACTAATAGTTTTTTGAATGCAAAAGATGCAATAGACTTACACAATGGTCCCCTCCGGCATACAACTAGGAACATACCGGTCGCTATGGAGGGTGAGAATATGTATGGGCACATAATCATACCATGTAGGATAACTAAGTAGACGGTTATGCTGTTTCATTCCATCTAGCAACAATGCTCTGCACTGTGTGTGTTTATATATTTACATATTTATTCCATCTAGCTACAATGCTCAGCACTGGGTGTGTTTATATATTTATATATCTACATATTATTCCATCTAGCTACATTGCTCCGCACTGTGTGTGTTTATATACTTGCATATTTATTCCACCTAGCTGCAATGCTCCGTACTGTGGGTGTTTATATATTTACATATTTATTCCATCTAGCTACAATGCTCTGCACTGTGTGTTCATATATTCATATATTTATTCCATCCAGCTACAATGCTCTGCACTGTGTGTCTGTGTGTGTGTGTATATATATATATATTTTATAGTAATACGTACATATGTATATTAGCTGCTCTTGCTTGCTTGTTTTTTTCTTGCCTTCTGATTGTTGCTCTGAGTGTTGCTATCCCTGTGCTGTTGCAATCCTGGAATTTCCCCGTTGTGGGACTAATAAAGGCTTATCTTATCTTATCTTATCTTATCTTAATGGAAAGCCAAAAACATGTTATAATTCCTTTGAGGGCCTAGTCTTCAGTATTGGGCACTTTAGCAATTTTAGGCTAAACCTAATTTTATTTGCCATAGTTTTGATTAACTTTGGAGGAGGGCGGCGTGGTGGCGGAGTGGTTAGCACTGCGGCAGCACAGCAACTCACCCTTGGCCGGGAGATCCTGAGTTCAATCCCAGCCCTCGACCAACAGTGATCTGTGTTGAGTTTGCATGTTCTCCCCATGTCTGCGTGGGTTTATTCTGGGATTTCTCTGGTTTCCTCCCACATTCCAAAAACATGCAAGTTAGGTTAATTGGCATTAAACTGGGGATTCTAAATTGTCCTTAGGTATGACTGTGAGAGTGAATGGTTGTCTGTCTCTCTGTGTTGGCCCTGCGATGGACTGGCGATCTGTCCAGGGTGTACCCTGTTTCTCGCCCAAAAGATGCTGGGATAGGCTCCAGCCCCCCCACGACCCGAAAAGGATTAAGCGGAAGAAGATGAATGAATGAATAACTTTGGAGGAAGCAGACAATGATTCTTTGATGGGGAAAACAGGGGCTAAGTTGAGGGGTGGCGGATGAAGAGGAGCTGCAGAGAGGCGTGTAAGACTGCAACTCTGCTTCCTGGTCCCAACTCTGAGTTGTCAAGATTTTGGAAATTTGGATAAAAAAGATGGCAGATTGTTAGATAAATGAGACACACCATCCAAAGGGGGATGGACGCTGTCTCATCTCATAAGACCAGGTTTTCCCCAAAATGAGCTCCAATTGTATATGTAGCCCACATTGTTTGCACGACACCACACAGACAGCCAGCGGTTGAAGGATGACGAGCGGCTAAACATGTCATCACTGGTCAGATTGGGGAGGTGGCCAGAGAATACTACAGAGGCAGACATTGTTTTGGCAAAGTCACACACCGATTCTACATTAAGTTTTGTGACTTCCAACTGCCGGAGTCGGATGTCATTAATGCCAGCGTGAATAACAATTGTGGAGTATTTACAGTTACTTTTAGCCAGCATTTTCAAATTTGACTCGATGTCGCCTGCTCTGGGCCCAGGAATGCATTTGACTATGGCCGCTGGAGTCGCTAGGTTTACGTTTCTGACTACAGAGTTGCCAATGATCAGAGTTTTTTCTTCAGCGGGCGTGTCGCTGAGCAGGGAAAAATGATTAGAAACTTGAACAGGTTGGTGGTGAACCGGGGCTTTGCGGCTAGGCTTCCTTCTCACAGTTATCCAGCCAATCTCCTCGCTGCTGAGGAGGGCAGGAGGACCGCTAACGGGGCCTATGCTAGCGAGCTCCGCTGCAGCTAGGGGACGTCCATCAAGATTAACTGGCGCAGACGGTGTTTCAATGCAGCGGAGCCGGGATTCCAAATCAGACAACCTCGCCTCGAGCACCTCAAAAAGACAACATTTATTACATTTACCGTTATCACTAAAAGAGGCAGAGGTGTAGCTAAACATCTGATAGAGAGAGCACACCAGAGAAGAAGGGGAAGGAGAGCTAGTAGCCATAGCTAGTGGCTAACCCGAAGCTAACAAAAACACCGATGAAAGGTGAACAGAAGGCTAAAGAGGGTGATTAGGTGACATGGAGTGCACACACAGGTGCAAGAGGCTTGATAAACAGAAATGAGAACTCACGGTAGATGGAAAAAAGTGGTTAAAATACAACTAAAAACAAAAACCTCAGGAGAGTGAGGAGAGCCAACCACACAGACAGACAGCAGTACAGAAAGTGACGATACGTTACCACAAGTGACATCCTGTAGAACTCTTCCTTCACCTCCTCTGTGTTGGTCATTGTTGTGGCATATACACTGATGAGTGTGGCATACATCTTCCACTGTAGTGGGAGTCTCATAGTCATTATCATGTCGTTGATTGGCACCGGTTCCTCATCAAGCATTGATGCTATCTCCTTTCTAACTGCAAAGCCCACTCCTGCTTCTCTCCTTTCTTGAGTTGATCTCCCACTCCAAAAGAAGATGTACCTGTAACACCCACTAACACCTACTCCCTTTAGGTGTAGTACCCTTTTTGGTTCTACCTGGGCAAAATAGGTAATTGGGCCATATCAGGTAGACCCTAGGTTCGTAGGAGCCTGGGAGGTGCAACAACAGATGACACTTACACACGGTGTATGAACTTGCAACTATATATATTTCAAAATATATACATATAAACAAATACATAGCACTGTACAATTGAAAAAATAAAAACAAAATACTCCAAATATACACTACCGTTCAAAAGTTTGGGGACACTTAGAAATTTCCTTATTTTTGAAATAAAAGCACTGTTTTTTTTCAATGACGATAACTTTAAACTAATCAGAAATACACTCTAATATACTGTATAATACACATTGCTAATGTGGTAAATGACTATTCTAGCTGCAAATGTCTGGTTTTTGGTGCAATATCTACATAGGTGTATAGAGGCCCATTTCCAGCAACTATCACTCCAGTGTTCTAATGGTACAATGTGTTTGCTCATTGCGTCAGAAGGCTAATGGATGATTAGAAAACCCTTGTGCAATCATGTTAGCACAGCTGAAAACAGTTTAGCTGGTTAGAGAAGCTATAAAACTGACCTTCCTTTGAGCAGGTTGAGTATCTCGAAAAAATTATTATTTCAAATACAGATCATTATTTCTAACCTTGTCAATGTCTTGACTATATTTTCTATTCATTTTACAACTCATGGTGGTAAATAAGTGTTACTTTTCATGGAAAACACAAAATAATTGTCTTGGTGACCCCAAACTTTTGAACGGTAGTGTACATCTTAACTACTGCTAAGATGGATGCCATGAGTTATAGGTGGCTAGCTGCTCTGTCGACGTTTAACTTTAAGTTCAAATACAGAGCAGACTGCGGCGGATGATAAAATAAGGCAGCAATGCTGTGGTTTTAAGGAAGTTTATTATATCATACCGCCGTCACGAGCTCCTCTCCCGGCGCCGTGCATGCACGCCGGGAGCGAGCCCACGGCTCTCAGAGAAGGAGAGGAGGACACAAAGTCTGTGTCCAGCAGCAGCCGTTGTAGAAGTGAGAATTGAGAGGCAGATTTACAGCACAGTGCAGCTTATATACTCAACTCAAACAATAGATCAAAGACATTCACAGCAGTTAATCTGGGCATTTGCATATCAGAGGTACAGACAGGATGCATGAACACAATGCATGGATGAAAATTTAACCTCATGGCTGTAAACGCAGCATGCAGCGGAAAAAACCCAGGAGTGCGAGCTGACTGTCTCTGTGTTCTGTCTGTGTGTTGTGGGGGTTGAATCAAAATGCTACACTGCTCCCCCCCCAGAGGGAACGGTAGGGGACCGTGACCTTGATGTTGCAGTCTGGGCAGCGAGCAGGGAAAAGCTCTGTGCAGGAGGAGGGGGGGTAGTACATGCTGACCGGGCGTGGGAAAATCGTTCGAGTCGCGCCAAAAGTGTTTGCTGCTCCGCGATGTCCCGTCTGAAGATGCAGAGATCAGAAGAAGAAAAATTAGTCACTGGCTCCTCTCGCGATTAAGTCCTGCAAGGATTAATAGCGGCCATGAAGAAAAGACGAGGCTGCGTGGCGGCTGTGATGAGAGCAGAGGGACTGGCGTGTTGGCTTTAGGTGCGGGCACAACCTTAAAGCTCTCGGGAACCGCAAACCGCTAAATTTCCCTTGTGTGCCGTGGCTAAGACCATAAAATCCAGTGAGCAAGCTGCGTGCCTCAGGTGAACGAGCAAGCTTGAAGGGCCAGTGTGCAGCAGAAGGAAGGCGGTCAGAAAAGCCGTATTTGTCCCGTGCGTGGTGTGCGCCGTCCTCGTAACTCCCCGGTGCGTGCGCCGGGGTTCCGTGATGGGTGGGCCAGCTGGAGAGGAGAACCAGGGTCGGGGAGCTTAATCATCCCTGTTCAATGTGTTGGAGCGGTGAAGGGAAGTAGACGCTCTGTCACTCGCTCGGTCATGGTGCGTTCAGGTCCACGTGTGCTCCGTCGGCCATGGGGATCGCCGTCGTGGAGAGGGGACGAGGTGCATGCACTCTCGTGTGGAGGAGCTGTGAGCGCGGCCGGTCCAGCGTGGATGTGCCGATCTAGGCGTGCAGATCTCACCATGAAACGTTGCTCAGCTTTCCCGGTCGTGGGTGTTCTCCTGAGAGTTTCGCCTGGAAACTCCGCGTTGAGGTCTCCCTGAAGCAGAAGGGAGGGCAGATCAGTCAGGCTGCCGCGTTCGCTGGTCGTCGGAGAATCACCGCCGGGCGTTGCGTTCGCTGGCAGCTTGTTCATTTCAGCGTCGGGTCACCAGTGCGGCGGATGATAAAATAAGGCAGCGATGCTGTGGTTTTAAGGAAGTTTATTATATCATACCGCCGACACGAGCTCCTCTCCCGGCGCCGTGCATGCGCGCCGGGAGCGAGCCCACGGCTCTCAGAGAAGGAGAGGAGGGCACAAAGTCTGTGTCCAGCAGCAGCGGTTGTAGAAGTGAGAATTGAGAGGCAGATTTACAGCACAGTGCAGCTTATATACTCAACTCAAACAATAGATCAAAGACATTCACAGCAGTTAATCTGGGCATTTGCATATCAGAGGTACAGACAGGATGCATGAGCACAATGCATGGATGACAATTTAACCTCACGGCTGTAAACGCAGCATGCAGCGGAAAAAACCCAGGAGTGCGAGCTGACTGTCTCTGTGTTCTGTCTGTGTGTTGTGGGGGTTGAATCAAACTGCTACACAGACAAGCTTAACTCAGATGCAGACGGCCTCTCTAGACAGCCACATGGCGAGTTACTTAATGACGCAGTGTCCCAAAAAGAGTTCCAAAAAGAGTTCGACCGCATACAGCAGTTCACTCAAACTCACTTGTCTCTTCCTGAAAGTAGTTTAAGTTCCAAGGTAGTGTCTGCTATATGTGAAAAACACCTTGTCTGTAGTTCTCCAGACAACACCTTCCCTTTGGTTCACTCGTTAGCCCTCTCTGTAGCCGCTATTCCAGATGGCTATGCCGATGAAGATGACTGTGGTGGTCTTCCAGTTGTACCCCACATGACCCCTGAACAGATCAAAAATGAACAAAGAACAGACCCCTGTTTAAGAGAAGTGATTGCACAAATTGAAACTGGACTAAAAGTTCCACCAACTTTACGAACTGAACTTCCTGATATCAACTTGTTACGCCGAGAGCTCAGTCGACTTGAAATGTGCAATAACATCTCACTCGCCAAGACGGAGGAAATGTTACTTACCAGCTTGTCTTACCTGAACAGCTCCGCAATTTAGTCTTTCAAAGCCTCCACTGTGACATGGGCCATTTAGACACAAATCGTACTTTGGATCTCGCCAGAACAAGGTTCTATTGGCCTCACAGGGCAGCAGATATTGAAAAGAAGATCAAGATAAGACAAGATAAGATAAGCCTTTATTAGTCCCACAATGGGGAAATTCCAGGATTGCAACAGCACAGGGATAGCAACACTCAGAGCAACAATCAGAAGGCAAGAAAAAAAAACAAGAGCAGCTAATATACATATGTACATATTACTATATATATATATATATATATATATATATATATATATATATACTGTATATATATATATATATATACTGTATATATATATATATATATATATATATATATATATATATATATATATATATATATATATATATATATATATATATATATATATAGTATATATACACAGACACACAGTGCACAGCATTGTAGCTGGATGGAATAAATATATGAGTATATAAACACACAGTGCGGAGCCTTGTAGCTAGATGGAATAAATATGTAGATATATAAACACATATACACCTATGTAGATATTGCACCAAAAACCAGACATTTGCAACTAGAATAGTCATTTACCACATTAGCAATGTATATTAGATATTAGAGTGTATTTCTGATTAGTTTAAAGTTATCGTCATTGAAAAAAACAGTGCTTTTATTTCAAAAATAAGGAAATTTCCAATTGACCCCAAACTTTTGAACGGTAGTGTATGTCAGGGGGTTACTGTCTGTCACGACAGTAAAGTGGTTGCCATATAAATAGTCTGCGAACTTCTCCATTACTGCCCACTTTAGAGCCAAAAATTCTAATTTATGGGCGGGGTAACGGGACTCCGGAAGAACTTCAACCACATTCCGAGGGAGTCTGGAGACATGGAGTCTGAATGGGCCATGTTCTCCACCTCTGTTGTTGAAGTGGCGGCCCAGAGCTGCGGCCGCAAGGTGGTCGGTGCATCTCGTGGTGGCAACCCCCGAACCAAGTGGTGGACACCAGTGGTGAGGGGGGCCATTAAGCTGAAGAAGGAGTCCTATCAAGCTTGGTTGGCTTGTGGGACTCCCGAAGCAGCTGAGGTGTACCGGCAGGCCAAGCGGAGTGCAGCTCGGGTGGTTGCTGAAGCAAAAACCCGGGTATGGGAGGAGTTCGGTGAGGCCATGGAACAAGACTTTCGGTCGGCTTCAAAGAGATTCTGGCAAACTGTTCGGCGGCTCAGGAGGGGAAAGCAGCTCCCCGTCCACACTGTGTATGGTGCGGATGGGACACTGTTGACTTCAACTGGGGATATCGTCGGGCGGTGGAAGGAATACTTCGAGGATCTCCTCAATCCCACTGATACGCCTTCCACAGAGGAAGCAGGGTTTGGGGACAAGGGGGATGACTCGCCTATCACAGGGGCTGAGGTCGCCAAGGTGGTTAAAAATCTCCTTGGTGGCCGGGCCCCAGGGGTGGACGAGATTCGCCCCGAGTACCTCAAGGCCCTGGATGTTGTTGGGTTGTCATGGTTGACACGCCTCTGCAACATTGCGTGGAGGTCGGGGGCAGTGCCTTTGGCATGGCAAACCGGGGTGGTGGTTCCTCTCTTCAAAAAAGGGGACCGGAGGGTGTGCTCCAACTTTAGAGGGATCACACTCCTCAGCCTCCCTGGGAAGGTCTATGCCAAGGTACTGGAGAGGAGAGTCCGGCCGTTGGTCGAACCTCGGATTCAGGAGGAGCAATGTGGTTTTCGTCCTGGCCGTGGCACATCGGACCAGCTCTTTACCCTCTCGAGAATTCTTGAGGGTTCGTGGGAGTTTGCCCAACCAGTTTACATGTGTTTTGTGGACTTGGAGAAGGCATTTGACCGCGTCCCTCGTGGATTTTTGTGGGGGGTGCTTCGGGAGTATGGGGTATCGGGCTTGTTGTTACGAGCTATTCGGTCTCTGTACGACCGTTGTGAGAGTTTAGTTCGTATTGCCAACACTCGGTCGGAGTCATTCCCAGTGAGAGTTGGACTCCGCCAGGGCTGCCCTTTGTCACCGGTCCTGTTCATAATTTTTATGGACAGGATTTCTAGACACAGCCAGGGAATGGAGGGTGTCATGCTTGGTGACCACAGGATCTCATCTCTGTTGTTTGCAGATGATGTTGTCCTGTTGGCTTCATCCAGCAATGACCTACAGCTCTTGCTGGGACGGTTTGCCGCTGAGTGTGAAGCGGCTGGGATGAGAATCAGCACCTCCAAGTCCGAGTCCATGGTCCTCAGCCGGAAAAAGGTGGACTGTCCTCTCCAGGTTGGGGACAGGCTCCTGCCCCAAGTGGAGGAGTTTAAGTATCTTGGTGTCTTGTTCACGAGTGAGGGGAAAATGGAGCGAGAGATCGACAGACGGATTGGAGCAGCATCTGCAGTGATGCGGACGTTGTACCGGTCTGTTGTGGTGAAGAGGGAGCTTAGTTCTAAGGCAAAGCTGTCGATTTACCAGTCAATCTACGTTCCTACTCTCACCTATGGTCACGAGCTTTGGGTAATGACCAAAAGAACGAGATCGCGGATACAAGCGGCTGAAATGAGCTTTCTCCGTAGGATTGCTGGACTCACCCTCAGAGATAGGGTGAGGAGCTCAGTCATCCGGGAGAGGCTCAGAGTAGAACCGCTGCTCCTCCACATTGAAAGGAGTCAGTTGAGGTGGTATGGGCATCTGATTAGGATGCCTCCTGGACGCCTCCCACTTGAGGTGTTTCAGGCACGTCCCACTGGGAGGAGACCCCGGGGCAGACCCAGGACTCGGTGGAGAGACTATGTCTCCCAGCTAGTCTGGGAACGCCTTGGTATCCCCTCTGAAGAGCTGGAGCAGGTGGCTGGGGAGAGGGAAGTCTGGGCTTCTCTGCTTGAACTGCTGCCTCCGCGACCCGGACCTCCGGAAAAGCGGTAGAAGATGGATGGATGGATGGATGTAACGGGACTCACTTCTAGACAACCCCCGGCTTGCATAAGCTACGACCCTAGTCTGGTCCTCCTGCTCTTGATAGAGGGCGGCACCAAGCCCTGTAGTTCTGGCGTCAGTATGGAGTGTATATGGCAACTGAGGGTCAGCGAAACCCAGGACAGGCGCAGTACTGAGCTTTTCAATAATGGTTTTGAATGCAAGATCACAGGAAGAAGTCCATCGCTCGACAAACGGTGTCTTTAGGTCGTGTTACTGGGCAGGCTTAGCTTTGGGCTTTTTTTTCGCAAAGGAGGGTAGCCCGCTGTTAAGTCAGTGAGGGGCTTAACGATGCTGGAATAGTTCTTAATGAACCGCGTATAGTACCCTGAAAAGCCTAAGAATGAGTGGAGCTGTTTGAGATCACGGGGCACAGACAAGGTACTTAGGGCTTTCACTTTTTCGGGGTCGGTCTCAACTCCTTTACTGGACACAATGTGACCGAGGTATCTGACAGAAGTTTGAAAAAATCTGCATTTCTCAGGGGAGCGTTTAAGCCCGTACTCTTTTAGGCGACTAAGAACTTTCACTAAGCGAGCCTCATGTTCTTCGGGCGTCTTGGAGAATACAATGATGGCATCGAGGAACACAATCACCTCATGCAGATTCATGTCGCCCATGCATTTCTCCATGAGGCGCTGGAACGTGCTGGGGGCGTTTGTAATTCCTTGGGGCATTCTATTGAATTCCCAAATGCCCATGGGACATACGAACGCCGTCTTTGGTTTGTCCAGCTCCTCTACCTCAATTTGGTAGTACCCCGACTTTAAATCGAGGACGGAGAACCACTGCGAACCGGTCAAGGTGGAAAACGTTTCCTCCAAGTTGGGAAGGGCGTAAGCATCTTTTATAGTCTGCATGTTAAGCTTCCTGTAATCAATTGTAACGTGAAATGTGGAATATTAATAAATAATAAATATGATCAGGTATGAATTATTTAATTTATATTGATGTATTGGAATCTGAGCTCAAATCTCATTTCATATACATCAGAAAAGTTAAACACTCGTAAGGGGCACCAGCTTCTATCTTAAAGAAGCAATTTGATCTTTAATTTCACTTTATACCTGTTTGATCACTCAATAAATTAATCAATAATCAGTCTCAAAAATTTTCCGTGAATTCGATACCTGGGCTTGAAACAGACTCAGAATGAAATAAATTCCCAACAACTTCTCATTTTAAATATTTATTAAACGAAATGATTAATAGACATCGAAATAATTTCATTAATCATAAAATCAATCTTGTAAATGATAGATTAACAATGTCAATATTTTTGGAACCAGGGTTAAACTGAGAAACGAATTTCTATCAGTTTGAGTTAACAGATTATCAAAAACAACGCAAATTTATGGAGAAAGTTTGCTAATTATGAAAAAGTCCTAAATTAATCTTAAGAAAATAAAAACGGAATTTTGATGAAAAGGAGAGTTATGTTAAGGGCTTCTTAATTTGCATCTGATTAGATATATAAATTAGTACCAAACCTCAAGTTTAATTCAGCAGATGAATTAAAGTTTTTTCAGCTCACGTGATCCTCAGTGATGGCAGTTCTGTCGTCCTTTTTCAGCCCAAGACTTTGTGGATGTGAGGGAAATATCTGCCAGCAGATACTTCAAGGGTTCACAGCTCGACCTTTAGATTCAAGCGGTCGAAGGAGGCTGGATTCTGGGCTGCATGACCCACAGTTGAAACGGGTCTTAGCCAGATGGTGCCGACGTCTCTTCAGAGTGATGTGGGACAGCTGTGTGTTGATCCTACAGCTGCACGTTATGTGGGAGCTGCGTCTTTCTTCAAGAGGTCTTCGGTAATAATTAAGAGATATCTAATCCGATTTCAAATTAGAAAAGAAACTTTCGGACTTTAGATAAAAATAGTTTTTGGGAGGTGCTTGGTCAAGAAAAATATTATAAAAATAAAGTCAAGATTAAAGTTTACCTTAAAATTAAACAAACGGCGGTTTTACAGAAAGTTTAACAAAAAGTGATAAATTAAGAATTGGAGTTTGACTCCGATTAAGAATTGAGCTCAAAGAAAAAGGAATTCCTAGGCATTTAAGAGAAGAAGAAAATACACAGTTACATGAATTACAAGTTATCTGCTCTGTGTTCAAAAAAACGCCATGTGGTCCTTTGTTCTCCCTTGCTGGGTGTAGGCAATGGGAGCAGCCGAAAAGAGAGAGAGGCGAAAAGCGCGTCCGGAGCAGAAAGAGCGTGGTGTCTGACGAAAAAGGCAAAAAGGGCTGAAACCGAGTCTCTCTCTCTTTTTATAAGCTCTGTTGAGTTTCGCGGGATTCTGGCCTGACCGGAGTCTCAGCCAATGAGCGTCCTTCGTGGGCGGGCTCGATGAACTTTTAGTCCAATGAACAAACAGTCGATTGTTCGGAGTCCTTTGGGGTGAAGAGCTGTCGTGCAGCGATTGGCTGTGGGAGTCACATGGTTTTAGAGGCAAACTTTGATACATGATATCAGTCCACAGGAATACACAGTTTTAAATACATTGGAATGTACTGTTACACTCTTATGTATAACTAAACTAACCTTAGTGTATCTTATAAGCAGTGCTTATGAATCAACATGCAGGAATAAACATTCATTTAACATTACCATGCATATATATATATATATATATATATATATATATATATATATATATATATAAAATCACAGATTAATGCATTTCACACATATTGATTTTCCACATCAAACACATCAGAGTCCATCTGCATTTTCATAGTTCTGAAAAGAATGAAGGTTTAGAATTGAGTTTGTAATAATGTACTTTAAAGTTGTTTAAATCCAGCATGTCCACAGTTTAAGGAAATTAACTGAGTCGTGGATCTGTGTAGGTTTTATGGGGGCAATAAAAGTGCAGCAGGACATTGGGGAAATTCCTTAGGCTGGTTTTAACAAAAGGGGATTTCAGCTGTGGCCTGGGGGAAGAAAATCCATTTCTTTGCGTTATTCCTGGATGAAACAAAAATGTCTTTAAGCAGGAGAATAATTATTGCTGAGCCAAAGTGAGATGATGCTACAGTCCCCCCTCTGGTAGCAATGGTGACGTTGATTCAGCGTTGATAGCAATCCTAGGCATCAAATCCCAATTTGGCGAGGCTTGATCCAAATGCTGAACTAAAGTTCTGATGTCAGTAAGTCTTAAGCTTGTAAACAGTATCTATTCCAAAGTGTAGGTTCTTAAATTTGGTTTTCTGAAAAACTTCTGGAAATTTCGAAAAAATAATTTTGGCGTGACCAAATATAAACATTGCATAATTGTCTAGGATATACTAAAGTTCTGTATAAGCCTGTAAAGACTTAAAAATTCTGGGTACAAAAAAAAAAAGAAGTGAACTAGAAGTATGTGGGTTTTGACATACTTGATATAAATGTTTTGGGTTTGCTGAAAAATATCTATTCAAGGTTTCAAAAACAGTTTAAATGTGCATAAAATCCAAATAAAGTATAAAGGATTATTTGTATATACACATGCATGTATCCAAAAATCTTAGTCAAAAGCAAAAATAAAATTCTTTCATATTTGAGGTAGATTCAGATTAATCAGTATTGAGGTGACTCAAGGAGGTTCAAATTGAATTTGTTTAGTTAGACTAAACCATGGTTCCACAGATGTCCAAATCATAGGGTATTTGAGGCTTTTGTTCGGAAAAACTGAGTGGGCATAGGATGTCGTTATCATTCTTTGGATGGCAATGAGAAGTAAATTTGGATTTACTGCAAAAAGGATATGATGAGAGAGCATATTCATTGCTAAAGCGTTAACTGAAAAGCTAATGTTTCTAGTTACTTCTGAGAGTAACATATACATTGGCTGTGTGTGAGCATAGTCAACCTTTAACACAAAGAGCAAAGAGTTCAAGACCTTGTTGAGTTTGATTGAAGCTTCGGAGCAAGCATTCAAAACCAACACAGTGTCTTGTAAGATTTTGGTAACCATTTGTGGTTTGACAACCTGGCGTTTCGGTTTAGCGGTGTTGACCGAGTTAACAGTGGGCATGCTAAGGTTAACTAGAGGCTCTAACGATGAGGCTGTTATTAAGAATCCATCAGAGGATCTTTGACCTTTCGTTTTGGCTTGGCCCAATTCTGACTGGGTAACAGTGGGTGTGATTGCTAGGCAGATGGCTAAACTGATAAACAGGAGGGCCATCATTGTGGCAAACATAAAAGTGAGTGGTTTTGGATCTTAATCTTCTTGTTGATCTTTCTTTAGATACCTGGTTGGCAAATGAAAATTCCTCTTAGAGGTGGAATGATTTCTCTTAGATGGATGTACTTTATTAATCCCAAAACTGGGAAATTACAGAATAGAGCTTAAGAGATTGAACTCTAAACCTTGTGCTTGTTTTTCACCTTTGATGGGAGTTTTAAGATTATTAGCTCAAGCTAATAGTGTTGAATGTCTTGTGTATACTATTTGGTAATAGTAAGTTGATTGAAGTTTTTATTAGATTTTACAGAGGTCTTTGAAATTAGTTTAAGGGCTAATTTGGTTTTAATATATCCTTTCCTTTCTGGAAGTTTTGATGCAGTTAACTGATTGGAGAAATTTGACTGAGTGTACCTGAGGCTAGTAGTTAGCTACAGTTATTTCTCAGACGTAGGTTTGATTTTAATCTTATTTATGGACTTACTTTGACAGTGTTGTACCCGACAAGTCCCATGGGGTTTTGGTAAAGGTTACTCTGATTTTGGTGAGCCCATTTGAAAATGGGGTCCTGGATTTGGCTCTTGAGTGGCCAAAGTTTGTTGTTGACAATGTGTGGATTCATCCACTTGGGCAGGAATTTAGGAGTGATTTTCCTTTCCTGTAAATTTATTTCAGGTGTCTGTGGTACAAATGTGGGGTGGAAGATCTTGTCCCCCCTTCGCAGTTTGTCATGCGAGAGTTTTTGATCGTTGTACGCTTTCTGTTGTTTAGCGACTCTGTCCGAATGGTTTTGAAATACAGACTTGGGAGCTTTGTATGTCGTTTTGACATTTTTGTGTTCTGCAGCTGGAATGTTATGGGCATTGGCAGTCATCACCCCCCTCTGGTTTCGAGGAACACTGAGCGGTGGAGATGATGGTTCGTCGGAAGCATGATCAGGAGTGCCATTGCATAGCTGCAGAGAAGATTGTGTCGTATGAAGTGGTATCAGTTTTGGTATGTCATAGGGTTTAGATGCGGGTAGCGCATGTACCGTTTTATCCAACCGGTGTTTGACGGTTTTATGGATCATTTGGTTGCACGGTTGAGTGACTGTGTGCCTTGCGTTTGCAAAAGTTGGGTTCGTTGTTGCAAAAAGTTGAGGTTCTAGAGGGTCTAGAGAGCTGGTTGGTGGGGCTCTTGTGACCATGCAGGCCTCATGGGTGGGTGGGTGGGTTTCAAAATGTGATACCACCATTGAATCATGGGTATCGAGGGTTTCAAGAGGGCCATTTGGGGTTTTCTGCTCGGCCATTGAGTTTTCAAGATCATTTGAGTGTTTGGCTTGACCTTGTATTTGAAGGTGACTTTTGACTTCTCGTGGACAGTACTCACCTTGGTCTTGGCGGTCGCTTTCACTCGGTTGCAGTTGTTCCATCAGTGCTAGTTGTGTGAGACTTGGGGTGTCCAAAGTGTTCAGAACAAAGCACTGTGATTCAGTTGTTCTTGTTGGGTCAAATGGGTGAGGGTGTTGCGTTTGAGCCCATAGTTTGAGGTTCTTGAAATCAATCAGTGGCTCAAAACGGTTCAGTAGGTCTTTGCCAACAAGTAATGGAATGGCGTCAAGTTTGGACACGTAGACCGGATGTGTCAAGGTCATGGGTCCAATGGACATGTTTAGTAGTGATACGCCCAACAGGGTTGTTTTAGTGAGCGCATATGGTCGCACGGCTAATGAACAGGGTTCCAGTTTCAAATATTTGTTAGCGCGGTTAGCGGCTACACGTAGTTTGTCAAAAAGGGTGTGTGACATGAGAGTGATGTTAGCGGCGGTGTCTAAAACAGCGTCCTGACACACCATGTCTTCAAGGGTCAGTGGAAGGTAGAATTTCCGTGCCACCCCCCTCTCGTCTAAATCGCATAGAAATTGTGGAACCGGTGGTTCGACACAGAGTTGCGATATGTTAGAGGAGTGGTCTGTGACCTGTGGTTGGGCTGCCATGACAGCACTGGACTGTGTTGAGTCCTTTGGTCCTTCCTCATTTGCATGAGGGATTTTCTTCTTGCGTTTCCTTCATTTGGAACGCTTGTTTTGAGTTGGCACAGCTGATATAGCTAGAACGTTAGCAGTTTTATTCTCTTTGTAGTTTTGAATCTCTGCTAGGAGGTGTTGGACAATTTCAATAGCTTCTCTACTGAATGTAGGAGTTTCTTCTTCCTTCCAAGGTTTGTGATAGGTCTCTGCTTCTGAGCTTCTGTGATGAGATGGAGACCATTTGTCGCGGTTACGCGCGTCTTCGTATCGGTATCTGTCATCATGGTAGTCTGTATCGTGTTCTCGTGACCTATCCCGTGGATATGGTCTACGACGGTAGTCGGGTTTTCGCAAAGTTGGTCCAAAGTGGTATCCAGAGGACCTAGTTTGGTTTTGACCTTGCTGAGGTCGCTTGGGAAAATGCTTCGGCTGTTGATGTACTCGCGGTGTAAGAGGTGGAGTAGAGCGAGGGGCTCCTTCCAACTCCAAGGTGTTAGATGCATCGCTAATAGCTAGCACTTTGGCAGGCTCAGCATGCTTGTTGCGACTTTGTTGCTGTTTTTGGAACGCATAGTGTGCAAACTCTCTCAGCTGACTTACTGAGTTTGACCTTGGGTTAGCTGTAACTCCTAGGTAATGACTCACAGTGGGATGGAGGTTTTGGATGAAGAGGGTCTTGAAATTGTGGTCTTCTTCCATCCCTGGTGTATTTTGAGATCCAAAATATGCAAGTAGGAGTCTCTGATAGTAGGCTTGTGTTGGCTCTGAGCGACCTTGCTTCACGGCTAGGGCTGCGGTTAGCCCTGCCTGTAGGCAGTCGTCGGAGAACTCCTTTTCGATGGCTTCGCGGAGCAGCGTGTAATCTGCTTTGATGTTTGCCGGCTGTCTGTCTATGAATTTTGATACTGACCTGTTAGATGTTAGTTTGATCAGATAGATGCGATCATCTGTCGTAGCATCAGGGTACTTACGCAGGTAGTAATCAATGTCCTGTAAATAGACTTTGGCATCAGGTGAACCCGTAGGTCCTGGATCAAATTTGGTGATATTTTGCGCGATCTTGTCAAGGTCGCGATCTGAAGGGGCACACGCACGCTGTCCATGCGGTCGTCCGTATTCGAAACGGGAATCGGGCGAGGGAGCGCGGTGGGTGTCCCGGTGTTCATGTCTTTCCTTTAGGAGCAGTTGACATTCCTTGTAGTCTTTCTTCACATTTTCAAGTTGACCTTCAACTCTTCTGAGTTCCTTCTTTGTGTCTTGAAGGGCATCTTCAAGTTCATTGTTGTCTTGATGAAGCGTGTCATTGTTATGCATCAACGGTTCCTTTTGTGACTCTGCACGGTCCAAATCTTGTACCGCTTCATCCAGTTGATTTTGAGTTTTGTCATTCTCCTCTTGAGATTGTTCCAAATTTCCTTTCAGTGTTTCATTCTCTTCTTGGAGAGATAAGATCGTTGTTTGTTGATTTGCTAGCTCGTTCTCGGCTACCTTTAATCTTGCGACTAATGTTAGCGCAAACTTACCTAACACACTGGTGAGGTCCTTGCCTTCTGGTGGTTTTCCAGTGTGTTCATTCAAAAGTTCTTCAGTGAGTTGCTCCAATTCTTCGGGCTGTGTTTCCTTGACCCGTGTTGTGAAGCTAGAAATTAAATTAGAAGTCCATGCTTCCAATGTTGTTTGAAGGTC
The DNA here is from genome assembly GCA_020510985.1 of Pholidichthys leucotaenia. NCBI lineage: Eukaryota > Metazoa > Chordata > Actinopteri > Cichliformes > Pholidichthyidae > Pholidichthys > Pholidichthys leucotaenia. The sequence continues at coordinate 434,612,865 of CM035842.1, read as the reverse complement.
ATCCAGTTTGGTAAATTGGTCGGTTGTCTGTTGACTCATCATGTTTGACCGTTGTTGTTATTTAGCTTCTAAAAAAAAATTCAACTTGATGATTATTCTTAGGTTTAACCTTGAGATTTATTTTACAACCGTAATAGTTGAAAGTTCCTTTAGAATTTGTTTCAACTTGTAGGCTTGCAGGATGGGAAATAGAATTTTGAAATTATTTAGAAATGTAGTGATGCTTCAAATAATTTGTTCGTTGAAACTATGTTGTTAAATAAAGTTAAATTGAAATTGGTTTGAATTTGTTTCGCAAAACAAAACTGAAATTTCAATGGTGTGGATTGACTTCTTTCCTTTGATTTTCAAAGTCTAGTATTGGAATTTGTCATCAATAACTAGCTTTGGAATTTTGCAGAATGTCACTTTGAAGTGAGGAGTTTATTTACAAAAGAAATCCAAAAGCAAAAGAGGCTAAATGCTTTAAAGATTTAAGATTATAAGTTTCCACTTTCTTTTAAAGTTAAGGCTTTCCTTTGGTTTTATTTGTTAAAGCCTATTTTCAGTTGAAGCATTAAATGTTTAAAATATTTACAAATTAGAAACAAGTGAATTGTTTGAATATTTGGTGTCCAAGGATTTCTTAGGATTGAAGCCAATAGTGATCTTTCTTGATTGTGATCTATAAATTTCTTGTTTACAGAATAATCAATGTTTGCACCTTTTTGACTTTTCTTTTAAATCCTGGGAAAAATTTGAAAATTATGCAGGTTGGTTAAATGTTTTTCTTTTCCTGTAGAGAAAGCATGAATCAGAAATGACACAATGAGTTTAAATAACACCTAGAGCTTTGCTTAAGTGTTAATTGCTTAATGTGGTTTCCTAAATTTGAGAAAGAGGAAAACTTATAAATATTCAATAAGTCTGTAAGTTTGTTAAAATGCACAGGACTAATCCTACTTTAATGTTACTCTTGAGTAAACATCAGCATTAGAATCCTTAAGCTAAAACTGGGTTTCTGTGGGAAGGGAATCACACCATATCACATTTAAAAACAGCAAAATAAGCACACATATAGCTTCAAAGTTTGTAACTTTTTGCTTAAAAGTGTGTAAATATGTTTGCTTTTAGCTTAAAAGATTATAATATGTGGTTATATAAGTGATTAAATACAATAGAGGTGTTTGTATATGTTCCTGCTATAGGTATCTATGTAATGAATGGGATTCCACCCCTGAGAAAAAACTTTCAGAAGCCAACAGGTCTTTTTCCTTTTATTCTTGGCATAAAAGTTTGGATTAGTGTTAAATTTAGTTTATTCCGAATAATATGAACGGCTTTGAAGTTACTTTGAAGACTTAATTTGGTTATAAATCGTCTTTAAAGATTATAAGTTTAAATAAAATTGCAGTCCCTATGTTTCACCACAAGATGGAGGCAGTTTTCGTCTGCACTTCCAGAAGAGGAAACCCAATGACGTCGCAAGGAGTCAAGGATCTCTACTCAAAATGGCGGCTACAGGGAACTCTACCTAGACTTAAGATGGCGTCGCTGAGCCGATCTACACATGCGCGTCATGCACAGCTTGACGGTCGCGTGCGCGACTGAGCGTGCACGTGCCACGTGGATGCAGAGCTCAAGCTTCAGTCCATAAAACCACGCCTTGCTTTCCAAAGGCGGGAAAACTTCAGTCTCCCTAAACTTTATTCAACAAGTTTATACAATGGTTAATTCAATTAAATCCCAAGGGTTTGCTTCGCCTGTGGGGTGTTGAAATAACGGGGAAAACAAATAGGATTTCTTCGCTATTTTGTTTCCAGGCCTATTTTAATTATTCAGCGTGTAATCACTTTTAAGCATGCATTAAACAACAAAAACTAAACTGACTAGGGTGCAGTGGGGGTCTTCACCCCCACCTTGGTCAGCAGACACACAGCAGTTATCAGGAGTAATCAGGGGGGCGAATTCACCCCCTCCCCCTCGTGACACAGAGACAGACAATAGACTGGCTGCAGACAATGAACCACCTTTGTGAGTTAAAATTGACCAAAATCACACACAAGCTTATATATTATTTTCCTTCTGAGTCGTTTCAAGTTCAACCAAGCCTCACACGGGGCACAAATATATGTAACGTGAAATGTGGAATATTAATAAATAATAAATATGATCAGGTATGAATTATTTAATTTATATTGATGTATTGGAATCTGAGCTCAAATCTCATTTCATATACATCAGAAAAGTTAAACACTCGTAAGGGGCACCAGCTTCTATCTTTAAGAAGCAATTTGATCTTTAATTTCACTTTATACCTGTTTGATCACTCAATAAATTAATCAATAATCAGTCTCAAAAATTTTCCGTGAATTCGATACCTGGGCTTGAAACAGACTCAGAATGAAATAAATTCCCAACAACTTCTCATTTTAAATATTTATTAAACGAAATGATTAATAGACATCGAAATAATTTCATTAATCATAAAATCAATCTTGTAAATGATAGATTAACAATGTCAATATTTTTGGAACCAGGGTTAAACTGAGAAACGAATTTCTATCAGTTTGAGTTAACAGATTATCAAAAACAACGCAAATTTATGGAGAAAGTTTGCTAATTATGAAAAAGTCCTAAATTAATCTTAAGAAAATAAAAACTGAATTTTGATGAAAAGGAGAGTTATGTTAAGGGCTTCTTAATTTGCATCTGATTAGATATATAAATTAGTACCGAACCTCAAGTTTAATTCAGCAGATGAATTAAAGTTTTTTCAGCTCACGTGATCCTCAGTGATGGCAGTTCTGTCGTCCTTTTTCAGCCCAAAACTTTGTGGATGTGAGGGAAATATCTGCCAGCAGATACTTCAAGGGTTCACAGCTCGACCTTTAGATTCAAGCGGTCGAAGGAGGCTGGATTCTGGGCTGCATGACCCACAGTTGAAACGGGTCTTAGCCAGATGGTGCCGACGTCTCTTCAGAGTGATGTGGGACAGCTGTGTGTTGATCCTACAGCTGCACGTTATGTGGGAGCTGCGTCTTTCTTCAAGAGGTCTTCGGTAATAATTAAGAGATATCTAATCCGATTTCAAATTAGAAAAGAAACTTTCGGACTTTAGATAAAAATAGTTTTTGGGAGGTGCTTGGTCAAGAAAAATATTATAAAAATAAAGTCAAGATTAAAGTTTACCTTAAAATTAAACAAACGGCGGTTTTACAGAAAGTTTAACAAAAAGTGATAAATTAAGACTTGGAGTTTGACTCCGATTAAGAACTGAGCTCAAAGAAAAAGGAATTCCTAGGCATTTAAGAGAAGAAGAAAATACACAGTTACATGAATTACAAGTTATCTGCTCTGTGTTCAAAAAAACGCCATGTGGTCCTTTGTTCTCCCTTGCTGGGTGTAGGCAATGGGAGCAGCCGAAAAGAGAGAGAGGCGAAAAGCGCGTCCGGAGCAGAAAGAGCGTGGTGTCTGACGAAAAAGGCAAAAAGGGCTGAAACCGAGTCTCTCTCTCCTTTTTATAAGCTCTGTTGAGTTTCGCGGGATTCTGGCCTGACCGGAGTCTCAGCCAATGAGCGTCCTTCGTGGGCGGGCTCGATGAACTTTTAGTCCAATGAACAAACAGTCGATTGTTCGGAGTCCTTTGGGGTGAAGAGCTGTCGTGCAGCGATTGGCTGTGGGAGTCACATGGTTTTAGAGGCAAACTTTGATACATGATATCAGTCCACAGGAATACACAGTTTTAAATACATTGGAATGTACTGTTACACTCTTATGTATAACTAAACTAACCTTAGTGTATCTTATAAGCAGTGCTTATGAATCAACATGCAGGAATAAACATTCATTTAACATTACCATGCATATATATATATATATATATATATATATATATATATATATACTGTATATATATATATATATATATATATATATATATATATATATATATATATATATATATATATATAAAATCACAGATTAATGCATTTCACACATATTGATTTTCCACATCAAACACATCAGAGTCCATCTGCATTTTCATAATTCTGAAAAGAATGAAGGTTTAGAATTGAGTTTGTAATAATGTACTTTAAAGTTGTTTAAATCCAGCATGTCCACAGTTTAAGGAAATTAACTGAGTCGTGGATCTGTGTAGGTTTTATGGGGGCAATAAAAGTGCAGCAGGACATTGGGGAAATTCCTTAGGCTGGTTTTAACAAAAGGGGATTTCAGCTGTGGCCTGGGGGAAGAAAATCCATTTCTTTGCGTTACCTGGATGAAACAAAAATGTCTTTAAGCAGGAGAATAATTATTGCTGAGCCAAAGTGAGATGATGCTACACAATACAAAGGTGAACATCGCCATTTTCTTTCACACCACTACAATAGGCGAAGAAAATGGGGAAGTGGACTCTCTTATCATGCCTGCTTGTTGGAGTTCTTGGAGATGCTTACGGACCGCTTCCAGGTCATTTGGATGTATGGGACGTGCTCTGTGTTTGAACGGTGTTTCATCTGATAATTTGATTGTGTGTTTCACTTGATCCATTTTGCCAAATTCAAGATTTTTTTGTGCAAATACTTCGGGCATTTGACTGAGTCTTTCTGTTAGGCGCTCTTTCCATTCAGCGCTAATGTGGGGAGAGTCAAAGTTGAACTTCACAGTGGACTTTGGTTCAGTTTTGGACTTTGTAACTTTTACAGAGTGTTCTTGCGATAGGACTCGTTGATATGCACAGATTTCTCCAATGACACACTTCCGAGGGATTGTCACGTCATGTTCTGATTCATTGGTGAGTATAACTGGAACAAGGTAAGGTGCTCTTTAAGGTAAGTCTATGAGACATGGTTTTACCAGGATACCACCAGGTAAGGCTGACATTACCGGGTGTTCTAACAAGACAGATTTTTCACTGTTGCCGGCTGACACAGCTACAGCGCCATCTAGAACAACTGTTTGGCCTGCAGGAACTAACTGTGGCTCTTTGTGGCACATGGACACTAAACCAAGGCTAGTGTCTTTGGATTGTCTGTGCCGTAGCTCAAGGACTTTTAACACTGCCTTATAACCAAGTGACATGATTGGCTGCAGTTCAGAACATGCATCAGAGTACAGCTCGTAAAGTACATCTAATGCATTTGTCCCTATTAACACTAAGTACTGATCAGCTGCACGTACATCAGGGACCACTAAGGCAAGCGTTGGCACTTCGGCTTCAATACCGAGAAAGTCTTTTTGGAAAGTGACATGCATTTCAATGTAGCCTAAATAAGGTACACTCTGACTGTTAGCTCCCTCCACTTCTAACAGCTCAAAAAGTGGCTTAATCTTATGGTTGGATAAGTACCGTCTGTAATAGGACTCAGGGACAGTAGTCACCTGGGAGCCTGTATCTAACAAACAGCTCACAGTACAGCCATTCACTTTCACTTGTGCTGTACTTTTTGTACCAATTAGACCATTAGGAAAATTAAAGGGGTCTGTTTTGTAGTGTGACTTCAGTTTAGCACGTGTCTTGAATGGAGCTTTTGGTTTGGGACGGGTCATCTCTGAACTAGCCTCTGTTTGTCCCGCAACAGGGGTAGACTTCAGTTTTAAAGAAGATTGGGGGTTCCGGCTGTCCCAAATCTGTCTTTTTACTCTTAGTTCTTTGCGTTTTGCTGCTACAAGTGCAGGGTTTGGCACTGACTCACAAGTGGCTACAATATGCCCATCTTCGCCACAGCGGAAGCAATACCATGGTTTGGGCCTAGTACTGGGACGGCTGGACGAAGGTAAGTTTTCAGGTTTGGCATGGTCAGGTTTTTTATTTCCAGATTTCTTAGTTGGATCTTTCTTCGGTGGTGCTTGCTTCTTTTGTTTCACGACAGCAGCTAATTGGCTTTTTAGATCAGCGACTTGCTTTTTCAGTTCTTTCAGACTTTCCGACTCCACTTCACTATTTGTATTTGTTTCTGTGACTGTTTGTTCGTAGGAGGCTGCTTTTGGTTTTGTGGTGCCCAAGTGTTTTTTCATGCGTGTGTTTTTAAGATAAGATAAGATAAGCCTTTATTAGTCCCACAATGGGGAAATTCCAGGATTGCCACAGCACAGGGATAGCAACACTCAGAGCAACAATCAGAAGGCAAGAAAAAACAAGAGCAGCGAGTATACATATGTACAGTACATATAAACATAAATATATAGACACACGTTGCAGAGCATTGTAGCTAGATGGAATAAATATATAGATAGATAAACACACAGTGTGGAGCATTGTAGATAGATGGAATAGATATATAAATATATAAACACACAGTGCCCCTGGGGGGCCCCCGTGCTACTGATGGTGGTGTCGGACACACAGTCCCGGGTTCTCACAAACTGAGGCCGGTTCGTGAGGTAGTCCAGGATCCATGATGACAGGTGCTGGTCCACCCCTGCACGCAGCAGCTTGTCCTTCAGGATCATTGGTTGGATAGTGTTGAAAGCACTAGAGAAGTCAAAGAACATGATCCTCATCACATTCCCGGGCTTCTCCAGGTGGGACAGAGAACGGTGAAGGAGGAAGATCACCGCATCCTCCACCCCAATGCCATGCTGGTAGGCAAACTGGAGTGGATCCATCGCTGGTTCCACCAGGGGGCGGAGGTGAGCAAGGAGCAGTCTCTCCAGGGTTTTCATCAAGTGGGACGTCAAGGCCACCAGTCTGTAGCTGTTCAGGTCTTTGGGGTGGGAAGTTTTTGGTACAGGTACCACACAAGATGTTTTCCACAGCTGTGGTACCCTCCCCAGCTTCAGGCTCAGGTTGAAGATGTACGTCACAATCCCACACAGCTGGTCTGCACAGGACTTGAGGAGCTTTGCGCTGATGCTGTCCGGTCCCGACGCCTTCCTCGCCTTGATCTTCCTCAGCTCCGTCCTCACTCGGGTCCTGGTCAGGGTCAGGATGGGGGGCTGTGTGTTCGGAGTTGGGGGGGTGTTGGTGGAGTGGGGAGTGGGCAGCAGGACTTGATGTCTTTACAGGCAGCAGTGGTTGTTGTGCAGTCAGGGGGGAGGGCGGTTGGTCAAACCTATTGAAAAACAAATTCAGATTGTTCGCCCACTCCCTGCCCCCCGTGGCCTGGGGGGAGGTATTCTGAAGCCCAGAGATGGTTTTGAGGTTTCTCCAGACCCCGCTGATGTCGCTCTGTTGCAGCTTGTCCTCCATCTTCCTCCTGAAGCTGTCCTTGCCTTCTCTGATCTTTCTCCTCAGCTCCCTCTGTACGGACTTCAGCATCTCCCTGTTCCCCAACCTGAAGATCTTCTTCTCTCTCAGAAGTGTTTTAATCTCAGGGTTTATCCAGGGTTTGTTGTTTGAGCAACACCGCATGGTCTTGATGGGAATGGATTTGTCCGCACAGAAGCTGAGGTAGCCCCTGAAGGTGTGAATGAGGCCATCGATGTCCTCACCATGTGGATCGCAGAGCTGCTTCCAGGTGGTGGCTTCAAAACAGCCCTTTAGAGTGTCCATTGCCTCCTCAGACCATAACATCACTGTGTGCATGGCCGGGGGTTGTCTGTGCACTAGGGGTTTGTACACCGGCCGGAGATGAACCAAGTTGTGATCCGATCTCCCGAGTTGGGGGAGTTGTGATGAGGTGTACTCCTCCTTAGTGTTTGCGTAGAATAAGTCCAGTGTTTTATTGTCTCTAGTGTGGCATGTGACATACTGGGTAAACGTGGGTAGAACGGGAGACAGTGAAACATGGTTGAAATCGCCTGACATGAGGAGAAGAGCATCTGGGTGTTCTGTCTGCACCCTTCTGGTTACTGAATGGATGATGACACGCGCTGTCCCAGCGTTCGACATCGGATTTGCATAAACAACAATGCAGATCACGTGTGAGTGTTCTCTCGGGAGATATGTAGGCCGCATGCTAGCAGCTAGCAACTCAATGTCTTTGCTGCAGTGACGTTGTTTAACAGTGAAATGTCCCGGTCTGCCCCAGTTGTTGTTAACATACATTATCGATCCAAGATGGCGCCCACAGCGGTCGACATGGTGCTTCGCTGCGCTCTTTGTTTGTTTTTGTTTGTCAATTGTGTGTCTGCTTGCACTTATACCCGTGAAGAACTTCTAAATATCAGGACTTTCACCCCCACGGACCTCCTCCCAGTTTTTCTAGCCCCTGCCGCCGATCTGGTTTATTGTTTGGCTCGGAAAGTGAGACGGCGAAAGAGAGGTAGACGAGCGGGCGCTCTCGTGCGGCTTCGCAGGAGAGGCTCGCGAACGGCGCTGCCTGGCATATTTCTGTCCAATACCAACTCTCTCTCTAACAAGGTAGATGAACTGAGACTGCTGATGCGTTTTAAGGACCTCGCCTCCTCAGCTGTCCTCTGCTTTACTGAGACCTGGCTCCGGGAAAATATACCGGACAGCGCGCTGCGCCTCGACGGCTTCCAGCTCTTCCGTGCTGATCGTGACACAGAGCTTTCCGGCAAGACCACAGGAGGCGGTGTCTGCTTCTACATCAACTGCAGCTGGTGCTCTGATGTAACGGTAATTTCCAAACACTGTTCTCCTGCCTTGGAATTTCTTGTTATCAATTGCAAGCCCTTCTATTCCCCGCGGGAGTTTGCTTCTTTCATAATGATCGCTGTGTACGCCCCTCCCGACGCGGACACGCGCGAAGCTCAGCGCGTGCTCGCGGATCACATTCAACACACAGAGCGGAGTTTTCCAGACTCACTGATTATTGTGGCTGGCGACTTTAATCAGTGCAATCTGAGCCACGATCTCCCCCGCTACAAACAGTTTATTAAATGCCCCACCAGAGGATTAAACACACTGGATCACTGTTACACCACAGTGAAAGACGCATATCGCGCTGTTCCTCGCGCTGCGCTGGGATTATCTGATCACGTGATGGTTCACCTCATTCCCACATACAGACAGAGATTGAAGCTCACTAAACCTGTTGTGAGCACTACGAAGATACGGACCAGTGATGCTGAGGAGAAGCTGGAAACGTGCATGGAAATATCTGACTGGGGCATGCTTAAAGGAGCCACGCATGATCTGGATGAGTACACGGACACTGTGAACTCATATATCCACTTTTGTGAAGAGAACATTCTTCCATCACGCACCAGGGTGAGTTACTCTAATGACAAACCCTGGTTCACAGCTAAGCTCAGAAAGATCAGGAAGGAGAAGGAAGCAGCGCTGAAAAGTGGAGACAGGGACTGCTACAGGGAGGTTAAATACCGGTTTAACAGAGAGCTGAAGAGGGCTAAATCTCTATACTCAGAGAGACTCCAGCAGCAGTTCACTGCTAATGATTCGGCTTCCGTGTGGAGAGGACTGAGGCAAATCACCAACTATCGACCTAAGGCTCCTAAAGGTCAGGATGACAAAGCCCTTTGTCAAAGACTGTCCCAACACTATGCCCGTTTTGACACCTCGTCATCTGTGTCCAACTCCCCCCCTCCCTCCAGCTCCACAGCCTCCACATTCCCTACTTCATTTAAGGCACCCCCCCCCCCCCCTCCTCCTCCCCTCCCCTTATCATCAGTGAGCAGGATGTGCTCAAACAGTTCTCCAGACTGAACCCGCGCAAGGTCCCCGGCCCAGACGGCGTGTCTCCCTCCACCCTGAGACTCTGTGCGAAACAGCTGGCTCCTGTATTCACAGACATTTTCAACACCTCCCTTAAGTTATGCCACGTGCCGTCCTGCCTCAAATCCTCCACCATCATCCCTGTCCCCAAGAAGCCACGGATCACTGGACTTAATGACTACAGACCTGTAGCGCTCACCTCTGTAGTCATGAAGTCCTTTGAGCGCCTGGTCCTGTCCCACCTCAAGTCCATCACCACCCCTCTCCTGGACCCGATGCAGTTTGCCTACCGAGCCAACAGGTCTGTAGACGATGCAGTCAACCTGGCCCTCCACTCCATCCTGCAGCACCTGGACTCCCCGGGAACCTACGCCAGGATCCTGTTTGTGGACTTCAGCTCCGCATTCAACACCATCCGCCCCGCTCTGCTCCGGGACAAGCTGTCCCTGCTCAACGTGCCTGACTCCCTCTGCAGGTGGATCATCGACTTCCTGACGGACCGGAGGCAGCATGTGCGGCTGGGAAAGACTGTCTCAGACTATACTAGCATCAGCACCGGATCACCCCAGGGCTGTGTACTTTCCCCCCTACTCTTCTCCCTTTACACCAACTCCTGCACCTCCAGCCACCAGTCTGTCAAGTTGATCAAGTTTGCGGATGACACCACCCTCATCGGGCTCATCTCCAACGGCGACGAGTCCGCCTACAGGAGAGAGGTGGCCCAGCTGGCGTCCTGGTGCAGCAATAACAACCTGCAGCTGAACGCTCTGAAGACAGTGGAGATGATTGTAGACTTCAGGAAAGTCACTACTCCTCTGCCCCCCCTCACCCTCTCAGGCTCTCCCATCACCACTGCTGATTCCTTCCGCTTCCTAGGCACTACCATCACCAGGGACCTCAAATGGGAGCTGACCATCAGCTCACTCATCAAAAAAGCCCAGCAGAGGATGTTCTTCCTGCGGCAGCTGAGGAAGCTCAAGCTACCCACCAAGATGTTAGTGCAGTTCTACACAGCCATCATCGAGTCCATCCTCACCACCTCCATAACCGTGTGGTACGCAGGAGCCACTGCCAGGGACAGACTAAGGCTGCAGCGCGTCGTGCGCACTGCTGAGAAGGTGATCGGCTGCAAGCTCCCATCTCTCCAGGATCTGTACATCTCCAGGACCCGGAGGCGTGCTGGCTGGATCATAGCCGATCCCTCACACCCTGGTCACGTACTGTTTGCCCCCCTCCCCTCTGGTAGAAGACTTCGGTCCATCCAGACTAAAACCTCCCGTCACATGAACAGCTTCTTCCCCTCTGCCATTAGACTGCTGAACACTAAGTGACTTATTGACTCTCGTGCACCATGTACAGCAGCTCAACCAGACTCATGTCAATCATCACTGTTTTCTTCCTGCATTACCGACTGCACTATATAGTTCTCCACAGTATCTGCTGCTGGCTAATATATATTTTAACTGTTGACCAGTATCACTTAATCTTATCCTACACTTTATTACATGTATAGTTTATTTCTCTTATCCTATCATGTTTAATGTTGCAGCATTGTACCGAGACAAATTCCTAGTTTGTGTACTACATGAACAATGGCAATAAACCTGATTCTGATTCTGATTCTGATCAGTCCACTGCCCCTTGCTTTGCCACTGTCTGGTGTTCGGTCTGCCCGTATCATGTGGAAACCCTCCAGCTCAATGTTAGCATCTGCTGCTAGTTCAGTTAGCCACGTCTCAGTAAAAAAAAGGAGAGAGCACTCCCGGTATGTGCTATCGTAACGGCAGATAGCCGCTAGCTCATCTGCCTTTCCCAGTATAGAGCGTACATTCCCCATAATAACGGATGGGAAGGTGGGTCTGTACCTTATACTCTTTGTCCGCCGTCTAACACCAGCCCGACAACCACGTTGTTTTCGCCTTATTTCTCTCGGTACGTCGAGTTTTGTCGTCAGCACCGAGTGGCGATTAAGTGCAAGCAGCTGTTCCCTGCTGTACCGTCTCCTGCTGTAGACAGTGGCTCCGTCCGCCGGCTCGGGAGGCATTTTGGGGCGATCTGTGTGTCTGTGATGTATAAAGTGTGTAAAGAAAGAAAGAAAAAAACTCAGAATTGAGCCGCTGTTGCAAAAGGCAGCCGACTCTTGTGGCGCTGGAAGGTTTTTTTTTTTTTAAATCATCTGCAAACAACAAAGATGAGATCCTGTGGTCACTAAGCATGACACCCTCCATTCTCTGGCTGTGCCTAGAAATCCTGTCCATAAAAATTATGAACAGGATCAGTGACAAAGGGCAGCCCTGGCGGAGTCCAACTCTCACTGAGAATGAATCCGACCGAGTGCTGGCAATACAAACCAAACTCTCACAACGGTTGAACAGAGACCAAATAGCTTTTAACAATAATCCCGATTCCCCATACAAAAATCCACAAGGGACGCGGTCAAATGCCTTCTCCAAGTCCACAAAACACATATAAACTGGTTGGACAAACTCCCACGAACCCTCGAGATTTCTCGAGAGGGTACAGAGCTGGTCCGATGTGCCACGACCAGAACGAAAACCACATTGCTCCTCCTGAATCCGAGGTTCAACCAACTGCCGGACTCTCCTCTCCAGTACCTTGGCATAGACCTTCCCAGGGAGGCTGAGGAGTGTGATCCCTCTAAAGTTGGAGCACACCCTCCGGTCCCCTTTTTTGAAGAGAGGAACAACCACCCCAGTTTACCATGCCAAAGGCACTGCCCCCGACCTCCACGCAATGTTGCAGAGGTGTGTCAACCATGACAGCCCAACAACATCAAGGGCCTTGAGGTACTCAGGGCGAATCTCATCCACCCCCGGGGCCCGGCCACCAAGGAGGTTTTTAACCACCTTGGCGACCTCAGCCCCTGTGATAGGCGAGTCATCCCCTTCGTCCCAAAACCCTGCTTCCTCTGTGGAATGCGTATCAGTGGGATTGAGGACCGCCCAACGATATCCCCAGTCAAAGTCAACAGTGTCCCATCCGCACTATACACAGTGTAGAGGGGGAGCTTCTTTCCCCTCCTGAGCCGCCGGTCAGTTTGCCAGAATCTCTTTGAGGCTGACCAAAAGTCTTGTTCCATGGCCTCACCGAACTCCTCCCATACCCGGGTTTTTGCTTCAGCAACAACCCGAGCTGCACTCCGCTTGGCCTGCCAGTACACCTCAGCTGCTACGGGAGTCCCACAAGCCAACCAAGCTTGAAAGGACTCCTTCTTCAGCTTAATGGCTGGTGGTGTCCACCACTTGGTTCGGGGGTTGCCACCACGAGATGCACCGACCACCTTGAGGCCCCAGCTCTGGACCACCTCTTCAACAACAGAGGTGGAGAACATGGCCCATTCAGACTCCATGTCTCCAGACTCCTTCGGAATGTGGTTGAAGTTCTTCCGGAGGTGGGAGTTGAAGACCTCCCGGACAGGGGCCTCAGCCAGAAGCTCCCAGCACACCCTCACTATACGTTTGGGTCTACTAGGTCTGAATGGCTTCCTCCCCTGCCATCGGATCCAATTCACCACCAGGTGGTGATCAGTTGACAGCTTTGCACCTCTCTTTACTCGGGTGTCCAAGACATACGGTCGCAGGTCTAATGACACGATAACAAAATCGATCATTGACCTGCGACCTAGGGTGTCCTGGTGCAAGGTGTACATATAGATAGATAGATAGATTAGTTTATCTGACAGGGACAGTGCAATAAACATAGACAATTAATCAATGACAATCAATCTGATGTGTTGCACATGGAGTGTATAGCTATTAGCTAATTTGCAACTCTTGTCCCTGGATGGGCTTTAGAAAAGAGAATCAAGTAAAGAAAAGAAAAGAAATAAAGAAAATACACAATAACCACATACATCAATGCAAACAGATTATAAATATACAATTATAAATATTATAAATACTATAAATACACAATTATAAGTATTATAAATATTATAAATACACAAATATAACAACCTGACTCACATTTGCCTATTTCAGGCCTCCCTCCCTTCGTCACTCACTATAAACAAACACATTCATTCCTTCCCTTCATTCACTCTCACCTTGTAGACAATCAATTCATACATGAGTACATTCTTGTTTATTTTTCAGCCAGTTTTTAACCTTTTTAGTGAATGTTTTAAAGTCCGTTATTATTTTAATTTCATTTGGCATTGTGTTCCAGATGTGACTGCCCTTTATAGAGAATGCTGTTTGTCCAAATGTGGTTCTGCGGTGGAATATTTTACAGTTATTGTTAACAGAACTCCTGGTGGCTCTGCTGCTGTCCTGTCTTTGGATGAAACCAGCAAGTGGCTCGGGTGCTGATTTATGGAGACATTTGAACGTTAATTTCAGAAAACAGAGGTCAATGAAACTCTCAAAACTCAATAGGTTGTATTTTTTTAAAACATTACAGTGATGCCACCTAATGGGCTTTTTGTCCAAGATTTTTAGGGTTTGATTATATAATGAACCTATATGTCTTATTGTGGAAGGGGCTGCTTGAGCCCAGACTGTCAACAGTATGATATATGAGAAAAAACCATAGAATGCATATACAGTGCAGCTGCTTCGTAAGGTATGTAATATCTAATTAATTTAAAGCAGTTCAGATTTTTTTTTACTGTTTTTGAAATTTTCTTTATATGAAGATTAAATTTGAGTTGAGGATCTAGTACAATGCCAAGGTATTTGAATTCTGTAGCTAAACTGATGTCATGATCATGTATATTAACTTTAAAACGTTGCAGGTTACATTTTTTGATTGGAAAGCACATTGAGACTGTTTTCTGAAGGTTTAGCAATAGATGGTTCTGGAGGAGCCACTCTTGGACATCAACCATACTTGTAGACAGTACATCTGCAGCCTGTGCTGGAGTCTTGGCAGCTGTGTAAATAACTGCATCATCTGCATAAAGTTGGCATGTTGCAGCTGAGCAGTGTAACGGCAAGTCATTAATAAAAATGCTGAAAAGTAATGGACCAAGAATGGACCCTTGTGGGATACCCATGCGGTTGTTTAAGAATGAGGATTTATCCTGGTGAACTTTTACACACTGTTCTCTATTCTGGAGATAAGATGCAAACCATTCTAATGTATCTGGGGAGAAGTTAAAAGTTACCATTTTGGATAAAAGCAAACTGTGGTTTACAGTATCGAAAGCCTTTTTGAGATCTAGAAAAACAGCTCCTACCACATTACCCCTGCCCAAGGACTGTTTGACGTTTTCAATAAGGCAACAATTTGCTGTTTCTGTTGAGTATCCTGGTCTAAAACCAAATTGATGTGGATGAAGGAGTTGACTGTCTTGTAAGTAGTCTATCAGCTGTGTAGCTACAACTTTTTCAAGAACCTTAGACAGGACTGGTAAGATAGAGATTGGGCGGTAATTGCATATATCGTCTTTACTGCCTGATTTATGAACTGGTATGACGACAGCTTTTTTCCAGCCAGATGGAAATGTACTAGACCTAATGGAGAGATTAATGAGATGAGTCAGTGGTTTGATTAATATTTTGCTGTGCATTTTGAGAAAGGAGGTGCTCATGTTGTAGATATCATTAGTTTTTGAGTTTGACAGTGTTTTAACAATACCAACAATTAACTCCTCATTTACCTCATAGATGTGAAAAGAATCTGTTGGAAGTATGGAATTTGTGTTGTTGAGCACATTTGGCGGCACAAAGTTTTTTTGTCAAGTCTTCCACAGAGCCCACAAAATATGAATTAAATTCATTTGCCAATGTAGCCTCGTCACTGATGGTCTTGCCATTGATTCTAAGTTCCTTTACCCCCTTCTGATCATTTTTTCACAAGTTATTTAAATGCCTCCATAGGGAACTGTTGTTACCCTTTGCATGATCTATCAGTTTATTGTAATAAGATACTTTTGATTTTCGCAGCTCTTGTACCACTTTATTTCTTAAACTTTTGTACACAAGGTGATCATTTTGCAGTTTAGAGGTTAATGATGTTTTCAATGCAGAGTCTCGCCTCTTCATAATTTTCTTATTTCATTATTTAACCATGGTAGGTTAATCTTCTCTTGTCTACTTTTAATTTGCTTTGTAAATTTTTCTATGGACTTAGTAATTGTTGCAGTTATAAAGTTACAACAATCATCTACTTCGTTTATTGACATGAGCTGCTCCCAATTTTGATTCTCTAAGTAATGTTCAAACTCCTCATTTTTTGATTTGGGAATAATAAAATTTGGTTTGTCAATATCGACTCCTCCAAAATATTGTAGTCGCTTTTTAGTGAGTTTTCTGACAGCAAGAACCATGTTATGATCTGAGAGACCAGTTACAAGATTATAGGTTCTGGTTATTCGTTTTGGTTTATTAGCGAATACCATGTCAATAAGTGTTCTCGGTTGTTTGGTTATCCTGGTGGGTCCTTTGATCATTTGTTTGTAATTAAATTTAGTCATGAGGCTTTTCAGTTTCTGTTTTTCCTTATTATCAGACCAGTTGATATTGAAATCACCATAAAATATGGTTTCTCTGCTCCTCTCAAGTTGTTTAACCAGATCACTTAATTCATTATAAAAAGAAGAATTGTGTGAGGGTGGGTTGTACAATACTGCGATGTTGAAATTCATTACCGGTGAGAGACATACATTAACTGCTAAACATTCAAGTGAAGTATTCAAATTAACCAATTGGCATTTAAATTTCTCTTTGATGTAAATTAAAACACCTCCTCCCCTCCCTGGCTGCCTGTCTTTTCTAAAACACTGATAGCCCATAATATCGATCATATTGGTGTCAATGTTACTGTGTAGCTAGCTTTCTGAGAGACAAAGATAGTCCAGATTTGAGTCAGACAGCAACACCGAAATCTCATCTCTTTTGGGGATTATGCTTCGTATGTTTAGATGTCCGCCGAGGATCCGCTTTGGTTTAGCCTTTGCGTCCCAGAGAACTCGTGCATGATTAACAGTTTGGAAAAATAGATGTTGTTTTTGCTTTTGAACAGCACGGTTTTCGGATTTCGCCTCATTTGTAATTTGTTTAACCGCTCCTGTTTCCAAAAGTTTGGACGTAGCGCAGCTGTTTACAGCAGGATCAGACATGTGAGTCTGTTCAGTGCAATTCGACTCACCCGACTCGCTATGAAGGGCCGTAGATAGAAACAACCAATTCGCCAGCTCAGATGTTTGTGCTAACCCAGTGGTCTGCTGTTTAATAGTGGCAGGTCCAGGGTTAAGGTGAATATCCCCTGCCAGAAGTAGCAGTGCTAATAGTACTTTAACTGTAAAGCCTCTGCCATATTGTGATATTTGCTTACCCTTCATGTTTGTCTTGTTTTGGGAGCCTTTTCTCAGTGCTTTTGCAGACCAGATAGAGTACAGGGTGAAATGTCCATGTCCAAATCCATATAAATAAAACTTTTTAGCTTCACCTTTAGTTGAGTTGTCCAGAAAACCCTTCTTGTTGCAGTTACAGAGACACAAAGATAGTAATAAGAATAAGTATATAGACGTATATATTGACACCCTTATGCTAGAACATGGTGTTCGTTATGGACAGACTGTGGTTATCACAGAAGTCCAATAACTGAACACCACTCGGGTTCAGATCGGGCAGGCCGTTCCTCCCAATCACCCCCCTCCAGGTTTCACTGTCATTGCCCATCTGCGCATTGAAGTCCCCCTGTAGGACAACCCTCCAGCACCCCAGTCCCTGAGTCCAAAAAGGGTGGGTACTCTGAAACATCATTTGGTGCATAGGCACAAATGATGGTCAGGACCCGTTTCCCAACCCGAAGGCCCAGGGAAGCAACCCTTTCGTCCACCGGGGAAAACTCCAATATAGAGGCAGCAAGGTGGGGGGATACAAGAATACCCACCCCTGCTCGTCGCCTCTCGCCCAGGGCAACTCCAGAAAAGGCCAAGCTCCAGCCCCTCTCCAGGAGACTGGTTCCGGAATCCGAGCTGTGTGTTGAGGTGGCGCAGGTGTAGTGTGACCGACTACTGATCGGAGAGTCATGGGTTCGATTCCCGCTCTGTCTGCTGTCCGCTTGTCGAAGTGTCCTTGAGCAAGACACTGAACCCCCAGTTGCTTCTGGTGGCCTGGTTAGCGCCTGTGTGTGTATGGCAGCTCTGCCACCATCAGTGTGTGAATGGGTGGATTGCAGGATCTGTAAAGTGCTTTGGCCATCCTAGATGAGAAGAAAAGCACTATATAAGTGAACGCCATTTGAGGTGAGGCCAACTATATCTAGCCGGTATCTCTCAACCTCGTACACCAGCTCAGGCTCCTTCCCCACCAGAGAGGTGACATTCCATGTACCAAAAGCCAGTCTAGAAAGCTTGGGATCAGTCCGCCAAGGCCTCCGCCTTTGGCCGCCACCTAATCCACATAGCACAGGACCCCCATGATCCCTCCTACAGGTGGTGAGCCCACTGGAGGGCGGACCCATGTAACTCCTTCGGGCTGAGCCTGGCCAGGTCCCATGGGTGGAAACCCAGCCACCAGACATTAGCCTTTGAGCCCCTCTCCCAGGCCTGGCTCCAGGGTGGGGCCCCGGTAACCCCATACTGGGCGGGGTACACTTAATCCTTGGTATACAATTTATCATGAGAGTCTGTTGGATCGTTCTTAGTCTGGCCCTTCACCCAGGACCAGTTTGTCTTGGGTGACCCTATCAGAGGCAAATTGCCCTGGACAACATAGCTCCTGGGATCACTGGGGCACGCAAACCCCCCCAGCACAATAAGGTGACGATCTATGAGGGTGTCTGTTGAATCACAATTCAAAAACATTGTCTGATTTCCATTGGTTAATTTTCATAGAATTTTTATTTATTACCACTTTTTTCAGCTTCAAGTTATTTCTGTGACCATTGTGGGTTTTTCTTTTATTAACAGAGGGGTACCAACAATTTTGTCCACGTCTGTATATCAGTCATCACATGAAGAACTGACCCAGGATCAGTTATATTGATGACTTTTTTACGTGACTTGTGATGTGGCACCAGTGTTATGAAGAATGTTGCTTTCTTCTCAAATCCCAGTGATTTCTCTGCTTCCCAACCATCCTTTGTCCAGTGTGACATTTCAGTCGCAGAGAAACCCAAACACTAATCTTCTAAACGAGCAGCTGCTGAAGTCTAAAACATTTTCATCACATGAACATCTTATTTATGTCCTCATTTGTCTTCAGAAGCTGTTCTCACTGTTTGATAGATACCAGAGAAAAGCCAAAATCCACCAGTGGGTGTTGATCCATGGGCAGACCATCAAGAAAACAGTGTCAGACCTGTACCCCAGCAAGACTCCCGCAGAGTTATAGAAGAATCCAATGATGCACTGATGGGGCTAGATAACCTGGTATTCCTGGTAGATACACTAACTTCTCCAGGCATCTGGTATAAGTGATGGAGGAGCAGAACTCTTACTTACAGCTGGCAAAGCGGACCAGTCCATCAGAGAAGACGAAGACCCTGAGTGGGTTGTAGGACGTGACATAGACGTTGATCCTAAGGTCAAACTTGTTCCCGCTGATGAGGTAGGGCTTATGAAGATACCTGCAGACAGAAGCTCAGGTTAGTCTAGGGACGTGGAGTCACACGTGGAACGTGTTCTACCACTGAAGACGTTTCTGTCTTACTTCTGAACAAGCAATGGTCTTTTATGAGGAACTTGGCTCCATTTGCGGATCACCTGGATACCATTTCCTCTGGCTGATGCTGGCTGTTGAAGGAACGAGAAGACATGACTCACAGCAGTGATAACACCGA
This sequence comes from Pholidichthys leucotaenia, assembly GCA_020510985.1. Lineage (NCBI taxonomy): Eukaryota > Metazoa > Chordata > Actinopteri > Cichliformes > Pholidichthyidae > Pholidichthys > Pholidichthys leucotaenia. The sequence goes on along the minus strand of CM035842.1, from coordinate 434,593,547 downwards.
AGATGACTAGAGACAATGACTAGTGACCTAACAGGGACAGTACTCGGAGCAAAGGTGATGTTAGATGTTGATGACTGGACATGAGGAGCACTCTTAAGTCACATTTAGAAATGTCCTGTTTGGTTGTTCTAGCAGACTCAGAAGATCAGTTAAGTAAACCATCATGATTTATCATTTTTAAAACTACGGCCAAACCAGAATTAAATTTAGAAGTGTTCCACTACTGTTGGAATGAACAAATTAAAGTTTGTTCAAGTATTTCTTCACACGGAGGGACAGCATGGTTTGAAACAAGAGCGACAAAAATATCTTCTGGTCAATTTTTCATTATCTGTAAAAGATTTATGACTTGTTTATTCACATTTGTCCATTTTCCACATCAGACTGTAATGTTTTACCAAGATTTGGGATTTAATCCCTTTGTTGACTTTTTCATAAATTTTGATATTTTGACCACAATCGTCTGCTTTTCTCATAAAATTTTCTGCTTTTGTACATTTGTTACTTTTCACATAAAGGTGCAGCAGTTTTTGAATAATTTTTTTGGCTTTTTCCTGCATATTTTGTGGTTTTTTCTCCCTCATAAAATTATAACCTTTTCCTTAAATTTTGAAAATTTTGAGCAAAAATTTTGAGCTATTCTGGCAAATTTGTTTGTAAAATTTTTACTTCTTATAAATAAAACTACAGTGTTGTTTATTTAATTCAGTTCAATTAAACTTAGATAGATAGATAGATAGATAGATAGATAGATAGATAGATAGATACTTTATTTCAAACAAAAAAGTATAACAAAAACAAAACAAATGACAAATGCAATAAAGTAACAGTATACAGTGTTCGAAAGGGAGAAGGAAGAAGTGAACACTTATTAATTCCATTTCCTCTTTTCCATAAATACACCCATATGAATTAATAATAATTATAATATTATTATAATTAATTATAATAATTATATAATAATATATAATATTATAATATTATATTATAATATATTTATATTATAATTAATAATAATAATACTAATAATAATAATAATAATAATAATAATAATTAATATATTTATATTATAATTAATATTATAATTATAATATATTATAATTATAATTATAATAATAATAATATATAATTAATTATAATAATAAAAATTACCACCTTTAAGACCCCAAATAAACAATTTACTCTATTTTTTTACAAATCAACATTAACACCCATCCATCCTAACATACATTGATGTCCATACATCAAAACCAGCCTCAAACAACACAGATATACACAGTGCTGTCCCACCCACCATTCCATAGTTGTCACGCCGCGCCATTCATCAGCGGCGCCACCTGCTCACGCACCTGCCAATCATCAGCGGCGAGGGATAAAGGCCGTCTCGCCCGGAGGCTCGGCCTGAAGCCGTCAGACTTCGTCCCTCACCGTTGTGAGCATACTTCCCTTCAGCATAACCATTTTGGTAAGAAGATCGCTTACCTTTTCTCTTCAGTCTTCTCCCCTGTGCACAGGTGGATTTCCCAGCGGCGGACATCTCCTCTCCATCGCCCAATCCTCGCTGCTGCACGGAGCTCTCCAGGTGGCTGTCTTCCGGGCTTCACCCCCTTGTTGTGCCAGCTGTCCTGACCCACCAAGGTTGCTCGGCTGTACGGTCACCTGCCTCTGTGCCTGGAGCAGACACCATCACCAACACATTTACATCCCGCAGACACGCACTCATTCACTCCTGCTGTTAATAAACTCTTTGAACTACTCTAAGCCTGTGTGTGTGCGTCTCCTGAGCCGTGCGTTATGTCAGTACGGCTTCAGCAGAGCGGCTCGGCGGACGGCGGGCTCGCACACCGGTTTTCCACTCTCGAGGCTAGAGTGGATCAAATAGCTTATCAACAACAGGTGATCTTTAATCAATTATTGAATTTAACTAACCGGTTGGGCCGCTTGGATCCTCAACAGCCGTTCCCCCCGGCTCGCCAGGGTGGCGCGGCTCCTGCTGTTCCAGCGGCCGTCCAGCCGGCTCCAGTGGCACCGGTTCGGCTCACACCGATTCCGACCCCCGCCCGCTTTAGCGGTAAGCTCGGCGGAGCGCGGGGGTTCATTATGCAGTGTGAGTCCGTGTTCCACCTTGTGCCCGGAGATTTTCCCTCGGATCACAGTCGGATTGGTTACATAGGGAATCTTCTGGAGGGGCGTGCGTTAACTTGGACCTACGCCGTAATGGCGAGGCCCAGTTATGCCACCCTCACCTATGACCAGTTCGTGAGGCGCTTCCTGGAGGTCTTTGACCATTCTCAAACCGAGACGGTCCAGGTCGATCGGCTCCTCGCTCTCCAGCAGGGAGGCCGGTCGGCAGCGGACTACTCGGTCGACTTCCGGGTAGCGGCGGAGGAATTGGGCTGGGAGGATCGCTCCCTCTGTGGCCTGTTCCTCCGCAGCCTCAATAGTGATCTGAGGGATGAACTGGCTGGACGGGATATCCCTGGGACGCTAGCGGAGCTGACATCCTTAGCGATAAGTTTGGATAACAGGCTGCGCGAGCGCTCCTCGGGGCGGAAGTCTTCTTCTTCTCGCCCTCGTGGAGTCTCGCCGCACCTGTTCCAAGCTCGCCCCCTGGCGGCGCCGCCAGCATTGTGCCCCGAGGAGTCGGAGCCGATGGTGACGGGCTGGACCAAGCTTTCCCCTGCGGAGAAACAACGCCGCCGTGAGTTGGGCCTCTGCATGTATTGCGGAGGTGACCAACACACTGTGGAGCGATGCCCGCGGAAAGCCAGTCGGCGGGGTCCGCGAATCGCTGTAGGGAGCCTCGCGGATCCCAACCGGTTAGACTCTCTCACCCAATTAAAGCTGCCCATCCGTTTTTGCCACAATCCCACTGGGCACCTCACCCACGCACTGGTGGATTCGGGCGCAGAGGGCAGCTTCATTTCACAAGGCCTGGCAACCCGATTGGGCATCCGCTGTCAGGCATTAAAACACCCCATCTCCCTGGTCCATCTCTCCCGTGCCTCCCTTGGGAGAGTTTCTCACCAGACCATGCCTGTCCCAGTCATCATCTCAGGGAACCACCGGGAGGAGATGGTATTTTACGTCCTGCCCAACTCTGTGTCGCCCGTCATCCTGGGGTATCCCTGGCTACGCCTCCACAACCCTGTCCTGGACTGGAGGTCCGCTGGGGTATCGGCATGGAGTACCTTCTGTATGGGCACCTGCCTTCAGTCCGCTGCCTGCTCCCCATCCGCGGCTCCCCCTGTGGCGGATACAGCACCTCCGGACCTGTCACTGGTGCCTCCAGAATTTCACGACCTGGGTATGGTATTTAGCAAATCGAAAGCTATGTCTCTTCCCCCGCATCGACCATATGACTGTGCCATCAACCTCCGCCAGGGGGCTCCCCTGCCATCTGGTCGGCTCTACAGCCTGTCGGCGCCGGAGAAGGAGACCATGAATACATACCTAAAGGAATCTCTGAGCGCTGGGATTATTCGCCCATCGTCGTCACCCGTGGGGGCAGGGTTTTTCTTTGTCGGGAAAAAGGACGGATCCCTCCGCCCCTGCATAGACTACCGAGCGCTGAATGACATCACTGAGAGGGACCGTTACACCCTGCCCCTCATGGACACTGCCTTTCACTCCCTCCAGGGGGCGACCTGGTTTACCAAGCTGGATTTACGCAGCGCTTACCACCTCGTCCGGATCCGGGAGGGAGATGAATGGAAGACAGCCTTCCGTACCCCGAACGGCCACTTTGAGTATCTCGTCATGCCGTTCGGGCTGACCAACGCTCCTGCCGTCTTTCAGCGCCTCATTAATGACGTCCTCCGGGATTTCATCGGCCTTTTTGTGTTCGTCTACCTGGATGACATCCTTATCTTCTCCAGGTCCAGGGACGAGCACCAGGTCCATGTGAGGCGGGTCCTCCAAAGACTGCTGGAGAATCGTCTGTACGTGAAGGCTGAGAAATGCGAATTCTACGCTAGGACCACATCCTTCCTGGGATTCATCATCGCTCAAGATCAGGTGCTCCCAGACCCAGAGAAGGTGAAGGCGGTGGTGGAGTGGCCTACTCCCGCATCCCGGAAGCAGGTGCAACAGTTTGTTGGCTTCGCCAATTTTTACCGCCGCTTTGTCCCAAATTTCAGCTCGATCGTCGGACCGCTGACCCGCCTCACGTCCCCGAAGGTCCCGTTCCGGTGGACTGAAGAGGTCGCTGCTGCCTTTAGGGCGCTGAAGGCGGAGTTCTCCTCCTCCCGGGTCCTTCGCCAGGTCGACCCCGCGCTGCAGTGCATTGTGGAGGTGGACGCATCGGACACGGGAGTGGGAGCAGTGTTATCCCAGCGGTCACCTGACGATGGCGCCAAGCGGCCGTGCGCCTTCTTCTCCCGGCGCCTGTCCCCGGCGGAGAGGAACTACGATGTGGGGGACAGAGAGCTCCTGGCCATTAAACTCGCCTTACAGGAGTGGCGCCACTGGCTAGAGGGGGCGGACCTGCCGTTTGTGGTCCTGACGGACCACAAGAACTTAGAGTATTTACGATCTGCCAAGCGCCTGAATGCCCGCCAGGCGTGCTGGTCTTTGTTCTTCGCTAGGTTCCGCTTCTCGATCACCTTCAGGCCGGGCTCCAAAAACGGCCTGCCTGACGCCCTCTCTAGGCAGTTCACCCCCGTGGAGGCTGAGGAGACGCCCCACACTATCCTGCCCAGGTCGTGCGTCCTCGGTGCCATCTCTTGGGACATTGAAGACAAGATCCGGAAGGCGCAGGAGGTGGAACCTGATCCTGGCGGCGGACCGGAGGGAAGACTGTTCGTCCCATCTGCGGTCCGAGGAGAGGTCATCCACTGGCTCCACACCTCCCGGCTCACCTGTCATCCCGGCACCTCTCGGATGATCAGCCTCCTCCAGCGGTCCTTTTGGTGGCCAGGCCTGCGGAGGGATGCAGCCCGCTACGCCCGGGCTTGCCCAATCTGTGCCACCAGCAAGTCGGGAAATGCCCCCCCAGCGGGTCTGCTCCAGCCTCTGCCCGTCCCCGGCAGGCCCTGGTCGCACATCGCACTGGACTTCGTCACCGGACTCCCCGTTTCCAACTCCTTTGACACCGTCCTGACCATTGTGGACCGTTTCTCCAAGGCGGCGCACTTCATTCCCCTGCGGGGTCTCCCTACTGCCCTGGAGACGGCGGGCCTCCTCGTCCAACACGTGGTCAGGCTGCACGGGATTCCGGTGGACGTGGTCTCGGACCGGGGCCCCCAATTTTCGTCCGAGGTTTGGAGATCCTTCTGTAACGCCATCGGAGCCAAGGTGAGCCTCTCCTCCGGCCATCACCCCCAGTCTAACGGGCAGTGTGAGAGGACCAATCAGGAGCTGGAGGCTGCGCTCCGCTGTGTTACCAGATCCAAGCCGACGTCCTGGAGCAACCATCTCGCCTGGGTGGAGTATGCCCACAACACCGCCCGCTCTTCTGCAACGGGGATGTCCCCCTTCAAGGCGTCCCTGGGTTACGACCCCCCGCTGTTTCCAGCGCAGGAGAACGAGGTGACTGTCCCCTCCGTTAGGGCGCACCTTAGGCAGTTCCGCTCCACCTGGGCTGCCGCGCGTCATGCGCTTTTACGCACAGCGGAGCGCAACAGGACCGTGGCGGACCGGCACAGAAGACCTGCCCCGGCGTACAGAGTTGGGCAACTCGTGTATGTGTCTACCCAGGACGTCACATTAAAAGGCGAGAGGAGGAAGCTGGCACAGCGATTCATGGGTCCCTTTCCCGTCACCCGGATCATCAACCCGGTGGCTGTGCGCGTGGCTATCCCCCCCTCCCTCCGCATCCATCCCACTTTCCATGTGTCGAGGGTGAAACTGGCAGTCACTGACCCCCTTTGCCCTCCTCCTGCAGCGCAACCCGCGCCCCGGATGGTTGGTGGCCATCCGGCCTGGTCCGTCTCCTCCATCCTGGACTCCCGGCGCCGAGGCCGTGGGTTGCAATACCTGGTGGACTGGGAGGGCTATGGGCCCGAGCATCGGCAATGGGTGCCCCCGTCGTTTGTGTTGGACCCATCGCTCATCGCGGACTTCCACCGAGCGCACCCGGATAAGCCATCGCCAGGAGGCGCTGCTAGAGGGGGGAGTACTGTCACGCCGCGCCATTCATCAGCGGCGCCACCTGCTCACGCACCTGCCAATCATCAGCGGCGAGGGATAAAGGCCGTCTCGCCCGGAGGCTCGGCCTGAAGCCGTCAGACTTCGTCCCTCACCGTTGTGAGCATACTTCCCTTCAGCGTAACCATTTTGGTAAGAAGATCGCTTACCTTTTCTCTTCAGTCTTCTCCCCTGTGCACAGGTGGATTTCCCAGCGGCGGACATCTCCTCTCCATCGCCCAATCCTCGCTGCTGCACGGAGCTCTCCAGGTGGCTGTCTTCCGGGCTTCACCCCCTTGTTGTGCCAGCTGTCCTGACCCACCAAGGTTGCTCGGCTGTACGGTCACCTGCCTCTGTGCCTGGAGCAGACACCATCACCAACACATTTACATCCCGCAGACACGCACTCATTCACTCCTGTTGTTAATAAACTCTTTGAACTACTCTAAGCCTGTGTGTGTGCGTCTCCTGAGCCGTGCGTTATGTCAATAGTGTCCCATAATGTCCCAGGGTGAGCATAATGAATCATACATATAAATACTACCCTTCTAACATATATCCTTTCAGCAAATAATGTTTAAACCTCTTTTTGAATTGATTTCTGTTTGTACATAGTTTCAGTTCCGGCTCCAGACTGTTCCACAAATCCACCCCACAGACAGATATGCACAGACTTTTCTTGGTTGTTCGTATCTTGGGTTTTGTAAAGTTTAAGTCTCCTCTCAAATTATGATCATTGTCTCTTTTTTTTTTTAATATTTTTTGTATATTAGTTGGGAGTTGATTATTAATTGGCCTGTACATTACTTGTGCTGTCTTAAATTTAACTAAATCGATGAACTTTATGACATGTGACTTTAAAAACAACGAATTGGTATGGTCTCTATATCCTACATCATTTATTATCCTTATAGCTCTTTTTTGTAATGTGCGTATTGACTGTAGGTTGGTCTTGTAGGTGTTTCCCCAGACTTCTACACAGTAGTTAAGATAAGGTAAAAACAGTGAATTGTACAGTAAGACCAATGATTTATAGTCCAAGATGTGTCTTGTCTTCTCCAGTATGCCTATGCATTTTGCTAACTTGGCCCGGATGTGACTGATGTGAGGTTTCCAGCAGATTTTATTCTCTAGCGTCACCCCCAGAAACTTATTTTCCTGTACTGTTTCTATTCTGGTATCATCTATTGTTTCCATTATTTCATGATTTATTTTATAATTTCCAAACAACGTAATCTTTGTCTCTTTTTTTAGATTTAGAGATAATTTATTTTTGTTGATCCACTGCATTAACTTTTTCATTTCAGTTGTGACCACCTGTAAAACCTGCTTCAAATTCTCACCAGTGCAAAGGATGTTTGTGTCATCCGCAAACAAAATACATTTCAGAATTTTTGATACTTGGCATATGTCATTTATATACAAAATAAAGAGTTTGGGTCCCAAAACTGACCCCTGGGGCACACCACAAGTGATGTCCATGAAGGGTGATTTGTGCTCACCAATTTGTACAAATTGTTGTCTTTTACTTAAATAACTTTCCACCCAACTCAGTCCTACCCCTCTTATCCCATACCTTTCCAGTTTCCTTAGTAGTATTCTGTGGTCAATGGTGTCAAAAGCTTTCTTTAAATCTATAAATACTCCTACAGCAACCTTTTTTTTATCTATACAACTAGTAATTTCTTCTATAAGTTCGATCAGTGCCAAAGAAGTAGATTTATCTGCTCTAAAACCATGCTGGCTGTCTGTAAGGAGGTTGTGTTTTTCAATGAAATCATCCAGTCCCTTAGTGAAGATTTTTTCAAGTATTTTGGAGAATTGTGAGAGTAAAGAGACTGGCCTGTAATTTTTGAAGCAATGACTGTCTCCTGTTTTGTATAGAGGTATTACTTTTGCTATTTTCATTTTGTCTGGAAATGTACCAGTTTGAAATGACAGGTTCCAGATGTGGGTGAGTGGCTTAACAATTCGTTCAATTACTTTTTTCACTATTGTCATGCCAATTTCATTCCAGTCCGCTGATTTTTTGTTCTTAAATTTACTCACAGTCTCGATAATTTCATTTTCAGTAACTGCACCCAAAAAGATTGTGTTTGGATTTCTATCTTCTATTTCATTTACAGAACCACTGTTGTTTGTTTCTTGTGTCACTATTGATTTTGCTAATCCAGGACCAACGTTTACAAAAAATTTATTGAAACCACTGACCACATCCTCCATATCATTTATCAAATTGTCATTTTCAATACAATATTCTTGATAATTAGCATTCTTAGGTTGATTACTAATAATCCCATTGAGTTCTTGCCATATTCCTCTTAAGTTATTTTTGTTATCCTCTAATATTCTGTTGTAATATTCTTTCTTACAGGTCTTCATTATATTGGTAAGCTTTTTTTTATGTCTTTTATATGTGATCTCAGCTTCCACCGTTCTGCATTTAATTTTTTTTTTTTTTTGTTACTTATTTGTACCCGTTTATCAAATCAAATATAATCAAATCAAATCAAACTTTATTGTCATATTGCTGTACATACAACTGTAGTGCTGGCAAGATGAAATTGCGTTTCTCTCGGCATCCATATAAGAAGCATATATAATGTATAATGTATTCTTCTTTTTGTATTCTTGTATAATGTATAATGTATTCTTCTTTTTACATGCAATTATTAACCCCTTGGTGACCCAAGGGATATGTTTTTGTTGTTGTTGTCTGTCACTGTATTGTTTTATAGGACAGTTTTTATTGTACAATGATTGAAATATTTCTAAAAAATTATCATATGCTTTATTTATATCATTTTCATCATAATCTATCTTCCAATCTTGTATTAATAATTCCTTTGTCAGTAAATACATTGATTCTTCGGTTCTTATTCTTTTATATTTAATATTTTTGGTATACTTTTCCTTCCTATAATCACATTGATAGACAACAAAAATGGGCAGGTGGTCACTGATATCATTCAATAAAAGCCCACTCCTGATATTATTTTCCATAATGTTTGTGAATATGTTATCTATTAGTGTGGCCCTGTGCGACGTGATTCTGCTAGGTCCGGTAATTGTTGGATGTAAGCCCATACTGTACATTGTGTTGATAAATTCTTCTGTCAAACTATGTTGTTTTGAATTCATCAGATCTATATTGAAATCCCCACAGATGAACATAACTTTATGAGTTAGTTTTGCAGACATTTTTTCCATCCAGTCCTTTAATAAGTCAAATGTTTGATCCAGGTGTTCTATATCCACAGCTCACTGCTATATTCTTCACATTGTCCAGACAGATTTCTATTGTAATACATTCAAATAAATCATCCACAGTTACTGACAGATTTTCAACAACCTTGTATTTCAAGCTTTCGTCAACATAAATTGCAACTCCTCCTCCTTTTTTTCACTTTTCTATTTATATAATTTAATTCATAGCCATCCATGGTAAAATCCACTCCTTTCTCTTCACTGAGCCACGTCTCTGATATTGCCACAATATTGAATGGCTCTTTAAACTGATGTAAATAATCTTTAATGTTATTAAAGTTGGCATAGAGACTTCTGCTGTTGAAGTGGATCATAGAAATATTGAAATCAGATGTGGCCATTGTGTTAAACTGTTCATCCGTGTAGTAACTACAGTCATTATTGATGGAGCTAAATAAATTATTATCAGGGTCTATGTTATATTCTACGTCCTTTGGGTTGTGATCTGTATATTCTAAAACTTTCAGTTCCTGTTGTTCCTGTTTGTTGATCTTTTGTTTCATGTTGTTAAATGTCTTTGTAGTCTTGTCTTGATTGCCTCATCATCCAGGTGGATGCCCTGAATTTCCCCATTGTGGTACTAATAAAGGACTCCATCCATCCATCTTCTTCTGCTTAATCTTTTTTGGGTCGGGGGGGGGGGGCTGGAGCCTATCCCAGCATCTTCAGGCGAGAGGCAGGGTCCACCCTGTACAGATTGCCAGTCCATCACAGGGCCAACACAGAGAGACAGACAACCATTCACTCTCACAGTCAGACCTAATGACCATTTAGAATCCCCAGTTTGATGCCAATTAACCTAACTTGCATGCTTTTAGCATGTGGGAGGAAACCTGGAGTAAACCCACGCAGACACGGGGAGAACATGCAAACTCCAAACAGACCAAAGGACTATAAAATAAAAAATCCCCACAAAAACTAAATGAACTAGAAAAGCACTCTGAGAGCGCAGACCTCTGCCAAGTACCTCTTGTTGCAGGCAAAGCCTGCTTTCCTTTAACCTGAACAGGTTGCGGTGTGTATGTGTGTGTGAGTGTGTGTATGTGTGGAGGAGAAGTGACGTACGGGGGCCCATGGCGGCGTTGTTGTGGCTGAGACGGGAGTTGTGATTGAGGTGTAACGAGCTGTACGTAGTGATATGAAGACTGTAAGAAAGCCAGTGTGCTCCGGAGGAGCAGTATGTGTGGACAGTTGCTGCAGTTCTAAATAAAGTGCCTCGTTCTTCCCACTTGAAAAGTCTTTTGGACTGTGTATTGGCTGTTACCACCAACGAGCCGCGCTAGCATAAACTGGGCTAGCGCTACCCGGGGCTGCCCAACTACGGTTCGGCGGCCGGCAGAATAGCGGGTCGGTAACACTGGGGGCTCGTCCGGGATAAAAGACTTTTTAAGTGGGAGACACAACAGGCACGTTTAATGCTGCGATGAAATTGTAAATCTGCAACGGTGGAGCCAGAGATAATGGCAGCGTGCGGCTGCCGCGGCGCCAGTGTGGGCCAGAGGTATGCTGATGTGACAACCTCAAATGTGAGTAAAAACCCTTTTGTGAATGATGTAACAGAGGATGTTGGAGTTACCACAGACTGTTTTGAACAACAGGACAGCATGTGCGCGTATGACGGATGTAGCACAAATCCCTTTGTCACTAGCATGGAACTAAAATTAGCTGCACACGAAATGGCGGCTAGTACGCTGTTTCAACCAAATGTGGCACAGCCGCCTGCTCCACCACCCTCGCTGTCCACCAACCCTTTTATTTCATTTCCCGCTCAGCATGCAGCAGTACGTGGTGAGTTTGTGACCTCATCTAACCTGAACTATGATACCACCAGAAGCACAGCTGTCTATAGTGACTCATTACAACCACATAATAACAGAAATGTTATGGGCCCAGCCACTGTTTTCACCGCTGGTGATGGGCTGGTTAACTCAACCACTCCCATGAACATGAGCTATAACAGCTGCGAGACTAGCACCCCAGCTGCCCTGATCCAGACTCCACTCCAACCATGCACAGTGTCACCATTTACCCCACACGGACCCCAGCATGTGGGACGGAGTCCGGAAATACAGGTCCTGGGCTGCGACTGCATCTCCCCGAGCCCTATGTCACCACCATGGAATACAAAAACTCAGCCGTGTGGCTGCCACCAGTATAACCAGAGGAAGGCTGGCTGTACACCACGTAGCTGCTCATCACCTCTAGTACACTACGACGGTGCTGCAGATGACAGTGACGATGAACCTCGTGGATGACAGGAGAGGATTCCTACACTGCAGCCAGGTCAGTTTGACGGATCTGGTACATGGAAGGATTTCCTTTATCATTTTGAAAACTGTGTACAAGCTAACTGCAGGTCAGAGAGAACAATGGCGGTGCAGCTCAGGTTCAGTTTGACTGGAGCAGCGGGGGCAATCGTCCATAAGAATCCAAGGTCTGACAGGTGGAGCTATCAGCAGATCGTGGCTGAGATAGAGGCTGCCTATGGGCCATGCTCCGAGCACGCAGCAGCTGTGGGGATTGAACTGAGACAAAGAGTCAGGCGGCCCAGTGAAACCTTGCATTCTCTGAGGGACGACATCTATGAGAAGGTTTCTATCGTGTATGCCGACCGTAGAGAGCGAGAGCAAGATGCTATCAGAGTAGAGACTTTTACTAACGCCCTAGCTGATGCAGAGGTGGTGCAAAGGCTCTTAGAGGAGAAACCACACACACTGGTCAGCGCCTACAACACCGCTCACAGGTATGAGACAACAAAAAGGGCTGCAAAGACTGTTACACGACTGATGCAGGCAGGTGTGCTCAGTGCAGGGGAGAGGAGGGCTAGAGCAGCCACAGTGCGGGACAGCACCGGGTTGGAACCAACAGGAGTAGCTGTGAGGCCTGTCAGTGCACCAGAGGGAGAGCCGAAGCTCCATCAGTGTTGGCAGCCCAAGGGAGATAATGGACCGGGGAAGAGGAGCTTCAGGGAGCTGGTCTGCCACAATTGCTCGGGCGTTGGGCATATTCAGCGGAACTGCCCCTCCCCCCGTTCTCTGAAGCCACGTGCCACAAGTGCGGCGCAGACAGCAACAACGGGCCCTGGCACAGTGGTCATCTGCACTAAGGGTCAGGAGGACAAGTCGTGTGTACAGGTGACAATGCACGGCCTGGAGATTCGTGCTCTGTTGGACTCTGGTGCCCGCCGGAGTGTACTACCCCTCCACCACTATAATGCTATTCCTGCCCAAGCCAGACCCCCCATACAGCCATCCATTGCCAGAACACTGCAGGGCGTCGGACCAGATAGTTTACCAGTTTTAGGGGAGGTTGACGTCCCACTGCACATTGGGAGCCGTGTCTGCAGTGTGAACTTTGTTGTGGCAGACATCACTGAGAACACAGAGGTCATCTTGGGACACCCTTTTCTGCTACAAGCACGAGCTTGTTTGGACTACGGCCGGGGACAGATAACCCTCTTTGGCGAAAGGTGCCCCGCTGCAATACAGACTCAGGGATGGAGGTGCACCTTGTCAGGGTGGCTCGTCGCACCGTGCTGAGGCCAGGCTGCGAGTACATAGTGCCTGGCACTGTACGCCGCCAACCTGCTGTTGATGGAGATCTGCTGTTAAGCCCCACCAAATGCTTCGTCGAGAGACACCGAGTCCTAGTGGCGCGGGTTGTTGTGCGAACACCACAGTCCACCGATATCCCCATCAGAGTTTTTAACCCTGGTGCAGCTCCTGTCACCTTGAAGAAGCGAGCGGTGGCGGGAGTGCTCCAGTCAGCCGTAGTGCTGGGAGAGGCGGAGCTTCAGTCCCGTGATGTCTCGACTGTCCCAGAGCGTGTTGACCAGGCCACTACTCCTGTGCCCCCCCACCTGCAGGCCTTGTATGCAGAGAGCTGCACCAACCTACCAAAGCACGACCAGAGTAGGCTGGCTGGCCTATTGCAGTCCTACAGTGATGTGTTCTCCATGGGGCCCACCGACCTTGGCCGCCCCAGCCTTGTGCAACATGACATTCTAACTACTCCTGGGCCGCCTGTTAAACAGCCACCCCGCAGAATGGCTAAGGATAAGCAGATTGCAGCTGACCAGCAGGTGCAGCAGAGCCTGGAGATGGGCGTAGCTCAGCCCAGTAACAGCAGTTGGGCTGCACCGATTGTGATGGTGAGAAAGAAGGACCAGAGCCCGCGCCTTTGTGTGGATTATCGCCCCTTAAATGAACGAACTATTAAAGATGCCTATCCCCTGCCCCGTATTCAGGATACTTTGGACACTCTGTCTTCTGCCACGTGCTTTAGCACACTGGATTTGACATCTGGCTACTGGCAGGTGGAAATGACCCCAAGAGCCCTCAAGGCTGCTGCTTTCTGCACCCGGAAGGGGCTTTTTGAGTGGATCGTGATGCCTTTCGGACTCTGCAACGCACCTGCAACGTTCCAGCGGCTCATGGACCATGTTCTAGTCGGTCTGCAGTGGGAGACATGCTTAGTGTATCTCGACGACATCATAGTCCTGGGGCGGGACACCACACAAATGTTGGAGTGGCTTGGCCAAGTGTTCACTAGGCTGCGTGAAGCCAACCTCAAACTGAAACCATCCAAGTGCTGTTTGTTCCGGGAGCAGGTCCCCTACCTGGGGCATATTGTCTCAGCCAAAGGTGTTGCTACCGACCCTGAGAAAATAAAAAAGGTGGTGGAATGGCCCATCCCCCGCAATGTCTCAGAGGTGCGCCAGTTTGTGGGCTTGGTGTCATATTATCGGCGGTTTGTTGAAGATTTCGCCTCAATCGCCAAACCGCTTCATGAACTCACAAAGAAGTATGCACGTTTTAATTGGACAGCTGACTGCCAGGAGGCATTTGAGGAACTGAAAGTCCGGTTGACGTCAGCACCTGTGCTCGCCTACCCTCTTGATGATGGTGACCTCTTCCTGGACACCGATGCTAGTGACTGGGGAATTGGAGCGGTCCTCTCCCAAATGCAAGGAGAGAGTGCTGGCTTACGGGAGCAGGAGACTTTCCTCCACGGAGCAAAACTACTGTACCACTAGGCGAGAACTCCTAGCAGTGGTGAAGTTCACCTCCCATTTTAGACAATACCTGCTTGGGAGGTCCTTCGTTGTCCGAACCGACCACAGCAGCCTGCGCTGGCTAACCAAGCTGAGACAGCCAGAGGGACAACTTGCTCGCTGGTTGGAGAAACTAGCCGAATATGACTTCCAGGTGATCCACCGGGGGGGAAAGTTCCACCAAAACGCCGACGCTTTGTCCAGGAGGCCGTGTAGAAGCTCCTGTCCCTGCACCATACCCGAGCCGGACTCTATCGGCAGCCTGCGTCAAAGTAAGGGGGTGCAGTGCAGCCTTGCCAACAGTTTCCTGGAAGATGCTCCGCTAGCAGCATCTCCTGAGCAAGCTCTAGTGGGGGTAGTCAGTGTTGCCAACAATAGCGGTGACCGTCCCCTCTCTCATCCAGATATCACCAGGGTGAGCGAGCCATCTCAGACTGAACTGTTCAGCGGTTGGACCCAGGAGCAGTTAAAAGGAGCACAAATGACTGACATGGACATAGCACCTTTGTGCATGTGGTTTGAGAAGGGGGAGGGATGGCCTGCGTGGGCTGATGTGGCATCATGCAGTCCCGCCACCAAAGCCTACTGGGCACAGTGGAAGCGACTCTATCAGAGGGATGGGGTTGTACTTAGAAAGTTTTACTGCACAGAGAGAAAGGTGTTTTACCCCCAGATTCTCCTGCCGAGCTCGTA
This sequence comes from Pholidichthys leucotaenia, assembly GCA_020510985.1. Classification (NCBI taxonomy): domain Eukaryota; kingdom Metazoa; phylum Chordata; class Actinopteri; order Cichliformes; family Pholidichthyidae; genus Pholidichthys; species Pholidichthys leucotaenia. The sequence continues at coordinate 434,578,408 of CM035842.1, read as the reverse complement.
CTGCACATCTGTAATGGCACAGATGCATGAGGGGCCGGTGGGGGGCCATTTTGGTGCAGAGAAGACCCTTTCTCGCCTTAAGACCCGGTACTTTTGGTACGATATGAAAACTGATGTCACCCTTTGGTGCCGCACCTGCACCAGCCGTGCAGCCAAGGCTCGCCCCAAGAATCGCTATATAGTGGTTGTTCAGGACTATTTTAGCAAGTGGGTTGAAGCTTATCCAGTTCCTGATGAGCAAGCGACGACAGTAGCTGAGAAGATTGCCTCGGAGTGGGTGTGTAGACACGGAGCGCCCCACTCCTTCCACAGTGATCAGGGCACAAACTTTGAGTCAGCTGTGTTTCAGGGAATGTGTGCCCTACTGGGAATTGAAAAGACCCGTACCACCCCATTTCACCCCCAGTCCGACGGCCAGGTGGAGCGGTTTAATGCCACCCTGCAAAAGATCCTGGCTACAACTGCTGAGAGATGTCACTGGGATTGGGATGTGATGATTCCTTATGCACTGATGGCTTATAGGGCAACTAAGCACAGTTCCACAGGGTTGTCACCCAACATGATGCTTTATGGTCGGGAGGTCACGGAACCAGTTGACTTGGTGGCTGGTATGCCCCCCGACTACACCCATAGCAGCTCACTTCCCTTATATGTGATGCAGCTCAGAGAACGACTGGAGCTTTCCCACCAGCTGGCACGGGAAACCTTAGGGAGAGCTGCTGAGCGTGCAAAACGGCAGTATGATAAAAACATTCACCAAATCCACTACAAGGTTGGAGATGCAGTATGGCACTTGGTCAAGGGTACCAAGAGGGTGAAAAACAAAATACGGAAGTTTTTGCCCTCCTACGAGGGTCTCTATATCGTCGTGGGCCAGCTGGATGACATGGTTTACCGTATCCAGAAAAGCCAAAGGGCTAAAGTCAAGGTGGTGCACCATGACAAACTCAAACCTTACTACTCCAGAACCCCTCTGGACAACAGCTGGGCATTCCAGGGCGCCAAAGAATGGTCAGCGGTGGAGGTTCCTCCGCCGGTGTGGGACGACAGTGCAGACAACGCAGACATCGGCCCTCTGGACCTGTGGGACAACGCGCCAGAGATGGAGGCTGCTGCTGCAGGGGCCCTTCCGGACCCCCACTATTCACAGACAATTCAACCAGACTGCGACCATCCTTCTGAGAGTTCTTCTCGCCCTCGGTTGGATGAGGCCGGAGCTAAGGATTTGAGTGAGGGACGCGACCGATGTCGTCTTCCTGTTGCTGCACCACTTCAGAGGCCACAGAGGACCCGCAGAGCTCCTGACAGGTTTGGTGACTGGGTTGCACACTGATCAATAAGAATTGAATAGACTTGCCTTAGTTATTTAGTGGTGAGATCATTGTTCCAGGTGAGGGCAAGAATGCGCCCTGATCTCATCGGGAGTAACGGTAGTCTACCCGGAACTCCCTAGTTTCAGTTAAAAAAAAAGGGGGGAATTACGTTTCTAAGTGTTCACTTTGTCAGAAATAAGAGTTCTATTTTTGTAGTTGCACTCAGCAGCAGGCTGTTTGAGGGGCTGTACAGACTTTGGAGCACACTGAAGATGCTTTAACCACTATGTGTATGTGACAGTTGGCATTTGATATCTCAGTCGTTGTGGCCGCATCTTATGATATTAGCACTTTGCATGTAGAACCCTAGGGGTAAGCTGAAGTCTTTGGTTTAAGATGCTTATAGATGTCTAAGTTTGTTTCTCCTCCTACGAACTCTTGTGCACAGAACGAAGGTTTTATCACACATATTTTGGTGTCACCGCAATGTGAATGAATGATTTTTGTGTTACATTAGTGTGAGGACATGCAGTAGGCATTAACAGACATTCTTTGGACATTTCTTTCCCTTTTGCCTTCAGTCACCTTTTACAGGTGGAGGACTCATTTGTGGACTGTTGGAGATGTTCAGTTGTATGATGTCTGTATTTCTCTCGCCATGATATGTAATGACGTGTGCTGGAGTGATGTCAAAGATTGATCATCATCCAGAGTGGGGATAGTGTTGCAGGCAAAGCCTGCTTTCCTTTAACTTGGACAGGTTGCGGTGTGTATGTGTGTGTGTGTGCGTATGTGTGGAGGAGAAGTGACGTACGGGGGCCCATGGCGGCGTTGTTGTGGCTGAGACGGGAGTTGTGATGGAGTCGTAACGAGCTGTACGTAGTGATATGAAGACTGTAAGAAAGCCAGTGTGCTCCAGAGGAGCAGTATGTGTGGACAGTTGCTGCAGTTCTAAATAAAGTGCCTCGTTCTTCCCACTTGAAAAGTCTGTTGGACTGTGTATTGGCTGTTACCACCAACGAGCCGCGCTAGCATAAACTGGGCTAGCGCTACCCGGGGCTGCCCAACTACGGTTCGGCGGCCGGCAGAATAGCGGGTCGGTAACACTCTGTTCCCCCTAATATTGGAATTTTCCCCAAATATAATAGTCCTACATTTATTTTATCTATATTTTCAGATTCCTTGACCATCAAAACATACCTTTAGCAATTCGATTCACGTTGATATCTTTATTAGTTCAGTAGTTATTGACAAAAATCACTTTTTCGGTAATGGCGGTTTTCTTCTGGATATAGCTCCATAGCTTTTGAAGACACAACAAATCCATTGGCACACTACTGATTCCTCAGTGTCTTGGCTATATTTTGGTGTTTGTTATATATTTATATCTTAATTTGTTACCCTACAGTGATGATAATTCCAAAGATCCCCTATTATTTCCTGTTCTGGATCACAGTATCTGGATTTTTTGCAGGCTTCGGATAAGTCTTTGATATTTCCCAGAACCTATTGGGATCTTATCCTGCATTTTTTTGGCAAATATCCTGACTATTTATTGTGGAGTTATATACACATATGCTAAAAATGGCCTTATCTCGCAATGATAAAGAATCATTTAAAAAATTCCTGGATCCAGACGGTGATCCAGATCACTCCCAAAATGTAATAATTTCTTCCTTGTCCCATTTCGGACTTGTCCTGAAAATTTCATCAAAATCTGTTGATAACTTTTTGAGTTATGTTGGTAAAAGAGAGAAAAACAAACAAACAAACCCTGGTAAAAACATAACCTCCTTGGCGGAGGTAATACATCTTTTAAACCACTTCAGTACTGCTTAAAACTACAAAACGTTTAATAATTTTCAGTATTTTAATCAGTGACGGAGGACTGGAGGCCAGTTTTCAGCCTCGGCTGGAAAAGATCTCAGCAGGGTTTCGGTCTCAAGTCCTTCATAGCTGATTATAAAATCCTAAAATTATTGAATATTTTGTAGTTTTTAGCAGAACTGAAGTGGTTTAAGAGATATATGCAGAAAAACAGAGAAAACAATATTGAAAACAGAGAAAACAATATTGCTATATGATAATTTTAGAGCATTTTTTTGCATGTACATGTAACCCAGTCTTAAAAACGTGAATAAAATCATAAATATCTATACCGCTTTAACAAACACTCATTTCACAATGGGAATAGATATTTTGAAGATGGGTATATAAATACAATATAGGTTCATAAAATATGTTCATAAATAGTTAGGAACATTTTCTGGAAAGCTCTGCTACAGTTCCCAGTGTTTTTATTTGGTATACTGAGCAACCAATGGCTGCGTCATTTGTTTGGCAGTATCAGCAAATGGGTTCATGCCAGCCAATGGGGTCACGCGCTTTCTTGCTCGGTCTTGGTGTAATCTGCAGAACGCTTTCAGACACTGCCGAGACACGACCGAGAGAACGCGATCCCTCACTGAGACGATGAGCTAACGTGCTAGTAGCAGCCTTTGCCTGGATAAAACATTTGAGATTGGTAAGCCTAAACCAACATGAGAAATGAGACATTGCTGTATTATCAAATTCTAATACCTCGTTTGTTAAATTTTAAGATTTGAATCCAAAGGCTGTGAACTCACGTTGAGCGCGAGAATCCCTGTGAAGCACGTGTCGCTTAGCATGGTGAGTGCCATTCATTGTGTATGGGAAATGCTAACTGCTAGCTTAAAATGCTAACCGCTGATGCTAATTCCGGCTAGGTTTTTCATCAGAAAAGGGCGCTTTTCAAAGCTGTAATGGTTCGCAACAGGAGTGGTGGCTCAGTTGGTAGAGCATCCGCCCCACACCCGGGAGGCAGGGGTTCAAATCCCGGCCGGGTCATACCAAAGACCATATAAAAATGGTGCTTTCTGCCTTCTAGCGTGGTGCTCCGCATAATGGAATGGGAAAAGTAAAGTTACACACAGAGCTACCAGAGGACTGACCCCCCGCTGTAGCTTTCACTACTTACAGTAGCTGTGTGGCCTAGGGTCAGAGAAACGGAGATAGGCGCCGCCCATATACACCTTCAGGTGTGAAGGGATTAACTAACTAACTAATGGTTCGCAACGGTCCCATTTCACTTGCCATTGATTGTTGCTTAAGAGTGAATGTTACATCTGTGGTTTAAAGGTGTTTAAAAATATTATTTGTTGTATGACTTGGAAATATTTTGTAATAAGCTATAGAGCCTAGCTTAAATTTTAGCTTAAATTTTGTGTTCTGACCTATTTTGTAGGTCAGGTTTTTTTTGTTTGGACTGGATTACAAGAACGTGGATTCTCCAGATCTGGATGGCGAGCCGAAGCCCGAACCCGATAAACTGCTAGAGGTGATCCAATTGATCACCTGGAATGGACACTAGAGGACTGTACATCTTGTAAATATATTTTGGAGTATTTTATTTTATTTTTATTTTTTTTGCCACTATTGTTACAGTGCTGTGTTTTTTGTTTAAGTGAACACATTTGTTAAAATAATACACATATTTGCAAGTTCCCATACTATTGTGTGTCTGTCATCTGTTGTTGCACCTCCCGGGCTCCTACGCACCTAGAATCTATCTGACCTGGCCCAGTTGTCCCTTCTGTCCAGGTAGTAAAGTTTAAGGTAACTACACTGCCATAACACAACACTACCAAAAGGGTACAAGACTGTGCACCTAAAGTAGTATTACACAAAGTAAGTGCTATACACACACACACTAAAGTGCTACAAAGTGGTGTTTCATACATCTTTGGCTCGAGGGTCCCCAAAGGGTGCAAAGTTGTAATTTTTACCCTATGTAAAAAAATACTAATACAGAGAAATCGGCGTTGCTCCTAGTTTTTGACATAGCCCACACTCTAATCACCAGCAACGCCCCATCCCCCAACCGTTCATTTTATAAACTAGAAAAGCACTCAGAGAGCACATACCTCCACCAAGGCTCCTTCCGTTTAGTCATGGATCACCTCCAAAATATAATGGGTTTGTGTGTAGGCCTAGAGCCACTTGTGGTGAAAATTGCATCAAAGTCTGTTCATCAGTTTTGGAGTATTGTGGCTGACACACTGTGAGAAGATAAGAGCCTTGGCTGAGGTATGCATTCCCAGATCATCACCAAAATATAATGGGTTCCTCTCTAGGCCAAGAACCACCTCTGGTGAAAATTTAATCCAAATCCATCCAGTAGTTTTTGTGTAATCCTGCTGCACAAATACAAATAAAGCCGTTGGTGGAGGTATGCACTCTCAGATCATCACCAAAATCTAATCATCTGTTCCCCGTGCCATTACACACATTTCCTGAAAATTTCGTCAAAATCTGTTCATAACTTTTTGAATTTTGTTGGTAACAAACAAACAGACAAACCCCGGTAAAAACATTACCTTATTGGTGGAGGTAAAAATATTTCATATTTTGTGTTTTATTTTTCATAAATAAAGTTGCATCATATTCAAACTGTCATTTAAAGGGTTAAGACTGTGTGTTGATTTCAAATGTGCAGAAGCATCAGAGTCTAAAGTAGCAGATGACGTGATAAATGTTTCCGTTAAGAGAACTCTCCAGAGACCACAGACGGGCGTCTCAGAACAGAGATGACAGATAAACGCTGCAGGAACCAGCCACAGACCAACCGCAGCAGGAAAACCACCATCAGCAAACCTGCTTTAACAGGGAAGTTACAGAGGTGTGAAAAACTGTTTGCCTCCTTCCTCATTTCTCTTTTTTTGGTATGTTTGTTACACTTAAATGTTGCAGATCATCAAACAAATTTAAATATTAGACAAAGATAACACAAGTAAACACAAAATGCAGTTTATAAATGAAGGTGTTTATTATTAAGGGAAAAAATCCAAACCTACATGGCCCTGTGTGAAAAAGTGATTGTCCCCTAAACCTAATAACATGTTGGGCCACCCTTAGCAACAACAACTGCAATCAAGCCTTTGTGATAACTGGCAATGAGTCTTTTACAGTGCTGTGGAGGAATTCTGACCCACTCATCTTTGCAGAATTGCTGTAATTCAGCTGCATTGGAGGGTTTTTAAGCATGAACTGCCCTTTTAAGGTCATGCCACAGGATCTTAATCAGATTCAGGTCAGGACTTTGACTAGGCCGCTCCAGAGTCTTCATTTTGCTTTTTCTTAAGCCATTCAGAGGTGGACTTGCTGGTGTGTTTTGGATCATTGTCCTGCTGCAGAACCCAAGTGCGCTTCAGCTTGAAGTCACAAACAGATGGCCAGACATTCTCCTTAAGGATTTTTTGGTAGACAGCATAATTCATCGTTCCATTTACCACAGCAAGTCTTCCAGGTCCTGAAGCGGCACAACAGCCCCAGACCATCACACTACCACCACCATATTTTACTGCTGGTATGATGTTCCTTTTCTGAAATGTTGTGTTTGTTACGATCCGAGCGCCGGTCTTGTCCGCACTCGGGCCACGTATAGCTTGCTGCCGGCTATGACAGCTGTGGGTTATATTCTGGCTTCACCGGGCTTTTAATGTGAAGGCGCTCGGTGGGGCTTCCAGCTGTCAAAGACGGTCAGCTGTTTGTCATCACTGCTCATTAGCGCTTGGCTTTATTAGGCGGGCGCTGACGGTAGTCTAGTTGCGGGAGTATCGTCAAACAATCATCAGACCTTCCTCGTCATGTTGATGTCAGGTTGGTGCTTTCTTGTTATGTCATAGTTTAGCTCGTAGTGGCTGGGGTTAGCCCTAAGAGGTCCTGTACCTCATAGTGTGTGTTTTGCCCTTAGCAGCTCATAGTCTTGTGCCACGTATTGTCTTGTCTTGTAAATAAATATCATTGCAAAACTCTCCAGTGACTCTTGGCGTCTTATGGTGATCCGCGAGGATCATCGCATGACAGTGTTACTTTTATGCCAGTTGTAATGGGACACATACCTTCCAAAAAGTTCAACTTTTGTCTTGTTAGCCCGAAGGGTTTTTTTTACCAAAAGTCTTGGGGATCATCAAGATATTTTCTGGCAAAACTGAGATGAGCCTTTATGTTCTTTTTGTTCAGCAGTGGTTTTCGTCTTGGAACTCTACAATCCTACAAATCCTTCAAATATCTTGGGACGATTATTGATAGTAATTTAAACTTTGAAGAGAACTGTGAAAGGGTGTGCAAAAAGGGTCAGCAACATTTGTATTGTTTAAGGAAACTTGCACGCTTCCAAATTGACCGAATCATAATGACAATGTTTTATCGGGCTTTTATTGAATCTGTTTTATCCTTTTCTTTAGTGTCATGGTTTGGTCAGATAAAACTGAAAAAGAGGAAATCCTTGGATTAGGTAGTTAGATGGTCCAGTCGTTTGCTTGGTGAGTCACAGCTGAGCCTGACATCCCTGTACACCAGACAGGTACAGAGGATGGCTACCTCCATTTTAAATGATGACTCCCACCCTTTGGACTGCCACTTTCAGCTTCTTCTCTCCAGGCGGAGGTTTGCTGTCCCAAAAAGTAAAACCCAGCGCTACAAAAGCAGCTTTGTTCCTGCTGCTGTTAAAGAATTGAACAAGATGTAACAATATATTACACATAATTTAGTTACCTATTTATTAATTGTATTTTATATTTACTTATTTTTGTAGGTTTTTTATTTGGGTTCTAAATCTTTTATTGGGTTTTAGACTTTTGAGTTTTTAACCTCTTTGACTAGTCTTTAACTTTTTAACATGACCCTTTTCTCGTATCTCTTTGTTTTTTCTCTTATCTCTTTGTCCTATGTCCTGATTGATGGAGCCTTGAGTATTTTTATCATGTTTATAGTCAGCTACATGTGTGCCTGTGTTTGTGTTCATGTTGAATGTAATTGTGGTTTGTAAATATGGATATCACCAGACTGCAAAACAAATCTACCTACGGGTACAAAAAAGTAACCTGAACGTGAACCTGAACCTGAACTCTGCCATGCAGGCCAGTTTTGCCCAGTCTCTTTCTTATGGTGGAGTCATGAACACTGACCTTAACTGAGGCAAGTGAGGCCTTCAGTTCTTTGAATGTTGTTGTGGGGTCTTTTGTGACCTCTTGGATGAGTCGTTGCTGTGCTCTTGGGGTAGTTTTGATCAGCCGGCCACTCCTGGAAAGGTTCACCACTGTTCTATGTTTCTGCCGTTTGTGGATAATGGCTCTCACCATGGTTCGCTTGAGTCCCAAAGCTTTAGAAATGCCTTTATAACCTTTTGCAGACTGATAGATCTCAATTACTTTGTTTCTCATTTGTCCCTGAATTTCTTTGGATCGCAGCATGGTGTCTAGCTTTTGAGGATCTTTTGGTCTACTTCACTTTATCAGGCAGGTCCTATTTAAGTTATTTCTCGATTGAGAACAGGTGTTGCCGTAATCAGGCCTGGGTGTGGCTGGAGAAACTGAACTCGGCATTCAAAACTCGGCTGCACGGTGGCGCAGTGGTTTAGCACTGTGGCAGTACGGTTTTACCCTCGGCCGGGGGATCGCGGGGATCATGAGATCGTGGGTTCGATCCCAGCCCCCGACCAACAGTGAGCTGTGTGGAGTTTGCATGTTCTCCCCGTGTTGCGCGGGTTTACTCCGGGATTTCTCGGGTTTCCTCCCGCACACCAAAAACATGTAGGTTTAGGGCGCTCGCGCACGCAGTGACCAGCAGCCGGTGGCTTGTCACCAGACTGCAAACCAAGTCTACCTACGGGTACAAATAAGTAACAAAAAAAAAAAAAAAAGATGTGATAAATCACAGTTAATTTATGTGTTAATGTGGGGGGGGGGATCACTTTTTCACACAGGGCCATGTAGGTTTGGATTTTTTTTTACCCTAAATAATAAATTCCTTATTTAAAAAAAAAACCTGCATTTTGTGTTTACTTGTGTAATCTTTGTCTGATATTTAAATTTGATTGATGATCTGAAACTCCAGGAGGAGCTCCTCCTGGAGACTCCATTGTCCTACTGGGGGACTTCAATGCGCACGTGGGCAACGACAGTGAAACCTGGAGGGGGGTGATTGGGAGGAACGGCCTGCCCGATCTGAAACCGAGTGGTGTTCAGTTATTGGACTTCTGTGCGAACCACAGTCTGTCCATAACGAACACCATGTTCAAGCATAAGGGTGTCCATATGTGCACCTGGCACCAGGACACCCTAGGTCGCAGGTCGATGATCGATTTTGTTATCGTATCATCAGACCTGCGACCGTATGTCTTGGACACCCGAGTAAAGAGAGGTGCAGAGCTGTCAACTGATCACCACCTGGTGGTGAGTTGGATCCGATGGCAGGGGAGGAAGCCATTCAGACCTGGTAGACCCAAACGTATAGTGAGGGTGTGCTGGGAGCGTCTGGCTGAGGCCCCTGTCCGGGAGGTCTTCAACTCCCACCTCCGGAAGAACTTCAACCACATTCCGAGGGAGTCTGGAGACATGGAGTCTGAATGGGCCATGTTCTCCACCTCTGTTGTTGAAGCTGCAGCCCAGAGCTGCGGCCGCAAGGTGGTCGGTGCATCTCGTGGTGGCAACCCCCGAACCAAGTGGTGGACACCAGTGGTGAGGGGGTCCATTAAGCTGAAGAAGGAGTCCTATCAAGCTTGGTTGGCTTGTGGGACTCCTGAAGCAGCTGAGGTGTACCGGCAGGCCAAGCGGAGTGCAGCTCGGGTGGTTGCTGAAGCAAAAACCCGGGTATGGGAGGAGTTCGGTGAGACCATGGAACAAGACTTTCGGTCGGCTTCAAAGAGATTCTGGCAAACTGTTCGGCGGCTCAGGAGGGGAAAGCAGCTCCCCGTCCACACTGTGTATGGTGCGGATGGAACACTGTTGACTTCAACTGGGGATATCGTCGGGCAGTGGAAGGAATACTTCGAAGATCTCCTCAATCCCACTGATACGCCTTCCACAGAGGAAGCAGGGTTTTGGGACGAGGGGGATGACTCGCCTATCACAGGGGCTGAGGTCGCCAAGGTGGTTAAAAATCTCCTTGGTGGCTGGGCCCCGGGGGTGGACGAGATTCGCCCCGAGTACCTGAAGGCCCTGGATGTTGTTGGGTTGTCATGGTTGACACGCCTCTGCAACATTGCGTGGAGGTCGGGGGCAGTGCCTTTGGCATGGCAAACCGGGGTAGTGGTTCCTCTCTTCAAAAAAGGGGACCGGAGGGTGTGCTCCAACTTTAGAGGGATCACACTCCTCAGCCTCCCTGGGAAGGTCTATGCCAAGGTACTGGAGAGGAGAGTCCGGCAGTTGGTCGAACCTCGGATTCAGGAGGAGCAATGTGGTTTTCGTCCTGGCTGTGGCACATCGGACCAGCTCTTTACCCTCTCGAGAATTCTTGAGGGTTCGTGGGAGTTTGCCCAACCAGTTTACATGTGTTTTGTGGATTTGGAGAAGGCATTTGACCGCGTCCCTCATGGATTTTTGTGGGGGGTGCTTCGGGAGTATGGGGTATCGGGCTTGTTGTTACGAGCTATTCGGTCTCTGTACGACCGTTGTGAGAGTTTAGTTCGTATTGCCAACACTCGGTCGGAGTCATTCCCAGTGAGAGTTGGACTCCGCCAGGGCTGCCCTTTGTCACCAATCCTGTTCATAATTTTTATGGACAGGATTTCTAGGCGCAGCCAGGGAATGGAGGGTGTCATGCTTGGTGACCACAGGATCTCATCTCTGTTGTTTGCAGATGATGTTGTCCTGTTGGCTTCATCCAGCAATGACCTACAGCTCTTGCTGGGACGGTTTGCCGCTGAGTGTGAAGCGGCTGGGATGAGAATCAGCACCTCCAAGTCCGAGTCCATGGTCCTCAGCCGGAAAAAGGTGGATTGTCCTCTCCGGGTTGGGGACAGGCTCCTGCCCCAAGTGGAGGAGTTTAAGTATCTTGGGGTCTTGTTCACGAGTGAGGGGAAAATGGAGCGAGAGATTGACAGACGGATTGGAGCAGCATCTGCAGTGATGTGGACGTTGTACCGGTCTGTTGTGGTGAAGAGGGAGCTTAGTTCTAAGGCAAAGCTGTCGATTTACCAGTCAATCTACGTTCCTACTCTCACCTATGGTCACGAGCTTTGGGTAATGACCGAAAGAACGAGATCGCGGATACAAGCGGCTGAAATGAGCTTTCTCCGTAGGATTGCTGGACTCACCCTCAGAGATAGGGTGAGGAGCTCAGTCATCCGGGAGAGGCTCAGAGTAGACCTGCTGCTCCTCCACATTGAAAGGAGTCAGTTGAGGTGGTATGGGCATCTGATTAGGATGCCTCCTGGACGCCTCCCACTTGAGGTGTTTCAGGCACGTCCCACTGGGAGGAGACCCCGGGGCAGACCCAGGACTCGGTGGAGAGACTATATCTCCCAGCTGGTCTGGGAACGCCTTGGTATCCCCTCTGAAGAGCTGGAGCAGGTGGCTGGGGAGAGGGAAGTCTGGGCTTCTCTGCTTGAACTGCTGCCTCCGCGACCCGGACCTCCGGAAAAGCGGTAGAAGATGGATGGATGGATGGATGGATGGATGGATGGATGATCTGAAACATTTAAGTGTGACAAACATACAGAAAAATGAAACATCAGGAATTGTGCAAACACTTTTTCACACCACTGTAACATTGGTATTATGGGACATGGAGGCTTTTTAGTCAACAAGGCTCTCTGCTAGTGGAGGACTGATAAAGGTCAGGGAGAGATGGGAGAAGATCCATCGTTTCAGCTCATCTACATAGACCGTTACCTCCATATTAATTTATATTATTATAATTTATTATTATTTAAAAGATCCGGCACCACACGAGTCAGCTGCCTTTTGCAACAGTGGATTAATTTCTTCCTATTTCTATTTACTATCTGGCTCTCTTGCTAATCTTTCTGTTTCGGCGACACCTTGATCCATCACAGACACGTAGATCGCCCAAATGTCTCCTGAGCCAGTGGACGGATCCACTATTTCTTGCAGGAGGCAATACAATAGGGACCAGCTGTTAGCACTTAACCGGCCCACGATGCTAACGCAAAAATTCAACATACCGGGAGAAATAAGACGGAAACGGCGTGGATGTCGTGCTGGAATAAGACGGCGGGTGAGGAATATAAGGTACAGACCTGTCCTCCCATCCGTTATTATGGGGAATGTACAATTGCTACTCAGAAAAACAGATGAGCTAGCGGCTATCTCCTGCTACGATAGCATATACAGGGAGTGTAGCCTGATGCTCTTCATGGAGATGTGGCTAACAGAACTAGCAACAGATGCTAACATTGAACTGGAGGGTTTCCACGCAATACGGGCAGACCAAACACCAGACAGTGGGAAGGCAAGGGGCGGAGGAGTGATGATGTATGTCAATAACAGCTGGTGCAGACCGGGACATATCACGGTTAAACAACAACACTGCAACAAAGACATGGAGTTGCTAGCTGTTAGCATGCGGCCTACATATCTCCCGAGGGAATACTCACACGTTATCCGCATTGTTATTTATGCAAATTTGACGGCGAACGCTGGGACAGCGCGTGACATCATCCCTTCAGTAACTGGCAGGCTGCAGGCAGAACACCCAGATGCTCTTCTCCTCATCTCAGGCGATTTCAACCATATTTCACTGTCTCCCATTCTAATCACATTCACCCAATATGTCACATGACACACTAGAGACAATAAAACACTGGACTTATTCTACGCAAACACTAAGGAGGCGTACACTTCATCACCACTCCCCCCACTCGGGAGATCAAATCACAACTTGGTTCATCTCCGGCCGGTGTGCAAACCCCTAGTGCACAGACAACCTCCGGTCATGCGCAGAGTGAAGTTATGGTCTGAGGAGGCAATGAATGCTCTAAAGGACAGTTTTGAAACCACTGCCTGGGAGCAGCTCTGCGATCCACATGGAGAGGACATCGATGGCCTCACTCACACGATCACGGACTACATCAGCTTCTGTGTGGACAACACCGTACCCACCAAGACCATACGGTGTTGCTCGAACAACAAACCCTGGATCAACCCTGAGATAAAAACACTTCTGAGAGAGAAGAGGATCTTCAGGTCGGGGAACAGGGAGATGCTGAAGTCCGTACAGAGGGAGCTGAGGAGAAAGATCAGAGAAGGAAAGGACAGCTTCAGGAAGAAGATGGAGGACAAGCTGCAACAGAGCGACATCGGTGGGGTCTGGAGAAACCTTAAAACCATCTCTGGACTCCAGGCCATGGGGGGCAGGGAGTGAGTGAACACTCTGAACCTTTTTTTTAATAGGTTTGACCAACCGCCCTCCCCCCCTCCCCCGCGACTGCACAACAACTGCTGCCTCTAAAGACATAGAGTCCTGCTGCCCACACCCCACTCTACCAACACCCCCCCACTCCCAACACACAGCCCCCCCAACATGACCCTTACTAAGACCCGGGTGAGGATGGAGCTGAGGAAGATCAATGCGAGGAAGGCCTCGGGACCAGACGGCATCAGCGCAAAGCTCCTCAAGTCCTGTGCAGACCAGCTGTGTGGGATTGTGGAGCTCATCTTCAACCTGAGTCTGAAGCTGGGAAGGGTACCACAGTTGTGGAAAACATCTTGTGTGGTACCTGTACCAAAGACTTCCCACCCCAAAGACCTGAACAGCTACAGACCAGTGGCCCTAACGTCCCACATGATGAAGACCCTGGAGAGACTGCTCCTTGCTCACCTCCGCCCCCTGGTGGGACCAGCGATAGATCCACTCCAGTTCGCCTACCAGCATGGCATTGGGGTGGACGATGCAGTGATCTTCCTTCTTCACCGTTCTCTGTCCCACCTGGAGAAGCCCGGGAATGCAGTGAGGATCATATTCTTTGACTTCTCCAGTGCTTCCAACACCATCCATCCGATGATCCTGAAGGACAAGCTGCTGTGCGCAGGGGTGGACCACCACCTGTCATCATGGATCCTGGACTACCTCACTAACCGTCTCAGTTTCAATTCAATTCAATTCAATTCAACTTTATTTATATAGCGCCATTTCACAACAACAGTCATCTCATAGCACTATCAACTGTAGGGAGGACCCCCACAGTTGCAGAAAGACCCCAGCAATCAGGCGATCCCCTGTGAGCAAGCACTTGGCGACGGTGGAGAGGAAAAACTCCCTTTTAACAGGAAGAAACCTCCAGCAGAACCAGGCTCAGGGAGGGGCAGTCATCCGCCACGACTGGCTGGGGGGTGAGGGGATAGAGAAGAAGAAAAGAACAGACATGTAGAGAGCAAACAGCACGATGGGGACTCAATCTATGGGAGAGAACAAACAAATGTTAATGACCAGCAAAAAAAAAATATTTCATAGAGAGTGAGGAAAGGAGTGAGGCCCAGTGCATTACTGGAGGTCCCCCGGCTGACTAAACCTATTAGCAGCATAACTAAGGGAGGGTTCAGAAAACACATGATCCCTCCCTAATTGTAGGCTATATCAAAAAGGTAGGTTTTAGCCCTATTCTTAAAAACAGAGATCGAGTCTGACTCCCGAATCCAGATTGGCAGCTGATTCCACAGGAGAGGAGCTTGATAACTGAAGGCTCTGCCTCCCATTGTACTTTTGGAGATTCTAGGTATTACAAGTAAACCTGCATTTTGGGAGCGTAGTGCTCTGTTAGGATGATACGGTAGTAACAGATCTTTTAAATAAAAAGGAGCCTGATTGTTTAGAGCTTTGTAAGTAAGAAGAAGGATTTTAAACTTAATTCTAAACTCTATGGGAAGCCAATGAAGGGAGGCCAGAACCGGAGAGATATGATCTCTCTTTCTAGTACCTGTTAAAACTCTTGCTGCAGCATTTTGGATCAGCTGAAGACTTTTTAAAGATGTTTTAGGACAACCTGATAATAAAGAATTACAATAATCTAATCTCGAGCTAACAAAAGCGTGGATCAGCTTCTCAGCATCACTCTGAGACAAGATGCTCCTAATCTTGGCAATATTACGCAAATGATAGAAGGCAGTCTTAGAAACAAATTTAATATGTGAATTGAAGGACAAATCCTGATCAAAAATAACTCCAAGGTTCCTCACAGAGCTATTAAGAGAAAGAGTAACTGCATCCAAACTGAAAGTTTGATTTGGAAAGGAATTTCTAAGGTTTTTTGGACCAACAAGAATGACTTCAGTCTTATCTGAATTTAATAGCAGGAAATTACAAGTCATCCAAACTTTGATTTCCTTAAGACAGGCTTCTAACTTGGCTAATTGATTAGTATCATCTGGCTTCATTGACAGGTATAATTGTGTGTCATCTGCATAACAGTGAAAATGTATACAGTGCTTTCTAATAATGTTGCCTAACGGAAGCATATATAAACTAAAAAGAGTAGGGCCAAGCACAGATCCCTGTGGAACTCCATGACTAAGCTTTGAGCTGAGAGAAAACTCATCATTTACATGAACAAACTGGAACCTATCAGATAAATAAGATCTAAACCACTGCAACGAAGTTCCATTAAGTCCAACATAGTGTTCTAATCTATCAAGTAGAATATTATGATCAATAGTATCAAAAGCTGCACTAAGATCTAAAAGGACAAGTACAGAAACTAGTCCATTATCAGATGCAATGAGGAGGTCGTTAGTGACCTTCGCTAAGGCTGTTTCAGTGCTATGATGGATTCTAAACCCAGATTGAAACTCCTCAAATAAACCATTTCCCTGCAGGTGGTCAAATAATTGCATAGCAACAACTCTTTCTAAGATTTTTGAAATGAAAGGGAGATTAGAGATTGGTCTATAGTTAGCTAAAGCTCCTGGATCTAGCGTTGGCTTTTTGAGTAAGGGTTTAATTACAGCCGTTTTAAAAGCCTGCGGTACATGGCCTAAAGTTAATGAAGAATTGATTATATGAAGAATAAAGCTACCAATAAGTGGGAAGACTTCTTTAAATAACCTGGTAGGAATAGGGTCTAAAAGATAAGTTGAAGGTTTGGATGAGGAAACTATTTTGTCTAACTCACAAAGGTCGATTGGAGTAAACTCATCAAGACAGACATCAATAGAAGGAGTTGTAGTAGTTACAGTATTTAAGTTAACTGTGGGAAGAATCTGATTGATTTTATCTCTGATGGATGAAATTTTATTATTGAAAAAGTTCATAAAGTCCTGACTAGTAAGCTCTAAGGGGATGCTAGGATTGACAGAGTCCTGACTCTTTGTCAACCTGGCTACAGTACTGAAAAGAAACCTGGGATTATTCTTGTTCTCTTCTATTAATGCAGAGTAATAACTCGTTCTAGCTTTTCTAAGAGATTTTTTATAAATTAAAAGATGATTTCTCCAAGCTAAATAGATTTCATCTAAATTAGTAGAGCGCCATTTTCTTTCTAATTGACGAGTCTTCTGTTTTAAGCTACGAGTTTCTGTGTTGAACCAAGGAGTTAAAAATCTCTGATTAGACTTTTTCTTTTTTAAGGGGGCCACCAAGTCTAGAGCCTGATGCAGAGAAGCTGAAACACTATCCACCATGTTATCAATTACAGAAGGAGCAAGCTGTCTATAGCTTATTTCCGTTGTGTTGACACATGGCATAGAGGAAACAATCTGCATAAATTTGGAAACAGCATCATCTGAGAGGCATCTACTGTGATAATATTTTTCTTTAGGAGCCAAATAGTCAGAAATAGTAAAATCAAAGTTTGTGAGAACACGGGACTGTGTGTCCGACACGATCATCAGTAGCACGGGGGCCCCCCAGGGAACGGTTTTGGCTCCCTTCCTGTTCACCCTTTATACTGCAGACTTCTCACACAACAGAACACACTGCCATCTTCAGAAGTTCTCTGACGACTCTGCAATTGTCGGCCTCATCTGAAGCCGAGTACAGAGGACTTATCCAGGACTTTGTGTACTGGTGCCATCGGAACTGCCTCCAGATCAACGCGAGGAATACTAAGGAGGTAGTGGTGGACTGCCGCAGGCAAGGACAACCCCTCACAGCACCAGTAAACATACAGGGAACAGACATTGAGATGGTGACATCCTACAAGTACCTGGCTGTTCATCTGAACAATAAACTAGACTGGTCACACAATACCGACGCACTCTACAAGAAGGGACAGCGCAGGCTGTTCCTACTGAGGAGTCTCCGGTCTTTTGGTCTACAAGAGGTGCTGCTGAAGACATTCTACGACATGGTGGTGGCATCAGCCATCACTTTTGGAGTGGTCTGCTGGGGCAGTGGCATTACAGCAGCCGATAGGAAAAGACTGAACAAACTGATCAAGAAAGCTAGCTCTTTCCTGGGGCAGCGCCTTGACCCAGTGGAGGAGATAGGAGAGAGAGGGATGGTGGCTAAACTGTCATCTTTGTTGGAGTCCGAGACCCACCCTATGCAGGACATACTGAACGCAATGAGGAGCTCATTTAGTAGCAGACTACATCATCCTAGGTGTGCAACTGAGAGTTTTCGCAGGTCCTTCCTACCTACGGCTGTCAGACTGTATAACCTAAGAAGGGCTGCTCGCAGAGATAGCAAAAAAACGAGACGACCTAATAGTTTTTGAATGCAAAAGATGCAATAGACTTACACAATGGTCCCCTCCGGCATACAACTAGGAAAATACTGGTCGCTATGGAGGGTGAGAATATGTATGGGCACATAATCATACCATGTAGGATAACTAAGTAGACGGTTATGCTGTTTCATCTCATCTAGCAACAATGCTCTGCACTGTGTGTGTTTATATATTTACATATTTATTCATTCCTATTCCTATTCCTATATTTCATTCATTCCGCGAAAGGTGAAACGCGAAGTAGCGAGGGATCACTGTATTGTGACTTTTGTGTGATGTATTGTTCGAGATAAGGATGAATGAGAATTAAAGCAGATACTGGAAAATCATCCAGTCTCCTCAATTCTTGACTCCTACAATTGGTGAACTACGCATGAATCTGAGCACGCCGAGGCTGGAGGACAGCCTCGTGATCGATATGGAAGAGCTGAGAGACAGCCACTCAGACCCGGATTTGCTGGGGAGTGCCAGCAGGGGCACAAGACTGATAAAGCTCCCCGAGTTCTGGCAAAACGACCCGCACTCGTGGTTCCAGCATGTGGAGTCGCGGTTCCTGCTCGGGGGGGTATCAGCGGATGACATTAAATTCCATAATGTCATCGCGACGCTTGACAGCCGCACAGCTCGGTGTGTGTGGAGCCTGGTGCAGCAACCACCCGCTGTCAGCAAATATGACGCGCTGAAAGCCACCCTCATCAGGAGCTTCGTGCCGTCGTCTGAGGCAAGAGCCAGGCAGCTACTGGACCTGCGCGACAGAGGTAGACGCAGGCCAACTGTCCTCATGGAGGACATGCCGCAAATGATCTGGACGGACAACGACTCGTTCCTTTTAAAACAAATTTTCCTGAGAACCCTCCCAGCGCACACGAGAGGTTCCCTGTCCCGCAGGAGATGTGTGACCCAGCAGGACTTCCGCGACTTGGCCCAAGAGGCGGAGCGGCTCCTCAATGCCTGCGAGGAACAAGAGGCTTCTGTGGCAGTGGCAAACCTCGGCGCGGCGGCCGGGGGCAGTGTGGAGCCAGAGACGGCAGTGACCACCTCAGCGGCGACAGCAGCGGCGGGATTCCGTGGCAGGGGAGATGACGGCCTCTGTTTTTACCATCGACGTTTCGCTGGGAAGGCGCACAAATGCATTCCGCCCTGCAAGTTCAAAAAGCATGGAAACGACTGGGCCGGGAGCCATTAGCAGCTTTCACTCTCGGCGAACGGAACAAGCTGCTTTATCTTACAGACGCAGGCTCCGGGCGACAATTCCTAGTGGACACCGGAGCCCAGAGGAGCTTCATCACTGCCACCTATGCTGATCGGGTCGCGGGACACCGCAGAGACAGAGCGACAGCAGCCAACGGCTCCAGCATCAAGACGTACGGAGAGAGAACCTTGTCTCTGTCCTTCCACGGACGCGCCTATGAGTGGAATTTCATCGTGGCGGCAGTGAGCTTCAATATGTTAGGTGCTGATTTTCTGTGTTCACATGGTTTGTTAGTTGATCTGGCCAACAAACGACTAGTAAATGCACTCTCTTTCTGTTCTATCCCTTGTGCAGCTCGGGTGTGCCCGCCGCCAGTTCAGACCAACGTCGCCACAGCAGGTGGTAAGTTTCACAGCCTTCTACACCAGTTCCCAGCACTCACAGTTCCTACTTTTTCAGCTAAGGTGGCGAAGCACGGGGTGGAGCACTTTATTACCACGAGTGGCCCACCCGTTTTTGCGAAGGCTCGGCGCTTGGATGCAGCTAAACTCTCCATTGCGCGCGAGGAGTTCGCCAACCTGGAAAGGCTGGGCATAATTCGCCGCTCGAAGAGCGCCTGGGCTTCCCCCCTCCACATGGTACCTAAAGCTGACGGCTCATGGAGACCTTGTGGCGATTACCGCAGGTTGAACAATGCCACAGCGCAGGACCGGTACCCGATTCCGCATATCCAGGACTTTTCAGTGCATTTGGCGAAGGCGCAAATTTTTTCTAAGATAGACCTGGTCCGCGGTTATCACCAAGTCCCGGTTCGACCAGAGGACATCCCCAAAACAGCCGTAATAACCCAGTTCGGGCTTTTTGAGTTTTTACGAATGCCTTTTGGCCTTAAAGGCGCTGCACAAACCTTCCAACGGATGATGGATGCAGTTTTGCGCGACCTTTCTTTCGTTTTTGTCTATTTAGACAACATTTTGGTAGCCAGCACCTCCGAGGAGGAGCATGCAAAACACCTCATGACAGTTTTTCAGAGGTTAGGAGAGCATGGGTTGATAATCAACCCAACCAAGTGCCATTTTGGCGTGGCACAAATCGATTTTTTAGGGCACTGCGTTTCCTCGCAGGGAGCAGTTCCTCTGCCGGCCAAAGTACGCGCAGTGGCAGATTTTCCCCAGCCTCGAACGGTAAAGGCGTTGCAAGAATTTTTGGGGATGGTAAATTTTTATAACCATTTAATACCCCACGCAGCGCAGCTTATGCAGCCCTTGTACACCGCGCTCAAAAAGCAGAAGCCCTCCCATGTGATTGAATGGTCCCCGGAGCAGGAGCGCACATTCACAGAGGTTAAACGGGCACTGGCAAACGCGGCACTGTTGGCCCTCCCAGACCCGGCAGCCCGAATAGCGCTATCCACGGACGCATCAGATGTGGCCATAGGGGCTGTAGTGGAACAGCAGGTTGCCGGGGTTTGGCAACCACTCGCATTCTTCAGCAGATCCCTACACGAGGCTGAGCGGAAATACAGCGCATTTGACAGGGAGCTGCTGGCGCTCCACTTGGCTATTCGCCATTTCCAGTTCTGGTTGGAAGGGCGGCGTTTCACCGCGTTTTTCGACCACAAACCGCTCACTTTTGCGATGTCCAAAACTTCAGAACCGTGGTCAGGGCGGCAACAGAGACAGCTGGCCGCAATTTCTGAATTTACCACCGATATTCAGCACGTAGCCGGTAAAATCAATGTGGTGGCAGACTGTCTGTCACGCGCAGTAACAGCACCTGTCCACACGGAAACGGATTGCGCGACCACTTACCCAGAGCGCGGTAACAGCGCGGACACGTGCGCGGCTCCGGTCCACGTGGGAATAGATTATGCAGCCATGGCGGCGGAGCAGAGCGAGGATGCGGACGTGTGCGTGCTCCTGTCTGGACCAACAGGGTTAAGGCTGGAACGCAGAAATCTACAATCCGGTTTCCCCCCGCTTATTTGCGGTGTATCCATGGGGCGACCGCGCCCGGTGGTGCCAGCCGTGTGGCACCGTCGCGTTTTTGATGCCGTGCACTCCCTAGCGCACCCAGGGGTGCGGAGAAGTTTGGCCGAGCCTGCGCAAGCACGTGAAGGAATGGGCTAAAACCTGCATGGCTTGCCAGCGGGCTAAAATTCACAGGCACACTAAGGCGCCCTTAGAACCGTTCCACATTCTGGCTAAAAGGTTTGATCATGTGCACGTGGACCTCGTGGGCCCCCTGCGCACTTCACAAGGGTTCACGCATCTCTTGACAATGGTAGACCGAACCACTCGTTGGCCGGAAGTGGTCCCGTTAACATCGACCACAGCGGCAGAGGTGGCACGCGCTTTTTTAACAGCCTGGGTAGCACGGTTCGGGGTCCCGTCAGATATTACTTCTGATAGGGGACCTCAATTTGCGTCGGAACTGTGGTCAGCAGTGGCCAGCGGCTTAGGAGCGGCGGTACATCGCACGACCGCTTACCATCCCCAGGCCAACGGTTTATGCAAGCGTTTTCACAGGTCTTTGAAGGCAGCCCTCAGAGCGTCACTGACGGACACAGATTAGGTAAACAAACTACCATAGGTTTTATTGGGGTTGCCTTCGGCACCAAAAGAGGATCTAGATGCCTCACCAGCAGAATTGGTCTTTGCACAACCGCTCAGGCTGCCAGGCGAGTTTTTACCCGACCACACGGCACCAGGGCCCCCCCCCGATCTGGGGGTCTCTGAGTAACACGGGAGCAGATATGCTCCCGGGCCCCTCTCATCACTCTTTCCCGCTTGTGTTCATGCCCCAGGCTTTACGAGACGCAGAGTTTGTTTTTGTCAGGCACGATGCGCAGCGGCATAGTCTCCGCCCACCTTACGACGGTCCATTTAGAGTGCTGGAAACTGGGGAGAAATATTTTGTGCTAGATTTGGGGGGCAGGAGGGAGACGATCAGTATCGATAGATTAAAACCTGTTTTTGTGTTGCATAACGAGTCTGTGCGGCCGGCGGGCGTGCCTTGACGCGGCAGGCCTCTGAAGGGGCGGCCCCGGGACCCCCCACGGGGGGCAAATAACCCTTCTCCCCCTCACTCCACAGATGCACAGCAGGACGGCCCAACACAGAGCAGGAGACCTGCATACAGCAGATTCTGGAGAAGATTGAAACCTAAGCTGCATGCAGGATGATGTGTTTGGGTTTTTTTTGGTCAGGTTGTTTGGGTTGCTGTGAGATTCTGTTGGGGGGGTGACGTGCTGTATGACTTTTGTATGACTGTATGTGGGTGCCTAGTCTTTCGCGTGGAAGGGGGGAGTGATGTGGAGCCCATAGTTATAACCTATGTGACTCACATGTGGCTGGCTGAATTCAGCCAAGAGAGACTTTGAGCTAGCCATGTGTATTGACTTCACACCTCAAGAGGAAGATGTGTCTGCACCCCCTGGGGACTCAGGAGAGAGGAGAAGATTACCCGGCCTGACCTTTGGGGGTCGGAAAGGAGAACAGAAGGACTCTGGGTGTTCTATTACAGATGAAAGGATGTAGCTGAGTATTGAGACTTTTGTGTGATGTATTGTTAGAGATGAGTGTATAAATGTATATGTGTGACTGCGTCCTGTCTCTTTTCACTCCGATCGAGAGAGGACGTAGGATGGATGAGGATTAAAGCAGATACTGGAAAAATCATCCAGTCTCCTCAATTCTTGACTCCTACAACATAAATATTTATTCCATCTAGCTGAGAATCAGAATCAGAATCAGAATCAGCTTTATTGCCAAGTATATTTACAAGTAAACACACAAGGAATTTGACTTGACATTGGGCGCGCACATTAGGCGCATCCAATGACACGGCAGCCATGAAGGCGCCTGTCTGCAGTGGGGGTAAAGGGGGGAAGGGGGGGAACACAATAGGCAGAGAGAAAAAACATAGTTATCAGAATCACGCTCGTATAAGCTCATATAAGCTCATGAGCCAAATTTTGATTACACAGAAAAAAACCCTCTATGCACATTAGCAGACAATAGATACAATCACACAGCAGAGGGAGGGAGAGCAGTGTGTGTATATTTGCATGTCATTGTGTAGTGTGAGTGTAACAGTTGTTAGTGAGCAGCAGAGGGCGCCTCCTGGCAGTGAATAGATGTTATAATCATGTGACTTATAAACAAGTCCAGAGATCAGAGTCTGTCTCTCTTTTCCTCTTCCTTGCAGAAGGCACATGGGCATTGTCCCTGAGAGACCAATCCGCTGACGACAACAACTGATTGTTGATGTATGGGTAGACATAAGCCACTTCTCCGGCGATATCTTCATCGAGGAGGAATGTAAACAAGGGCACCAAAACACAAGGTCAAATCTGCACAGTGCACTCAGAGAATAAAAAATTTCTCTCTCTTCGATTCTGTGCTTCAATTTCATACAGGCTTGAATCATACTTTAGATCATTCTCTGGAGAGCACTCAGCGATCCACAGATGTTATCCACCTACCGAAACATAGGTAAAACATGTCCAGAGAGTTCGTTCTCTCTTCAATGCATGCCAGATAGTAAATTCCATGTTAATCCTGCCGCTGACAGTCAGTGCTCCCCCCAGCTGGACGAATTGTTGAATTTGTTAAGGGAGCTACGCTGGGGTCCGCATTTGATTAGCTCACCCAGATAATTTTCGATACACTAGGAAAACTCCAGGGGCCAAACAGAAGATCCTGTGATCAGTTCAATCTCAGTCGAATCACACAGACACATGAATTCCAATACCATGAGTCTTCCTTGGGTTCCCCCTGACCCGATCTTCCTCTTTTAAAGGTGACAATCGCATATAAGCCGCTTTCCAGATCCATAATTTCCATTTGGATTAAGATTCAGCCAGGAGAAGAGTGACATTGCAAGCTGGGATCAGAAGGGAGAGGATTAGGAGGGAGAGGGAAGAAAAGCGTCTGCTCTCTCTCAGAAGCGGAAGTGAAAAAGCCTAGCCTAGCTACAATGCTCTGCACTGTGTGTCTGTGTATACATATATATATATATATATATATATATATATATATATATATATATATATATATATATATATATATATATATATATATATATATATATATATATATATATATACATATGTACTGTATATTAGCTGCTCTTGCTTTTTTTTCTTGCCTTCTGATTGTTGCTCTGAGTGTTGCTATCCCTGTGCTGTTGCAATCCTTGAATTTCCCCATTGTGGGATTAATAAAGGCTTATCTTATCTTATCTTAAATACAAGCTACCCAACCAATTTTTCAAAAAATAATACAACTCAGAGTGTGAATGCAGCTTCACCTGCAGATGAATTTAATAATCTTTTTGTTAACATTGGTCCTAATTTGGCTCAAGAAATACCCATTATGGCACTCACAGGTGATACAATAAGCAATAACACTGCTATAAAAGACTCCATTTTCATAAAGAACACAGAGGAGAGAAAGGTCATTGAAATTGTTAAATCGTTTAAAAGTAAAACATCTACGGACTGTGATGGTATTGACATGCTACTAGTCAAAACTATCATTGAATGCTTAGTGAAACCACTGACGTGTATTTGTAACCTGTCTCTCCAAACAGGTATATTTCCCAATGCAATGAAAATAGCTAAAGTGATTCCGATATACAAGACGGGTGACAGTGGGGAGCTTTCAACCTATAGACCAATTTCACTATTGCCGCAATTTTTCAGGATACTTGAAAAAATATTCTGTGAGAGAACTGACGACTTCATAATGAAGAATAATGTATTGTGTGAGCAGCAATATAAGATAAGATAAGATAAGATAAGCCTTTATTAGTCCCACAATGGGGAAATTCCAGGATTGCAACAGCACAGGGATAGCAACACTCAGAGCAATAATCAGAAGGCAAGAAAAAAAACAAGAACATCTAGTAAACATATGTACATATTACTATAAATATATATATAGACACACAGTGCAGAGCATTATGGCTGGTGAATGTGCAGCAGAAAGTCTAAGCTCTCTCTCCGCGGATGCGGCTGGCCAGCTGGAAGTCTTTGGGCATGATGGTGACCCTCTTGGTTGGCGAAGAAGAGACCCACCAGGTAGGCCTCGCTGGTCTCCTGCAGAGCCATGACGGCAAAGCTCAGGAAGCACAGGTGGGTCTTGAAGTCCTGAGCGATCTCCCTCACCAGGCGCTGGACGGGCAGCTTACGGATGAGCAGCTCCGTGGATTTCTGGTAGTGACGGATCTCTCTCAGAGCCACGGGCCTGTAACGGCGAGGCCTCTTCACTCCGCCGGTGGCCGGAGCGCCTCTCCGAGCAGCCCTGGTGGCTAGCTGCCTCCTGGGGGGCTTCTTCCTCCAGTAGATTTTACGGGCGGTCTGCTTGGTTCTTGTCATCGCTCTTTATTATTCTGTCTTATATTTCTTGCACGCCTCCTAAACTTCAGCCCGCCACCCGCGTCGTTTTCGCTACAGCTCCCGGTATGTCGAGTTTCCCATTAGCACCGGGCGGCGGCCAAGTGCTAGCTAACACCAGCTCCTCCCCGCTGCAATGTCTCCCGCTGCAAACAGTGGCTCCGTCCGCCGACCCGGGAGATCCCCGTGGCGATCCGTGCGTCCGTGATATATATACAGAGTGAAAGGTGTAGAAAGAAGAAGGAAGATAAAAAAAGGCTGTTGCAACAGGCAGCCGACTCGTGTGGCGCAGCCGGTCCGGCGGAACCGGAACCGGAAAAAAAAAAATATGGGTTCAGACACAAGAGGACAATTGCATTTGCTCTAATGGAATTTATAGAAAAAATATCAACTGCCGTTGAAAATAAAGAGTATTCAGTTGGTGTATTCCTGGATCTTAAAAAAAGCATTCGATACAGTGGATCATAATTTATTATTAAAGAAACTACAAAATTGTGGTATTAAGGGGGTAGCACTGTCCTGGTTAAGTAGTTACTTAAAGAATAGATATCAGTATGTAACAAAAACTCACAGTTACTGAAGGTTACTTGTGGAGTCCCACAGGGTTCACTTTTGGGGCCTTTGTTATTCATTATGTATATAAATGATATATGTAAAGTCTTGGAAAAATGGATTTAATATTATTTGCCAATGACACTAATCTATTGTGCAGTGGAAGCAATTTGGAACAACTTTTGGATACACTCGGAAAGGAATTAGGAAAGCTTAAACTGTGGTTTGATTCAAACAAATTAACGCTCAATTTAAGTCAGACAAAATTTATAGTTTTTAACAACCATCACAACAACTTAGTATCTAAACTCCGTGTAAATGGTGTAGAGATTAAAAGGGTATCTGAAACTAAATTTCTTGGAGTAATAATTGATAATAAACTGTGTTGGAAGTCACATATTAATTATATTAAAGGTAAAATATCTAAATCAATCGCAATACTACACAGAGCGAAATATTTGCTTAATCAACCCACATTACTGTATATACTTTGTATCATTCATTAATGCTCCCATACATGACATATTGTACTGAAGTATGGGGAAATACATATAAAACAAACATATATACAGTCTTTATGCTTCAGAAGAGAGCTATTAGAATAATTAACAAAGCTGCTTACAGGGAACCAACAAACCCACTTTTTCTTAAATTTAAAAGCTCTCAAGTTGAAGGATCTGGTTGACTTTAAAACTGCAGTAATAATGTTTAAAGTGAAGAATCTATCACTGCCCGCAAATATCCAAAAGTTGTTCCAAATAAGGGAGAAACAAAATCATTTCAGAGGAACATGTATATTTCAAAAACCTTCAGTGAGAACTACCACCAAGCAACACTGTGTTTCAGTGCAAGGAGTCAGATTATGGAACGATTTTGGACCTGAATTAAAATCATGTACAACGCTTGGACAATTTAAACAAAAACTAAAGGAAGAAATACTCCAAACATATATACAAGATGACATGTAAAATCACATAAGGATTGACATATCCAGTCTGCGTTGTGCTGTTGCTTAGTTGTTTTTTTTTTTTTTTTTTTTTTTTTTGTCACATTTTGTCTTAGCTTTGTTCTGAATTGTAATCGCTCCTGTTTTGTTTTACTTTTGAATTCTTGGATGGAATATGGGTGGGCAATATAAGCTGCAGCTTCAGCCATCACCCATTTTGGATAACTTATGTTGAACTGTATAATCAGAGGAGTTGTTGTTTAATTTGTCCTTGTTGGATTGTTTTCCCCTTTGTTATATTATTCTGTTTCTTTTTAATCTTTACTTTTAATCTATCTGAAAATAAAGATTCATTCATTCATTCACATTTATTACAATTGCAATTATCACTAAAAGAGGGAGAGGTGTAGTTAAACATCTGACAGAGAGAGCACATCAGAGGAGAAGGGGAAGGAGAGCTACTACCCATTGCTAATGGCTAACACAAAGCTAACAAAAACACCGATGAAAGGTGAACAGAAGGCTAAAGAGGGTGATTAGATGACACTGAGTGTGCACACAGGTGCAAGAGGCTTGATAAACAGAACTGGGAGCTGACGGTAGATGTAAAAAAGTGATTAAAATACTATTAAATGCAAAATCCTTAGGAAAATGAGAACAGCTAACCACAGAGCAAACCACATGACAGCCAGCAACACAGGAAGTGACGATACAATTCGACAGTAGTCATCATCATAGCAGTCTGACGTGGGCGACAATGACTGTTTTGTTTAGGTCTGATCAGATTCCTCCACACAGCTCTGTCCTTAGCCTTCTGCTGCCAGGGACTCCTGTCTATGTCAAACTTCTTCAAGTTTCTTTTTACAGTGTCTTTAAATCTGAGCCTTGGTCTACCTTGGTCTACCATAGTTGCGTTTGCCCTCGCATAACTGTGAGTAGAGTAACTGCCGAGGGAGATGCTCATGATCTATCCTCTCAACATGTTCGAGCCATCTCAGGTTCATCTGTATTAGCATGTCCTCCATTGATGGTAGACCAGCTCGTTTCAACACTTCTATGTTGGTTATCTTGTCTTTCCATGAGATGTTCAGCTCGAAGGTGTCTCATCATGTACGCATGGAGTTTCTTCACCTGCACTCTGTAGACAGTCCAAGTTTCAGCACCGTACAATAGAGTAGCCAGTACTGTCGCTGTGTACACTTTGCATTTCACACGGATAGACACATTTGTTCCACAGTCTCTCCCTCAAGTTTCCAAACACAGTGCTCGCTCTTCCCATTCTGAGAGATAGTTCATCCTCCAGCCTAGCATTCTCTGAACCAGTACTCCCCAGATACTTGAAAGTCTTGCCCTTGACTAGTGGCTCTGTACCAATGCTGATCTCTTCTGGTAGTGATGTTGATAATTGGAACTTTGGTGGTTGATAAAGGCACTCTGTCTTCTTGATGTTGATTTGGAGGCTGAATTGGCTCGCTGCTCTTGCAAATTTCTCCACTAAAGATTGCATATCTTCCACACTGTGTGCAACTAGAGCACTGTCATCGGCAAACAGCATTTCTCTTACTACCTTTATCGATGTCTTGGCTTTAAACTGTGCCACATTGAAGAAGTCTGCTTCTTTCCTTGTTTGAATGTATACTCCTTCTGAAGTGTCTTTGAAGGCCACCTCAAGCATGGCTGCCAGATATAGCGAGAAGAGTGTAGGTGCCAGCACACACCCTTTTTTCACCCCGTTGCTTACTGAAAAGTCTTTAGATACTGAACCATTCATTGCCACGTTTGCTTGCATACCTGTATGGAGTACCTCAATCAGGCTGACAAACTTCTCTGTATAGCCATATTTCTTGAGTACCTGCCAAAGTCCTTGTTGCGAAACAGTATCGAAGGCTTTACTGAAGTCTATGAAGACTACATAAAGCGACATGTTCTGTTCGATACATTTTTCTTGAACCTGTTTCAAGCAGAAAATCATGTCCATTGTGCTTCTTCCACTTCTAAAGCCGCACTGGGTTTCCGGTAGTACATTCTGCGAGATGTGTTCATTGAGTCTACTCAGTAGTACACGTGAGAGAATCTTACCAACAGTGGCTAGCAGTGATATACCTCTGTAATTTCCACAATCTTTCCTGTCACCTTTCTTGAACAAAGGCACAATACTTGCATCCTTCCAGTCTTGAGATACTTTCTGGGCATCCCATATCTCTTGGATGAGCTTGTGCAGGCAGTTGGTCAGCTGAACACCACCAAATTTCCACACTTCCGCTGGAATTCCATCCCTTCCTGGAGCTTTACTCTGTGGACATCTGTGTTGTCCTGATAGCTGCCATTAGTTCATCAAAATTTAGTGGTTCATCCAGACTTAATATAGCTGGTCGCTGCACTAGAGCTTCTTTAGCCTCTTCAGTGAGATCTCCAGGGTCGTTTAGTAGTTGGTCAAAGTGGTCTGCAAATCTGTCCAGGATCTTGTCTTTCTCCTGCAAAACCGTTTCACCAGTTAGTTGGTGAAACGGTTTAGCCTTTAGTTGGATCAGTCCTTTTGGTTTTGGGTCGTAGATTTATCTCAAACCTGTGAAGAATGTTTTCATGTCCTTGCTGTCTGCTGCAGTTTGAAGTTCCTCCGCTTTTTCATCCCACCAGTTTGACTTCATTTCTCTGGTGTACTTCTGTAGCTCACTCTGAGCCTTTGAGTATTTCTTCTTCTTCGACCTTCTGTTACACTGTAGGTTTTCCTGCCTAGTTGTATTCCTCGCTTCTAGTATTTATTTAGCGAATGCAAAGTCCTTAAGCCAAGCAGTTGCCTCCTGGTTTGCTGTATGGAGGGTGTGTAATCCTCCTTCCAGTCTTTGGAGCGGGCAAGTCTCTATGATGTGTTCCATTGTTTGCTCCTCTCCACATGCGCACAGTGGGCTAGGGCTACTGCCCCATCTGTAAAGGTTGGCCAAGCAGGGGCCCTGTCCAGTCCTGAAGCGATTGAGTGTAGACCACTGTCTCCTTGGGAGGTTGGTGCCCGGGACCTGTTGGTTGGGGTTTATCACCAGCTGTTTGTTTGGGACTTCCTTGGTCTCCCATTCCTCTTGCCAAGCTGTCTGGATGGTAAAGTCAGCTGGGGGAGGGTTTTTCCAAATCGGCCGTCTGGATGAAAGTCGGGCAGTTGGTGGGGTGTAGATATCTGCATGGATTGGTAAGTGAGGAGAATCTTTAACTTTTTGGTGAATCCTTTGAGTTAATGCTGCTCGCCGGATGTGTGGAGGGGCTATGTTTGACAGTACAGAGAGCCAGGGGAGTGGTGTTGAGCGGATTGTTCCAGTTATAGTTCTCATGGTTGTGTTGAGCTGGGTGTCTACATGGTGTGTGTAAGATGACCTGGACCAGACAGGGGCACAATATTCTGCTACAGAGTATGAAAGGGCCAGTGCTGTGGTGTGCAGGGTGGAGACTGCCGCCCCCCATTTTGCACCAGCGAGCTTGCAGAGCAGGTTGTTTCGTACCTTCACCTTAGCAGCCGTCCCCTTTAGATGTTCCTTGAAGGATAAGGTCCTATCCAGGGTCACTCCAAGATAAGTTGGATTTGGGGCATGCTTAAGCTTGAGTCCGCTCAGGTGGATGTTTAGTTCTCTGGCAGCTTTTGCATTGGGGAGATGGAATACACTGGAGACAGTTTTTGCTGGGCTTGGTTTTAGGCGCCAGATTTTGCAGAACTGATCCAGTTTGGCAAGATCTTCCGTGAGCACCCGTTCCAGTGGTTCAAAGTCTGGTGCTTGGAATGCCAAACAGATGTCGTCTGCATAGATGAATTTGCGGGATTTTGTAGTAGGCAGCTCGTTTATGTAGAGGTTGAACAGAGTTGGAGCTAGAACTGAGCCTGGTGGGAGTCCATTTTTCTGCATTCTCCATGCACTTGTGTTCTGACTGAGGTGGACTCTGAACCTTCGGTTGGTCAGCAGGGTTTTTATAATCGCTGTTGCCCAAGCAGGGATCGTCTTTATAAGTTTCAGGAGGAGGCCTTTGTGCCAGACCGTATCATAGGCGGCTGTAAGATCGAGAAACACAGCCCCTGTCTTCAGTCTGCTCTCGAAGCCATTTTCGATGAAGGTGGTTAGGGCCAGTACTTGTTCTCCTGTACTGCAGTCCTTGCGGAAACCTGCTTGATCCACACTTAGAATATCCTCTATTTCTGGGGAAATGTGTTGCAGTATTAGGTGCTCCATGATTTTGTAAGGAACGCTGAGTAGGGAGATTGGGCGGTAGCTTGCTGGTAGTTTGTGGTCTTTGCCAGGTTTTGGGATGGCAATGACCTTTGCTTTCCGCCATTTCTTTGGGATCGAGTTTGTTTGTGTGATCCTTGTGTAGAATTGTGTCAACCAGGTTAGGGGTCGGGGGCCAAGATTTTTCATGAATTCTGGGAGGATGTTATCGTATCCTGCTGCCTTTCCACATTTCAGGCCCTGTAGGACTTTCTCCAGTTCAGCTTCTAGTAGTTTCTTCAGATTTTCATCGTGCTCATCAAAACAATCTTGATGTTTCCTCTAAGGGTAGCCTAATACAACACTCACAGTCTGATGCACCATATTTGAATGAATTTATTTATTTCGGATAATACAGTACAGGTTAAAGAATATGATACACCATATCTTTCAGTGTTGCCCATTTCACTTCTATGTCATTCTCTGAGTTGTTGTTGTCCCAGTCTTTCAAATTTTCATCCATTTCCTGTGTAAGTTCTTCCTGCTTCTTTTGGCCTATCAGTGCACTTGTGTTTAGCTTCCGTGGTGGCTTCGCACCTGTCCTGCAGTGCTGTTTTCGTCTGAAAATCCTTAATCTAGATCTCAGCATAACATGATCAGTACCACAGTCCGCGCCTCTCATTGCTCTGGTGTCCAATACATCCCTTATCTCTCTCTGCCTGACTATGATGTAGTCTTATAAGTGCCAGTGCTTGGATCTTGGGTGCATCCATGTCTTCTGGTGTGTGTCCTTGTGCTTAAATAGAGTGTTGGTTATCACAAGGTTGTACTCTGAACATAGTGCAAGTAGAAGTTCTCCATTAGCATTGCACTTGCCTACTCCATGACTGCCTAGCACTCCTTTCCATTTCTCAGTGTGCGAACCAACTCTGGCATTAAAATCTCCAAAGAGTATCAGCCTGTCATCAGTCGGTACACGCCTGATAGTCTCACGTAAATCACTGTAGAACTCTTCCTTCACCTCCTTTGTGTTGGTCATTGTTGGGGCATATACACTGATGAGTGTGGCATACATCTTCCGCTGTAGTGGGAGTCTCATAGTCATTTACCTACCGTTGATTGGCACCAGTTCCTCGTCAAGCATTGCTGTTATCTCCTTTCTAACTGCAAAGCCCACTCCTGCTTCTTTCCTTTCTTGATTTGATCTCCCACTCCAATGGAAGATGTACCCGTGGTCTTCCAAGCTGTCATATCCAGGCAATCTTGTTTCACTAAATGCAGCTATGTCTACATTGTACCTGTTCATTTCCAGGGCCACAAGCGCGGTCTGTCTTTCTGGGCGCTGTGATGTTGTTCTGTCCAACAGAGTGCGTACATTCCATTCTACTACACACAAGGCTGCTGTTTTCCTCTCCTTTTGTCTTCCTGCTCCTAGCTTTCTTTTTGCTGCCTATTGCAGTATGAACAGATCGTCATTCTAAAATCACAGCAGATAAATTAGACACTGGGGGAGGGGGTGGGGTTTTTCCCCCACCCCTGTTGCCCTGCTCTTGCTGGGGGTGTGGGGGCCTGGTGGGGAGCCTGGGACCAGTCATATTGTTGTCAAAATCCCTGGGTGCTACTGAATATATAGATACAACCAAGGAAGTTAGAGGGGGGCTGAATATGAGTCTAAGTGAGAGTGAGGGGGTGATGAATGGAGGTGGTAATGGTGGGTCGGTTTTGTGCGGCGCTTTGCATGCCAAGTGGCATCTTGGAGCGCCTGTGGTGGTCTGCTGATTGTTCGCTCAGATGGGCGCCGGGTGTGGGGGTCTGCTTCTGTGGCCTGCGCCAGTGATCTCCCTGGTCACTGCCAGCACTGGTGCGTGTTCGGGCTCGCTGCATCTGCTTTGCAGCCGCCTTATGAAACAAAGGTAAATGAGGGGTGAGTTTGAATGGGTACAGGAGTGAGAGAAAAGGGTCGGTCTGGGTGAGTGAGAGGGGTGTGCATGGGAGCATGTGGGTGTGAAGGCGTGGGGAGGGGTTTGTCTGCAAGTCGGGAGGTGCTGGATTAAGGGGGGTAGTTCTTCTCGGCAACGTGGGCTCCCCTGGGTGAGGAGACTTCTTTGGACGTGGGGGTCCCCAGGGTGTGTGACAGAGGCACTGGGGCGGGCCCGCTGTGGGGGTGCCTGGGGGAGCTCGCGCTGGGGGCCCCGGGGGCCCGCTGGGGCCCGGGGGCGGACGTTGGCCTCACTGGGGGGGGGGGGGGGGGTTGGGCGGGTCCAGGGGTGTGGGCTCACCGTGCTGGCCACCAAGAAGCCTGGCCTCCCTTGATCGTCCCTTCGGGGGCGGATGCCTGGTTTTCCTGGAGCTTGCTGACCTCGGAGCTGGGAGTTGGTGGCTCTGCCTTGCCTGCTCGTGGTTCCCGGGGGGAGAGCTGCTGTGACCGGCCCTCCGCTTCGTATGTTTCCTGACAAACCACTCATAGGGCACACACTTATTTTGCGCTCTTTCTCATATTTATGCACACAGACATACACTCACAAGTGTCTCTCCTTTAACAGGTGTTCAGGTTCAGGTTCAGGTTCAGGTTACTTTATTTGTACCCGTAGATAGATTTGTTTTGCAGTCTGGTGACATCCATATATACAAGCCACAAATTACATTCAACATAGACACAAACACAGGCACATGTGAAGCTGACTATAAACATGATGAAAATACTCAAGGCTCCATCAATCAGGGTATAAAAAGACAAAGAGATGGGAGAAAAACCAGAGGTAAGAGAGAAGGGTCATATTAAAAGTTAAAAACTAGTCAAAGAGGTTAAAAACTCAAAGGTCTAAAACCCAATGAAATATTTAGAACCCAAGTAACATCCTACAAAAATAAGTAAGTATAAAATGGAGTTAATAAATAGGTACCTAAATTATGTACAATATATTTTTACAGCTTGTTCAACTCTTTGACAGCAGCAGGAACAAAGCTGTTTTTGTAGCGCTGGGTTTTACTTTTTGGGACAGCAAACCTCCGTCTTGAGGGAAGAAGGTGAAAGTTGCAGTGCAAAGGGTGGGAGTCATCATTTAAAATGGAGGTAGCCATCCTCTGTACCTGTCTGGTGTACAGGGATGTCAGGCTCAGCTGTGGCTCACCAAGCAAACGACTGGACCATCTAACTACCTGATCCAAGGATTTCCTCTGTTTCAGTTTTATCTGACCAAACCATGACACTAAAGAAAAGGATAAAACAGATTCAATAAAAGCCCAATAAAACATAGTCATTATGGTTCGGTCAACTTGGAAGCGTGCAAGTTTTCTCAAGCAATGCAAATGTTGCTGACCCTTTTTGCACACTCTTTCACAGTTCTCTTCAAACTTTAAATTACTATCAATAGTCGTCCCAAGATATTTGTAGGATTGTACACATTTGGTGGTCTGGCCTTTTAGTACGGTGACTTTGTGCCTGGGAGTTTTTCCTCCTGAAGTCAATAATCATGTCTTTAGTTTTTGTTGTATTCAGCTGCAGGTAGGAATCCTCACACCAGTGAACAAAATCATCAACTACTGGGCCGTGGCCACTCTCACCATCCTGGAGGAGACTGACAATAAGTGAGTCATCAGCATACTTTATAATGTGTCTGTTGTCATGTCTGCTCCGACACGTTTGTGTACAGGATGAAGAGTAGTGGTGACAACACACACCCCTGAGGAGAGCCAGTAGAAGAGCACTTTAGGTCAGACAATGTACCATTGACCCTTACTCTCTGTGTCCTGTTGGTTTAGAAATCCAGAATCCAACCCACCAGATTATTGCTCAAATCAAATTGCTGCAGGAGCCTTTCAACTAAGATATGAGGTTGGAATGTATTAAAGGCGGAAGAAAAGTCCACAAATTAAAGCCTGGCGTGTGTCCTATTAAAATCCAGATGTTCAAAAAGCATGTTAAACAGAGTGACAGTGGCGTCCTCCACTCCTCTGTGAGGCCTATAGGCAAACTGTGGAGGATCCAATGCATGCTCAGTCTGCTTTAGGACCTCACATCTGACCAATTTTTCAAAAAATTTCATTAAAATTGTAGTCAAAGCAATTGGTCTAAAGTCGTTTACCGTTTTAGGACAGCTGGATTTTGGAACGGGAACAACCACGGCTTCTTTCCAGATCTTAGGCACATGTTGTGTCTGTAAGGACTTATTGAAAATGTAATGAAATATAGGACTCAGTTCATGTGCACAGGACTTTACCAAGCGCCCACATATATTATCAGGGCCCTGACTTTTGTTCACTTTTACAGCGCACAACTTCCTTTTAACATCCTGCACCTCTATATTAAAGTGCTGATTGTCTTTGAGTTTCTGTTTCAAATCTTGGGTTTCTGTGCTAAAATCAAAGGAATCAAAACGACCATAAAACAATTAAGAGCATTAACCATCTCTGTGTCTGAATTAAAACCATCTAAAAACACACAATTTCTGTGTCTTCTGAAGGTCTGAAATAGTTTTCATACTGGCCCAGGCTGAACCAAGTTTCTTTGCTGCCATCTTGCCTTCCAACTCTGATTTATAATTCTGTTTTGCTCTCAAAATTTCGGCCTTCAGCTCCTTTGTGGCAACCTGCAGCTCAGAAACAACCCCCTGTTTAAAGGCAAGTGCTTTCCTCTGTAAACAGAATTTAACTGATTTTGTAACCCATGGTTTGTTGTTGGGATATATTTTGACACGTTTACGTGGAACAAACTTATTTTTACAGAAAGCCATGTATGAGCATGTGACATCCACCAAAGAGTCCAAATCATCCCCGCAGGACAGTGTGAACATCTCCCAGTCTGTACAGTCAAAGCATTCCTGGAGGCTGTGCTCTGAATCTTCTGTCCACACATCAATGTCTCTGGTCTCCACCTTGCCTCTTCTGAGAGCAGTTTTATATGTGGGCAGCAAATGTACACAGTTGTGATCTGAGGATCCTAAAGGAGGAAGGGGGAGTGATTTATAGGCCCTCTCTATGGATCCATAGCACAGGTCCAATGTCTTTTTTCGCCTGGTTGGGCAGGAGACATACTGATGAAAGTTTTTAAGTGTCTTCTTTAAAGAAACATGGTTGAAATATTATTGGAAGATAGTTTATGATGAAAATGATATAAATAAAGCATATGATAATTTTTTACAAATATTTCAATAATTGTACAATAAAAACTGTCCTATAAAACAATACAGTGACAGACAACAACAACAAAAAAAATATTCCTTGGGTCACCAAGGGGTTAATAAATGCATGTAAAAAGAAGAATACATTATATAAACAATTCATTAAGTGCAGAACAGTGGAGGCTGAGATCAAATATAAAAGATATAAAAATAAGCTTACTAATATGATGAGGACCTGTAAGAAAGAATATCACAACAGAATATTAGAGGATAATAAAAATAACTTAAGAGGAATATGGCAAGTACTCAATGGGATTATTAGTAATCGACCTAAGAATGCTAATTATCCAGAATATTTTATTGAAAATGGCAATTTGATAAATAATATGGAGGATGTGGTCAGTGGTTTCAATAATTTTTTTGGTAAACGTTCCTGAATTAGCAAAATCAATAGTGACAACAGAAACAAACTACAGTGGTTCTGTAAATGAAATAGAAGATAGAAATCCAAACAATCTTTTTGGGTGCAGTTACTGAAAAGGAAATTATCGAGACTGTGAGTAAATTTAAGAACAGAAAATCAACGGACTGGAATGAAATTGACATGACAATAGTGAAAAAAGTAATTGAAGGAATTGTTAAGCCACTCACCCACATCTGGAACCTGTCATTTCAAACTGGTGAATTTCCAAACAAAATGAAAATAGCAAAAGTAATACCTCTATACAAAACAGGAGACAGTCATTGCTTCACAAATTACAGGCCAGTCTCTTTACTCTCACAATTCTCCAAAATACATCAAAAAATCTTCACTAAGAGACTGGATGATTTCATTGAAAAACACAACCTCCTTACAGACAGCCAGTATGGTTTTAGAGCAGATAAATCTACATCTTTGGCACTGATTGAACTTATAGAAGAAATTACTAGTTGTATAGATAAAAAAAAGTTTGCTCTTGGAGTATTTATAGTTTCCAGTGAGAGTTGGACTCCGCCAGGGCTGCCCTTTGTCACCAATCCAGTTTATAATTTCAATGGACAGGATTTATAGGCACAGCCAAGGAACGGAGGGTGTCATGTTTGGTGACCACAGGATCTCATCTCTTCTGTTTGCAGATGATATTGTCCTGTTGGTTTCATCCAGCAATGACCTATATGTTTTGCTGGGACAGTTTGCTTCTGAGTGTGAAGTGGCTGGGATGAGAATCAGTACCTCCAAGTCCATGGTCTTCATCCAGAAAAGGGTGGATTGTCCTGTCGGGGTTTGTGACGAGTGCCTGCCCCAAGTGGAGGAGTTTAAGTATCTCAGGGTCTTATTCATGAGTGAGGGGAGAATGGAGCGTGAGATCTGCTGTAATACAAGCATGTGTAAACACTTGGTTGTAGCTCTCATTCTAAACCAACCATTCTCATCAACCCTGCAACCAACTCCACAACCAACCCCAGTGAGATGGCGGACTGCTCAATATATATTGGAGGTGAAGTCAGCCGCAGGCCGAGCCCCACTCCAAATGTGTCCCTTATCTATACTCCACATTCTTCCCTCCCCCTTGCACAAATGCAGAACACAACACTGGCAACTGGTAAATCAGCCCTCCTCAATTTTGTCATGACTGATTAGAATATTCAGCCCACATGCAAGGCGTAGCAACTAAGAGACAATAAAACAGTAAACACGTTTGAATGTTTTATTAAATCTCAAAACCCGCTCTGCTATAGAACAGTCACTCGCCAGGGGAATTGGCCTGTGGAGAGGAAGTGAGAGCTGTGAGCAGAGGAATGGAGACAGGGAAAATGGGCGAGCCAAATTACCACTTATGTGGGCTCCGAGGGAGCGCAGGTCGAACCCCAGCGGGGAATAGATGAACCGGCAGGGCAGGGAACTGTGGGTGGAGTCTGACTGGGCGGAGGTTTCCGTCATGGGAAAAGTTGTGGCAGGAGAGCGCGTGCAGCCCTCAGCGACACACCTACATGATGGCAGCAACATACACCAAGGAGAGAAAGAACATGGATTAATAACTTCTTAACCGTTGTGTACAAGACGACTTACTTGTCTGTAAGGTAGTATACCCAGACGAGCCAGCGTTGAAGCGTGCTTCCTTAAATATGCTGGCAGATAATAGGGCGCAGGTGTGTCCTCTCGTTGAAGTGGACTCCTCACCCGTCGGCTTGGTTATAACCTCTATAGCTTGTTGAGCGTGGGTACAGAAGCAGTCCAGTTCCTCTTCTCTCCCATCTGATGTGATCTGTTGTATCGTGTCGTGAGGAGTGGTTGTGCCCCGTTGTTGTTGCTGTGCTTCAGGGTTTTCTGTCTGATCGGGATTCCTCTCCTCTGACTCCGGTTCTGGCTGAGCAAGGAACGGAGGCGAGTCAGGCCATTGCCCCCCTCCCAGGCGGCTCGCCTCCTGAGAACGCAGGGTGGATGGTTTGGTGTCGGGGCCGCCCTGAATTCCCTCGTCCCACACCGCATCGTTGTCAAAATCTGTCATGCCCCAGTTGCCGCACCCAGACCATTCAAACCTAGCGCTGTCTCAGATAATGAAGTCCAGTCTATCGAAAAGGTCACATCCTATAATGTTGTCACTGTGCGCTGCCACCAGGAACGAGAAGTCATACACAACCTTTGACTTATAGTAGACCGTCAGCTCGACCGTTCCCACATTGCACAGTCTGTGACCACCGTATCCATATGGTGCTGTTGAGTTCTTCTTATTTTTGTGGTTGGGGAAAAACTTCTTCACTGTGGCTCAGTCAAACATTGACCTGACCGCCGCCGTGTCAAGCAGTAGTGGTACAGTTACTCTATCTATCTCAACCATGCGGTATGAATAACCATTGCTCTCGGGGCTTACCGCTTGAATGGTTGTTGTTGGCAAGTGGCTCTCAGATCATCACCAAAATCTAATCATCTGTTCCCCGTGCCACTACACATGTTTCCTGAAAACTTCATCAAAATCCGTTCATAACTTATTGCGTTATGTTGGTAACAGACAGACAGACAAACCAACATCACCTCCTCCCTTGGCGGAGGTAAAAAATGATTAAGTACTGAATTTCCACTATATTTCCTGAAGTTTCCTTTTCGTGTGTCAAAATGAGCCAAATATTATACCAGCACTTAAAGTTTGTATAATAGAGAGTGATTGTGACAACATAAAACACACTATGTAGACATATGGACCAGATTTGTGTGAAGAAACGGTTGTCACCCTGCAGCTGCTCTCTCTGCAGTGCACGCACGCACACACACACACACACACACACACACACACACACACACACACACACACACACACACACACACACACACACACACACACACACACACGCAGCAAGTACGCGCACCTGCTTGACAATACATTTCCTTTGACAGTGTCAGAACAGTTTTCTTCCCAAGCAGAAAAGGAACGATGTGTGTGTGTGTGTGTGACACATCAGCATCTGTGTGCATATTAGCAGCGTTTAAAACCTAACATGTTTGTGGGCCGACGCACCTCAGAAGACTGAATTAGAAGCATTACACTGGTCAACACCAGATTTATTGTCTAAGGTTTTTTAGCTGATTTAGGACAATTTTGATTTGCTGAGTCAAAAAATCACATTAGTTTGGCTCTATCAGGTCAACTTTTTTAATTATGGCCACATGTTGTTTTATACGTTTTTGTTTACATGTACGGGTATTTTCACTTTATATGATGCAAAATTCTTTTTTATGTCTTGAAATTCTCTGAAATTTGAACAATTATGACACATCATTCAATTTACATGTACTTACCTTTATAAAAAGGAAAGTACATGCACAGTACTAAGTAAGTAC
The DNA here is from genome assembly GCA_020510985.1 of Pholidichthys leucotaenia. NCBI lineage: Eukaryota > Metazoa > Chordata > Actinopteri > Cichliformes > Pholidichthyidae > Pholidichthys > Pholidichthys leucotaenia. The sequence goes on along the minus strand of CM035842.1, from coordinate 434,538,398 downwards.
TAAGTAAGTACAGGTTTTTATTTAGCACCTGATCGAGAGGTGTACTGCCTGACATCTATAACATCTCTCTGAGTCAGGCCATCGTTCCCAGATGCTTCAAAACCTCTATCATAGTACCGGTGGCAAAGAAACCCGTTTTGTTCTGTCTGAATGACTGTCATCCTATTGCACTGACACCAATTGTGATGAAGTGTTTTGAATGGCTTGTCAAACCACACATTACAGCCTGCCTCCCTGCATCACATGACCCGCTCCAGTTTGCATATTGTTCAAACCGCTCCACGGAGGATGCTATACTCACCACCCTACACTTTGTCATCACCCACCTGAACCAAAAAGACACCTATGCCAGACTCCTGTACATTGATTTCAGTTCAGTATTCAACACCATTATTCCCCAGAGACTGATGGAGAAATTACTCCTTCTTGGTCTGAACACCGCCACATGTCTCTGGATCCTGGATTTCCTGACTGAGAGACCTCAGTCTGCCCGGGTTGGAAACAACATCTCCAATTCTGTCACGCTGAGCACTGGATCCCCACAAGGCTGCGTACTCAGTCCGCTGTTGTTTACACTGCTAACACATGACTGTGTATCCCGACACGAGGGGAACCAGATTATTAAGTTTGCAGACGACACCACGGTGGTGGGACTTTTTCAGGGGGATGAGGAATCAATGTACAGGGAAGAAGTGAGAGACATGGAGGGCTGGTGCAGGGAGAACAATCTGATGCTCAACGTGGACAAAATGAAGGAGATGATTATCGACTTCCGGCAGTCACAGCCTGAACACGTCCCCCTCAGCATCGGCGGCTGTTTAGTGGAGAGAGTGGAGAACATCAAGTTCCTCGGAGTGCAGATCTCGCAGGACCTGACCTGGAGCAAGAATTCCTTGGGGATCAGGAAGTGGGCCCAGCAGAGACTGCACTTCTTGAGGAAACTCAAACAGGCCTCTCTCCCCATCTGCATCCCCAGGACCTTCTACAGAGGTGTGCTGGAGAGTGTTCTGATGTACGGCATTGCTACATGGTACTCCAGCTGCAGTATGTCAGACAAAAAAGCCCTGCAGAGGATAGTCAAGGGGGCTGAGAGGCTAATTGGAGTCTTCCTCCCCTCTGTCCAAGAACTTTTTCAGAACCGTTGTAGGAGCAGGGCACTGAACATTGTCAAGGACCGTTCTCACCCTCTGCATAAACACTTTGAACTTCTGCCATCTGGCAAACAATTCCGGAGCATCAGAGGCAGAACCACCAAACTGATTAACAGCTTCCTTCCACAAGCTGTCAGGATGCAGAACAGTTGACCTGGAATCTCTCATACACACTACTGCACCTACGGACATTATGTACATTATTTGTATATTATAGTTAGTTAATTTTTCAAGTATGTCTCAGGGATGTGTGAACGGCTGTGTTGGGGTGGGGGGGTAAGGGTGTGTTTGAGTGTGTCTTCAATCATGTTCTTTTACTTATATGGATTCCGAGAGAAACACAATTTCATATTGCCTGCACTACAGTTGTATGTACAGCAATATGACAATAAAGTTTGATTTGATTTGATTTGATTTGAGAGAAAATGATGTCATTTTTTGATTCAGTGGTGCAAAATTGTCTTAAATCAGTTGAAAAAACACAGACAACTTAGAAAAAAATCATTTTTGTAACCCTGTGTTATCTTCTGTAATGGGCTGACCTGTTAACCTGAAGCTCTGTTCTCTGTAGCTAATGAACATATCCAACCTAGTCAGCTGCTGTGCATATGTGTGGTAAAATTGCTGCTCTACATTGCTAGTCAGGCAAGCATAAATTTGAGCAGCGATGCCGATGTATGATATTTCAGCAATGACAACTCTGATGGATGCTGAATTTTGAACTGATTGTTGGCACATGTGTGTATATTTGGAGGAGAGCCGCCACGCTGACAGTTATGGGTCAGACCAGCCCCATGAATTCAAAGAACCTACTGACGACAAAGACACGATCATACACTCCACAATAGGCAAAGAATAATGCTGGCTGGCACCATTAGAGCTAAGATGTTTTTTTAGCTGTTGCCATTCCAGTGCTCAGACATCAGTTGATGGCAGAGGTGCAGAGAGGACTGACAACACACAGCAGCAACACACGTGTAGACAGAGATACTGCAGGGATCCACAGCAGAGGTGTTGAGAGCAACTGTGACATTTTACCATAGAGGGCGTAAACACACCAGGCACAAATCAGATTCAAGATTCGAAGGCTTTATCATCATGTGCACAATTAAGAAATGCTACATTTCCTGAGCAATGAAATTCTTACTTTGCTCTCTGAATGAATGCCAAGTTAAAGGTACAGAAACAACAATTCTAATAAGGTCATGACACACTAACACAGTAACTCAATCCTAATACTGATGGATGCTAATAACACACCAACACACAGTTAGGCAGTAGAGGAAGGAAAATGAAGTCCCCAGATGACTAAAGTGATCGTGGTATATTGATAACAGAGATGATGTGAACCTGAGATGGCATGAACCTATGTATAGTGTGCAATGAGCAGTGTATAATTACACATTATTGGTAAGTAGCAGCAGAGATGATGTGGACATCAAATAGGTGAGACTATATCTACTGTACAAGTGAGCAGTGTGCAAATTTAGCAGCCGGTGTGTGAGTTCCTATATGCAAAGTTGTGCTACAGAGTTTTGGGAGTTGTTGTCTGTTCATAAGTCTGATGGCAGTGGGAAAGAAGGAGTTCTTCAGTCTGGTTGTCCTGCTTTTCACACTTCTGTACCTCTGGCCTGAGGGTAGAAGTGTGAACATTCTGTGCTGGGGGTGGGTGGGGTCCTGGAGGATGGCGTCAGCTCTCCTTTGGACTCTGTAGTGGTAGATGCTCTGCAGAGAGGGGAGTGGAGTCCTGATGATCTTATCCGCTGTCTTCACCACTCTCTGCAGGTGTTTGCGCTGCAGGGCAGTGGTGTTTCCGTACCACACAGTGATGCAGTTGGTCAGGATGCTCTCGATGATCAGCCTCATTACTACTGACATATATAGGACTGTCGGGTCACGACTGCTGCAATCCTATTATTATTATTGGAAGATAGTTTATGATGAAAATTATATAAATAAAGCATATGATATTTTTTTTACAAATATTTCATTAATTGTACAATAAAAACTGTCCTATAAAACAATACAGTGACAGACAACAACAAAAAATATTCCTTGGGTCACCAAGGGGTTAATAAATGCATGTAAAAAGAAGAATACATTATTTAAACAAATCATTAAGTGCAGAACAGTGGAGGCTGAGATCAAATATAAAAGATATAAAAATAATCTTATTAATATGATGAGGACCTGTAAGAAAGAATATCACAACAGAATATTAGAGGATAACAAAAATAACTTACGAGGAATATGGCACGTACTCAATGGGATTATTAGTAATCGACGTAAGAATGCTAATTATCCAGAATATTTTATTGAAAATGGCAATTTGATAAAGAATATGGAGGATGTGGTCAGTGGTTTCAATAAATCTTTTGTAAACGTTGGTCCTGAATTAGCAAAATCAATAGTGACACCAGAAACAAACTACAGTGGTTCTGTGAATGAAATAGAAGATAGAAATCCAAACACAATCTTTTTGTGTGCAGTTACTGAAAAGGAAATTATCGAGACTGTGAGTAAATTTAAGAACAAAAAATCAACGGACTGGAATGAAATTGACATGACAATAGTGAACAAAGTAATTGAAGGAATTGTTAAGCCACTCACCCACATCTGTAACCTGTCATTTCAAACTGGTACATTTCCAGACAAAATGAAAATAGCAAAAGTAATACCTCTATACAAAACAGGAGACAGTCATTGTTTCACAAATTACAGGCCAGTCTCTTTCCTCTCATAATTCTCCAAAATACTTGAAAAAATCTTCACTAAGAGACTGGATGATTTCATTGAAAAACACAACCTCCTTACAGATAGCCAGTATGGCTTTAGAGCAGATAAATCTACATCTTTGGCACTGATCGAACTTGTAGAATAAATTACTAGTTGTATAGATAAAAAAAAAAAGTTTGCTGTAGGAGTATTTATAGTTTCCAGTGAGAGTTGGACTCCGCCAGGGCTGCCCTTTGTCACCGATCCTGTTTATAATTTCAATGGACAGGATTTATAGGCACAGCCAAGGAACGGAGGGTGTCATGTTTGGTGACCACAGGATCTCATCTCTTCTGTTTGCAGATGATATTGTCCTGTTGGTTTCATCCAGCAATGACCTATATGTTTTGCTGGGACAGTTTGCTTCTGAGTGTGAAGTGGCTGGGATGAGAATCAGTACCTCCAAGTCCATGGTCTTCATCCAGAAAAGGGTGGATTGTCCTGTCGGGGTTTGTGACGAGTGCCTGCCCCAAGTGGAGGAGTTTAAGTATCTCAGGGTCTTATTCATGAGTGAGGGGAGAATGGAGCGTGAGATCTGCTGTAATACAAGCATGTGTAAACACTTGGTTGTAGCTCTCATTCTAAACCAACCATTCTCATCAACCCTGCAACCAACTCCACAACCAACCCCAGTGAGATGGCGGACTGCTCAATATATATTGGAGGTGAAGTCAGCCGCAGGCCGAGCCCCACTCCAAATGTGTCCCTTATCTATACTCCACATTCTTCCCTCCCCCTTGCACAAATGCAGAACACAACACTGGCAACTGGTAAATCAGCCCTCCCTAATTTTGTCATGACTGATTAAAATATTCAGCCCACATGCAAGGCGCAGCAACTAAGAGACAATAAAACAGTAAACACGTTTGAATGTTTTATTAAATCTCAAAACCCGCTCTGCTATAGAACAGTCACTCGCCAGGGGAATCGGCCTGTGGAGAGGAAGTGAGAGCTGTGAGCAGAGGAATGGAGACAGGGAAAATGGGTGAGCCAAATTATCACTTATGTGGGCTCCGAGGGAGCGCAGGTCGAACCCCAGCGGGGAATAGATGAACCGGCAGGGCAGGGAACTGCGGGTGGAGTCTGACTGGGCGGAGGTTTCCGTCATGGGAAAAGTTGTGGCAGGAGAGCGCGTGCAACCCTCAGCGACACACCTACATGATGGCAGCAACATACACCAAGGAGAGAAAGAACATGGATTAATAACTTCTTAACCGTTGTGTACAAGACGACTTACTTGTCTGTAAGGTAGTATACCCAGACGAGCCAGCGTTGAAGCGTGCTTCCTTAAATATGCTGGCAGATAATAGGGCGCAGGTGTGTCCTCTCGTTGAAGTGGACTCCTCACCCGTCGGTTTGGTCATAACCTCTATAGCTTGTTGAGCGTGGGTACAGAAGGAGTCCAGTTCCTCCTCTCTCCCATCTGATGTGATCTGTTGTACCGTGTCGTGAGGAGTGGTTGTGCCCGGTTGTTGTTGCTGTGCTTCAGGGTTTTCTGTCTGATCGGGATCCCTCTCCTCTGGCTCCGGTTCTGGCTGAGCAAGGAACGGAGGCGAGTCAGGCCATTGCCCCCCTCCCAGGCGGCTCGCCTCCTGAGAACGCAGGGTGGATGGTTTGGTGTCGGGGCCGCCCTGAATTCCCTCGTCCCACACCGCATCGTTGTCAAAATCTGTCATGCCCCAGTTGCCACACCCGGACCATTCAAACCTAGCGCTGTCTTGGATAATGAAGTTGAGTCTATAGAAAAGGTCACATCCTATAATGTTGTCACTGTGCGCTGCCACCAGGAACGAGAAGTCATACACAACCTTTGACTTATAGTAGACCGTCAGCTCGACTGTTCCCACATAGCACAGTCTGTGACCACCGTATCCATATAGTGCTGTTGGGTTCTTCTTATTTTTGTGGTTGGGGAAAAACTTCTTCACTGTGGCTCAGTCAAACATTGACCTGACCGCCGCCGTGTCAAGCAGTAGTGGTACAGTTACTCTATCTAACTCAACCATGCCGTATGTATAACCGTTGCTGTCAGGGCTTACCACTTGAATGGTTGTTGTTGGCAAGTGGCTCTCAGATCATCACCAAAATCTAATCATCTGTTCCCCGTGCCACTACACATGTTTCCTGAAAACTTCATCAAAATCCGTTCATAACTTATTGCGTTATGTTGGTAACAGACAGACAGACAAACCAACATTACCTCCTCCCTTGGCGGAGGTAAAAAATGATTAAGTGATGAATTTCCACTATATTTCCTGAAGTTTGCTTTTCGTGTGTCAAAATGAGCCAAATATTATACCAGCACTTAAAGTTTGTATAATAGAGAGTGATTGTGACAACATAAAACACACTATGTAGACATATGGACCAGATTTGTGTGAAGAAACGGTTGTCACCCTGCAGCTGCTCTCTCTGCAGTGCACGCACACACACACACACACACACACACACACATGCACGCACGCACGCGCACCTGCTTGACAATACATTTCCTTTGACAGTGTCAGAACAGTTTTCTTCCCAAGCAGAAAAGGAACGATGTGTGTGTGTGTGTGTGACACATCAGCATCTGTGTGCATATTAGCAGCGTTTAAAACCTAACATGTTCGTGGGCCGACGCACCTCAGAAGACTGAATTAGAAGCATTACACTGGTCAACACCAGATTTATTGTCTAAGGTTTTTTAGCTGATTTAGGACCATTTTGATGTGCTGAGTCAAAAAATCACATTAGTTTGGCTCTATCAGGTCAACTTTTTTAATTATGGCCACATGTTGTTTTATACGTTTTTGTTTACATGTACGGGTACTTTCACTTTATATGATGCAAAATTCTTTTTTATGTCTTGAAATTCTCTGAAATTTGAACAATTATGACACATCATTCAATTTACATGTACTTACCTTTATATAAAGGAAAGTACATGCACAGTACTAAGTAAGTACTAAGTAAGTACAGGTTTTTACTTAGCACCTGATCGAGAGGTGTACTGCCTGACATCTATAACATCTCCCTGAGTCAGGCCATCGTTCCCAGATGCTTTAAGACCTCTATCATAGTACCGGTGGCAAAGAAACCATTTGTGTCCTGTCTGAATGACTGTCATCCTGTTGCACTGACACCAATTGTGATGAAGTGTTTTGAATGGCTTGTCAAACCACACATTACAGCCTGCCTCCCTACATCATATGACCCGCTCCAGTTTGCATATCGTTCAAACCGCTTCATGGAGGATGCTATACTCACCACCCTACACTCTGTCATCACCCACCTGGACCAAAAAGACACCTACGCCAGACTCCTGTACATTGATTTCAGTTCAGCATTCAACACCATTATTCCCCAGAGACTGATGGAGAAATTACTCCTTCTTGGTCTGAACACCGCCACATGTCTCTGGATCCTGGATTTCCTGACTGAGAGACCTCAGTCTGCCCGGGTCGGAAACAACATCTCCAACTCTGTCACACTGAGCACCGGATCCCCTCAAGGCTGCGTATTCAGTCCGCTGTTGTTTACACTTCTAACACATGACTGTGTATCCAGACACGAGGGGAACCAGATTATTAAGTTTGCAGATGACACCACGGTGGTGGGACTTATTCAGAGGGATGAGGAATCAATGTACAGGGAAGAAGTGAGAGACCTGGAGGGCTGGTGCAGGGAGAACAATCTGATGCTCAACGTGGACAAAATAAAGGAGATGATTATCGACTTCCGGCGGTCACAGCCTGAACACGTCCCCCTCAGCATCGGCGGCTGTTTAGTGGAGAGAGTGGAGAACATCAAGTTCCTCGGAGTGCAGATCTCGCAGGACCTGACCTGGAGCAAGAATTCCTTGGGGATCAGGAAGTGGGCCCAGCAGAGACTGCACTTCTTGTGGAAACTCAAACAGGCCTCTCTCCCCATCTGCATCCCCAGGACCTTCTACAGAGGTGTGCTCGAGAGTGTTCTGATGTACGGCATTGCTACATGGTACTCCAGCTGCAGTAAGTCAGACAAAAAAGCCCTGCAGAGGATAGTTAAGGGAGCTGAGAGGGTAATGGGAGTCTCCCTCCCCTCTGTCCAAGAACTTTTTCAGAACCGTTGTAGGAGCAGGGCACTGAACATTGTCAAGGACCGTTCTCACCCTCTGCATAAACACTTTGAACTTCTGCCATCTGGCAAACAATTCCGGAGCATCAGAGGCAGAACCACCAAACTGATTAACAGCTTCCTTCCACAAACTGTCAGGATGCAGAACAGTTGACCTGGAATCTCTCATACACACTACTGCACTTACGGACATTATGTAAATTATTTGTATATTATAGTTAGTTAGTTTTTCAAGTATGTCTCGGGGATTTGTGAACGGCTATGTTGGGGTGGGGGGTGAGGGTGTGTGTGAGTGTGTCTTAAATCATGTTCTTTTACTTATATGGAGGCCGAGAGAAACACAATTTCATATTGCCTGCACTACAGTTGTATGTACAGCAATATGACAATAAAGTTTGATTTGATTTGATTTGAGAGAAAATGATGTCATTTTTTGATTCAGTGGTGCAAAATTGTCTTAAATCAGTTGAAAAAACACAGACAACTTAGAAAAAAATCATTTTTGTAACCCTGTGTTATCTTCTGTAATGGGCTGACCTGTTAACCTGAAGCTCTGTTCTCTGTAGCTAATGAACATATCCAACCTAGTCAGCTGCTGTGCATATGTGTGGTAAAATTGCTGCTCTACATTGCTAGTCAGGCAAGCATAAATTTGAGCAGCGATGCCAATGTATGATATTTCAGCAATGACAACTCTGATGGATGCTGAATTTTGAACTGATTGTTGGCACATGTGTGTATATTTGGAGGAGAGCCGCCACGCTGACAGTTATGGGTCAGACCAGCCCCATGAATTCAAAGAACCTACTGACGACAAAGACACGATCATACACTCCACAGTAGGCAAAGAATAATGCTGGCTGGCATCATTAGAGCTAAGATGTTTTTTTAGCTGTTGCCATTCCAGTACTCAGACATCAGTTGATGGCAGAGGTGCAGAGAGGACTGACAACACACAGCAGCAACACACGTGTAGACAGAGATACTGCAGGGATCCACAGCAGAGGTGTTGAGAGCAACTGTGACATTTTACCATAGAGGGCGTAAACACACCAGGCACAAATCAGATTCAAGATTCGAAGGCTTTATCATCATGTGCACAATTAAGAAATGCTACATTTCCTGAGCAATGAAATTCTTACTTTGATCTCTGAACGAATGCCAAGTTAAAGTTACAGAAACAACAATTCTAATAAGGTCATGACACACTAACACAGTAACTCAATCCTAGTACTGATGGATGCTAATAACACACCAACACACAGTTAAGCAGTAGAGGAATGAAAATGAAGTTCCCAGATGACTAAAGTGATCGTGGTATATTGATAACAGAGATGATGTGAACCTGAGATGGCATGAACCTATGTATAGTGTGCAATGAGCAGTGTATAATTACACATTATTGGTAAGTAGCAGCAGAGATGATGTGGACATCAAACAGGTGAGACTATATCTACTGTACAGGTGAGCAGTGTGCAAATTTAGCAGCCAGTGTGTGAGTTCCTATATGCAAAGCTGTGCTAAGGAGTTTTGGGAGTTGTTGTCTGTTCATAAGTCTGATGGCAGTGGGAAAGAAGGAGTTCTTCAGTCTGGTTGTCTTGCATTTCACACTTCTGTACCTCTGGCCTGAGGGGAGAAGTGTGAACATTCTGTGCTGGGGGTGGGTGGGGTCCTGGAGGATGGCGTCAGCTCTCCTTTGGACTCTGCAGTGGTAGATGCTCTGCAGAGAGGGGAGTGGAGTCCTGATGATCTTCTCCGCTGTCTTCACCACTCTCTGCAGGTGTTTGCGCTCCAGGGCAGTGGTGTTTCCATACCACACAGTGATGCAGTTGGTCAGGATGCTCTCGATGATCAGCCTCATTACTACTTACATATATAGGACTGTGGGGTCATGACTGCTGCCAACCTATTATTATTATTGGAAGATAGTTTATGATGAAAATGATATAAATAAAGCATATGATAATTTTTTACAAATATTTCAATCATTGTACAATAAAAACTGTCCTATAAAACAATACAGTGACAGACAACAACAACAAAAAAATATTCCTTGGGTCACCAAGGGGTTAATAAATGCATGTAAAAAGAAGAATACATTATATAAACAATTCATTAAGTGCAGAACAGTGGAGGCTGAGATCAAATATAAAAGATATAAAAATAAGCTTACTAATATAATGAGGACCTGTAAGAAAGAATATTACAACAGAATATTAGAGGATAATAAAAATAACTTAAGACGAATATGGCAAGTACTCAATGGGATTATTAGTAATCGACCTAAGGATGCTAATTATTCAGAATATTTCATTGAAAATGGCAATTTGATAAATAATATGGAGGATGTGGTCAGTGGTTTCAATAATTTTTTTGTAAATATTGGTCCTGAATTAGCAAAATCAATAGTGACACCAGAAACAAACAACAGTGGTTCTGTAAATGAAATAGAAGATAGAAATCCAAACACAATCTTTTTGGGTGCAGTTACTGAAAAGGAAATTATCGAGACTGTGAGTAAATTTAAGAACAAAAAATCAACGGACTGGAATGAAATTGACATGACAATAGTGAAAAAAGTAATTGAAGGAATTGTTAAGCCACTCACCCACATGAGATGAGATGAGATTCAACTTTATTGTCATTACACATGTATGAATACAAGGTAACGAAACGTGACTTGGCATTTGGGCACGCTCTGCAGAGCGCATCCAAGGCCGGGGCAGCCGCTAGGCGCCAGTCATAAAGAAGAAAGGAAAAAAAAGAAAAGAAAGGATATGACACAATAGGCGAGAGAAAAAAAAACATGTTTTATCAAATTGACGCTTAATGAGTAAGCGAAATTTTGATTGCAGGCAAAAAAACCCTCAATGCATATTTAGCAGACATTTAGTAGAAAAATCACACGCAGAAGGAGAGCAGTGTGTGTATATCGTATGCATGTAGTGTTGTATGCATCGTGTAGTGTAAATGTAACAGTTGTTAGTGAGCAGCAGAGGGCGCCTCCTGGCAGTGGATAGATGTTATAATCATGTGACTTATAAACAAGTCCAGAGTCCAGAGTCTATCTCTCTCTCTCTCTTGCTTGCAGAAGGCACATGGGCATTGTCCTAGAGGGTCCAATCCGCTGACGACAAACAAATGATTGTTGATTGTTTGGGTAGACATGAGCCGATCCTTCCGCTTATCTCAGTCAGGAGGAATGTAAACACGGGGCAAACAAGGTCAAATCAAATCAAATCAAATCAAATCAGCACAGTGCACTCAGAGAATAGAATTTGTCCTCATCCGTGTAGTTCTGTGCTTCCATTATATATGCAGGCTTAAACTGTTTTTCCATAGAGAGCACAGGGCTTCAGATGTATTCCTTCACTGACTCACTGTCATTCAGTTCACCGTTTGCCGCTACTCGTGCCCTCCCCAACTGGTCGAATTTGATGAAGGAGCTTGCCGGGTCCGCTTGATCAGCTCTCTCACTTTCCTTCAATTTCTGATGCATCAGGGAACTCCACAGCCAAAAATAGAAGTCCTGAGATCATAACCAATAATGTTTCCATAGACGCATGAATTCCAATGTCCATGAGTCTCCTCGTAGGTTCCAATTCTTGGGCTCCCCCTTGGCCCAATTCTTGTTGAAAAATAGTGACAATAGCACATTTAAGCTGCTTCCAAATCCATAATTTCCGTTTAGATTAAGATTCAGCAGAAGAAGAGTGACTAAACACAGACAAAAACGCAACATTGCAAAAGCTGGGAATAGATCAGGAAGGCAGGGGAGGAGGGAAGAAAAATGTGACTGCTCTCTCTCAAGGCAAGATGGAAAAAAAAATAATAATAATAAATTAATTAATTTCTATTTAATTTTATTAAAAATTAAGTAGAAAGTCTGACCATAGGAAAAGCGGAAGTGCTGAGCTGTGAGTGACAAGCTGTTGCTAGGATACAGGGCACAGACTTTTTTCCAGAGCACAGAGCACAAGAGCTGAAAAAAAGATGTTCAGGGCGGTTTTTATTTATTTAGCGAATGCAAAGTCCTTAAGCCAACCAGTTGCCTCCTGGTTTGCTGTATGGAGGGTGTGTAATCCTTCAGGGCGGTCAGCCGACAAAACGCATTTGGTGGACATGCAGTCTAACTCCTGCAAAAATTATCCGATGGGAGCCAAACTGCAATATGTGCATCATCAGTGTATAGCAAACCCTGGTACAACTGTAGGAAGAGATGATTTCACAAAAGTGGGACAGACAGACCGACATCCCGACTGCTGTCCCTTTGGTCTTTGACCGGCGGGGGATTAAAAAGGTATGATCAATGACCCCTTTAAGGTTAAACTGCCCAGTCCAAGTAGGGTCCCTCTGTGACTGTGCACATGCAGCCAAAATTTTGTGACTACATTTCCTGTGCACGCTGACTACGCAAGCACAAGATCCAACCTCCAGTTCAAAAGGTGGCATCACCGACACAGTATACAAAGACGGAGAGAGGAAAAGAAGAATTAAAAAGAAATGTGACAAGAGGCCAGAAAAAAGAAAAAGAAAAGACGATTAGTAGTAAATGTAGTAAACAGAGGAGTTCCTTTTCTCACCTTTGTGCAGACGCTGTAGTCATTGCTAAAATGAGTGTGGCTTTTACTTTTCTTCTCTTTTATATAGCTGGTGAACAAACTTGCACTACCCTTCGGGCTGGGGTAAAAAATGATGGCTATGCACATGCATCAAATGCTTGATCGAATAGTAGGTGCAAATCTGTAACCTGTCTTTTTAAACTGGTGAATTTCCAGACAAAATGAAAATAGCAAAAGTAATTCCTCTATACAAAACAGGAGACAGTCATTGTTTCACAAATTAAGGCCAATCCAATCTCTTTACTCTCACAATTCTCCAAAATACTTGAAAAAATCTTCACTAAGAGACTGGATGATTTCACTGAAAAACACAACCTCCTTACAGACAGCCAGTATGGTTTTAGAGCAGATAAATCTACATCTTTGGCACTGATCGAACTTATAGAAGAAATTACTAGTTGTATAGATAAAAAACAGTTTGCTGTAGGAGTATTTATAGATTTAAAGAAAGCTTTTGACACCATTGACCACAGAATACTGCTAAGGAAACTGGAAAGGTATGGGATAAGAGCGGTAGGACTGAGTTGGGTGGAAAGTTATTTAAGTAACAGACAACAATTTGTACAAATTGGTGAGCACAAATCATCCTTCATGGACATCACTTGTGGTGTGCCCCAGGGGTCAGTTTTGGGACCCAAACTCTTTATTTTGTATATAAATGACATATGCCAAGTATCAAAAATTCTGAAATTTATTTTGTTTGCGGATGACACAAATATCCTTTGCACTGGTGAGAATTTGCAGCAGGTTTTAGAGGTGGTCACAACTGAAATGAAAAAGTTAACACAGTGGTTCAACAAAAATAAATTATCTGTAAATCTAAAAAAACCCCAAAGATTATGTTGTTTGGAAATTATAAAATAAATCATGAAATAATGGTAACGACAGATGATACCAGAATAGAAACAGTACAGGAAAATAAGTTTCTGGGGGTGACGCTAGACAATAAAATCTGCTGGAAACCTCACATCAGTCACATCTGGGCCAAGTTAGCAAAATGTATAGGCATACTGGGGAAGACAAGACATAACTTGGACTATAAATCATTGGTCTTACTGTACAATTCACTGTTTCTACCTTATCTTAACTACTGTGTAGAAGAAAAAAGAGCTATAAGGATAATAAATAATGTAGGATATACATAGAGACCATACCAGTTCATTGTTTTTAAAGTCACATGTCATAAAGTTCATTGATTTAGTTAAATTTTAGACAGCACAAGTAATGTACAGGGCAATTAATAATCAACTCCCAACTAATATACAAAAAATATTTAAAAAAGAGACGATCATAATTTGAGAGGAGACTTAAACTTTACAAAACCCAAGATACGAACAACCAAGAAAAGTCTGTGCATATCTGTCTGTGGGGTGGATTTGTGGAACAGCTGCAGCTCGCAGTGACGCCTCGGACTCGATCCTCATTCCTCAGCTGAGCAAAGACAAACTGAGCAGAAATCAGTTGCAGGTGAGATTTTTTAATTGTCTGCCTTGCTCCTTCCACTGCCCACTGCATCATGCAGCCACTCAGATCATGGTGCAGACATGACCACAGCAGCACATGTGTCAGTTGGTGTGCACCGTGCACGTGCATGCAGGGGTGAGTGCGGTGTTTTAGTAGGAGGAAGTAAGAGGCAGCTGGTGCACGTGTAAGCCAGCCATAACGTCTGCATAATGTCCCTGAGGCCTCTGACTGTAAAACTGTGGATTATTGTTGGAAGAAAACATGACGCTGAACCAAGCAGGACCAGGAAACAGCATGACAGCTTCTTCCTGCTCACACACACACACACATGCACACACATACACACAAGCACGTATGAGTGTGTGGAAGCAAGCAGCCCAGAGGCACGTAGGCTAGCAAGCTTCCGTGTTTCTTTCAGCAGAGGCTGCAGTGAGCCGCCCCCATCAGCACGCTCCCTCCTCTCCCTCTCACACATACATGGACCACGTAACTGTGACATCACGCCACGCATTTAGGCCAGAAGGTCAGAGGGCAACACAGCGTATCGTGCTGAGGCTTCGCCATCATCGAGCTCAGATGACTGCGACTGCCCCGATTCAGCTCTCTCTCTCCCAACATGAACACATGAATCTGCAGAGCTCAGATCTGCCAAATGACGTCAGCTGGTTAAAGTGCAGCAGCACCGACTCTCCACAGACAGAGGTGTTTCCTGTCACATGATCACAGAGAAGAGCTGCCCTCCTCTGGTGCCGCGGGGCTCTAAACATTTGATTCACACCTTTTACACGCACAGTCCAGAATGTTCCACTGAGGATCCTCTGAGCCACCGTTCCACTGACTACATCACCTTTCTGCGGACTAGACGTCTGGCCCAGATCATCTTTTGTGCCGCTGCTCAGCGTGTAAATGTTCCTGCATGTGGCTGCAGTTGTGCAGCACCTTTACAGGCGTCACACAGCATGACGGAGTCTTGAAGGGATTCTCCAGCAGAGGTGCAGGAGGCCATGGGGCTCATTTTTCCACAGACACAGGTCTAAAAAATGCAAACATGCATCTCACACTTAGGATTAAAAACCTCAAGTTTAAGAGAAAAAAATGTGAAAATTAACAGAAAAAATTCTCATTTATATAAAAAAGTCACATTTATGGGAAAAGTCATAAATGTAGAAGAAGAAATTCAGCAATGATTGAAAAGGTTCACAGTTCAGCTTCTGCATGTTGACAGGCTAGAACTGGATTGTTGCTCCTTCATTTTAAGGCTTCATGGTTTTTTTTTTTTTTGGGGGGGGGGGTTGCTGTAATCATGACTGCTTGTAGGAGCTGCTGACCCATGATGGAGGCTGGGACTGACAGAGGGGGCATTTCAGGGCTCAGAATGTGCTGCAGAAGAAGCTTTCTCCTGCTTAGGCCTAGAAGCTGTTAAAGACCAGCCGCTCATTTGTGTTTGAGTGATGAATCAGTTTTCAGTGGAACGCCGCCTCTAGGATTTGATCCAGTCAGCTGGCTTCAGGTCTTCACCTGCTAGAATGTAAAGCTTTAGATCACAACCACTAACTTCTTCATCTTTAATTCCTTCCAACCTCTGGATCCTCCCCTCCACAATCCAGCTGTTTCTCACCTGGGGCGGCGCCGTTGATCTGCCGCTGGAGCACGTCCCTCTCATGCAGCGCCCCCTGCAGCTTGGTCTGAGACTGAATGAGGGTCCCTGAGTCTCCCTGAGGGACTCCAGCAGCTTGTCCAGCATGTTGACCATCAGCTGCTCGAAGTTGGCCTCCTGGTCCGAGCCGTTCGGGATGCCGCCGGCGCCTCTCGGGGGACCGGCGGAGTCTCCCTGGTTGATGGTCAGCATCACCTTGCTCATCATCTTCCCTGTTCTGTGTTCCAGGCAACGTTTTGGGGCAGCGTCGCTGTCGGTATGAGAAAGTGGGGAGGATGTGAGGCGTAACTGTCCTGTTTTATCTGGAAAACTTAGTGGCAATAAAATAGCCGATGTGAAAATGTATGGATTCCTGCAGAAAGATAATGGGAGCTCTTCATTTTGTCAAAGAACAAACAGGCTAGGATGGAGCAAACAGATCTAATCCTGCTGCTCCAGGGATCAAATCCTCAACCCTCCGCTTGCCACTCCACATCCCTAACCATCAGGCCACCACTGCCCACTATGCTTTAGAGGCTGATCTTTTCCAAGCATTTCCTATAGTTTACCTATAAATAATGTAAACAGTCATATTTACAGTAAAACTTATGCATAAAGCAAAACTTTTTTTAGACCGTTTCTTGCCATTGGACACTGCAGGCAGTTTAGTTATGTGGAGTGACGGTTAAATCTCGCCCCCTAGTGGTCGATCATGTTCTCTGCAACAGTTTCGGACCTTTAATGGAAGGTAGACGTGCTGGAGCGTCAGTTTGACTTCCTGCCCATTCATACAGCACTCATGAAACTTTCATAAAATCTCATAAAACTCAAGAAACTTTCATAAAATCTCATAAAAACTCATAAAACTTTCATAAAATCTCAAAAACTCATGAAACTTTCATAAAACAAACTAAATCTTTGTCGTCTGTTTTCATTGTAAAGTAGGTTAATAATCAGTGAAACTTCGTTTTGAGTTAATTAGTGATCATTTCATTTGTTATTATTATTATTATTATTATTATTATTATTATTATTATTATTATTATTATTATTATTATCAGCTGTTGGTGATTTGCTATTTTAACAAGGAGGATGGTGGTTGGGTTTTCACAAACTTAGCATAAGATATAAAGATGCTTATTAAAATTAAGTACAAATTTGTAAGAATAAAAGAACAAAATTATGATATGTTAACTCACAATTTTAAAAAAATCACTAATTTAAAAGACAAAAGTTGAAAATTTAGGCAAAAAAACCCTGCAAATTTACGAGAAAAAAAAACATCATATTTGATTGAAAAAGCTTTCAATTATGAGAAAATCGTAACAAATTTACAAGAAAAAAGGTTGCAAATTTATGAGAAAGAAGTTGTAAATTTCAAAGAAAAATAATCATCTCGTCGGCCTCCGTCGGTCTATGATGACCATGGAAGAGAATCCTAAACGTCTACTCTGCTGGAACAGCACCGCCTGTGGCTGAACAGGCCGATGCGCGAATGGCAGTCCCTGTCACACAGGTCGCACTTGTGGGTGGTCTCCATGCTGCTGGGTCTGTGGTGGTTCTTCCTGCGGGTCCTTTTTTCATCTGCTGCAGCAGTCAGTCTCTCTTCACCCACCTTGAGCTGTCTGGTCAGGGTGCCTCTCCATTTGGAGCGGTCCATTGCAAGGTCCTCCCAGCGCTCTGTGTTGATCTCCACGGCCTTCTTGTCTCTCTCTTGCAGATGTCTCTAAAGCGCAGCTGTGGGCGGCCAACGTCTCTCCTGCCAGTTGCCAGTTCTCCGTAGAGGATGCTTTGGGGATTCTGCCATCCTCCATACGGTGGACGTGGCCTAGCCAGAGGAGCCTGCACTGCCTGAGTAGAGTGAACATGGAGGGAAGGTTGGCGCGGGACAGAACTTCTGTGTTGGGCACTTTGTCCTGCCAGGATATGTCCAGGATGTGGAGAATGCAGCGCAAGTGGAAGGAGTTCAGTCTCTTTTCCTGCCGGGCGTATGTTGTCCACGTCTCACTCCCATAGAGCAGTGTGCTGATGACGCAGGCGTTGTACACTGCCATCTTCGTCTTGACAGAGAGTTTGGGATTCTCCCACACTCGTGTGGTGATGCGAGCGAGTGTGAAGGCTAATTTTCCAATCCTCTTGTCGATCTCTGTATCAAGGGAGAGGTTGTTGCTGATCGTGGACCCCAGGTACGTGAACTGATTCACAACCTCCAGCTCGTAGTCGTCGATGGTGATGGTTGGTGGTGCTTCCGTGCCTTGCGCCAAGACGTTATTCTTCTTCAGGCTGATGGCAAGCCCGAAGTCCTTGCATGCCTGGGAGAAGCGGTCCATCAGGGTCTGAAGCTCCTGCTGTGTGTGGGTTGCGACTGCAGCGTCGTCTGCAATCAGCATGTCTCTGATTAGAGCCTTGTGTATTTTGGTTCTGGCTTCAGGCGGGCGAGGTTGAAAAGCTTGCCGTCAGATCTTGTGTGCAGGTAGATTCCCTCTTTTGCTGTGCTGAAGGCATGCCTCAGGAGCATAGCAAAGAAAATCCCAAAGAGGGCTGGCGCAAGTACACAGCCCTGTTTCACTCCGCTGCGTATGTTGAAAGGCTCTGAGACGTTGCCGTCGTGCTGCACTATCCCCTGCATGTTGGTGTGAAATGATTCGATGAGGCTTTGCAACTTTGGTGGGCATCCTATCTTTGGCAGGATCTTGAAAAGGCCCTCTCTGCTGACCAGATCGAACGCTTTGGTGAGGTCAATGAAGGCGACGTACAGGTGCATGTTCTGTTCTCTACATTTCTCCTGGAGTTGGCAGATGGAGAATATCATGTCGACCGCAATTGACCGCACGTCGACCGAAATTGACATCTACATATATACTGTGTTAACACGTCTCTGTGACATTCATACAAGTGAAAACATATTTGGTGCTCAACTTTTTTTTTTGAGAAAAAAGTTTCAAGGTTACAAGAAAAAAGTCACAAATTCACAAGACAAAAGTTTAAAATTAACACGAAGACAGCAAATTTACAAGAAAAACTTCACAAAATTTCTGAGAACAAAGTCACAAAATTTTGAGAAAAAACTTGTAGTTACAAGAAAAAGTTTACATTATGAGAAATAAGTTGCAAATTTATGTGGAAAAAAGTCACAAATTTGTAAGAAAAAACTTGAAAATTTAAAAGAAATATTTGCACATTTCGAACAAGAAAACTTGTAATAAATTTATGAGAAAAATTTGAGATATTCTTGTAAACTTGTAGCAGTTACCTTTGAAATTTATAGCTTTTTACTTGCAATTTTATTATTTTTTTAATTTATTATGTATCTTTTTTTATTAAATTCCTCAATTTTCATTAAGTTTGTTTTCTTTTTCCCCCAGAAATTGACATCTACATATATACTGTGTTTACACGTCTCTGTGACATTCATACAAGTGAAAACATACTTGGTGCTCTTGTTTCTGTCCTGCGTCTGGACCAACAATTACCCCAATAATCTTTTTTTAGTTGTTGGTGCATGATCTACGTTGTAGCATCATCATCTCCTCAAACCAAGACAGAAGATCACTTCTCTCCATTTTACAGGAATTTCACTTTATTCCTTCTACAGGAAAACCACTTTTCTGCATTCTACAGGAATATCACTGGCTTTCATAGTGACTACACTCATCCCGGCCAGACCCAAAGATTTCCCAGGACCCCAATATAAACAGTTGCCTCTTGCAGAGATTGTAAGGATCAGAATTTGCTTTTAAAGGCTCAAAGGAACATAAAACTTGGGAGACCAGACCTCCAACGTGAACACTGCATTTGGATAACATCCTCCTTTACAGGAAACCAATGCTCTTAAAAGGGTCATAAATGGCTTAATCAGACAGAATCAGAATCAGAATCAGAATCAGATTTATTGCCATTGTTCATGTAGTACACAAACTAGGAATTTGTCTCGGTGCAATGCTGCAACATTAAACATGATAAAATAAAAGAAATAAACTATACATGCAATAAAGTGTAGAATAAGAGTGAGTAATACTAGTCAGGAGTTTAAATATATTAGCGAGCAGCAGATAATGTGGAGAACCATATAGTGCAGTCGGTAATGCAGGAAGAAAACAGTGATGATTGACATGAGTCTGGTTGAGCTGCTGTACATAGTGCACAAGAGTCAATAAGTCACTTAGTGTTCAGCAGTCTGATGGCAGAGGGGAAGAAGCTGTCCATGTGACGGGAGGTTTTAGTCTGGATGGACCGAAGTCTTCTACCTGAGGGGAGAGGGGCAAACAGTACGTGACCAGGGTGTGAAGGATTGGCTATGATCCGGCCAGCACGCCTCCGGGTCCTGGAGATGTACAGATCCTGGAGAGATGGGAGCTTGCAGCCGATCACCTTCTCAGCAGTGCGCACGACGCACTGCAGCCTTAGTCTGTCCCTGGCAGTGGCTCCTGCGTACCACACGGTTATGGAGGTGGTGAGGATGGACTCGATGATGGCTGTGTAGAACTGCATTAACATCTTGGTGGGTAGCTTGAGCTTCCTCAGCTGCTGCAGGAAGAACATCCACTGCTGGGCCTTTTTGATGAGGGAGCTGATGGTCGGCTCCCACTTGAGGTCCCTGGTGATGGTGGTGCCTAGGAAGCGGAAGGAATCAGCAGTGGTGATGGGAGAGCCTGTGATGGTGAGGGGGGGGGCAGAGGGGTTGTGACTTTCCTGAAGTCCACAATCATCTCCACTGTCTTCAGAGCGTTCAGCTGCAGGTTGTTGTTGTTGCACCAGGACGCCAGATGGGCCACCTCTCTCCTGTAGGCGGACTCGTCGCCGTTGGCGATGAGCCCGATGAGGGTGGTGTCGTCCGCAAACTTGATCAACTTGACAGACTGGTGGCTGGAGGTGCAGGAGTTGGTATAAAGGGAGAAGAGTAGGGGGGGAAAGTACACAGCCCTGGGGTGATCCGGTGCTGATGCTAGCAGAGTCTGAGACAGTCTTTCCCAGCCACACATGCTGCCTCCGGTCTGTCAGGAAGTCGGTGATCCACCTGCAGAGGGAGTCAGGCACGTTGAGCAGGGACAGCTTGTCCCGGAGCAGAGTGGGGCGGATGGTGTTGAATGCGGAGCTGAAGTCCACAAACAGGATCCTGGCATAGGTTCCTGGGGAGTCCAGGTGCTGCAGGATGGAGTTGAGGGCCAGGTTGACTGCGTCGTCTACAGACCTGTTGGCTCGGTAGGCAAACTGCAGCGGGTCCAGGAGGGGGGTGGTGATGGACTTGAGGTGGGGCAGGACCAGGCGCTCAAAGGACTTCATGACTACAGAGGTGAGCGCTACAGGTCTGTAGTCGTTAAGTCCAGTGATCCGTGGCTTCTTGGGGACAGGGATGATGGAGGATTTGAGGCAGGTTGGCACGTGGCATAGCTAAGGGAGGTGTTAAAAATTTCTGTTAAGACAGTAGCCAGCTCTTTCGCACAGTGTCTCAGCGTGGAGGGAGACACACTGTCCGGACCGGGGGCCTTGCGCGGGTTCAGTCTGGAGAACTGTTTGAGCACGTCCTGCTCACTGATGACAAGGGCAGGGGGGGAGGAGGGGGGCGCCATTGATGAAGTAGGGATCGTGGAGGCTGTGGAGCAGGAGGGAGGGGCGGGGGGGTTGGACACAATTGACGAGGTGTCAAAACGGGCATAGTGTTGGGACAGTCTTTGACAAAGGGCTTTGTCATCCTGACCTTT
Organism: Pholidichthys leucotaenia; assembly: GCA_020510985.1. Lineage (NCBI taxonomy): Eukaryota > Metazoa > Chordata > Actinopteri > Cichliformes > Pholidichthyidae > Pholidichthys > Pholidichthys leucotaenia. The sequence goes on along the minus strand of CM035842.1, from coordinate 434,516,953 downwards.
AGGAGCCTGAGGCCGATAATTGGTGATTTGCCTCAGTCCTCTCCACACAGAAGCCGAGTCATTAGCAGTGAACTGCTGCTGGAGTCTCTCAGAATACACAGATTTAGCTCTCCTCAGCTCTCTGTTAAACCGATATTTAACCTCCCTGTAGGAGCCCCTGTCTCCACTTTTCATGGCTGCTTCCTTCTCCTTCCTGATCTGTCTGAGCTTAGCAGTGAACCAGGGCTTATCATTAGAGTACCTCACCCTGGTGCGCGATGGAAGAATGCTCTCCTCACAAAAGTGGATATATGAGTTCACAGTGTCCGTGTACTCATCCAGATCAAATGTGGCTCCTTTAAACATGCCCCAATCAGTTATTTCCATGCACGTTTCCAGCTTCTCCTCAGCTTCACTGGTCCATTTCTTCATAGTGCTAACAACAGGTTTAGTGAGCTTCAATCTCTGTCTGTATGTGGGAATGAGGTGGACCATCACGTGATCAGAGAGTCCGAGCGCAGCGCGGGGAACAGCGCAATACGCGTCCTTTACTGTAGTGTAACAGGGATCCAGCGTGTTTTTTCCTCTGGTGGGGCATTTAATAAACTGTTTGTAGCGGGGGAGATCGTGGCTCAGATTGCTCTGGTTAAAGTCACCAACCACAATAACCAGAGAGTCTGGAAAAATCCGCTCCGTGTGTTGGATGTGATCCGCGAGCAAGCGCTGTGCTTCGCGCGCGTCCGCGTCGGGAGGGACGTACACAGCGACGAGGATGAATGAAGCGAACTCCCGCGGGGAATAAAATGGCTTGCAGTTAATAAAAAGAAATTCCAGGGCGGGAGAACAGTGTTTGGAAATTACCGTTACATCAGAGCACCAGCTGCTGTTGATGTAAAAGCAGACTCCTCCTCCTGAGGATTTACCTGAGAGCTCTGTGTCACGATCAGCACGAAACAGCTGAAATCCCTCGAGGCGCAGCGCGCTGTCCGGTGTATTTTCCCTGAGCCAGGTCTCGGTAAAACAGAGGGCAGCCGAGGAAGAGAGGTCCTTAAAACGCATCAGCAGTCTCAGTTCATCTACCTTGTTAGAGAGAGAATTGACATTGGACAGAAATATGCCAGGCAAAGCCATGCGCATGCCTCTCCTGCGGAGCCGGATGAGAGCACCCGCTCGTCTTCCTCTCTTTTGCCGTCTCACTTTCTGAGCCAAGCAATGAACCAGATCGGCGGCAGGAGCTAAAAAAACTGGGAGTAGGTCCGTGGGAGTGAAAGTCCTGATATTTAGAAGCTCTTCACGAGTATAAGAGCTGGCAGACACACAATTGACAAACAAAAACAAACAAAGGGCGCAGCGAAGCACCATGGCGACCATTGTGGGCACCATCTTGCGCCTGGGTGTTTGCCTGGGTGTTCAGACAGGTTTATAACCTCCGATATTTTCCAGATTTCCTTCCAGATACCATGGACCTAAAAGAAATCATCTACAGCTCAACAGTACCTCCTAGCGGATACCAACGAAATGTGTTTCAGTATATAGGATGACTTTTTAATTTGTTCTAAACATTAAGTTTCTTTCAGCTTATCCTCTTCTCCCCTGGATCCTAAGGACACTGAAATTCATCCCTTTTATCACCAACCATGGTTTGCTGTACTACATTAAGCTTTGATCTAAATATGAATGCATGTATTATAATTATGTATAAGAAATGTTATGTTCATGAGTGTTATTCAATCAAATGTAATATTAGAATAATTGTATAAATGCATGATCACCAAATATTAGCCAAGTCATTTAATTTAATTGGATTGTATACTGAGCACCTAATTTCATAAGAACTGACTGAGTGTTGATTTTTCTCTGCAATTTCATGGGATGGTGTCTTCGTTTGATTGGCTGCTCTCAAACAAAGAAATTTTTAACATTGGATAGCAGCCATTTCAAACTGCTTTTGATAAAGTCGATTGGTCAGTCTTGTGATTGACATCACAAGTTTATGTCCAGGTGGGGCCATTTAAGAAGTAGTAGAAGCTGCCCTCCAAGTTAGATCAAGATTCAGAAAAAAAACAAACAAAAAAAAACCAAAACAAAACACAGATGTAAGTCAGGTAAGAGAGAACAAGAGAAGATCAAAGATGAAAGAAAAGTTAAGTTAAGTCAGGAGAGCAAGAGAAACACCTACACAGAGACAAGCTATGCAGTTAAAAGGTTAAGTTAGAATTAGAAACACAGAAAAGAAGAAAGAAAGATATTTTGAGAAAGATTAGGAACAAAGTTCAAATTAAAGAAGCAGAATAGTAATCTAGATCTCAGAGGAAGATTTTATTCCACCGTTTCAAGGTTCCGTGTAGTTTTATTGTATCTAAATTGTTCTGTGTGAAGTTTGTCAAATCCTGTGTTAATTGTTCTGGTTACTGAGTAGAAATCACCTTTTTACTTTAGAGCTCGCTTTCTCCGAGAATCAAATTCTCAAACTTTTTCCTTCACCTCAGAAGCCATTCTTATCCTAGTAAATGTTTTTCTCATTTTTTTTATGACTTTTCACGCCGTTAAAGTGGACCTTTAATTTTCCTAATTTAAAGTGAACAGAGACTGTGTTTTTTTGGACTCTCTTTCCGGCCTCATACCTGCCTGACTGAGAAGTGGTTCCTTCAGTTTTGGGTCTATTCGGCTGGACTCATTTCCAAGGACTTTTTCACGCCGCTCGGGGACGATTACTCTGCTGCCCTCGTCCTGAACGAGCCCCCGGCTGGGTCAACACTTCTGACAGCTGTGAGGAAGCAATGCAGCAGCCGCTTCCTCCCAATGTCCCGACCCTAAACTCAGCCGGTACTGACCCGCTGAACACATGGACCTTCAGCTGTCTTGTGAGTGAGGCTCATTTTACTATCTGCTGGGTTAAAACGTGATGTCCGAACAATGATACGTATGATATGTACGATGTGATATCGTACGCTGTTATCATTTGAATCTGTTTATCCATCATTTGAACGCCATATCCTGTAACCTGAATGAGTTTAATAAAAGGGTGAATGAGAGAAGCTGAAGCGTTTTCTTTCCCATATATATGTTTCCTAATTACGGCAGGAGAAGAACTCACTGAAACTTTGAGACTGATTCATTAAGTAATTGAAGGTACAAAATTAATTAAAATTAAAGTTAATATTATTGTCCATTGTGACTGGTGCCTCTTTTACGAGTGCTTTTATTTAATTTAGCGGGTGTAGAAGTGATGGTTTAACTCCGCCCCCTTTCACACCCACTATTAAATAAAATAAACAATTCCTGTACCTTATGACAAATATTTTATTATATAATCCCATTACAACGTAATGTTGTTGAAGCCACAGATTTATCTTTGCTTGGTTGTGAGGAACCTCCCTTTACCACAAACAGCAGAACAAGTAGCAGAACTATGCAAAAACAATCAAAAAAAGACAAAAAATGATAAGTGTGGAAATCAGCTGCCGCTGGTCCGCACTTCACAAACACTATTTTAAATGTCCTGCTACTCCATGATTGCTGACTGACTCAGCATTACGTCCGCCTGAAAGCAGAAGTTGCACCCATAATTCTTTCTACAGCAGCACCCTAAGGAATAGAAAGTCTAAAGGTGCATTCCAACTGCCCAGTACTTCAAATGTATTTGCAGCCCACGTGGACTGCAACAGGTGTTCCACCATGTTGAGATTCCAAACCGAAGGGAGCGAAGGGTTTTCCGTTCAGAAAGAATGTAGCAGTGTTTCGTAAGGAATGCTCCGCATCTTGCGCTGCATGTACATGTTTGCAGCACACTTGACACCACTAGCAAGTAGGATCATTTCGTATGGAATGTGCACCGAACGTACAGTATGCTGAATGTTTTGTACATAATGCGTACAGAACAAATGTAGCAGGACTTCTAGCATTCTGTAAAAAATGTTCTGTATCTAATGTTACATGTACATACATGTTCGTAGCACACTTGACACCGCTAACTAGTAGGACCGCTCTGTGCAAAATGTGTATGAAGGCACCTTGACATAGAAATGTCAGCAGGCAGGATCGGTAGACGTTCCGTATGGGAATGCTGACAGAACATTCCATATAGAACATTCCATATAGAACATTCCATATCCGCGTGCTCGCAGATCACATCCAACACACGGAGTGGATTTTTCCAGACTCTCTGGTTATTGTGGTTGGCGACTTTAACCAGAGCAATCTGAGCCACGATCTCCCCCGTTACAAACAGTTTATTAAATGCCCCACCAGAGGAAAAAACACGCTGGATCACTGTTACACCACAGTGAAAGACGCATATCGCGCTGTTCCCCGCGCTGCGCTCGGACTATCTGATCACATGATGGTCTACCTCATTCCCACATACAGACAGAGATTGAAGCTCACTAAACCTGTTGTGAGCACTACGAAGAAATGGACCAGTGAAGCTGAGGAGAAGCTTGAAACGTGCATGGAAATAACTGATTGGGGCATGTTTAAAGGAGCAACGCATGATCTGGATGAGTACACGGACACTGTGAACTCATATATCCACTTTTGTGAGGAGAGCATCCTTCCATCGCGCACCAGGGTGAGGTACTCTAATGATAAGGCCTGGTTCACTGCTAAGCTCAGACAGATCAGGAAGGAGAAGGAAGCAGCGCTGAAAAGTGGAGACAGGGGCTGCTACAGGGAGGTTAAATATCGGTTTAACAGAGAGCTGAGGAGAGCTAAATCTGTGTATTCTGAGAGACTCCAGCAGCAGTTCACTGCTAACGACTCTGCTTCTGTGTGGAGAGGACTGAGGCAAATCACCAATTATCGGCCTCAGGCTCCTAAAGGTCAGGATGACAAAGCCCTTTGTCAAAGATTGTCCCAACACTATGCCCGTTTTGACACCCCGTCATCTGTGTCCAACTCCCCCCCTCCCCCCAGCTCCACAGCCTCCACGGTCCCTACTTCATCAAAGGCGCCCCCCCTCCCCCCACCCTTGTCATCAGTGAGCAGGACGTGCTCAAACAGTTCTCCAGACTGAACCCGCGCAAGGCCCCTGGTCGGGAGGGCGTGTCTCCCTCCACCCTGAGACACTGTGCGAAAGAGCTGGCTCCTGTCTTCACAGACATTTTTAACACCTCCCTTAAGCTATGCCACGTGCCGTCCTGCCTCAAATCCTCCACCATCATCCCTGTCCCTAAGAAGCCACGTATCACTGGACTTAACGACTTCAGACCTGTAGCGCTCACCTCTGTAGTCATGAAGTCCTTTGAGCGCCTGGTCCTGCCCCACCTCAAGTCCATCACCACCCCCCCTCCTGGACCCGCTGCAGTTTGCCTACCGAGCCAACAGGTCTGTAGATGATGCAGTCAACCTGGCCCTCCACTCCATCCTGCAGCACCTGGACTCCCCAGGAACCTATGCCAGGATCCTGTTTGTGGACTTCAGCTCCGCATTCAACACCATCCGCCCCACTCTGCTCCGGGACAAGCTGTCCCTGCTCAACGTGCCTGACTCCCTCTGCAGGTGGATCACCGACTTCCTGACAGACCGGAGGCAGCATGTGTGGCTGGGAAAGACTGTCTCAGACTCTGCTAGCATCAGCACCGGATCACCCCAGGGCTGTGTACTTTCCCCCCCTACTCTTCTCCCTTTATACCAACTCCTGCACCTCCAGCCACCAGTCTGTCAAGTTGATCAAGTTTGCGGACGACACCACCCTCATTGGGCTCATCTCCAAAGGCGACGAGTCCGCCTACAGGAGTGAGGTGGCCCATCTGGCGTCCTGGTGCAACAACAACAACCTGCAGCTGAACGCTCTGAAGACAGTGGAGATGATTGTGGACTTCAGGAAAGTCACAACCCCTCTGCCCCCCCTCACCCTCACAAGCTCTCCCATCACCACTGCTGATTCCTTCCGCTTCCTAGGCACCACCATCACCAGGGACCTCAAGTGGGAGCCGACCATCAGCTCCCTCATCAAAAAGGCCCAGCAGAGGATGTTCTTCCTGCGGCAGCTGAGGAAGCTCAAGCTACCCACCAAGATGTTAGTGCAGTTCTACACAGCCATCATCGAGTCCATCCTCACCACCTCCATAACCGTGTGGTACGCAGGAGCCACTGCCAGGGACAAACTAAGGCTGCAGCGCGTCGTGTGCACTGCTGAGAAGGTGATCGGCTGCAAGCTCCCATCTCTCCAGGATCTGTACATCTCCAGGACCCGGAGGCGTGCTGGCCGGATCATAGCTGATCCCTCACACCCTGGTCACGTACTGTTTGCCCCCCTCCCCTCAGGTAGAAGACTCCGGTCCATCCAGACTATTACTAATATATTTAAACTGCTGACTAGTATAACTTGCTCTTATTCTACACTTTATTGCATGTATAGTTTATTTCTTTTATTTTATCATGTTTAATGTTGCAGCATGGCACCGAGACAAATTCCTAGTTTGTGTACTACATGAACAATGGCAATAAATCTGATTCTGATTCTGATTCTGATTCTGATAGAACATGGACAGAATGTGGCAGAATGTCCCGTACTCTTTGTTCCATGTTTTAGCAATCTCCGACATGAATATTTCCTATAACTCATTGCACCTCAAATATGAGTAAAACAAACTATTGTTGCTAATGTTATTAACAAGCTAAACTGATGTTGGTTATTTATATCTACTGATAGTAATAAAAATATATTTGTATTTATTTTTTATTTCAGAAATATAAATTATCTACTGTAGTATCAGTACTGTCCATGGTTACCGTGGTGACACACAGAGGGAGGTGACTGATGCAAGCAAGGTGTTTCAAATGGAGACATTTTGTGAAGGACAGTTAACTGATGTCAGAGTTGCCAACTTTTCAGAAAAGCTTGGAGTGAGATTAAGAGGGAATTGTGCCAGGGGGAGATGGGCATGGGGGTGGAGTGAGCATGCAGGCACCCAATACACATAGTTTTTTTTCAAAGCATACACTTCTTTAACTCAGAATAAGTTTTAGAAAATGTTTTATCCTGCCTTGAGAGCTTTACTGTGGGAAAAATCTGAAGAAAATCAACATGACATTGCCAGTAATTTCCTCATTTTGAAGAGAGAAATAGAGTTTGTTGAGTGAGAGAGAGGGAAAAAGAGTGAGACTCACTCCGAAAGCGTGAGAGTTGGTAACACTGTTGATGTTCCCTGAGAATGGAGCAGGGAGGAGGGAGCACAGTTCTCTCGATAAGACTGAACTGTTCAATAGGCATAAATAAATATTGTGTATTGTAATATTGTGTAATATTGTGTACTATTGTAATTATAGTATTGTAATATTGTGTACTATTGTAATATTGTGTAATATTGTGTACTTTTGCCTCTGTTCCAGTTTTTACTCTGTTTGTTGGGCATCAGTAAAGTTCACAGAAGAAAAGGAGTTACTGATCTACATCTAAAATAATGCACTGTGGAGGAACAAATAAGTTCAGGCGAGGTACGAGCAGCTGAGAGGTTGCAGAGCTTTATTTTCCTCCAACATCATGAGAAACACGCTGTGTGTGCTGTGTGTTGTTTCTGAGGCATGTATAGCAGCTCTTTTATCCATGTTATACCAACAGAGAGAGAATGCATGGCACATTTGCATATTGATATACATATCAGTCAATACATATCAAGCGTGTGACCAACTGGCGCCCGGACTTCCTCTCCTTAATCCAGGGATGTATAACAATAGTCCATTGTTCTGGCTGTCTCCTAGGGGCTCTCTGTCCATGTGCAAATTGTTAGTGCAGGCTGGCTGAGTGTGAAGATTGAATGTCCATGTAGATTGTGGTGGGTCACCACACCACTCCCCCCCCCCGCTTCTTCTGGCTTTTTCCGGCTCAGTACTGTGATGTTAATGTGCCATTCTTGCATTGTTCATGCTTCCTGCCCTTACTGTGATCCAATGACTGATAACAATATGTAGATGTGCCTTGTAACCTCTTTTGTCCTACAGCTCCGGAGCTGAGGCGAATTACGACCAGCAATCTCCTTATTGTTATGTGTGTCTCTTAAATGCAAATGTCCCATGCCTGTCTGCAGTCTCTTTGATGATACCATGCCTTTCATGTATTGTTTGTAACTGGGTATATAAGCTGACTGAAATCCATGTTCATTCTCTCTCTCACTCTCACTCTCTCTTTGACTGCTCATCTGCACACTTTGCTGGAGAGCCTCCAGGCTCGCTCATGGGCCGAGCTCCGTGATGGCGGTATGATGAATAAACCTACTTAAAACCTACTTAAAACCCTCACTTCACTGTCTTATTTTATCATCCGCCGCACATGTGTGCAGATGAGCAGTCGTCAGAGTGAGAGAGTGAGTTACAGAGCAATGCAGCTTATATACCCAACTACAGACAATACATGAAAGGCATTCACAGCAGTAGGTATGGGACATTTGCATTTGAGAGACACACATAACAATAAGGAGATTGCTGGCTGTAATTCGCCTCTGCTCCAGAGCTGTGGGACAAAAGAGGTTACAAGGCACATCTACATATTGTTATCAGTCATTGGATCACAGTAAGGGCAGGAAGAGTGAACAATGCATGAATGGCACATTAACATCACAGTACTGAGCCGGAAAAAGCCAGAAGAAGTGGGGCTGCCTGTTGACATTAATACACACATTTCACTGTTCTGTTAACTGCTCTAGTTGAGTGCTGTGCCTGACCCAGAAGTCGGTAAAGTGAACAGTTTGTTGTACAGAGGGAAATTTTCTTGGAAGTGGCATTTATCGTTTTTTGCAAACAAACTCTTCATGTGTGTTTGTACGTATATCTATGCATGTATATGTATATCTGAATGAATGCATGAGTGTGCATCTGTGTGTGGACTGTGAGAAAGTGAGCAGTGAAGGTGAACGTTGTGTGAATCACACTGCAACGTTTGGACCCACTTTTACTGACGTTTTGGCAAATGTCTGGCTCTGCTGGCAAAAGTTAATGATTGCTGGTGTTTGCTGGGAAACGTTGGCCAAATGTTGGGGAAACGTTGGTGAAAGTTGTGTTCTTTGAACATTTCCAGCCTCCTGAAAATGTTCCAACGTTTGGAGATAAACGTTGGTGAAAGCTGTGCTCAGAAATGAAAGCCAGCAGGGCGAGACCACGTGGCACGAGCCCTAGGTGTGCCAGAAACAAAGACCAGGGAAAGAGCTCGGGCCGGATCAGCGGGACCTTATGACACCACGTGGGAACCAGGTGGAACAGACTTGTGATGATGGTCACCTTGAGCTAACAGATGGGTGCAGATGGCACCCAAAAGAGCTGCAGCATTTGGAGGGAGAGAAACGCCAGTGCAGCCCGTCTCCGGTAAAGAAGAGGTGGAGACGCTCTGGCGGCGGGCAGCGGGACAGACGCTCAAAGGGCTGAGCCACCGGGAGAGCCATAGTGGGACTTTTTCTCTGGGTTTGAGGGGCTAACGGTGTGTGTTATTGTAACGTGTTTCTGGTTTTATATTGCTAATGTTTTTGGTTGATGAAAAAGAAGAAGAAGAGCATGACAGCGTGTGTGTGCTCTGTGGCCGTGTGAGCGTGTGGTGAATTCAGCTCCAGTCAGGTGTGAAGGTTTGACATAACGGTCAGTGTTGAACGTGGATGTGCCTTTAAATGTTTACCCCTGTTGTGGGGTGGGGGTGCTGGGGTCAGAAGTCTCGGGGCCGCCATGGTGTTTGTGTACAGTGGTTTTTATGTGATTGTTTATAGTTCCAGTATTTATAATGTATATGTTTTATGGGGTTTAATTTATTTTTGTGAGCGGCCTTTTCATGTTCACTGACTGCTTTAATCTAATAGTGGAGCGGTCCGCTGGGCCAGTGTGGTGTGAGTGGATCCATCTCTAGATTTCTCTGTTTAGACTGGGAGTCGGGTGTAAATTCTGCGGAGGGTCCAATAAGCCTGTCTGCAATTTTTCAAGGTGGGGGGGTGTTGGATATGTAGCATAAAATAGAAATATTAATAAATGATAAATATGATCAGGTATGAATTATTTAATTTATATTGATGTATTGGAATCTGAGATCAAATCTCATTTCATATACATCAGAAAAGTTAGTAACACTCGCAAGGGGCACCAGCTTCTATCTTTAAGAAGCAATTTAATCTTTAATTTCACTTTATACCTGTTTGATCACTCAATAAATTAATCAATAATCAGTCTCAAAAATTTTCCATGAATTCGATACCTGGGCTTGAAACAGACTCAGAATGAAATAAATTCTCAACAACTTCTCATTTTTACATATTTATTAAATGAAATGATTAACAGACATTGCAGTAATTTCATTAATCATAAAATCAATCTTGTAAATGATAGATTAACAATGTCAATATTTTCGGAACCAGGGTTAACTGAGAAACCAATTTCTATCAGTTTGTGTTAACAGATCATGGAAACAACACAAATTTATGGAGAAAGTTTACTAATTATATCAAAAAGTCCTGGATTAATTTTAAGAAAATAAAAACAGAATTTTAATGAAAAGAAGAGTTATGTTAAGGGCTTCTTAGTTTGCATCTGATTAGATATACAAATTATTACCGAACCTCAAAAGTTTAATTCAGCAGAGGAATTAAAGTTTTTGCAGCTCACGTGATCCTCAGTGATGATGGTTCTGGCGTCGTCCTCATGAAGTTTTGAAGTGTTGTTCAGGGGCAAAACCCAGAATATTTGTCCCGCAAATATTCTCTTGACGATGAATGATATTCATGAGATCGTAAGTTGGATCTCGATGGTTGAAATCTTGCAGAAGCGCGCTGATTCCTCAGCTGCGCGATGTGGGGGCTGCGTCTTCTCAAGAGGTCTTCGATAATAATTAAAAGATATCCAATCCGATCTCAAATTAAAAGGCTTCGGACTTTAGATAAAAATAGTAGCTTCTGGTGGGTGCTTGGTCAAGAAAAAATATTATAAAATAAAGTCAAGATTAAGTTTACATTAAAATCAAACAAACGGTGGTTTAACAGAAAGTTTAACAAAGAAAAAGTGATGAATAAAAATTGGAGTTTAACTCTGATTAAGAATTGAGCTCAAAGAAATAGGAATTCCTAGGTATTTAAGAGAAAAAGAAAATACAAAGTTACATAAACAAATTACGAGTTATCTGCTCTGTGTTCAGAAAAGTGACATGTGGTCGAGTCTTTGTTCAGATGGTCCTTTGTTCTTCCTTGCTGTGTGTAGACAATAGACAATCAGTGAAAAGGGGAGTCGGACAGAGAAGAGAGATCTGGAGCAAAAGAGAGTCCGGAGCAAAAGAGACAGAAGCAGGGGTCCCTCTGTTATTTAAGTTCCGCGGGCTTCCGGGATCTCAGCCAATGAGAGTCCTTCGTGGGAGGCCCGATGAATTTTTAGTCCAATGAACAAACAGTCTATTGTTTGGAGTTCTTTGGGATGAAGAGTTGTCATGCAGAGGTTGGCTGTTGGAGTCACATGGTTTTAGAGGCAAAACTTTGATACATACTGGAAGTTAATATTTCCCTTTATGTATTAAACTAAGATAACTTTAGTGATTAGTATAAATTATAAGCAGTGCTTCTAAATCAACATGCAGGAATAAACATTCATTTAAACATTAACATGCATATATATAAAATCACAGATTAATGCATTTCACACATATTATTGATTTTCCACATCAAAAACATCAGAGTCCATCTGCATTTTCATAGTTCTGAAAAGAATGAAGGTTTAGAATCGAGTTTGTAATAATGTACCTTAAAGTTCACTTTTTAAATCCAGCATGTCCAGAGTTTAAGGAAATTAGCTGAGTTGTGGGTCTGTGTAGGTTTTATGGGGGCAATAAAAGTGAAGCCGGACATTGGGGGCATTCCTTAGGCTGGTTTTAACAAAAGGGATGGGATTTCAGCTGTGGCCTGGGGGAAGAAAATCAATTTCTTTGTGTTATTCCTGGATGAAACAAAATGTCTTTAAGCAGAAGAATAATTGTTGCTGAGCCAAAGTGAGATGATGCTACAGATATTATATTTGTAATATATATGAGTTGGGTGCACCAACATGGCGGTGCCTTGGGTGTAGTGGGAGGTGACGTCCGCCTTCTGTGGGTGGCATCACCTGGAGTATAACAGTCCACAGCGGAGACATCTTGTCTCTTCGCTGTGGACTCTCAGGCAACTGTAGTGACTCCTGTGTTCCAGTTCATGTTCTAATTAAACTTATAAAATGTCACCTGGAATCCTCTTCAATTCAAGACGTAACAGTAATGCAACGTCATTCCATCCAGAGTCCGCCGCAGTGACCCAGAACTCCACAGAGTAGACGGTGGTAGCCTGACTCTCCTGGTGGAGTGACATCACCCGACTCATGACGTTGCCCTCGCTCTCTGTCCAATCGAACGCGCGGGCAAATTCATTAACAAATCAATCAAAGGAATAGTTAGGGCCCTCCAGACTGCTGAGACTGGACTGAGCCCAGCTGAGGGCCGGTCCCACAGCAGGAGGGTAATAAAATTAATTTTAGATGTATCAACCAGATATCGCCCACCCACCTGGCCCAAATAAAACCAAACATGGCAGAGAAACTCCTCGCATTTCCCCACCTCCCCCATGCAGGTGAGGAACCGAGGTGGTTGGGCACCCGGTGTATTAAGCGGGGGCAACATGTGGAGGGGTAGGACCCGGACGAGACATGTGGGCCAAATGCTCGGCGACCGTGCCCAGCTGCTGCGTAAGAACGGCCACCTGCCTCTCAGTGGCATCGAGACGATCTAAAGCGGAGTGTTCCGCTGATGCTGCTCCCGCCGAGCTTCCACTCTGGCTGCCTCGTTCTGTCATGATTGGCAGGAATCAACAGCTCACATGGAGGGAAGGACACCAGAGGAAACACATGAAGCACACAGAGAAGCTGCATAACCACAATTTATTGATTCTGAAAGGGAGGCTTTGTTAATGAGAGACGCCACTCGCAAGAGGAGGACTGAGGCTGGGAGGGGTGATGAGGGCCAGTTACAATAGGAGGGAGACGGGTCGGGGAAAATGGGACAGACCTCAAGTGGGATGAGCTGGGAGCCCGGCAGTAGAACCCAGCATGAAACTGCCAACCAGGAGAGGATGCTGGTGGGCAGGAGTAGAGCTGGGTGAGGTGTCTGACCATGTGGAACGAGGCAGCTGGACTGCTGATGAGGATGACGGGGCAGGTGAGGGCAGAACGAACCCCGGAGACGCACCACGGAGACGGCAGCGAGCCAACGAGCCAACGCTGGAGCGGTCACAGACGGGTCCTTCTCAGCGCTGGCAGGGAAGAGGTAGCAAGTGTGTCTCATCATGAAGGTGCAGTGATTGCCTGCAGAGCTGGGGAAAGTCTTGCAGGGGTGGGGTGGGGGGGCATGCTCACCTGAATATGACATGTAGTTGCTAATTTGGGCTCGCTTCAGTGACGGCTCTCCCAGCTCCCCACAGAACATGTGTGGATAATTAGTTTTGTTAGAGGACCCATCGACACCCCCATTTCCTGGTCACCGCACCTGCCCCACTGGTCTCTACAGAGAAACTGGACGGATCATTGGACATCAGAAGTGAAGCCACCTGGCCGCCATATTAGTACTTCCAAAACACTGGAACATCCAAACCGACGGTCATCAAACATAACGTCACCTCAGTTTCTATAGCTGACCGGCTGCACAAGATTATCAGCCATGTCTCCACACCAAGAAATTCAAAATCTGTTCATTTCTGGGTAACTGAGGTCAACGTGTCCGGCCAGGGCCTTCACTTCTGGCGGCCAATGATCCATCCACTTTTTCTATAGATACCAGTGGCCCACCCGGCTCCACTCGGCTCTGTGCTCGCTAATGGGGCGTGAGCTGTCCAGGGTTTCTTTAGACAGATCAGTGCAGATGGGACCTTAAATCGAAAAAAGACTGTTCTGCTACAGCTGGGGTGAGTTCATTGTTCTTATTTAAACAGGCTATAGTTACAAGTGGTTTATACGTAATATATATGTAAACAGCTGCAAAAAAGCCCAACAGGCTTCATACTTAATATATGCATGCTGTTCTTGAATTATTTTTATGAATTAAAATGTTTCAAAAATAGCCCCCCCCCTGTTTTTTTTTCACAAATCGCACACTTGGTGACGCTCATATAAAGATGAGTGTTTGCGGAGGCTTCCTGCAGTTCTGCACCGTCTTCATGGAGTGAACACATTTCCCTTGGGCATATGTTTCAGTATTTATGTTCATTTTATAGTCTTATGTAGTTACTTCTGCACACACTTTTCCCCGTTCATTCATTCATTCATCTAAAAAAAATAATAAAATAATGTTATAGACTGCAACACTAAGTCCGCAATTAAAATGTGAATGTGGATGGAATTAAAAAACAAAAATATTAATGAATCATCATTAAAAAATGACAGGTGATTATATTTTGACTGTTTCAACTCTCTGCATTAAAATGAAATCCCATTCAATGTCATTTACTTTTTGACACCACATCATCGCTGTTTGATTTCCACAATGGAAGTGAACCAATAAATCCCAAGAGAACCTTGAAGCAGCGGCAATATGGCCACCGAGTCACCTGTGTACCGGATCTGTGTACCAGAACTGAGGACCGGAAGTGACACAAAGTTCCGTGGAAAGGACGCCCTTGTGCAAACTGGAGATAAGAAGTTGCCCTCGTAGCAGTCAGGAAAACAAAATGTAACATTATAATTGGCTGAAAAAATATTAAAATGCAGCAAAAAATGTTAAAATGCAGCATTTAAAATGACTTGATATCAGGAATCACCCCTGTGGGGCAGAGAGGAGACCCAAGCGCTGAACTGCGAGTTTGTGGGTTTTAATAGTCGGCAAATGGCAGCACGGTGGCGCAGTGGTTAGCACTGCAGCAGCACAGCAACTCACCCTTGGGCCGGGGGATCCTGAGTTCGAGCCCAGCCCCCGACCAACAGTGATCTGTGTGGAGTTTGCATGTTCTCCCCATGTCTGCTTGGGTTTACTCTGGGATTTCTCCGGTTTCCTCCCACATGCCAAAAACATGCCAGTTAGGTTAATTGGCAACAAACTGGGGATTCTAAATTGTCTTTAGGTATGACTGTGAGAGTGAATGGTTGTCTGTCTCTCTGTGTTGGCCCTGCGATGGACTGGTGATCTGTCCAGGGTGTACCCTGCCTCTCGCCCAAAGATGCTGGGATAGGCTCCACCCCCCACCCCCCCCCCCCCACCCTAGCTGCGACCCGAAAAGGATTAAGCGGAAGAAAATGAATGAATAAAGTCCAAACAGTGCACAACACAAAACTTACAAATGAGGTGAACAGGTAGTTCGGGGCTGCATGGTGGCGCAGTGGTTAGCACTGCGGCAGCACAGTTTACCCTTGGCCGGGGGATTGTGGGGATCGTGGGATCGTGGGTTCGATCCCAGCCCCCGACCAACAGTGATCTGTGTGGAGTTTGCATGTTCTCCCCGTGTTGCGTGGGTTTACTCCGGGATTTCTCCGGTTTCCTCCCACATGCCAAAAACATGCATGTTAGGTTAATTGGCTGTTCTAAATTGTCCCTAGATATCTGTTTCCTATATGCCCTTAGAATAGAGGGTTAGTATTAATGAAAGCGCTTTGAGTGGTCTTTGTGACTAGAAAAGCGCTATATAAGTGCAGGTTAGTTAGTTAGTTAGTTAGTTAGTAGTTGGCAGGATGAGCACAGGAATACACATCAGAACGGGGAAAGGGTTCTGATGGGAATAGGTAGATTAGACCCCAGCAACAAGTGAAAGAAACAACGGCCTTTCATTAGAGCATGTAATCAATGAACACAAATGATGGCAGGTGTGGATCACATGAGCAGGAAGGTTGACCTAATTATCTGACAGGTGTCAGCTGATGACCCGTGAACTGAACCAATGAAAGGCAACAGAAAGCGCTACAACACAGGATGATATCAAAGTAGTAGTGACTGGAAGAAGAGGTGGGGAGCTCATGCCAAACAGGAAACAAGAAATAACCACAAGAAAATTGAGAGCATGAGCACAGTAGAACACCGCGTCATGCTCAGCCGCATGACAGAGCCCCCCCCCCCCCCCCCCCAAGGGGTAGATTCTACACACCCAAAGGCAAAGTAAAAGAAAAAAAGAAAGACCCTCCCCCCAACAGGAGAGAAAAAAAATAAACCAACCCAGGAGGGCGGTGGGGAGACAGGTTAGAGGAGAACAAAAACAAGGATCCTGCTTAGGACCCACACCAGAGCAACAACCAGGCACCTAGGTTCCCTGGACCAGGAGAGCTGGACAGTTCAGGCGGTTGACTAAAGTCCCAGACCTGGTAGATGGTGTAATAGAAAGAGTTGGGTGGCCTCTAGGAGAATGTGGGCCACCCAGCCCAGCAGCACCATCTGTTGGGCGGTCTACCAGAGTTCTTTAGTCACCTGAAAAGATGGGATAGACCAAGGGGCAGCTTTCCAACGGTGAAAACCAGTAGTGAGGAAGGCAGAAGAGTAGGGAAACTGGATGGAGAGGATGGCCGGCCAGTGGGGACTTCAGGGGAAGGAATGGGACCCTCAGTGGCCCCAGGAAGAGGCAAATCCACAATGGCTTTGGGAAGAGGGGAACCCACGATGACCTCGGCTGGAGAGGGTGCAGAACCCACGGAGACCTCAGACGAAGGGGGAGCCGCACCTGCGGAAGTCCTGGGCTGGGACGAAGCACACACAGAGACCTCAGCCGAAGGGGCAGGAGCACCCACAGCGGTCCCAGGCTTGGGTGAAGCACCCGCAAAGGCCTCAGCTGGAGGGGGAGCAGCACACATGGAGACCTCAACCGGAGGAGCTGGATCCATAAAGACCTCAGGTGGCGAGGCTGGACCCACAAAGACCTCTGGCGAAGTTGGAAAAACCTCGGTGACCCTGGAGAAAGGCTCTGACAGGAGGGACAAGTATACAGAGTCAGGGTCACTGGTGGCACGGGAGCCTGGCAAGGTGAGCTCAGGTGCTGCTGATGGCTGGACTTGGCCCTCCCCACAAAGAGCAAGGCAAGATGTCTCCAAAATAGAGACAGCGAAAATGAGGAAGAGTACTTACCTGCGCTCAAGCTTCACCGCCATCCAGGACTTCGTCAATCCAGGCAGTGACGTCACGTGCCCGGCCCTCCAGAGGTCCATCTTCAGCTCTGCTGCAGCAGCCTCTACAGCAGGCATGGTGGTCAATGCAGTCTTGGAACCCACCAGTGAAGTGCCCCATGCAGGTGGCTCACCAGGCATGGCAACATGAGGTCGGCTCCCTGCTGGCGCTGGATCCTGCATAGCTGAAGCCCAGAGATGCTCAATCATTGGCACAGGCTCCAGATCGCTGTCAGCGCTCTCCCTCCATCCAGACCATGGCTGTGGGGCTGGAACAAGGTTCTCCAGGGCTGTAATCTCTTCCATTGTCCAGTGGCTCGATCCTGGGACTGGCGGACACTCGGAGAAAATAGGAGGAGACACAGAGAGAGCAGGTGAGGAAGTGTAGTCTGCAGCAGGTGGTGAGGACTCAGTGGACTGTGATAACTGAGCCTCACCGCCGGGAATCAGGCAAGGTAATTCATGTGTTGGTAATAAAATGAAATGAAAAAGCACTTGCCTGTGTTCCCAGAACACGATGGGTTTTGCTGCAGCTGGTCTTGAATAAGCCTTCTCCGTGGCTACAGTTGTTGTGGGCCCCTCAGAGGAACATGGAGGAGCCGCTCCTGCAGGCACGGTGATGGGCGGAGCCGGGTTGGCGATGATCGGACTCTCAGCAGTGGGAAGAGGCGCCGAGGAGATGAGGGTCACAGCGGCAATGGAGGAGGAGGAAGCTGACGGGACAGCCGGCGAAGAAGAACCAGAAGAGGGAACTGCTGCGGGGATTGTCTGACTTGACGTAGGGGAAACTGCTGGCTTAGCGGTGGAAACGTTCCTCCAGCGGTATTTCACTAGGCAGTGGTGGGAAGCGGGAGGTGACTGGCCCAGGAGACTCTCTTCCAAGGAGTCCGGTCCTGCCGCGGCTCAAGGACAAGCGGAGGCAGACCAGGGAGAGCGGTGTCTCGGAGCATGTGGAGCAGGAGCAGGAGCAGGCGAACAGAGGGAGGAGGAGGACATCTGCCGCAGGGAGTGCTTCCTTGTTGGCTTTGGTCCCGCTGAGAGCAAGCCCATCGTCAGCCCGGGAAAGGCCAGGTGTAAATCGGGGATGATGGACAGCAGTTCCGTGAACTGGGGATGACTCCTCAATCCGGGATGTGCCTCCACGATCCCAACCGCTGCCTCCACATTCTCCCGGACCTTCTTTGGACCGTGGGAGGCAAGAGCTTCAGCCACAAAGTCCCGAATGAAGTGGGCTGCCCATTCCTCCTCCAGACATCACCTGCAATATATATCCCATACATTAAAAAAAATAAAAAAAGTCATACACAAAAAAAAGTCATACACACCATGTTATAACCAGATACTCTACATTGTCTTCTTAAATATATATTTTCTTTTTTAACTCCCCCTTCTCTCTATTTTTCTTTCATTCCTGCACGTCTGAATTGAGTTCTGATCTAAAAACATCTGTTTTCACCAGCATTTCAGTCAACGTTTGCCAATGAAGCTTACCTTAGGCTGACTTAGGCCAACTCTGCAAAACTTAGCCCAGCGCTCAGGAACTGTTACAAACTGAGCACAACTTTCACCGTTTATTTTCAAACGTCAGCAAATTTTCAGCCTGCTGAAAATTGTCAATGAATACAACTTTCACCACCATTTGCCAACAAACACCAACTTTAACCAACTTTTGCCAGCAGAGCCAGAACTTTGCCAGAACTTTAGTAAAAGTTGGTCCAAACGATGTTGTGTGAATCCACCCAATAAAGCAGGTCCAGGATGGCAGGAAGCCTCCACAAACTGATCTTTATATGAACGTCGCCTGACGCTGATGTCAATCGAACTGCGCTGAGTATTCCGTTGCTTAAGTTAACCAAAGTTGGCAACTGCTACCCATACACTAGCCTAAGTTGGCAAAAGTTTGACAACGCTAGGAAATGCTATCAAAAGTTGGTAAAAGTTGGTGTGTGCTCACAAATGCAATTTCACCAACTTTTGGACTGATTCCTCTGACTTTCAAAACGTCAGTAAAAGTCGGTCCAAACGTTATAGTGTGATCGCAGCTTAAGTGATGATCATGACTGTATGTGTAATTGTGAGTGTTGTGGAGAGAGGAATAACCAGGCCAAGCATTCAGAGCAGACAAACTTTATTCCCTCTCTCACATCTCTCAGAATCAGAAAACATTAAACATTATGTAGCAGGGGCTCTCTTTTATATTACCACACTCACACGCCCCTGCTGCCTGAGGTTCTGCATCACAATTCATTCTCGCATCACAATTCCTCTTGTCCCCCAGCCCCTTAATCCCCATGCTCTTCCGTCACAGGAAATTACTGCATCTCCCTTCCTTTTTTTTTTTTTTTTGTTACTTATTTGTACCCGTGGGTAGATTTGGTTTGCAGTCTGGTGACAAGCCACCGGCTGCCGGTTGCTGCGTGCGCGAGCGCCCTACTAAACCTACGTGTTTTTGGTATGCGGGAGGAAACCGGAGAAATCCCAGAGTAAACCCACGCAACACAGGGAGAACATGCAAACTCCACACAGCTCACTGTTCCTTCCAGTCTGAGATGAATACCACAGCATGGGTTCCCCATACCCCCCCCCCCCCCAAGAGTTTCAGACTGAGGGTTAACTCTCATGTCCTCTCTGCTTCAGCCTCTGCCCATAGCTGCTGTAATGTGGGGTCTTCGGCTCCGCAGCACTGCTGTGCCGGTGGGGGGTTCCTGGGGGTGTGTCCGTCTGTGGGTGGACAATGGAGGGGGGGAGGACATTCAGCATGCTCATGTGACTGCTCTGATGAGTCTTTATGAATGAATGAATGAATGAATGAAAAGGTTTATTGTCAATACTACCATACGTAATACATACAGGAGAATTGAAATTTGACTTGACATTGGGCGCGCTTCTTGTAAGCGCATCCCATAGCCGGGGCAGCCTGAAGGCGCCAGTCGAACAGGGGGGTAAAGAGGGCAAGGTCAGGGTCAGGGAAAACACAATAGGCAGAGAGAAAAAAACATAGTTATCAGAATATCGCTCGTATAAGCTCATATAAGCTCAAATGAGCCAAATTATGATCACACAGAAAAAAACCCTCTATGCACAATTAGCAGACAATAGATCACACATTACAACAGCAGCAGAGAGAAGCAGTGTATGTATATCAGTATATGATTTCAGTGTGTATGCAGTGTTTGGGTGTATCAGTTACTTAAGTACAACAAATAGTCTCCTAGGCAACGATAGATGTTATAAGTTCATATCTCATGAACGCTGTCCTTGAAGAGTTCTGTTTATTGCACAGCAGCAGTGTTTGGGTTAGCAGAGCCAGCTGACACATCTGCTTATCTCAACTCTGGAGCAGTGAGTTGTCCAGGGGCGCCGATCAAGGCTGAATCTGCACAGACACTTAAGAGTGTAAGATTTTCCTCTCTCATGCGATTCTGTGCTTCACAATTCAAATTACATTCACTGGCTTTAAATTCATATCATTCCCTGGAGAGCACGAAGCGACTCCAGATGTTTCCCCTTCTAAACACAGATAAACATGTCCGGTAGAGTCCATCTCTCTACAGTGCATGCAGATGGTAAATTCCATGTTGGTCATTTGCCGCTATCAGTGCACTCCCCATCTGGTCGAATTTACCTGGGGAGTCCTCGGGATGGGGGTGGGGGTCTTCCGTGCCGAGGAGCTCAAGCCAACACCACCTGCTCGTCTGCCACCACAAAGGTGGGCTTAAGCCTGTCTATACAGATTTTCTCCCGGCGACCCCCTAAGTCTAACACAAAATGTTTGTCCCCTGGTTCCAGCACTCTAAATGGGCCATCGTAGGGTGGGCACAATGGGGGCCGGTGGGCATCGTGCCTGACAAACACGAACGCCGCGTCTCTCAAGGTTTTTGGCACAAAAGCGTGGGGAAAACAGTGGTGGGCCGGGCCAGGTAGCGTCCCTGCATCTGCGCTATGCCATGAACGCGGGGACAGATGAATGTTTGGCAGGGGGTTATCTGGTAAAAATTCCCCGGGGAGCTGCAGTGGCTGAGAAAAAACAAGCTCTGTTGGGGAAGCCTCCAAATCCTCTTTCGGTGCAGAACGCAACCCTAATAGAACCCACGGCAACCGGTCCACCCAATTTGCATCCGTAAGCGAAGCCCTGAGCGCTGCTTTCAGTGACCTATGGAAACACTCACATAACCCATTGTCCTGTGGGTTGTACGCAGTCGTGCAATGAATAGCAATGCCCAGGCTCCGGGCCATCGTGGACCAGAGGTCAAAAACAAACTGAGGGCCCCGATCGGACGTGATGTCCGAAGGGGTGCCAAAATGTGCCACCCATGTTGTCAAAAAAGCGCATGCCACGTCTACGGATGTGGTGGAAGCTAGCGTGACTACTTTTGGCCATCATGTGGTGCGGTCCACCACTGTCAGGAGGTGCGTGAACCCCTGCGATGGTGGGAGGGGGCCCACGAGGTCCACGTGAATGTGGTCGAACCTCTTTGCCGGGATATGGAATGGCTCCAAAGGGGCCTTCGTGTGTCTGTACACTTTGGCTCATTGGCACGCTACACAGACTGCAGCCCACTCTTTCACCTGTTTGTGCAGGCTCGGCCAGACCAGCTTCACTCCCACCATTTTGACTGATGCGCGCACTCCACTCCTGGGTGCGCCAGGGAGTGAACAGACTTAAAAACGCGGCGGCGCCAAGCTCATGGGACCACCGGGGGCGGGCGTCCCGTGGAGACGTCACAGATTAGGGGGGGCCCCCTGTCTTGCAGTACCCTGCTCTCCAGCCTTAACCCTGTTGGTCCAGACTGGAGTGTGCACAAGTCCGCATCGCCGATCTGCTCCGCGGCCATGGCCGTGTAATCTATCCCTACGTAGACTGGGGCCACTAATGCGCATGAGAGGGAGTCCACCACCACGTTAAGTTTACCGGCCACATACTGAATGTCGGTCGTAAACTCCGAGACTGCGGCCAGCTGTCACTGCTGCCGGCCCGACCATGGTTCCGAAACCTTGGCCATCGCGTACGTTAGCGGCTTGTGGTCCACAAATGCAGTGAAGGTGCGCCCTTCCAGCCAGAACTGGAAGTGGCGTATAGCCAGGTGGAGAGCCAGTAACTCTCTGTCGAACACGCTGTATTTACGCTCACTGTTGCGCAAAGACCTGCTAAAAAAGGTGAGCGGCTGCCAAGAACCGGTGACGCATTGCTCTACGACGGCCCCTATGGCCATGTCCGAGGTATCAGTAGTGAGCGCTATCCGAGCCGCCAGGTCCGGGTGCACCAGTAGTGCGGCGTTTGCCAGGGCTGTTTTAACCCCAGAGAATGCCTGCTCCCGCTCAAGAGTCCAGTCGACTCTGTCGGACGGTGTCTGTTTCTTGAGTGCAGCGTACAACGGCTGCATGAGCTGGGCTGCACGGGGGAGGAAATGGTTATAAAAGTTAACCATCCCCAAAAATTTCTGCAACACCCTGACCGTCTGAGGCTGGGGAAAATTCGCCACTGCGCGCATCTTGTCCGGCAAGGGTATTTTTCCCTCCGGTGAGATGCGGTGTCCCAAAAAATCGATCCCCGTCATGCCGAACTGGCATTTCGACGGGTTGATTATTAACCCGTGCTCCTCTAACCTCCGGAAAACCATCCTGAGGTGGGTAACATGTTCGTCCTCGGACACGCTGGCCACCAGGATGTCATCCAGGTAGATGAGCACAAATGGCAGATCGCGCAACACTGCATCCATCATGCGTTGGAATGTCTGTGCGGTGCCTTTTAACCCGAAAAGCATGCGTAAAAACTCAAAAAGACCAAAGGGGGTTATTACTGCCATTTTAGGTACAGTATGTCCTCCGCACACACTGGGACCTGGTGGTAACCACGGACCAGGTCTATCTTAGAAAAAACACGTGCCCCAGCTAGGTGAACGGTAGTGGTCGTGTGCTGTGGCATTGTTTAATCTGCAGAAATCTCTGCAAGGTCGCCACTATCCCTTGGCCTTAGGGACCATGTGTAGTGGGGATGCCCATGGGCTGTTTGATCGTCCGATGATGCCCAGCCTTTCCAAGATGGCAAACTCCTCGAGCGCTATGGCCAGTTTAGCTGTGCCCAGGCGTGGTGGTGGTAATAAAGTGCTCCACCCCGTGTTTAGTGATGGCCGCCGAAAATGTCGGGACAATGAGTGCTGGGAACAGGGTGAGCAGTGTGTGGAACTTACCACCTGGAGCTGTGACGTTGGCTAGCATTGTTGGCTTGGCTCCTCGAGCTGTACAGGGGAGAGAATCAAAAGACATTGCATTAATCAGGCGTCTGTTAGCAACATTGACTAGTAGTTCGTGTGCAGACAAAAAATCAGCACCTAAGGTTGGGAAACTGCATGCCGCTATGATGAATGCCCACTGGTACGTACTGCCATCCAGGGACACAGTAAGTGTCCTTTCGCCAAACGTCTTAATGTCTGCTCCTGCTAGCCGGTCGGCGTAGGATGGCAGGAAGAGGCTTTTTTAGAAGCCGGAGTCCAAGAGGAACCAACTCCCCGAGCATGAGTCTGTCACGTAGAGGAGCTTGCTTTCTTCACCGGCGGTCACAGCTGCTACCAACTGCTGGTCCTGGCGTTTCCTGAACGCTTGAATTGGCATGGTGGCACGCATCGGCATGCATCCTCTCCAAAACGGCGGTGGTAGGAGCAGAGCGTGTCTCTCCGGCGCTTCCTGGCCCCCGCTGCCGCTACCATTGCTGGCTCCTTGCTTCTGCTGGCTGTCTCGCTGGGTTCCGACACCGCTGCATTCACTATGAGGGCTCTGGTGGTGAGGATGATCCGATCTGCCCCCTGGGCTAGTGCACGGTAGTCATGCGTGGCCAGCAACGACAAGTTGGCAAGGACTGCTCTGACCACTGTTGGGAGGTTCTGGGGGAAAAGGTGGGCAAAGAGAAAATGCCCGTCATCCGTGCCCATCAACGCCAACATCTTCTCCATCAGTTCGACCGCCGACCCGTCTCCCAACTGGGAGCGCGTCTGGAGCCTCTCCGCTTTCTTGCAGTCCGAGAGCGTGTAGCGCCGCGTCAGCGTGGCTTTGAGAGCCCCATTTTTGTCATGGGCTGGGGGCTGTTGGAGCAGGCTGACTACTTGTTGAATCGTGTGAGCGTCCAGCGCTGCGTCCACATAGTAATATTTGGTGTCATCTGCTGTTATTCCCCGGAGCACGAACTGGGCCTCGGTGTGGACGAACCAAGACTTCGGGTCGTGCAGCCAATTTGGTGTCATTTGCTGTTATTCCCCGGAGCACGAACTGGGCCTCGGTGTGGACGAACCAAGACTTCGGGTCGTGCAGCCAAAAGTCTGGTAGTTTGATCAAAACGGCACACGCATTGCTGGGGCTTCCCGTCCGGGTCATCTCCGGGGTGTTTGCCTTGTGTTCCATTATTCGTCAAGGGTCACCATTGTGGAGAGAGGAATAACCAGGCCAAGCATTCAGAGCAGACAAACTTTATTCCCTCTCTCACATCTCTCAGAATCAGAAAACATTAAACATTATGTAGCAGGGGCTCTCTTTTATATTACCATACTCACACGTCCCTGCTGCCTGAGGTCCTGCATCACAATTCATTCTTGCATCACAATTCCTTTTGTCCCCCAGCTCCTTAATCCCCATGCACTTCCATCACAGGAAATTACTGCATCTCCCTTCCTTCCAGTTCCTTCCAGTCTGAGATGAATACCACAGCAGGGGTCCCCCATAGTGTGATAATTATGAACTTGTATGTCCAGGTGTAACATTCATTAATACAGCATATTCACAAATAAATTTTTGTCATTGATACAATCTTAAAATATTTCATCATTAATACAGTTTTTTCACAATAAGCTTGAGCTTCAAAATTAAAATTAGATTTTCTTCTTCTTAGTTTGGTGCTCCTCAGTTCATTTGATCAGCATTTGAAATAAATGCTGCTGGCTCCAGCCTCTGCTTTGCTTAGTCAGTCTGTGCATTGTTTTACCCTCAAATTTTTCCTTAAAGACAACTTTTTTCATATTCCTATATGTGTCCTAAGAGTTCATAAGCAGAGGTTCAACGTATGATTCGCTATCGCAGTCAATAATAGGGGCAAAAATGGTCTCAAACAGGGGCAAGGAAAAAGCTTTCTGAAGATAGTGGCTTTCTCATTTCCACTGTAATTATTGGAATCCATAATGATGGATGTAGATTTCAAGATACAGGGGGCGGGGGACTCATTTGGCTCCACTCCAGTTTACTCAACCTTTGACAACTGAATTACTATTCCATCCTCCAATGCACTCATTCACATCAGGATTCTGGGGACGCTCTTCTTGAGTTAGCGGTGCAACCCCACAGGTCTCTCGATTTCATCACCCTTCATTATGGAGGAGTGGAGCCATTTGGTCATTCTGATCATTCCCTGGTCCCCCCTGTCCTGCAAAAAACAATATAACACGTGTGACCAGCACGCCATTAGAGCGTAAGGCAAAATTTTATAACCTCTATCTTCTTGCCAAGTACACTTAGCTTGGTCAAGGTCCAGTTCAAGAAGAATCAATGCTGTTCAGAGAGTTTGTTTCAGTGACCCAGTGTGGACCTACGAACCGCATGTCAGGAACCCCTTGGTTCTGCTCTATCCTGGCCTTTCGTAGTGTGGACCTACTGGCCATCTTTGCACACTGTGCTCCTAGATCAGGTGACAGAGTCTCTGATGGTTGGACCTGACAACATTCCACCTCCTGAGCAGCATTATCATCTGGACCCCCTGGACACCAGGACCCACCTCAGCCACAGTGTCTTCTGTCCCTGGAGGCTCCCTGTCAAAGAAAAATTTCACAATGAGACAAATGATACCAAGTTAGGGATCTGTGCTAGGCCCTATTCTTTTTAGTTTATATATGCTTCCGTTAGGCAATATCATTAGAAAGCACTGTATACATTTTCATTGTTATGCAGATGACACACAATTTTACCTGTCAATGAAGCCCGATGATAATAATCAATTAGCCAAGTTAGATGCCTGTCTTAAGGAAAACAAAGCCTGGATGACTTGTAATTTTCTGCTATTAAACTCAGATAAGACTGAAGCCATTCTTGTTGGTCCAAAACATCTTAGAAATTCCTTTCCAAATCATGCTGTTAATTTAGATGTCGCCACTCTCACTCTGAATAGTTCTGTGAGGAACCTTGGAGTTATTTTTGATCAAGATCTGTCCTTTAATTCACGTATCAAATTTGTTTCTAAAACTGCCTTCTATCATCTGAGCATTATTGCCAAGATTATGAGCATCTTGTCTCTGAATGATGCTGAGAAACTGATCCACGCTTTTGTCAGCTCTCGATTAGATTATTGTAACTCATTATTATCAGGTTGTCCTAAAATATCCTTAAAAAATCTTCAGTTGATCCAAAATGCTGCTGCAAGAGTTTTAACTGGTTCTAGAAAAAAAGATCATCTCTTTCCAGTTCTGTCCTCCCTTCATTGGCTTCCCATATAGCTTAGAATTAAGTTTAAAAATCCTTCTTCTCACTTACAAAGCTCTTAATAATCAGGCCCCCTTATATATAAAAGATCTGATATTACCCTATCTGTCATGTGGTGATCCTCGCGGATCACCAAGAGACGCCAAAGAGTTCACCAGTGAGTTTGGCAAAGATGTTAGTTTATTTTCACACGTGACAAACAAGGCTATGAACCCCTCAGGGCAAACACACACAAAAACGAGACTTGGGCTCGTAGGGCTAACCCCAGCCACTACGAGCTACACTGTGGCAAAGCTACATATACGAACCTGACATGAAGGTCTACGGCGCTCTCAAGCATGAAGAGTCGTAGACCAGGACTTGGCAAAGAAAGTTTGACGATACTCCTGTGTCTTACCGTCGCTAGTGCCGGGTTTATGAAGGCGAAGCACTAACGACGGTAATGACAAACAGCTGACCAGCCTTGACAGGTGGAAGCCCCACCGAGCACCTTCACAATAAGAGTCCGGTGAGGCCAGAATACAGCCCGCAGCTGTCAAGGCCGGCAGCGAGTAGAACTTAGCCCGAGCACGATCAGAACCGGCGCTCGGGTCATAACACTATCATCCTAACAGAGCACTATGCTCCCAAAATGCTGGATTACTTGTAATTCCCAGAATCTCCCAAAGTACAGTGGGAGGCAGAGCCTTTAGTTATCAAGCTCCTCTCCTGTGGAACCAGTTATCAGTCTGTCCAGGAGTCAGACTCGGTCTCTGTTTTTAAGAACAGGGTAAAATCCTTCCTTTTCAATATAGCCTATGATTAGGGAAGGTTTTTGTGTCTCTTAACCCTGCTTCTGTTCTGCTGTTAATAGATCCATACTGCTGGGTGACCTTCAATAATGTACTTGGCTTCTCACTGTTATGTTCTTTATGTCTGTCCTCTTCATCCTCTCTATCTCCTCACCCCCAGCCAGTCACAGCAGATGACTGCCCCTCCCTCAGCCTGGTTCTGAAAGAGGTTTCTTCCTGTTAAAAGGGAGTTTTTCCTCTCCACCATCGCTAAGTGCTGCTCACAGGGAATCGTCTGATTGCTGGGTCTTTCTGAAATTGTGGGGTTTTCTCTGCATTTTGTAGCGCTATGAGATGACCTCTGTTGTGATGTAGCGCTTTATAAATAAAGCTGAATTGAACTGAAGTTGACACCATGTTTTTCTTTATGTTAATCACAAATTTAACAAAAACTTTGTGACTGTTAAACATTTGTTGCACATAAGATTTTAAATCTTGTGTTAAATAAGCTGAGCTGTGGCTCACATATTTTTGACTGCATATGTATAAGCATAAGGAAGATGCTTAGGACTGCATGTGTTGATTGACCTCACGTCTTGGATTGGACAATACGTCTGGACCACCTGGGGATAATGGCAGGAGGACGGAGGTGCCATGATGAGACTCTGAAAGGACTTCCTGACCTTCTGGAGTCAGACGGAGGACGAAAGGACTCGGGGGGAGAATTATTGTCAATGGGGGATTTTGACGACATTGTGTGATTCTGCCTCTGATGTTACATGTATAAATGTGGGGTTTTTTATGCAGCTCACTCTCTTCTTGTCTTGAGAGAAAGCTGGGGATGTGAAATCTGCATTAAACCTGAATTGAGAAATAATTCAGTCTCTTTATTTCACGCTCCCCACATTGGTGACCAAAATGTGAAATGCCTAGAAACGATTCCCCCGAACCAGACTCGTCGGAGACCGCCCGAGCGAGCGCCGTCTCGATCAAGCTACCAGAGTTCTGGCAGGACAACCCGGACTCGTGGTTCCTTCAAGCCGAAGCACAGTTCGCACTCAGGGGAATAACGGCGGATGACACAAAGTTCTACCACGTCATCGCCAAGCTCGACAACCGCACAGCGCGATGCGTGCGGAGCCTGGAACAGCAGCCGCCCGCTGACGACAAATACGGCGAGCTGAAGGCTGCCCTCATCCAGTGTTTCATGCCCTCAGCCGAGGAGAGGGCTGGAAGACTCCTGGCTCTGCACGACCGGGGAGGACGCAGGCCAGTTGACCTGATGGAAGACATGCTGCAGCTGAGGGACACAGACAATGACGGTTTCCTGTTCAAGCACATCTTCCTGAGAAACCTCCCAATGCAGATGAGAGGGACCCTGTCCAGCATGTGTTGTGTGACCCAGCGGGACTTCCGTGCGCTGGCCCGAGAGGCGCAGCGGCTTCTCGACTCCTGCGGTGAGCAGACGGCCACCGTGGCAGCGGCAGACCTCAGTGCGGCGACCGGAAGCAGCGATGAGCCGGAGACAACGGAACCAATCCCACCAACGATGGCAGCGGCGCTGTCCCGACGCAGCGGAGGAGATGGCCTCTGCTTTTACCATCGGCGCTTCGCAGAGAAGGCGCACAGATGTGTGCCGCCGTGCCACTTCAAGTCCTTGGGAAACGCCAGAACTGGGAGTTGTTAGCAGCTTCGGCTCTCGGCAAACGAAATAAGCTGCTCTACCTCACGGATGCGAGCTCCGGGCAGCACTTCCTCGTGGACACTGGAGCCCAAGTGAGTTTCATCACCCCGACCTATGCTGATCGGCTGGCAGGCCCCCGTGGTGACGGGGCAACAGCGGCGAATGGCTTGAGCATCAAAACCTTCGGAGAAAGGACTCTGCTTCTGTCCTTGCACGGCCGGTCTTATGAATGGACTTTTATTATAGCAGCGGTGAGTTTCAACATGCTAGGTGCTGATTTTCTGTGCTCACATGGTTTGTTAGTAGATCTTGCCAATAGGCGGCTGGTAAATGCACTCTCTTTTTATTCCATCCCTTGTGCAGCTCGAGTGTCCCCGCCACCAGTGCAGACCAACGTCGCCACAGCAGGCGGTAAGTTCCACACACTCCTCACCCAGTTTCCAGCGCTCACAGTTCCCACATTTTCGGCAACAGTTGTGAAACACGGGGTGGAGCACTTTATCACCACAGCTGGCCCACCCGTCTTCGTGAAAGCTCGGCGTTTGGATGCAGCTAAACTCTCCATAGTGCGTGAGGAGTTTGCTAACCTGGAAAGGCTAGGCATTATTCGCCGTTCGAAGAGCCCATGGGCCTCCCCACTGCATATGGTCCCTAAAGCTGATGGCTCGTGGAGACCTTGTGGTGATTACCGCAGGTTAAACAATGCCACAGCGCATGACCGCTACCCAATCCCACACATCCAGGATTTTTCGGTGCATCCAGCCGGGGCGCGCATTTTTTCTAAAATAGACCTGGTCCGCGGCTATCATCAGGTCCCAGTCCAAGCCGAGGACATTCCCAAAACAGCATTAATAACCCCGTTCGGACTTTTTGAATTTTTACACATGCCGTTTGGCCTCAAAGGCGCTGCGCAAACCTTCCAACGCATGATGGATGCTGTGTTACGCGATCTCCCCTTTGTGTTCGTCTACCTCAATGACATTTTAGTCGCCAGCACTTGCGAGGAGGAACACGAAAAACACCTCACAGCAGTTTTTCGGAGGTTGGGAGAGCACGGGTTAATAATTAATCCAGCCAAGTGCCGGTTCGGCATGGCGCAGATCGATTTTTTGGGGCACCGCGTTTCCCCAGAAGGGGCGGTTCCACTACCAGACAAGGTGCGCGCAGTGGCGGAGTTTCCCCGGCCACAAACAGTCAAAGCACTACAGGAGTTTTTAGGAATGGTAAATTTTTATAACCGTTTCCTACCCCACGCAGCGCAGCTCATGCAACCATTATATGCCGCGCTAAAAAAACAAAAACCCTCCAATACGATCGATTGGTCCCCGGAACGGGAGCGTGCGTTCGCAGAGGTGAAAAAAGCCCTTGCAGACGCTGCACTGCTAGCTCACCCAGACCCAACGGCCCGCATAGCGCTCACCAGTGACGTGTCAGATTTGGCCATAGGGGCGGTTGTGGAACAGCATGTTGCCGGGGTTTGGCAGCCGCTGGCCTTCTTCAGCAGATCCTTGCGCGAAGCCGAGCGGAAATACAGTGCGTTTGACAGGGAGCTGTTAGCGCTCCACTTAGCCATTCGCCATTTCCAGTTCTGGCTGGAAGGTTGGCGTTTCACCGCGTTTGTCAACCACAAGCCGCTCACTTTTGCGATGGCCAAAATTTCGGAACCTTGGTTGGGCCGGCAGCAGAGGCAGTTGGCTGCAATTTCCGAATTTACTACTGATATTCAGCATGTAGTGGGTAAACTCAATGTAGTGGTAGACTGCCTCTCCTGCGCGGTAACAGCACCAGCCCGTGCGGGGGTAGATTATACTACTGCGGCCGCAGGGCAAAATAGCAGTGCGGAAGCGCACGCGGCCCAAGTTCACATGGGGATAGATTATGCAGCCATGGCAGCGGAGCAGAGTAGAGATGCGGACGTGCGCGCGCTCCAGTCTGGACCAACAGGGTTAAGGCTGGAGAGCAGGGGTTTGCAAACCGATATGCCCCCCCCTAATCTGCGATATATCTACCGGGCGGCCGTGCCCGGTGGTACCGGCCACGTGGTGCTGCCGTGTTTTTGACTCGGTTCACTCCCTGGCACACCCAGGGGTGCGCGCTTCTGTGAAAATGGTAGCGGAGAAGTTTGTTTGGCCGAGCCTGCGCAAGCATGTGAAAGAGTGGGCAAGAACCTGCATGGCTTGCCAGCGGGCCAAAATTCACAAGCACACCAAATCCCCCTTAGAACCGTTCCACATCCCGGCCAAGAGATTTGACCATGTGCATGTTGACCTCGTGGGCCCCCTACCATCGTCGCCGGGGTTCACACATCTTTTGACAATGGTGGACCGAACCACACGCTGGCCGGAAGTGGTCCCACTGGCATCGACCACGGCTGCAGAGGTGGCCCGCGCATTTTTGACGGCCTGGGCTGCGCGTTTCGGAGTTCCGTCAGATATTACGTCCGACAGAGGACCTCAATTTGTGTCTGAGCTTTGGTCAGCGATGGCCAGCAGCTTAGGGGCGACAATTCACCGCACTACCGCTTACCACCCCCAGGCTAATGGTTTATGCGAGCGTTTTCATAGGACTTTGAAGGCAGCCCTCAGAGCGTCGCTTACGGATGCAGATTGGGTAAACAAACTACCATGGGTTTTATTGGGGTTGCGTTCTGCGCCCAAGGAGGACTTAAATGCCTCCCCAGCGGAGTTGGTTTTTGCGCAGCCTCTCAGGCTGCCCGGTGAGTTCCTACCGGAGCATCCAGCGCCGGGGCGTCCCCCGGCTCTGGGACCACTGATCGGCATGGGAGCAGACATGCTCCCGGGCCCCGTTCATCACACTTTTCCACGTGTTTTTGTTCCCAAAGCTTTAAAAAAATGCCGAGTTTGTTTTTATCAGGCACGAGGCTCTGCGAGCAAGCCTGCGCCCGCCATACGATGGTCCATTTAGGGTGCTGGAAACAGGTGACAAACATTTTGTGCTAGATTTGGGAGACAGAAAGGAGACAGTTAGCATTGACAGACTAAAGCCTGCTTTTGTGATGAACGACGAGTCTGTACGGGTGGTGAGGGCCCCTTGACGTGGCAGACCCCCCAGGGAGCACGTCCTGGAGGCCCCACAGGGATCAAATAACCATTCTCTTCCTCAGTTAGCAGATTCACTGCAGGACGGCGCCACAAAGGCTGCGAAGCCTGCTTACAGCAAGTTTGGAAGACGTTTGAAGCCCAGACGGCGTACAGACTGATGTGTAATTTTATCATGTTGTGTAGACTATGCTGTTGATTTTATCATGTTGTGTGAACTATGCTTTATTGTCCATTTTTCGACATTTGGGGGGAGTTATGTCTCTCACATATTTTTGACTACATATTTATAAGCACAAGGAGATGCTTAGGACTGCATGTGTTGATTGACCTCACTTCTTGGAGGGGACAATACGTCTGGACTGCCTGGGGATAATGGCAGGAGGACGGAGGTGCCGTGATGAGACTCTGAAAGGACTTCCTGACCTCCTGGAGTCAGACTGACGACGAAAGGAGTCGGGGGGAGAATTATTGTCAATGGGGGATTTTGACGACATTGTGTGATTCTGCCTCTGATGTTACATGTATAAAGGTGTGGGGGTTTTGATGCAGCTCACTCTCTTCTTGTCTTGAGAGAAAGCTGGGGATGTGAAATCTGCATTAAACCTGAATTGAGAAATAATTCAGTCTCTTTATTTCACGCTCCCCACAGAGCATTATTTTATGACCCATTGTATTGATGTAATTATTCCAGTTAGTTGATACTGGTTCCATTTCATTATTGAGTTTCCGTCAATGTCTCTTTAACCTTTAATAGAGTTTTGTCTTTGTTCATTACATACATTTTGTCAGCAAATATGATTATCAAATATTCCAAATTTAACCAACATTTGCCTTTATGTGCTTAAACAATTAATTATTAAAACGAGTTAAGAAAATCTTCCTCTAGTGTCACACTATCTCTGTTCTCTGCCTGCTCAGCTTTATAAATGTATATTCTTGACACTTTCCAATTAATGAAGCCTCATCTTGGTTAATTGTGCCATTTATTTCTTTTGTCCAGTTACCCTAACAGGCGTACCAGAAACCTTTATACCTAGACTCCTCCCGAGTCTGTCGGTCTTCAGCGGGATTCTTCCTGCTAAGGCCCAGAGAAACAATCCCCACACAAAGTCCCTTACATTTCCCCAACCTCACCAGTTTTAAATCATACATTGTCATCACAGTTTTATGCTGCACATGAAATTAAATCACAACAGCGTCAAAACCAGTGGATTTTGCAGCGCAGGGATGCCTCTTTCATGAACCCAGCGCTTTACCTTAACCTCTTGTGATTTTTAGGTGTGCACCTTTACTCCAGTTTTATTATTTTACACTCATTAAAACACACAATTAAAACACAAACACACAAATATTCACAGTAAAATCATAAGCCAGTGGCCACTTTTCTTTGATTTTGAGGCGACTTTAACCCTCCTCACCTTAACTCTGCACTGCTGACAACACACACAATCACCACAAAACTCACTTCAGTTCTTCCAGTCACAAATGATTCTCCATAGCAACACAAACCTCCACTTTAACTTACTAAACCCTACATTTCTAGGAAACGGAGATTTTGGTCTTTAAGTTATCCTCCTGTCATCCTGAATTTGACAGTCTCTTGTTAGATTTACATTTAACCATTTCCCTTGTTAATTAACTCAGCAGGAACACGGCTATCCTCGTCAGTTATCTGTTGACTGAACATTAGACTCCTTCCTCAGACGTCCTTCAACCCAACCTACTCATTTCTCCTTACACACTTTACAGTTGGCAAACACCCTAAATCTGTCACTGGGTGGAAACCACCAAAACCATTTAAACTTCCTTTACTAAGTACACTTTCACTTAACACTGGGTGGCACTTAAAATGCCACCCAAAAAAGAGGAAATGGAAGAAATTAAAAAATCTCTGAACTTTGTGTTAGAAGAATTGGCCAAAATGACTAGCCAGCAGGACAAAATAATAGGCCTAATAGAGGAGGTACAAGCCCTACATTCAATAATAAAAGAAAAAGACAAAAAAATTATGGACCTGGAGCAACACGGGCGTCTTTTGGAGCAACACGTCGAGGATCTTGAACAAGGTTCTCGCATTGATGACATAGTTATAAGTGGACTAGACATCAGATATCAGTCGTACGCCCATGCCGCTACAGGACTGAGTGGTGAACATGCTTCCATAAGTGAATCAATGTCCTTAGAAAACCAAGTGCTTCAGTTCCTTAATGATAAAGACATTAAGGTAGAAGCCAATGCGATCTCAGCCTGTTATGCTTTACCGAAGAAAGATAACAAAACAAAGAAATCAATTGTGATGCGCTTTGTGAACAGGAGGGTGAAAAATGACATACTGAGGCAGGCCAGAAAACTAAAGGAAACTCAAGTTTACCTAAATGAACACCTGACAAAAAAAAAATGCTGAATTAGCACGGCAGGCACGGATGCTAAAAAAACAAAATAAGATACAGACAACCTGGACAAGAAATTGTAGAATTTGGATTAAACTAAATGGAACACCTGAGCAAGCAAAAAGTATAATGATCAGAGATGCTACTGACTTAGATAAATACAGATGAACACTGACTATGAAACACAGAGTGAGGAAACTCAAACTCTAAAAATATGCCACTATGCTGAACATAAACCACAAGAGATGGAGAATGATATTGATCCTGATAACCACTTTTTCAATAATATTCATAACCACTGTGAATATTACACTGAAAAGCAATTCAAAAGTCAAGTGCAATTAGATGGTAAACTGTCAATAATACACTTCAATAGCAGAAGTCTTAACAAAAACTTCTCACAGATTCAGGACTATTTAAAACAGCTAAACAGAAAATTCACAGCTATAGCAGTCTCTGAAACCTGGCTTAATGAAGACCAGGCTCCCCTGATGGCAATAGAGGGATATCAGATGTTTAACATTAGCAGATCTCAAAAAAAGGGTGGTGGTGTTGCACTGTATATTGATGACCTGTATAGATGTAAGCTTGTAAATGAAATGTCCTCAGCACTACCAGGGATTTTGGAATGTGTTACTGTTGAGATTGACCTAGACAAAACAAAAAATCTAATCATAAGCTGCATATATAGAACACCGGGAACTTGCATTGAGACATTCAGAGATAAATTAGTCGAGCTGTACAATAATATTACTAGTAAGAAAATGGTAGCAATTTGTGGAGATTTCAATATCGATCTACTTAATCCACATCAACAAAATGTAGTTACAGAGTTCATGAACTCTATGTACAGCATGAGTCTATATCCCACAATAACACATCCCAGTAGAATCACAGCTCACTCTGCTACACTTATTGACAACCTGTTTGTCAATGTTCTCGATAAGAAAATAGAAAGTGGATTATTGATAAATGATATAAGCGACCACTTGCCAATCTTTGCACTTATCCATGGCCACACGGGGCCCAACCCAGAAAAAATCTCAAAATCGTTCAGACACAAATCAGCAAACGCAATCAGTTCTTTTAAAGAGGACTTGCTGAAGCAAGACTGGACAGAAGTCTATGTATCAGATGTAAATGAAGCCTATGACACATTTATAAACATTGTAACCACTCTTTATGAAAAAAAAACTGCCCATTAGTTAAAAAAAGCTTAAACACAAATTTACTGACAAACCATGGCTAACCAAAGGACTACAAAAGGCGTGTAAAAAGAAAAATTTATTATATAAAGCTTTCATAAAGAAAAGGACAAAAGAAGCAGAGCAACGGTATAAAACATACAAAAATAAGTTAACATATATAATAAGATGCAGTAAAAGAGACTATTACAGTAAAGAACTGGAAAAAAACAAAGACAATATTAAAAATACATGGACAATAATCAACAGTATCCTTGGAAATAAAAGCAGAAATACCAGCTACCCAACTAATATTCCAAAAAATAATAAATCGACTCCGAATGTGAATATAGCTTCACCTGCAGATGAATTTAATAATTTTTTTGTTAACATTGGACCTAAACTGGCCCGAGAAATACCCACTACGGTGTCTACAGGTGATTCAATATGCAATGACACTGCTGTAAAAGACTCCATCTTCATAAAGAACACAGACGAAAGAGAGGTCATTGAAATTGTTAAATCGTTCAAAAGTAAAACATCTACTGACTGTGATGGTATTGACATGCTATTAGTCAAAACTGTTATCGAATGCATAGTGAAACCACTGACGTATATCTGTAACCTGTCTCTCCAATCAGGTATATTTCCCAATGCAATGAAAATAGCTAAAGTAATTCCGATTTACAAGACAGGCGACAGAGGGGAACTCTCCAACTACAGACCAATTTCACTATTACCGCAATTTTCCAAGATACTTGAAAAAATATTCTATGAGAGAATTGACAACTTCATACTGAAGAATGATTTATTGTGTGAGCAGCAATATGGGTTCAGACACAAAAGGACAACTGCATATGCCTTAATGGAATTTACAGAAAAAATATCAACAGCCATTGAAAATAAAGAGTATTCAGTTGGAGTATTCCTGGATCTTAAAAAAGCATTTGATACAGTAGATCACAATCTATTATTAAAGAAACTACAAAATTGTGGTATTAGAGGGGTAGCACTGTCCTGGTTAAGAAGTTACTTAAAGAATAGATATCAGTTTGCATGTGTTAACAACAAAAACTCAGAGCTACTGAAGGTCACCTGTGGAGTCCCACAGGGTTCAGTTTTGGGACCATTATTATTCAATATGTATATAAATGATATATGTAAAGTTTCAGAAAAAATGGACTTAATATTGTTTGCTGATGACACTAATCTGCTATGCAGTGGAAACAATTTGGAACAACTTCTGGATACACTCGGAAAGGAATTAGGAAAGCTGAAACTGTGGTTTGATTCAAACAAATTAACGCTCAATTTAAGCAAGACTAAATTTATAGTCTTTAACAACCATCACAACTACCCAGTACCCAAACTCAGTGTAAATGGTGTAGAGATTGAAAGGGTATCCGGAACTAAATTCCTTGGAGTAATAATTGATAACAAACTGTGTTGGAAGCCACATATTAATTATATAAAAGGTAAAGTATCCAAATCAATTGCAATATTACACAGAGTGAAAAATTTGCTGAATCAACCCACACTATACACCTTGTATCATTCATTAATACTCCCATACATGACATATTGTAATGAAGTATGGGGAAATACATATAAAACAAACATATATCCACTCTTTATGCTTCAAAAGAGAGCTATTAGAATAATCAACAAAGCAGCTTACAGGGAACCAACAAACCCACTTTTTCTTAAACAAAAAACTCTCAAGTTGAAAGATCTGATCGACTTTAAAACCGTAATAATAATGTTCAAAGTGAAGAATCTATCACTGCCCGCAAATATCCAAAAGTTGTTCCAAACAAGGGAGAAACGATATCACTTCAGAGGAACATGTATATTTCAAAAGCCTACAGTGAGAACAACCACCAAGCAACACTGTGTTTCAGTGCAAGGTGTCAGATTATGGAACGATTTTGGACCTGAATTAAAATCATGTACAAAGCTTGGACAATTTAAACAAAAACTAAAGGAAGAAATACTCCAAACATATTTACAAGACGACATGTAAACTCACATAAGGATTGACATATCCAGCCTGTGTTGTGTTGTAGCTTAGTTTTTCTTTTTTTTCTTTTTTTCTCTGTGACACTATGTCTTAGATTTGTTTTTGAATAGTTACCGCTTAACTTAGACTAGCTCAGTTTTCTTTTTTCTCTCAGTCACACTTTGTCTTAGCCTTGTTTTAAATTGTAATCGCTCTTGTCTTGTTTTCTCTTTTTTCTCCTTTGAATTCTTGGATGGAATATGGGTGGGCAATATAAGCTGCGGCTTCAGCCATCACCCATTTCGGATAACTCACGTGGAATCTTTGTCTAATTTGACTTTGTTGTTATATCACACAGTTTCTTTTAACCTGTAATGTACTATCCGAAATAAATTCATAAATTCATTCACTTTCCTCCCTGTAAAAGTCTGGTTCCAGAAGAAGAAGGTCCGTCAGATTAATTATCTCTCACCATAATTATAAATCAGTTAAGAATACTTCTTTCAGTTGTTTTGTTTTTTCAGATTAAATCAAAGACTTTATTCCAGACTCAAGGTCCATCAAGAGAAAAGTAAACAAGTAAAAAGTAGAAAACAAGACAGTTGAAACAATCAAAAAGTTACAAGAAACACTAAGACACAACTGCTAAGAGAAGTACAAAGACAGTACAGACTTTAAAAAGACTTAAAAAGACTACTGTACCAGTGCCTTCTAAACTGTGACTGACAGCGAATAGAACTGAGCTTGATGCTAGACATAACTTGAATGATTTCATTTCTAGATACATCAAGCCGACAGATGAATTTATACATAAAATTCCTTATTACTGCATGCAGAGTATTTACACGTGATGAGACAAATAACTCGGAAGCACTGCACCATCGAGGCTTTTTAAGTAAAATTCTTAAGGCATCATTGTAAGCAACCTGTAATTTCTGCATACTTAGTTTCCTATAATTTATCCATAAATGAGCAGTGTATAAAGGTGTACAATAGGTTTTAAAAAGAACCAGTTTCACCTCATCTGAACAAAAACCAAATCTGCGTGCAAGAATATTTGCTTGCATGTAGATTTTGCAGCGTTGTCTGAAAATATCATCATCATCAGTCATTCTATCATTAATAACATGTCCCAGATATTTAATTTTATCCCTGACAATTAATTCCCTGTCTGCCAATTCAAAGACAGGGAATTTCATTAACAAATCTTCTTTAGTGCGGCAGATCAGCACACAACTCTTATTTGTATTATATTTTATGTCATTTTCCTCTCCATAAGCACTACACACTCTTAATAACTCCTGAAGACCAGCACTACTTGGACTGAGAATAACTAGATCATCAGCATACATGAAATGATTCACTAACTTATTCTCTATTATACACCCAGTTTTACAGGCATTCAGTTGCTCTGACAACTCATCCATGTAAAGATTAAATAGAATAGGGGACAATATACTGCCCTGTCTGACACCACTGCTCACACCAAATGGGGATGAATGACTCTTCCCCCATTTCACCAACATCTTCTGATGTGCAGACCAGTAAATCAGGATACATACTAAGTACTTGGGCACCCCCCCCGTCAATCATTTTCCTAAACAGTATCCTGTGATTAACACGATCAAACGCCTTGGAGGCGTCAATAAAGCACAGAAAAACTGAAGAATTTTGATTTCTGTACTTATTTATAATTTCTTTTAAGGCATATATGCACAGATCTGTTCCATGGTGGGGTTTGAATCCAAATTGATGATCAGTAGATTTGATGAATACATTTAATTTTTGATTTTTTCCAGTACTTTAGATATTATATTGGCTAAAGCTATGGGCCTGTAATTATCCAGGCTACACAGCTTGCCAGCTTTATCTTTAATGACTGGTACCAACACAACAGACAATAATGATTCTGGTAACATCCCATGAATCATGAAGCTGGTGAAACAGATTGCAAGAAGAGGAGCAGTTCTTGAGCTAGCATATTTAAGATGCTCAGCAGAAATACAGTCTAAACCACTCGCTTTGTTATCTGATAGCTCTCTAATGGCTTTGATCACTGCATGAGTGTCAATCAGGAGTGAATCGTCCCTTTCTACTTTCCCTACCTTGTAGGTTTCATCCTTAGTTGAATTAAATAATGAGTAAAAGTGTTGCCGCCAAAGATCAACAATATTTTCTGTACCTGAAATGCCTTCCAAAGTACAGGGCAAAGGCGTTTTACTGTTACTAATCCATCTAAGTTCCTTCCAAAATTCTGTGACATTCTTATCTAACAATTTCTTGGCCAGGGAATTACTTCTCATTAGCTGCTCATTTTTAGAGATATGACGAATAGCATACTTAAACTTAGCATTTGTACATTTCTTCATCTCAAATTCTGGCCCTTGTCTGGGTCTCCCAGCCACCACCCATGCTTTATATGCTTCCCGAGCTTCAGAATAAGGCACAGCTACGGCCTCATTCCAGCCAGGTCTAACCTTATGTGTTTTACGTATTTTCTTATAATAAGGCTTGCTGTCCTTATACAGGGAGTTAACTATAGCATTGTACAGACTACAAAGGTCTTTCTTATGTTCAACAATGCTACAGTTCACGTCGCTGCATATTACAGCATCTCTAGGAAGACATATTTTACTCAAGCATTTATCTGTATGAACACAATATTCTACAATTTCTTCCTCAGAAAGAGTGTCCCAGTCTAATTTTCCCACCTCATCCTGACTGACATTTTGATAAAGTGCAGGTAGACAGTCAACATTAATTATCATCTCAAACGGTATATGATCAGACATTGCTAACCCATAATAAATACTCATGCCACCCAAAGAAGCATGTGCATCACCCATGCTGATGCAATGATCGAGCCAGGACGTAATGTGCCAAGCCTCACTTATATAGGTATAGCTATCAGGAGGCATTAGTACCTTACTTGATAAGATTAAGTTGTTCTCATAACAAAAATGATACATATGTTTTGCAAATAAGGGCAAATAAAGTTTAAGGGCTTCCAAACACCTGCGCCACCCCACTGACCCCTAAAATTTCCACTCACTCCCCCTTTCTCGTTGCTAATTATTTAGGCTTGTATGCAGCCAACTCTTCATTGCTTCCTCTGTGTGTGTGTGTGTGTGTGTGTGTGTGTGTGTGTGTGTGTGTGTGTGTGTGTGTGCGCGCGTGCACCTCCTGCCACTGGGACCCGTACCTTCCGTCTGTGTGAACAAACAGAGACTGAAGGAGGCAGGATGCCGGTGAGGAGAGGAGATATGGAGGAAGAGCAATTAATTATTAATTAAAATGAATTCATGACACGTGGAACAAATGACTCACAGCGGAGAAGAGCACAGCATCGTTAGCTGCTAACATACAGTCATGTGAAAAAATTTGGACACCCTGTATAAGCCTCTGTGTGTGTGTGTGTGTGTGTGTGTGTTTTACACATTTTGACATATGGATATTTAATATCAATGTTAAAAATACTGGGAGATTCATGTAATACAACAAAACAATTAAAACTGAATTAAAGATGTTTTTTTTTTTTTCAGATTTTCTGTAAAATGTAATTCTAAACAAATAGTCAGGAATATATTAGAACCCCCCCCCCCCCATCTTTTTTAGGACACCCCGACATTCATTCCCACTGACAATGGCTAAAATAAATGTAAAAAAATGCAAGTAAAAGCAAAAACAAGGCTAGACATAGATACATGAACATTTCTTAATAAAAAACTAAATATCTAAAGGGGTGTTAAAATTTTTTTCATATGACTGTTTTTAAATTAAATCAAAGCAATTTCTAGGCTTCAATATGCACTTTATTAATTTGACAATGTCTTAAGGATGTGAGAACATCAGCCAAAGACATTATTCCATATTGTCTTGGGGGACCGCCTCCAAAGGTTTGCATAATTATGCTACTGCATGACTTTTGTCCTGCCTTAACCTTCACCTCGTGCAAGAGAACAGATGGAAAAGATAAAATCTGAAGTGTTAAGTCAACATTATGATGTTCTGTCTGGGATTTTCCTAGAAGTACAAACAGATCAGTCAGCATTAGTCTAACTGTTTTTAACCATACTGTACTTATGCAACCGTCTATAAAGAGAGTAACTTGAAAACATCCCACTTCCAGTTGTTTAACTTATTTAATATTTTTTTCTTAGGTTCATTCTGAGTTCTTCAGTAAAGATGTCTGCTCTTTTCGATGTTTGTTCTTTTCTTCTTCTCTATCCCCTCACCCCCCAGCCAGTCGCAGCAGATGATTGCCCCTCCCTGAGCCTGGTTCTGCTGCAGGTTTCTTCCTGTTAAAAGGGAGTTTTTCCTCTCCACCGTCGCCAAGTGCTGCTCACAGGGGATCACCTGATTGCTGGGGTCTTTCTGCCATTGTGGCATTGTGCCATCACTCTAGTCACTCTAGATATAATTCAAGAAATCTCTTGCTGTGTTTGAAATGTCCACTCTTTCACTACATAGTGCACTACATTTAAATGTGAGTCAATTAAAATGTAGTAGACTATGCAGTGAATGAGTGAACATTTCAAATGCAGCATCTGTGTGTCTGTCTGTCACGATCAAAGGACTCCCTAAAAGATCATAGGATCACCTATGATGCACCTATGATGTCTACATGATGTCCATATAACGTCATATAGACACCATGGTATAGAGTGAGTCAAGAAAATCTGTGTGTGTGTCTGTGTGTGATCAAAGACAGGCATCATAAGACTCACTATGACATCAAAGATCATAGGACTCGCTCTGACATCATCAAAGATTAAAGGCAGGCATCACTGAACGAGCACTGACGTGCTTGCTTACACCCTTGCTTACCCCTGCTTTCTACGGGCCTGTAGAAATATTTGCTTGTACTTAGTTTCTACGGGCGTGCACAGGTATGCACGAGTATAAAGTTGAATTGAAAAAATACATTTTCAACAGCTTATTCTCCTTTAGCT
The DNA here is from genome assembly GCA_020510985.1 of Pholidichthys leucotaenia. Classification (NCBI taxonomy): domain Eukaryota; kingdom Metazoa; phylum Chordata; class Actinopteri; order Cichliformes; family Pholidichthyidae; genus Pholidichthys; species Pholidichthys leucotaenia. The sequence continues at coordinate 434,474,425 of CM035842.1, read as the reverse complement.
TGCAAATCTACTACTCAATTTAAAATGTTTCTATAAGACCCTTAATTGGTCTTAACAGCAGTTACACACTCATAACAACTGTATGCAACAGGTGGCGGTACAAGGACGTGGCGGTTGGCCGGCTGGCACAGCTACTGACACCACTCAGTACACAGTCCAAGGACAGATTATTTTTCACACATGAGGAGTTGTTCGGAACTCCTTATACAAAGATATAGAGTGATGATAATCAAGTCAGTGGTGGTAATGCACCTGTAAGCTGGTTGCCAACTGCCAATCAAATCTAAAAGAAGAAGAAGAAGAAGAAGGTTTTCTCTTAATTTCCTTAAACATCCTGCTGCATGAAACCCACCATTTCCAGATGCACATTTTCACTCTCAGGCAACACATTCCTAAATCAGCTCTTAATACCTATAAAACAGCCAAATAGAACTCAAACTTCAGAAAACGAATCTGGTAATCAAAAACCTATCAGAGAACAAACTTTATATCTCATGCCACACATTTCACAGTTTATTCACGCACACACATCACGCATTACCAACAGCATGAATGAATTGCAGTATGAGTTATCAACAGCATGAGCAGCAGTATACGATCGGCTTTTATTTACATTCTTCTGGAGTGTGAACGGATCATCCCATATAAGCTGGTTAAAGCTTTTAGTAGGGAGCCCAGTTCTACTATAAAATGATGACAGAAATCAGTCTGATATCTTTGTGTACAGGAACAAACAAACATGACAGACATATAACACATAATCCCAGCATTGGTTTACAGTCGGTGAGTTCAAGATCTATAGTCAAGTTATTAAATACTATTGGAGTGAATCAGCATATAAAACAAAATTACAATGGAGTATCAACTCATCAGTCAGCAAGTTTGTGTAACAAATAGCAGATTAATTATATAATGACAGGAGTTGCATTTTTATTTTTTTCTTGAAGATGGAGATGGAAGGTGACATTTTTAGATTCTTATCAAGCTCATTCCAAATCTGTGGTCCTCTGCACACAATACTGAACCTGGAGGATTTTAGTTTTCATTTTTTCCCAGTAATTTGGTTTTTATTTCTGGTGGTATAAGTGTGTATAGGAAGGAAGGTTGGAAAGAGTTCACATGATTTATAGTTGAGTTTGTGGACAACCTGATACATTATACAGGCATTCTGGAAGTAATTATGCTCAGCAAGTCTTAGAAAATTATAACAATGAAAAAGATGACTTTTTTTTTTTTAAATGGCGCTGGAGGCAGGGCAGCCGTACCAGCAGCAACTCTCTCATGTCTTTGTGTTTCTGTTTATTCCTGTATATAGTGTGTCTCTTACTAACCAGGGCTCTGTACTTGGACTAAGAATGGACCAACTTTTTCTCTATTTTAGTCCGGTTTTTCTCTAGTTTTTTTCTTTTCCCCTTCCTCGGACAATGGAGATCAACAGAGGTGGGGGCGGACACATTATTTACACACACAAACAGCTGATTGCACTGAGGAGGCCGGCCCCTGGAGCGCTGCAGCCGGCGGTGAAGCCCCTCATCCCGGTTGAGCTAAAGAGGAGACACCGCGGGCGAAATGCTGGAGCAAAGGTGAGGAAGAGGAGGAGGAAGCATTAGCCGGCTGTACCGATGGGCATCACCGGGAACGTGCAATCGCTGGGAAATAAAACAGATGAGCTTACAACGCTGGTCAGGACACAAAAGGAGTATCGTGAGTGTAGTATCATGTGTTTTACAGAGACATGGTTACACTCACAGATCCCGGATGTAAACATAGCGATACCTGGCTTCAAGACTATACGGGGGGACAGAGACATGAAAAACAGCAAGAAAAAGAAAGGAGGAGGAGTGGCACTTCTTGTTAATGAGTGATGGTGTCATCCCAGACACATTTATGTGAAGGAAAAGTGCTGCAGCCCGGACATTGAACTGCTGGCTGTTAGTATGAGACCTTATTATATGCCACGAGAAATGAAGTGCGCTTTTATTGTTATCGTCTACGTCCCTCCATCAGCTGACGCAGCGGTGGCCTGTGATGTCATCAGCTCCACTGCGGCCACATTACTGGAGAAGCACCCGGTGCATTCATGGCCATCACAGGTGATTTTAATCATGTCTCAGTGGGAAAAACTTTACACAACTTTCATCAGTTTGTTGACTGTCCCACCAGAGAGAACAAAACACTGGATTTACTGTATGCCAATGTAAGAGATGCATATAGTGCCACAGCTCTACCCCCCATTGGTAAATCAGATCACTGCATGGTCATGTTAACACCCAAACACGTTCCCCTTGTGCAAAGGCAGCCTGCTTATACACAGACTGTGAGGAGGTGGACACAGGAGGCTGCTGATGCACTGCAGGATTGCTTCAAGATGACAGACTGGAGCGTACTCTGTGAACCACATGGGGTGGACATAGACAATATGACCGACTGCATCACAGAATACATCAGATTCTGTGAAGACATGACCATGCCAGCTCAGACTGTACACTGCTTCTCCAACAACAGACCATGGGTCACCACTGACCTGAAAGCACTTCTGAACAAAAAGAAGAGAGTTTTTAGGGCTGGAGACAAGGAGAAGCTGAGGGGAGTGCAGTATGAGCTGAGAGAGATGCTGAGGAGGTGCAAGGACAATTATAGGAGGAAGTTGGAAGATAAACTCAGGAAAAACAACACTAAAGATGTGTGGAAGGGAATGAAGAAAATAACTTGGTACAAGGGGAGAGTCAGGCAGCCGTCTGGGAGCCAGGAGAGAGCTGAGGAACTGAATCTGTTTTTTAATAGCTTCAACTCACAGTCTGTCACCCGAGCAACACAACCAGACCCCCACGCACCCCTCCCCACCCACTCTCCTGTGCAGAACCTCTCTCCATCTCCCTCCTCGTCCTCCTCAGGGGGCACCAGGACCCTCCCTCACTTCACAGTGACTACAGATAAGGTGGAGAAACAGCTGGAGAGACTCCATCAGCGGAAGGCTCCAGGCCCTGATGGCATCTCCACCAGGACCCTGAGGACCTGTGCCAACCAACTAGCTCCGGTACTGAAACACCTGTACAACCTGAGCCTGAGTCTGGAGAGAGTACCGGTGCTTTGGAAGACATCCTGCCTGGTTCCTGTCCCCAAGAAGTCATCTCCATCGGATCTGAATGACTACCAACCAGTTGCCCTCACATCTCATGTGATGAAGGTCCTGGAGAGACTGGTCTTAGCCCACCTGAGGCCGCAGGTGAAGACGTGGCTGGACCCTCTGCGGTTTGCATATCAGTCCCATTTAGGAGTTGAAGATGCTGTCATCTACCTGCTGCAACGAGCCCATCTGCACCTGGATGGTGGAGGAGATACTGTGAGAATCACTTTTTTTGATTTCTCCAGTGCCTTTAACACCATCCAGCCACTGCTGCTGGGCGAGAAGCTGCGGGTGATGGGGGTTGACAGCTCTGTGATCTCCTGGGTTACTGACTACCTGACAGGCAGACCACAGTTTGTCCGGCTGGGTAGTGTCTTGTCTGGAGTGGTGGCTAATGATGCAGGAGCTCCACAGGGGACTGTGCTCTCTCCTTTTCTTTTTACCTTATACACCACTGACTTTCAGTACAACACAGAGTCATGCCACTTGCAGAAATTCTCTGATGATTCAGCTGTTGTGGGGTGTATAAGAGGAGGAGAGGAGGGGGAGTAGAGGGCACTGGTAGACAGATTTGTGGAGTGGATGGAGCAGAATCACCTGAGGTTGAATGTCAGCAAGACCAGAGAGATGGTGATTGACTTCAGGAAGAGGAAGACGCCTTCTCAGCCACTGCAGATTAGGGGGGAGGATGTGGGAGTGGTTGAGGACTACAAATATCTGGGTGTCAGGATCAGCAGCGGGTTGGACTGGAGATCCAACACGGATGCTGCGCACAAGAAGGGGATGAGCAGACTCTACTTCCTGAGAAAGCTGAGATCCTTCAACGCGTGCAGCAGGATTGTCGCGCCAGTGCCATCTTCTTTGCTGCTGTCTGTTGGGGTAGCAGTATCAGGGCCAGAGATACCAACAGACTTGACAAGACTATCAAGAGGGCTGGCTCTGTAATTGGTCTCAGACCGGAGACCTTTGAGACAGTGATGGAGAGGAGAACACTAAATAAACTGCCATCCATCATGGACAATCCTGATCACCACCTCCACCACACACTGGACAGACAGCGAAGCACTTTCTCCAGTAGACTACTACATCTTCGCTGTCGAACAGCCAGGTACAGGAAATCTTTCCTGCCACATGCAATTTCACTGTACAATAACTCACTATGATGTTGTATTCTGGTCATAGCTGCGCAATGACCACGCAGCGACCGGCAGCCGGTGCCTTGTCACCAGACTGCAAACTAAATCTACCCACGGGTACAAATAAGTAACAAAAAAAAAAATAAAAAAAAATAGCTATGCTGCCACACTGCACCTTACAGACTACCTGGTACCTCACATTTCACTCTGCTCCTGATAGTCCTTTGTGCAATGGGATGATTCATGTGTTTATACGGGTCATCATATATTAAGCTATGATGTATATAGGTTTTTCTATAGTCGTGTTAGTTTTTACTTTCCATGGGTAATCCCTTTGTCATGTGTGTGTTTCTGTTGTTTGGTTGTCTACTGTCATGCTGCTGTTACACTGTAATTTCCCAGTTTGGGATCAATCTATCTATCTATCTATCTATCTATCTATCTATCTATCTATCTATCTATCTATCTATCTATCTATCTATCTATCTATCTATCTATCTATCTATGCCAATCTTTGCAGATCTGGCAAAGAGTTGTGGAAAACATCTTGTGTGGTACCTGTACCAAAGACTTCCCACCCCAAAGACCTGAACAGCTACAGACCAGTGGCCTTGATGTCTCACATGATGAAGACCCTGGAGAGACTGCTCCTTGCTCACCTCCGCCCCCTGGTGGGACCAGCAATGGATCCACTCCAGTTTGCCTACCAGCATGGCATTGGGGTGGAGGATGCAGTGATCTTCCTCCTTCACCATTCCCTGTCCCACCTGGAGAAGCCCGGGAATGTGGTGAGGATCATGTTCTTTGACTTTTCCAGTGCTTTCAACACCATCCAACCGATGATCCTGAAGGACAAGCTGCTGTCCTTCAGGATCATCGATGATGATGACATGGGAAGCTGCTGTGCGCAGGGGTGCTGGTCCACCCTAATAGTCCAGACCTAATAGTATTGAATGCAAAAGATGCACACCGCCTGTGGCTGAACAGGCCGATGCGCGAGTAGAAGTCCCTGTCACAGAGGTCGCATTTGTGGGTGGTCTCCGTGCTGCTGGGTCTGTGGCGGTTCTTCCTGCGGGTCCTTTTTTCATCTGCTGCAGCAGTCCGTCTCTCTTAACCCGCCTTGAGCTGTCTCGTCAGGGTGCCTCTCCATTCGGAGCGGTCCGTTGCAAGGTCCTCCCAGCACTCTGTGTTGATCTCCAGGGTCGTCATGTCTCTCTTGCAGACGTCTCTAAAGCACAGCTGTGGGCGGCCAACGTCTCTTCTGCCAGTCGCCAGTTCTCCGTAGAGGACGTCTTTGGGGATTCTGCAATCCTCCCTCTGGTGAATGTGACCTAGCCAGAGGAGCCTGCGCTGCCTGAGTAGAGTGAACATGGAGGGAAGGCCGGCACGGGACAGAACTTCTGTGTTGGGCACTTTGTCCTGCCAGGATATGTCCAGGATGTGGCAAATGCAGCGCAAGTGGAAGGAGTTCAGTCTCTTTTCCTGCCGGGCGTATGTTGTCCACGTCTCTCTCCCATAGAGCAGTGTGCTGATGACGCAGGCATTGTACACTGCCATCTTCGTCTTGACAGAGAGTTTGGGATTCTTCCACACTCGTGTGGTGAGGCGAGCGAGTGTGAAGGCTGATTTTCCAATCCTCTTGTCGATCTCTGTATCAAGGGAGAGGTTGTTGCTGATAGTGGACCCCGGGTACGTGAACTGATTCACGACCTCCAGCTCATAGTCGTCGATGGTGATGGTCGGTGGTGCTTCCGTGCGTTGCGCCAAGACGTTAGTCTTCTTCAGGCTGATGGTAAGCCCGAAGTCCTTGCATGCCTGGGAGAAGCGGTCCATCAGGGTCTGAAGCTCCTGCTGTGTGTGGGTAGTGACTGCAGCATCGTCTGCGAACAGCATGTCTCTGATTAGAGCCTCGCGTACTTTGGTTCTGGCTTTCAGGCGGGTGAGGTTGAAAAGCCTGCCGTCAGATCTTGTGTGCAGGTAGATTCCCTCTGTTGCTGTGCTGAAGGCATGCCTCAGGAGCATAGCAAAGAAAATCCCAAAGAGGGTTGGCGCAAGAACACAGCCCTGCTTCACTCCACTGCGTATGTTGAATGGCTCTGAGACGTTGCCGTCGTGCTGCACTATCCTCTGCATGTTGGTGTGAAACAATTCGATGAGGCTTTGCAACTTTGGTGGGCATCCTATCTTTGGCAGGATCTTGAAAAGGCCCTCTCTGCTGACCAGATCAAACGCTTTGGTGAGATCGATGAAGGCGACATACAGGGGCATGTTCTGTTCTCTGCATTTCTCCTGGAGTTGGCGGATGGAGAATATCATGTCTACCGTCGATCGCTCAGCGCGGAAGCCACACTGAGACTCGGGATAGACACGTTCGGCAAGCTTCTGTAGACGAATGAGAACAACTCGTGCGAAGACTTTGCCAACAACGCTGAGGAGGGAGATGCCCCTGTAGTTGTTGCAGTCGCTTCTCTCCCCTTTGTTTTTGTAGAGGGTGATGATCTTGGCGTCCCTCATGTCCTGTGGTACGGCACCTTCCTTCCAGCACTGGCAGAGGACGTCATGCAATGGCAGCAGTAGGGCGGTCTTGCAGTGCTTGATCAGGTCGGGGGGTATGCCGTCGTTGCTGGGTGCCTTGCCAGCAGCCAAGCTATCAACGGCCTTGCTGAGTTTGTCGATGGTTGGCTCGGCGTCAAGTTCGCCCATGGATGGCAGGCAGTCGATGGCATCAAGGGCTGACAGTGTCACGATGTTCTGTCTGGAGTAGAGGTCAGAGTAGTGTTCCACCCATCTCTCCATCTGCTTGTTCTTTTCTGTGATCATCTCCCCAGTGGAGGATTTGAGGGGGGCTGTCCTGCTCTGAGCCGGACCAAGTGCTTTCTTGATGCCATCGTGCATACCACGGACGTTCCCTGTTATGGCAGCGGTTTGAATGTCTTGGTTGAGCTGAGTCCAGTACTCGTTGGCACAGCGCCGAGCAGTCTGCTGAACTTTGCTTCTCGCAGCCCTGAGAATCTGGAGATTCTTCTCGTTTGGGTACTTCTTGTACTCAGCAAGTGCTGAGCGATTGGCTTCAATGACGGGGGTCATCTCGGTCAACTTGGCATCAAACCAGTCCTGTGACTTCCAGGTCTTCCTCCCAAAGGTAGCCAAGGCTGTGCGGTGGATGGTGTTTCGCAGCTCTTCCCACTTCTGCTTTGCAGATTCTCCTTCTTGTGGTACACCAAGTTCCTTCTCAAAGGTGGAGGCAAACTGCTCAACAAGTTTTGGTTGGGCCATCTTGCTGGTGTCAATCCGTGCCTTTCCAGGCTGTCTAGCACAATGGAATTTCTTCAGCTGCAGCTTGACCTTGCAACACACCAATGAATGGTCTGTGTCGCAATCTGCACTCTGGAACGAGCGGGTGATTAGCACATTCTTCAGTGAGGTGCGCCTGGTCAGGATCAAGTCCAGCTGGTGCCAGTGCTTTGAGCGCGGATGTCATCAGGAAACCTTGTGTTGGGGCTTGGTCTTGAAGAATGAGTTTGTGATGCACAGATCGTGATATATGCAGAACTCGAGCAGCCGCTGTCCGTTGTCGTTCATTCTGCCCACGCCAAATGGTCCAAGACAGGAGGGCCAGGAGTCGTGGTCAGCACCCACTCTGGCATTGACGTCTCCAAGGAGAATGAGTTGTTCAGAGTTGGGGATGATCCTGACAGTTGTTGCGAGATTCTCGTAGAACTCGTCTTTTGCCTCTGGTGTGGCTGTCAGTGTTGGGGCATATACACTGACGAGGGTGACTGGGCCTTGAGTGGTGTTCAGGCGGAGGGTGAGGAGTCGTGCAGAGCCATTGCTGCCCGGTTCCACCATCTTCAACAAGGTGTTCTTCACTGCGAAGCCCACTCCGTGTTCCCTGTGTTTGTCACTGCCCTTTCCCTGCCAGTAGAACGTGTAGTCCTTCTCTCTCAGTGTGCCTGCATCAGCCAACCGCCCAGTATACAACCCCCTCCAGTATACAGTTAGGACAATATCAGTCGCTATGAAGGGTGACAACATGTATGGGTACATATTCATACTATGTAGGGTAACTAAATAGACAGTTATGCTGTTTATTGCATCTAGCTACAATGCTCCGTACTGTATATATATATATATATATATATATATATATATATATATATATATATATATATATATATATATATATATATATATATATTTATATATATATATTTATATATTTATGTGTACATATGTATATCCACTGCTCTTATTTTCTTATCTTCTGGATCATTGCTCTGAGTGTTGCTATCCCTGTGCTGTTGCAATCCTGGAATTTCCCCATTGTGGGACTAATAAAGGCTTATCTTATCTTATCTTATCTTATCTCATCTTTTCTTATCTATCTTTCTAGTAGCAGAATTATATTCAGACCATGATAAGTTACGTATGACTTTCTTTTAGAGAATTTCTAGCTTTTTTAGGTGAGTTGGAAATGTGTTACCCCTTATGATATTGCAGTAATGCAAGTGAGGCTCAAATAACATTTTATATAGAGTGAGAAGTGCTGAAAGTGGTAGAAAATGTCTCACTTTAAAAAACAGAGAAGCGTATTTGGCCAGTTTCTTGGTTAGATCATCGATGTGACATTTGAAATTGAAAAATTTGTCAATGAGGACCCCCAAGAATTTGATAGCGCTAACTCTTGTACTATTCTGTCCATTAATTTTGGGGCAAAGTTCCTTGGTGTCTGACTTTTTATTGGAACGGTGTCGTGAATTCCTGTCTATTTGAGGTAGGAAAAATTAAACCCAAATGTGGGAGAACGTTGTGTGTATTTATTGTGTACAAAAATGATGAACAATCCAGATAAACAATTACGGTAAGCACTGGGAGCACAGGGATACATCCAGGCCGCTCAACAGCTCAGTGACAGGATAAAGAGTTCTGCAAGAAAGCTGAACAGCATAGAGGAAACCCAGGGAGCTGCAGGAAGCCTGAAAGCAAAAATAGGAAAAATAATCTTACAAGCTGGAGCAGTCCGAGGCAGTCCATGAAGTCCACAGTGCGAGGAACAAAACAAGCAGACAGCTGGTGGAAACACTCCGTTCAAACCACAATCACCCGACAATGCACAACAGCGAACCCAGTTCTTAAACACTGCAACAACTATTTGAGCTGAGTGCATGCAGGTGTGTAGAGCAGTCCTTCTCAAATAGTGGGGCGCGCCAATGCCAGTGTGGGGGGGTGTGACCCTGGGGAACATGCTTTTTTTTGCCGTACTAGAATAGTGTAATTGCACATTGTAGCGGAGTCAATATAAGCACCCTACTTTGCTTGCCAAGGGGGTTGACCCTATTGGTGACACAGGTAGAGTGCGGGACTCTGAAGCCTGAGGTCGTGAGTTCAAACCTCCCGGTGGGATGCAGCTGGCCAGTTTGTGTGCGCTCGGTGACATTTGGGGGCTCGTCCAGGATGTACTGGCAGTGTATCAGTTCCCAAGCTATAATGCAGTGTTGACATCAGCACCTGCGTGATGTCACTGGGTCCTGGTCCTCATCCTCCGGTGTAGTGTCACTGTGCGGGTAGAACTCCGGTGCATCAGCTCTCAGTGGACGGTGATTTTGATCCTTCCCAGCTTGTAATCCGATTATGGCACTCCAACCCTCGTCATCTTCATCATCCGTGCTGTTTTATCTATCCACATGCCTTTGTCTTTTAGACTCTCTTTCTCTTGTTTGATTAGAGGCATGCTCCACTGTTTCCATGGAAAGAAAGTAGCAAAAGGTTTCTGTGCATGACCCGAGTGCGTCCCTTGCCATTTTCAGGTCTGATTTCATATACTGGACTGTCTGGGTACTTCTTTTGGGTCACGACATACACCTTGTCTTCCCAGAATGATCTTAATTTTCCTGGCCCACCTTTTTCGGTCAAGTTTCGGACCAGTACTCGGGATCCAGGGGACATCTCAGCACTGTGAACCTTTTTTTATCATAAAGGGCTTTACTTCTCATCCCTTCTTTGTTTGCTGTTTTAGAGGCGAGTTTGTAAGCTTGAGTCATTGTAGCTCTCCACTTTTCAGCATAGTCCTGCTGAGAAACACTCTGCTCTCTTGTTGTGAGGCCAAACATTAGATCATTAGGCAACTTTGGACTACGACCAAACAACAGAAAATATGGTGCGTACCCCGTAGCCTCACTACGCGTACAATTATAGGCATGAACCACTTTTGCCAGAGAGGACTTACAGTCTTCCTTGCCTGCTTCGGGCAAATTTCTGAGCTTTGCCAACAGTGTACGATTGAATCATTCCACCTGCCCATTCCCTTGGGGATGGTAGGGCGTTGTTCAGGACCCCTGCACACCACTGTACTCCTGGAGTTTTGCAAAAAGTTTAATTTGGAACTCTCTACCCTGATCATGATGGAGTCGTGTGGGGAAGCCAAACCTGAGGGCGAAATCTCCAAAGATCTTCTCAGCAGCGGTGTGGGCGGCTTTGTTGCGACAAGGATAAGCCTGGGCAAAGCGAGTGAAGTGGTCCATTAAAACCAGGATATACTCATATCCTCCTTTGCACTTCTCCAAGTGCAGGAAATCAACGGACACTAATTCAAATGGGTACGTGGTGACAATGTTCGTCAGTGGTGCCCTTGTTATCTTATTGGGACGTTTGTTCTTAAAACAACTGCAAACTTTAGTGATGTAGTGCTCCACATCTCTTTGCATATGAGCCCAGTAAAAACGCTCTCTTATCAAGTTCATCACTCTCTCTACCCCTAAATGGCCCATGTTTTCGTGGAGCTCTTTGAACACGAGCTTGTGAAACTTTTGGGGTAGGAGTAGCTGGTCATGTGATGCCGTTCTCCTGTAAAGCAGTCCATCATTCCAGGTACAGCTTGTGTTTTTGCCTGACTAAAGCTGCAATTTTACTGTTCTGCTGCTTTCCACTTCTTGGCCATTGTTTTGACAACACATAACGCAACACTTCTCGAATCACGGAGTCTTCTTCTTGAGCTCTTTTTACAGCAGTCTTTGATATTTCAGCTACAGAGCTGGCTTCTTGATCTGCTTCACTGATGAGAGTAGAAATTGTGACTGGGCAGAGACATGGTTCATTTTCTTGTGACTTTACCTTGACTGCCTGCGCCACACAATTCATCACATTAGGATCAAGATTCTGTGTGCATTTGTTCATGTACTGCTCCATATCTAGGGGCATAAGTGAGAGACTGTGTGCATCTCTGTTTGCTTTTCCAGGGCGATACTTAATCACAAACTGGAAATCAGCTAGTTCTGCTACCCACCTCTGTGTGGTTGCATTTAACTTTGAGGTGGTGAGCACATACGTTAGGGGATTATTGTCCGTATAGACAATGAATGGTGGAGAATAGTACAGATAATCCCGAAACCTCTCACAAATGGCCCACTTCATGGCAAGAAACTCCAGCTTCCCTGAATGAAGGTGATAGTTTTTCTCTGGATTTGACAGTGTCCTGGAGCCATACGCTGTCACCACAAGTTTGTCTTGTTGTCGCTGGTATAACACCGCCCCAAGCCCCTCCTGTGAAGCGTCACAGTGTAAAATGAAGGGTTCCTCAAAGTTCGGGTAACCTAATACTGGGGGTTGGGTGAGAAGGTCAACAAGCTGACAAACTACTGCTTGATGCTCAGGGCGCCACCTGATTACATGGGATGAGGGCAACTGGCCACCATCGTTCTTTTTGACATGTTTCTTTGAGTTTTTCTTTGCTTTATCTGTGTGGTCGTTAGCAAGAAGGTCATAAAGAAGCTTTGCTATACGGGAGAAGTTTGGAATATAGCTGCGGTAATATGAAATAAAACCTAGTAATTTCCTTAGTTCTCCAACAGTGGAAGGTTGCTGCTGTTTGAGTGTCTGCACCGGGGCAATGTCCGCAGGGTCCATGGTGTAGCCCTGTCCTGTTACCATTTTACCAAGGAAACGTACCTGCTGCTTGAATAACTCACATTTCCGGGGAGTCAGCTTCACCCCATGGCTTTGATAGCGGTGCAGGATGCTTCTCAGGTCTCGCAAGTGGTCTTCAAAAGTCTGTGAATGAACAAGGTTATCATCGAGGTAAGGCAGACAAATATCATCTCTCAACCCCCAAAAGCACTCCTCCATAGATCTTTGGAATGCTGCTGGTGCTGAGGACAAACCAAATGGAATTCTTACCCACTTGAACAAACCCCAGGGAGTGATAAATGCAGTGAGGGGCCTACTCAACTCTTCCAGGAAACCCTGGTGATACGCCTTCCCTTGGTCGAGGACTGAAAACCACGCACTCCCATTTAGACTGTTTAGCATATCTTGTATGCGGGGAATTGGGTGTCTGTCAGGGATGGATTTCTTGTTTAGCTCTCTAAAGTCACAACACAAACGCAGACCTCCATCTTTCTTTCGCACCCAGACGATTGGACTGGAATACGATGACTTGGATTTGATGATCCAGCCCCTGTTAAGCAGGTCTTCTAAATACTCCTTTACTTCTTTATGAAGTGGTCTGGGAACAGAAACATAAGTTCTTTTGACAGGAGTGGGATCCTTGAGTCGGATCTTCAACTGTAAAGAGGGAATTGTCCCTACATCATACTCATCACGGGAAAACGCTTGCCGTTCCTCCCATAGGAGTTGTTTTACTTGCTCTTGTTGTATGGGCGAGAGATGATCAAGGGGAACTAGGGGGTCCCGCATGTCCATAGTCTCTTTGACGGCATAGTTCATCTCGGTCTCTTTATTTCTTCCTGTTTCACTCGTCGTCGGGTCAACTGTCGCTTGGTTTACAGCAGGGGGTCTAATGTCTGCCGGGTAAGCAGTTTTAACTCTCTGCGTTTCCCCCAAAATGGTCTTAGCGGGCAGCTGGATATCACGGGACGTACTGTTTGTTATAGGTATTTTGAACATAGATCACTTCCCTTTCCATAACTGCACCAACCCACTTTGCATCTGCAAACCCTCCGGTAATTGGGTGTACTGACTCGGCTCAAATAAGATGTCTTGTGTGTCTGGAAGTGAGCCTGCCCTGACACAACCTTTGACTGCTTTGTTTGGCCAGCAGGGATGGTAACCAACTCACTGTCAACTTTTACCATTCCTTCCCCCAGCCTATCCTCCTCACTTTGCATCACTTTCAAAAATACCTCTGTTTTTTTTTACAGTCAGATGAGAAGGCTGCACTAACAGCCTCACTGATGGCACAGGGGGGTTTAATGCCCATCTTCAGGACATGGTCAATCATGTTGAACCCAATGATAGGCGGCTCTGCCACTCCATCCTCCTTCACCACTAGCACGGGAACTAAGAGTTCCACCGGTGGGCGACTAACTGTCGGCATCTTAAAAGTGACTTCGACCCACCCTGAGAATGGAATCGGTGTCTGGTTCACTGCCCTCCCATTCAGAATACTTGGACCCACCAACTCGGCTAAGTCTCTGACGGTGGTGTGTGGCAGGTGCTCCTGTCTCCAGGTGTCATTCATTAAGCAGACCTGTGACCCTGTGTCCCACAACGCTTCTGTCTCCTTATCATCGAGGAAGCAGGTTATGACATATTTTTTTCCAACGAAATTGAGTAACTGTAATTGGCGATTAGGGGACAGTAGATTAACACGGACCGTTTCTTCAGGAGGTGCCTCGGCCTTAGCTAGCAGCCTTGCTTCCAACCTCTGAATACTGTCAGTAACTAGCTCATACAGTTCTTGTGTGTTAGCTTGTTCTGATGTGGTTGCGACAGTATTGGCCGCCGTGTCTACTTGCCCTATCCTTCTTCCAAGTCTCCTTCCTATCCGACATTCCCTTGACATGTGGCCGCTGATTCCACATCTGAAGCAGTGGTCGCATTGGTCGCCATTGCTGGTGGACTGACAGCTCTTGCAGCCACGTGTCCTCCTGGCTCTTTGAGCGTGAGGTGCTCTGGGAGACTCACGTATGGCCTTCTTGATCTCCTCCATGTCACTCTTCAGCTGTGTGACTATGTCCAGGAGCTCAGATTCCGTACGGGTCACTGTGCTTTGGGATTTAAGGATTTTACCTTTTGTCGATGGTGGGGGGCGCTCTTGGCCATCCACTCCTTCCACGGTTGCATACTGACCCGTCGGGTTTTCCACTCGGCATTCTCGAACTTTTGGTTTTTTCGTGTGCCTCTTGAATTTTTGGTGCCGTTCCCATTCAAGACTGGTTGCTGCATTCATCTTTGAAATCAGTAGCTCGTTGATGATGGCAGGATCCTCCAAATAGCGCTTCAGTTGATACTTCACATCAGCACTGATCAGTCCTGTTTCCACCGCCCTCAGAAACTTCCTCTGAATAAGATCAGAACTAAACTGCTCTTCCGTGCCAGGCTCTCTGGATGCTGCTAAAAGTCTTTCCTTTAGCTCAATGACGTGAAACAGGAAGTTCTGAGGTGACTCATTACTGTCTTGTGTGAGATTTATCAGACGATGATACAAGTCAGTGGAACTATCTTCTTTATAATGTCCTCGCAGGATAATGCACAGCTGTGGCAGGGTGAGATCTGACAATCTACAGCATAGCACGCAAACTCAATCCGGGACTCACTGCTCTGACAACAGCCTCAATTATCTCAGCCTCACTGTACTTTTTCTTTAGGCCCATATCGATCTGGTGAATGAGATTGGAATAAGACAACTTGTCTTTTTGGCCCCTCTCCCCTATCTGCCCATTTATCTTAAACTCCTGTTTAATGGTCACTTTTGGCAGTAGGGGCGCTGCGGGGACCACGGCCTGTGTCACAAAATGGCGGCTCTGTGGCTGCGCGGCCTCGGGCTGTGTCACAAAATGGCGGCTCGGTGGCTGCGCGGCCTCGTCTTCGGTCAGCCTCGCTATCTCCTCTTCAACCCTTTTAGCTGAATCCAGGATACTTTCATGCAGAGCGGCATATTGGCTTTGTAAACTGGCCAGTGCCTCTGCCTCCCGGCTCGTGCCGGTCACTGCCGCTGCCTGCGTCAATGGTTCGCTTCGCTTAGCTTCGGTAGCACATGCTATTAGCTTTAGCAGAAACGTGCGTGCTACATCCTCCTCTTCGCTTTCAATGGTTTTTTCCACCTCCTCGATTAACAGTGATATCAGTGTGTATTTTTTAGACGGCTTGGCTGGGCTTATCTTTGCAAATAAACAGACCTCGTTTAGCTGTTCGGCCTGTAACTGCACCAAGGCCTCGCTTAGCTTATCTTGTAGCGGCTCCAGTTCCATCGTTACGGCTTTTTGTTTTTTTTTATTTGCACACTCACCGTCTTAGACACGACTGAACCATCCTCTGCTACCGAGTTTTTGTTACACTCCGGAGGGCGAAGGGGAAAGGATGAGGGCCAAGCTGTCAGACTTTGCAGCGGTTTATTGACTTTCCACCACACCCGGCACGGCACACTTACACAGCACATCAGCCAGCAACGGCCATATATCACTTGACACCATCTTCTTCACACACTCTGGAACATTCGCTACTCTTCTTCTCTTGTTCTCTAACACTGTACAGCGTCTTATCACTACAGAACGCCACCTGTGGTGCAAAAGTGCTACTGCTTTCACTGACAGTTTACATCTAAACAGTTCAGATTCAGTCCTTTAGTTACATTCCCTATAAATGCTCCTATTTACCATTAACCATTAAATCACAGTCTTTTAGACACATTTATTAGGAATGTCTATATTAGCCATTAGCATCTAATCAACACTGTTTTCTGGGGGTTTACTAGAGGTTGTCCAAAATTGACTTTTTCCTACAACATCCACTACAGTAGGTGGCAGTGGCGCTCTCATTGTCAGAGTGTGCGCAGGGAGTATTAGCTCTATGGTGAAGGGTTTTTTGTACCTTGTATGCGCACACACTCAGCACAGAGCAGGAGATATGAAGTGCAGTGAACAAACCCCCAAGAGACACCATGGAAAAATATTTAACAGTGATGAAAAGAAAGGCGGAGAAAGACGGAGATAATCAGACAAACGAAAGTCTCCCGAAAGCTAAGATGAGGAAATATGACAAAGCGTATGTAGCGCTTGGCTTCACTGTGACTACGGTGGGAGACGAGGAAAGACCGGTGTGTTTACTGTGTCTAAAAATGTTGGCAGCCGACAGCATGAAGCCAAATAAATTAAGGCGTCACTTAAAGACATTACACCCCAGTCACACTGATAAGCCGCTTGAGTTTTTTCAGCGAAAACGTGCCGAATATTGCCAACAATCATCCCGCTTTGTGAATGCTACTTCAGTAAACCAGCGAGCACAGTTAGCATCATATAAGGTGGCGTACCAAATAGCTCAGTGCAAAAAACCCCACACCATAGCAGAGGAGCTGATACTGCCTGCAGCATTAGACATGGTCTCTGTCATGCTGGATGACGTAAGTGCTGCAAAATTAAAAACTATCCCTCTGTCCAATGACACTGTTGCCAGACGTATAAATCACATTGCTAGCGATCTTCAAGAACAGCTGGTAGATAAACTCAAAGACAAACATTTTGCCTTACAATTCGATGAATCAACTGACAGCAACAAAGACTGTTTGTTTATTGCTTATGTACGTTTTGACATGACAAACTCCCTGTGTGAGGATCTACTTTTCTGTAAACATGTCAGAGACAGAGCCACAGCAGAAGAGCTATTCAAAATGCTGGACTGCTTCCTGACTGAGAATGGGCTAAAGTGGGAGAACTGCATTGGTGTTTGCAGTGATGGTGCACAAACCATGGCAGGAATGAGAAAAGGACTTTGGGCGCTCATCAAGAAGGCCTCGCCTAATGCTGAGTGGAAACACTGTGTTATACACAGAGAAGCACTGGCATCAAGGCACCTTTCCTCTGAATTAAATGGGGTTATGACTGACATTGTAGGTGTAGTCAATTGTATAAAGACCAGACCACTAAAAACAAGAGTCTTCTCTGCTATCTGTGAGGAGATGGGAGCTGAACATCAAGCTGTGCTGTTTCACAGTGAAGCAAGGTGGCTGTCACGAGGAGAAGTCTTATCCCGAGTTTTTGAGATCAGAGAGCAGATAAGAATGTTTTTGGAGCAGGAGCACAAGTTTCAAGTCGCAGAAAAATTTAGTGATGAGAACTTCCTGGTGAAACTGGCCTACCTGAGTGGCATATTTGGAAAGCTAAACAAACTAAACCTACAGCTTCAAGGGAAAGATCCACACCTCCCTCAGGTCACAGACAAGATCAGCTCTTTCACTCGAAAGCTTGCAATGTGCGGCAGGCGACTTGATGAAGGAAATACTGATTCATTCGAGAACCTGCATGAATTTGTTGACACTACTGGCTATGATGCCACCTCAGTGATTCCATATATTAAGCAGCATATTTCATCATTGATGGTATTCTTTAAAAAGTACTTCCCTGAAAACAGTTCCCACTATGACTGGGTGAGAGATCCTTTCAGTTCACAAGCTCAAACTGGTTGGTTATACAGTCAACCTGCTTAGGTTGACTGTATAACCAAGCAGGGCTGCTCACAGAGATAGCAAAAAAAACGTGATGACCTAATAGTATTGAATGCAAAAGACGCAACAGACTTACACAAATGGTCCCCTCCAGTATACAACTAGGACAATATCAGTCTCTACGGAGGGTGACTATATGTATGGGTACATATTCATACCATGTAGGATAACTAAATAGACAGTTATGCTGTTTATTCCATCTAGCTACAATGCTCCGCACTTTGTGTATATTTATGTGAACATATGTTCTGAGTGTTGCTATCCCTGTGCTGTTGCAATCCTGGAATTTCCCCATTGTGGGACTAATAAAGGCTTATCTTATCTTATCAAATCAACTGTTTGTTTGTTTGTTTGTTTTTCATTTTACAAACATGCATTGTCCATCCATCCATCTTCTTCCGCTTAATCCTTTTCGGGTCGTGGGGAGGGGGTGGAGCCTATCCCAGCATCTTTGGGCAAGAGGCAGGGTACACCCTGGACAGATCGCCAGTCCATCACAGGGCCAACACAGAGAGACAGACAACCATTCACTCTCACAGTCATACCTAAGGACAATTTAGAATCCCCTGTTGATGCCAGTTAACCTAACTTGCATGTTTTTGGCATGTGGGAGGAAATCGGAGAAATCCCGGAGTAAACCCACGCAGACACGGGGAGACCATGCAAACTCCACACAGATCACTGTTGGTCGGGGGCTGGAATCGACACGGGATCCCCCGGCCAAGGGTGAGTTGCTGTGCTGCCGCAGTGCTAACCACTCCTCCACCGCGCTGCCCTGTTTGACCAAAATTCACAGAGGTCTCTTGGCACTTCTTGGATCTTCTCTGGCCATCCTTGGTAACTTAACTCTTTTAGTGCCTTTAGTTCAGGGTTGTCTGATGCCTCACTCCATAGAAACTCTCATGCTTCAGGGGAGAAGTTGATTATGGCCACTGAACGTGACTCTGGATCCACCAATATGCCCATCTAGTTCAATGCATCCATTGTTTTCTGGATTTGGCAGTTTGCTAAGGGTATCTGCAAGGATCATTTGTGTTCCAGGTGGGTAGATGATCTCATAATTCTATCCTTGCATCTTTAGTAGCATACACTGTAGATGTGGAGGTGCAGCATGCAGTGGTTTTGAAGAGATGGTAACTAAGAGTTTGTGGTCAGTTTCTACAACAAATGATTTCTCATACAGATATGTGTGGCAGCTTTGCACTCCATACACAATTGCAAGCATTTCACATTCAATGTTGCGGTAACTTAACTGACAGTCTGCAAGTGTTTTTAAACCAAAAGCAGTCAGTCTGCCATCCTGCACAAAGACAACGCCAAGACCTCTCTGTGATGTGTGAACCTCAAGCGTCAGGGGTGAACTGGCATCATATTTCAGGCAGCTGTCTGCTGTGACTGCCACTTTCATGTAATCAAACACTTTCTGGTAATCTGATTCTCAGATCCATGGAGCATTGGTTTTGGCTTTTTCTGCAAATTTGGGAATGTATGGTGAAAAATAGTTCAATTCAATTCAATTCAACTTTATTTATATAGCGCCATTTCACAACAACAGTCATCTCATAGCACTATCAACTGTAGGGGGAACCCCCACAGTTGCAGAAAGACCCCAGTAATAAGGCGATCCCCTGTGAGCAAGCACTTGGCGACGGTGGAGAGGAAAAACTCCCTTTTTACAGGAAGAAACCTCCAGCAGAACCAGGCTCAGGGAGGGGCAGTCATCTGCTGCGACTGGCTGGGGGGTGAGGGGATAGAGAAGATGAAAAGAACAGACACGTAGAGAGCAAACAGCACGATGGGGACTCAATCTATGGGAGAGAACAAACAAATGTTAAGTTCATCATATCCATGAACCTGTGCAGTTCATATCTGTTTTGTGGAGATGCCCACTCCTGGGTTGATGGCAGAACTCCTGAGAACAAAAGCTGTGACTCTGCAACAACTGGTGAATGCAGCAGGACCAACACTAACGGACTCCCTGGTCGTAGCTACCTTACTGGGTATCCGGTCTGCCAGAGTGGCTCAGATGGTCCTGGAACTTTGGAGGCAGAGGCTCAATGGGAGGGAAAGACGGCTTCTGGTCGACAACAGCAGAGTAGGTTCAGGTTCAGGTTCCTTTATTTGTACCCGTAGGTAGATTTGTTTAGCAGTCAGGTGACATCCTTTTAGACGCATATTTACAAACCACAATTACATTCAACATGAACACAAACACAGGCACACATGAAGCTGACTATAAACATGATAAAAATACTCAAGGTTCCACCTATCAGGACATAAGACAAAGAGATAAGAGAAAAAACAAAGAGATAAAGAGAAGGGTCATATTAAAAAGTTAAAAACTAAGTCAAAGAGATTAAAAACTCAATAAAAGTCAAAAATCCATAAAAGATTTAGAACCCAAATGAAAAACCTACAAAAATAAATAAATATAAAATAAAAATTAATTAATAAATAGATAACTAAACTATGTGCAACATATTGCTACATCTTGTTCAACTCTTTAACAGCAGCAGGAACAAAGCTGTTTTTGTAGTGCTGGGTTTTACGTTTTGGGACAACAAACCTCAGTCTTGAGGGAAGAAGCTGAAAGTTGCAGTGCAAAGGGTGGGAGTCATCATTTAAAATGGAGGTAGCCATCCTCTGTACCTGTCTGGTGTACAGGGATGTCAGGCTCAGCTGTGACTCACCAAGCAAACGACTGGACCATCTAACTACCTGATCCAAGGATTTCCTCTGTTTCAGTTTTATCTGACCAAACCATGACGCTAAAGAAAAGGATAAAACAGATTCAATAAAAGCCCGATAAAACGTTGTCATTATGGTTCGGTCAATTTGGAAGCGTGCAAGTTTTCTCAAGCAATGCAAATGTTGCAGACGCTTTTTGAACACCCTTTCACAGTTCTCTTCAAAGTTTAAATTACTATCAATAATTGTCCCAAGATATCTGTGAGATTGCACACATTCAATGGTCTGGCCTTTTGGTATGGTGACTTTGTGCCTGGGATTTTTCCTCCTAAAGCCAATAATCATGTCTTTAGTTTTTGTCGGCTTCAGCTGCAGGTAGGAATCCTCACACCAGTGAACAAAATCATCAACTACTGGGCCGTGGCCACTCTCACCATCCTGGAGGAGACTGACAACAACTGAATCATCAGCATACTTTATAATGTGTCTGTTGTCATGTCTGCTCCGACACATGTTTGTGTACAGGATGAAGAGTAGTGGTGACAACACACACCCCTGAGGAGAGCCAGTAGAAGAGCACTTTAGGTCAGACAATGTGCCATTGACCCTTACTCTCTGTGTCCTGTTGGTTAAAAAATCCAGAATCCAACCCACCAGCTTATTAATTCTGTAATTTTCCAGTTTGGGATCAATAAAGTACATCTATCTATTATTACTCAAATCAAATTGTTGCCGGAGCCTTTCAACTAAAATATGAGGTTGGATTGTATTAAATGCGGAAGAAAAGTCCACAAATAAAAGTCTGGCGTGTGTCCCATTAAAATCCAGATGTTTAAAAATTTAAAAAAAAGCCAGAAAAAAAAAAAGCTGAAAAAGCCAAAGCTGGATCCAAAAGTTTTAGCTAACTATAGACCAATCTCTAATCTGCCTTTTATCTCAAAAATGTTAGAGTTGTTACGACACAATTATTTGACCACTTGCAGGTAAATGGTTGATTTGAAGAGTTTTAATCATTGATCAGAATTCATCATAGTACTGAAACAGCATTCGTGAAGGCCACCGTCTCCTTACAGCATTTGGTAATGGATTTGTTTCTGTACTGCACATTTTGTTTCTGTACTTGTCTTTTTAGACCTTAGTGCAGCTTTTGATACAATTGATCATAATATTTTACTCGATAAATTAGAACACCTTGTTGGGCTTAATGGAACTTCTTTGTAGTGGTCTATATCTTATTTATCTTATACAGTGCATCCAGAAAGTCTTCACAGCGCTTCACTTTTTCCACATTTTGTTATGTTACAGCTTTATTCCAAAATGTATTAAATTCATTTTTTCCTAAAAATTCTACACGCAATACCCCATAATAACAATGTGAAAAAATTTTTTTTTTTTTTTTTTTTTAGATTTTTGCAAATTAATTAAAAATAAAAAAAAACTAAGGAATCACATGTACATCAGTATTCACAGCCTTTGCCATGAAGCTCAAAACTGAGCTCAGCTGCATCCTGTTTCCACTGATCATCCTTGAGATGTTTCTACAGCTTAACTGGAGTCCACCTGTGGTAAATTCAGTTGACTGGACATGATGTGGAAAGGCACACCTGTCTATATAAGGTCCCACAGTTGACAGTGCATGTCAGAGCACAAACCAAGCATGAAGTCACAGGAATTGTCTGTAGACCTCTGTGACAGGATTGTCTCGAAGTACAAATCTGGGGAAGGGTACAGAAAAGTTTCTGCTGCTTTGAAGGTCCCAATGAGCACAGTGACCTCCATCACCCATAAAGTGAAGAAGTTTGGAACCATCAGGACTCTTCCTAGAGCTGGCCTGCCATCTAAACTGAGCGATCGGGGGAGAAGGGCCTTAGTCAGGGAGGTGACCGATAACCCAATGGTCACTCTGTCAGAGCTCCAGCATTCCTCTGTGGAGAGAGGAGAACCTTCCAGAAGGACACCCATCTCTGCCGCAATTCACCAATCATGTCTGTATGGTAGGGTGGCCAGACAGAAGCCACTCCTTAGTAAAAGGCACATGGCAGCCTGCCTGGAGTTTGCCGAAAGGCACCTGAAGGACTCTTAGACCATGAGAAATAAAATTCTCTGGTCTGATGAGATGAAGATGAACTATTTGGTGCGAGTGCCAGACGTCATGTTCCTTACAGTGAAGCATGGTGGTTGCAGCATCATGCTGTGGGGATGTTTTTCAGTGGCAGGAACTAGGAGACCATCCAGGATAGAGGAAAAGATGAATGCAGCAATGTACAGAGACATCCTGGATGAAAACCTACTCAAGAGCACTTCTGACCTCAGACTGGGGCGACGGTTCATCTTTCAGCAGGACAACGACCCTAAGCACACAGACAAGATATCAAAGGAGTGGCTTCAGGACAACTCTGTGAATGTCCTTGAGTGGCCCAGCCAGAGCCCAGACTTGAATCCAAGTGAACATCTCTGGAGAGATCTGAAAATGGCTGTGCACCGACGCTTCCCATCCAACCTGATGGAGCTTGAGAGGTGCTGCAAAGAGGAATGGGCAAGACTGTCCAAAGATAGGTGTGCCAAGCTGGTGGCATCACATTCAGAAAGACTTGAGGCTGTAATTGCTGCCAAAGGTGCATCAACAAAGTACTGAGCAAAGGCTGTGAATACTTATGTGCATGTGATTACTTAGTTTTGTATTTTTAATAAATTTGCAAATATCTAAAAAAAAAAAAACTTTTTTCATGTTGTCCATATGGGGTATTGTGTGTAGAATTTTGAGGAAAAATGAATTTAATCCATTTTTGGAATAAGACGAACATAAAATGTGGAAAAAGTGAAGCGCTGTGAAGACTTTCCGGATGCTCTGCAGGTTCCAGTTTGTTCTGTCAATCATGAATTTTCTTTTAATTCAAATTAAACCCAAGACTTCCACATGAATCTGTGTTCAGTCCTATTCTTTTTAGCTCATTTATGCTTCCACTCAGCAATATTATTAGAAAGCACTACATACATTTCCATTGTTATACAGATAACATTTGTCTATGAAGCCAGATGACAGTAATCAATTAGCAAAACTAGAGGCTCATCTTAAGGAAATCAGAGCTTGGATGACTTGTAATTTCTTGCTATTAAATTCAGATAAGACTGAAGTCATTCTGTTTGGTCCAAAAAACCTTAGAAATACTTTCCAAAACCAAATTCTTAGTTTGGATGTGTCAGGGTCTGAGCATGGGTTGGGGACCAAGCTCCCACTTTAAGTCTGTTTCTGCTCTTCTGTTTCCTCTGCCTCAGTTCAATTGTTTGTTGTTGTCTTTTAAAATTCTTTGTATTTATTGTTATTCCTTATCATGGTCATGTTATGTTATGTTCTTTATTCTGGTCTGGGGTTTGAGTTTTTTTGTTGTATGATTCTCTATTATTATTATCATTATTTGTCATGGTCATGTATTCTCTGGTCTAGTATTCATGTCTATGGTTAACCTTTTGTCTCAGTCCTTCATGTTTTCAGTGCCTGTAGCCACTCCCTGCTGTCTCTGATTACCCCTGATTGCTCCCACCTGTCTCGTGTTGTCTTGATTACTCCCCTGTCCATATATACCAGTCTCAGTCTGTGTGCTGTGCGGTGTCCTTGTCTCATGTTGGTGTGATTACATGCTTCTGTCTTGCCTGTTTGTGCAAGATGGAAGTTTGCCCACGACTCATCCAGGACCCAGTGGGTGACAAAAGGAGGAGG
Organism: Pholidichthys leucotaenia; assembly: GCA_020510985.1. Classification (NCBI taxonomy): domain Eukaryota; kingdom Metazoa; phylum Chordata; class Actinopteri; order Cichliformes; family Pholidichthyidae; genus Pholidichthys; species Pholidichthys leucotaenia. The sequence continues at coordinate 434,450,300 of CM035842.1, read as the reverse complement.
AGATGGAGAGGGGGAGAGTGAGAGTGACCCATTACAGAGGTGTTGCAGGACTTGACTGCCTCTGCCCACAGTACATGCACCCTGGGAGGAGCCACAGACGGCTGGGGGGCTGTGGTCAACATCCTGGAGGCTCACCTGAACCTGCACTCCATTCCATGGCTGCAGGGGCTTCTTCTCCATCCTATGCCTGCCACATCAACCTCCTTCTTGCTGGAGCCAGCAGCCTTCCCACCAGAGGTAATTCTTTCTCCATGGACTGCTCCACTCCAGCCCCTCTCTAGAGAGTTCCAGCTGATTGTGAGCTTTGTTGCAGCCCCAGCCATCTCCGGGGTGCGTACAACAGCTCCAGCCATCCCAGAGGTCCGCACAACAGCTCCTGCTGTCCCTGAGGCACATGCCAAAGCTCCAGCTTTCTCCATGGTGCACACGTCAGCTCCCACTTAACCTGTATCGCCCAGGCAGTTCACTCCACTGTGTGAGCCTGCCACTCCATTGGCAGCAGAGCACGGGATAAGGCAAGTACCATTTTCTCATTTTTAACACCGTTATGAGAGATCCTGTCTTGTCCTCATGGAGGGGGCTCAACAGCAGTCCTCCACCACTGCTGATTTTCCTCCACCTGTCTCTGCTGTCAACTCTGCTGCTACTCCGATTCCCTCAACCTCACCTGACTTTCCTATCTCCTCTTCCCCAAGCTTCACGCCCAAGGACGTTGCCCTCTGCCAGGAGCTGCAGGATCTCATCAGGGATATGGGAAAGTGCTACACCCGCTGCCTGCACCTGGGCACATGGGAGGACACGGCGTGGAGGGATGCAGCGTGGAGGCACACTCTTCAGATCGTCACAGCAAAGCCCCATCTGAAGGAGGACCTTCCTGCCTTCCTCAACGATTTCCTGTGGTCCAATGAGTTCACCTTTGTGCCAGAAGAGCAGGAGCTATCATTTGTTCCTGAGGCTTGTGCACAGCCATCATCTGTTCCTGAGGCCATTGTGCGTATCCATCATCTGTTCCTGAGGCTGGTGCGCATCAATCATCTGTTGTTGAGGCCACTGTGCATCCATCATCTGTACCTGAGGCCGCTGCAAATCCATCATCTGTTCCTGAGGCCGGTTTGTATCCATCATCTGTTCCTGTGGCTGCTGCGCACCCATCATCTGTTGCTGAGGCTGGTGTGCATCCATTATCTGTTCCTGAGACCAGGGCACATCAGCCGTTTGTTCCAGAGACCAGGACACACCTGGTGTTTGATCCAGAGGGCGGCACACCTTCATCTTGTGTTCCTGCATTCAGCGCATTACTAACCCCTGCTCCTGAGCCCTGCAAGCCACTGTCATCTCCTCCTGAGAGTGATGTGTTCAAACCATCTGTCCCTTGGTTCCGTGCACTGTTGACACCCACTCCGGTGGACTGCTTGCTGCTGTCATCTGTCCCTGAAGTCAGCACGCCCCTGTCACGAATACCTGAGGTTAGTGTACAACAATCATATGTTTGTGAGTTCAGCACCCTCCTGTCAGCTGTTTCTGAGTCTTACGCACCTCAGCCATCTGCTTTGGAGCTAAGAGCTCCTTTATCACCGGCTCCTGAACTAACAGCTCACTTGTCATCTGTTTATGAATTACAAACTTCTGTATCATTGTCTCCAGACCCTAGAGTTCCTGTATCAGTGTCTCCGGAGCTAAAAACTTTCCTGTTATCAGCTTCTGAAGCAAAACCTGCTGTGTTGGTAACTTCAGAGTTAGAATCTCCCGTGTTTTTAGTTCCTGAGCAGGACACTCCAGGATACTCCTGTTATCTTCTGAGTTTGAGACCCCCTTATTGTTTTCTTCTGAGCAGAAACCTCCTGTGTTTTCTCCAGAGTTTGGAGCTCCTATGCTGTTATCCTCTAAGCTTAAAATTTCTGTTATTTCTAATGAATCAAGCTCCTATGATGCTGCCAAAGCCAGAGGTTCTCATGTTTAAAACTCCATTGTTGTTGTCCCCAGAGCAAATAACTCCCTTGTGGTCTCCGTGGCAACAGGCTCCTTTGTGGTGTTCAGAGCAAAAAGCTCCCATGTCACCTTCTGAGTAGAAGGTCTCTGTATTATCAACATCTCCAGAGTTTAAAGTACCTATGTTGTAAATAGCTCCTGTGTTAAAAGCTCCTTAGGTCAATGCCCCCAAGGTGCCGTGTGTACCCATCTGGTGGTTCTTGGACTTTGGTAGGCCACCTGATATGCCGTGTTCATCTGTTTGTCTATGGACTTGGAAGGCCTCCAAACCCACCATGTACTCCAGTTTGGGACCCGTGGATTTGGGTAGGCCCCCGGATAGTCTTGTTCCCCGGTCAGATTGCCACGGGTTGATGGAAGACCATCCAACCCATCCTGTTTATTGGTTTGGGGCCTGGGGCTTTGTTTGGTTCTCCAAGATGCATTTTGGTTCTGGACACTATGGTGGGGGGATAAAGTGTGTTTTGGGCCACCTGGCCTGTGCCCCCACCACCCTCACTGGGAAGGTGTTTTTTCCTTTTTTTGGTAATGTCTAAGGGTGTCTGGAATTCCACCCCTTAAAGGGAGGGCTATGTTAGGTTCTGAGCATGGGTTGGGGACCATGCTCCCACTTTAAGTTTGTTTTTGCTATTCTGTTTCCCCTGCCTCAGTTCAGTTTTTTGTTGTTGTTTGTTTGTTTGTTTGTTTGTTTTGGGATTGTCTGTATTTATTATTATTCATTATCATACTCATGTAATGTTCTTTATTCTCCTCTGGGGTTTGAGTTTTGTTGTGTATTCTCTCGCCCTGTATTCATATCTCCGGTTTACCTTTTGCCTCAGTCCCTCATGTTTTCCATGCCTATAGCCACTTCCTGCTGTCTCTGATTAGATTTTGATTTTGATTTGATTTTTTGTACTTTACTGATCCCCAGAGGGGAAATTCAGGGCATCCACCTGGATGGATGAAGCAGCCACGGTACGGTGCTATCCCTTAACCATTCACACACACATTCACACCTAGGGCCACTTTAGAGTCTCCAGTTAACCTAACCTGCATGTTTTTTGTCTGTGGGAGGAAACCGGAGAAATGCTGGCGTAAACCCACGCAGACACGGGGAGAACATGCAAACTCCACACAGATCACTGTTGGTCAGGGGCTGGGATCGAACCCGGGATCCCATGGCCAAGGGTGAGTTGCTGTGCTGCTGCAGTACTAACCACTGCGCCACCGTACCGCCCATTATCCCTGATTGCTCCCACCTGTCTCATGCTGTCTTGATTACTCCCCTGTCCATATATACCAGTCTCAGTCTGTGTCCTGTGCGGTGTCCTTGTCTCATGCCAGAGTGATTATACGCTTTTGTCTTGCCTGTTTGTGCCTTTGTCCAGTAAGTCTGCCATGCTTTTGCTTTTGTTTAAGCCCATGCACTGGTTTATTTTCTGTTTATCAATAAATAATGGTGTCTGAAATTCACCTCGCATGTGGGTCATCTTTTTTGTTGCCCCTAGGGGCAACTCTAACAGGATGGTGTTTCTCTTTCTCTCAATTGTTCTGTAGGAACCTTGAAGTTATTTTTGATCAAGATCTGTTCTTTAATTCACATATTTCGGGATATGGCCAGGGGCTGTGCCCAGGCCTTATGTTCATTTTGGTGTCTGTTTTTTCCTCCTGATTATTATTATTATTATTATTATTATTATTGTTATTTTAGTGTTTTTTTGGACTCCCTTGTTGTGGTTTGTTGCATGTAGTCCTGGCCTCATCCCCTGTTGTTGTTTTATTATTTTCCTTCATAATTTGGGCAGCGCGGTGGCGGAGTGGTTCGCACTGCGGCAGCACAGCAACTCACCCTTGGCTGGGGGATCCTGGGTTCGATCCCAGCCCCCGACCAACAGTGATCTGTGTGGAGTTTGCATGTTCTCCCCATGTCTGCGTGGGTTTACTCAGGGATTTCTCCGGTTTCCTCCCACATGCCAAAAACATGCAAGTTAGGTTAACTGGCATCAAACTGGGGATTCTAAATTGTCCTTAGGAATGACTGTGAGAGTGAATAGTTGTCTGTCTCTCTGTGTTGGCCCTGCGATGGACTGGCGATCTGTCCAGGGTGTACCCTGCCTCTTGCCCAAAGATGCTGGGATAGGCTCCAGCCCCCCCGAGACCCTATACAGGATTAAGTGGAAAAAGATGGATGGATGGATGGAATTTGATTATCATTAGTATTATTATTTGCATTATGTGTCTCTTGTGGTTCCTCTGGTCTGCTGTGCTCATCCTCTGTCATACGTCATCCCCTGTTATCTGTATCCTCATTATTGCCCTCATGTGAGAGGTAGTGTGAGAGTTTTGAGTGTTTTGATCTTCCCAGACCTACATTCTGTAAAACTTACAACCGTGAGACCTTATTAAACATCAAGGTACCGCACGCTGCAAGAATCGCGGCGATCGGTTGTGATTTGGACATTCTACGCCAGCATGGAATTCTGGCGGCGTCCCCGCTGGAAGCTACCCAAGAGAGGAAGAGGCGTAAGAGGAGCGAACACAAGAAAAAGCGTGGAAAAAGGCCGGGATCCATGCTAGGCTAAAGGCTAACCCCTCCAGACCAGCGGTACCGTCGCTCATTCTCTCTAAAGTCCGCTCCCTCAAAAACAAGCTGGACGAGCTGCATCTGCTGAGAGAAACCCGGAGAGAGTGGAGAGACTGCTGTGTGCTTGTTTTCACTGAGACATGGCTCCACCACAACATCCCTGACGAGGCCATTCAACTGGAAGATATGGCGATGTTCCGTGCCAACAGGGAAACGGCGAGCTCCGGTAAGAGCCGGGGGGTGGGGTGGGGGGGGCTATGCATCTATGTTAACAAGAACTGGTGCGTCAATGACTGTGCTCCCCAAGTTTAAACAATGTGTAGACTTTAAGACCAGAGGAGAGAATATGTTGGACTTAGTGTACACAAACACAGATGCATATAAGGCGATACCCCGCCCCCATCTCGGCCTTTCTGATCACATATCCGTGATGCTGCTGCCTGCCTACAAACCTTTATTGAAGCGCAGCAGGCCAGCAGTGAAACAAATTGGAATTTGGCCAGAGAGTGCAACCTCTGCACTGAAAGACTGTTTTCTGCACACAGACTGGGAGGTCTGTGTGCAAAATAGCAGCCTCCCAGGAAGACAAGACAGATGTGGAGGAGTATGCTGATACGGTCACCAGCTACATCGCGAAGTGCACAGAGGATGTCACTACAGTGAAGACCATCACTATGCGGGGTAATCATAAGCCCTGGATGACTGCAGAGGTGCGCTCGCTGCTTATAGCCAGAGATGCAGCCTTCAGAGCGAAGGACAGGATCGCCCTCCGCTCAGCCAGGTCTGCGCTCTCAAAGGGAATTAAGGCGGCAAAGCGCGCCTATGCGGAGAAAATCCAGGGACCCCTCTGTGACACTAGGAACACCAAGCAGATGTGGCAGGGAGTTCGGACACTGACGGGCTATAAGTCTAGGCAGGGGGTCGATGATGACGACGCTTCGCTTCCAGACAGGCTTAGTGACTTCTTTGCACATTTTGAAGCATCAAACTCGACAATAAGAGGGAGGGCTGGCCCACCCCCACCATCGGTCGGACCAGCTTTTACCATCAACAAAGCGGACACACGGAGGACCCTAACCAAAGTCAACCCACGCAAAGCTGCAGGTCCAGACAACATTCCGGGACGTGTGCTCCGAGACTGCGCGAGCGAGTTGGCGGATGTCCTGACTGACATTTATAACATCTCCCTGAGTCAGGCCATCGTTCCCAGATCCTTCAAGACCTCTATCATTGTACCGGTGGCAAAGAAACCAGTTGTGTCCTGTTTGAATGACTATCATCCTGTTGCACTGACACCAATTGTGATGTAGTGTTTTGAACGGCTTGTCAAACCACACATTTGGGTGTGGTTTGACAAGCGGGTCGTGTGATGCCTCCCTGCATCACACGACCCGCTACAGTTTGCATATCGCTCAAACCGCTCCACAGAGGATGCTATAGTCACCACCCTACACTCTGTCATCACCCACCTGGACCAGAAAGACACCTACGCCAGACTCCTGTACATTGATTTCAGTTCAGCATTCAACACCATTACTCCCCAGAGACTGATGGAGAAATTACTCCTTCTCGGTCTGAACACCGCCACATGTCTCTGGATCCTGGATTTCCTGACTGAGAGACCTCAGTCTGCCCGGGTTGGAAACAACATCTCCAACTCTGTCATGCTGAGCACCGGGTCCCCTCAAGGCTGTGTACTCAGTCCACTGTTGTTTACACTTCTAACACATGACTGTGTATCCAGACACGAGGGGAACCAGATTATTAAGTTTGCAGACAACACCACGGTGGTGGGACTTATTCAGAGGGATGAGGAATCAATGTATAGGGAAGAAGTGAGAGACCTGGAGGGCTGGTGCAGGGAGAACAATCTGGTGCTCAACGTGGACAAAACGAAGGAGATGATTATCGACTTCCGGCGGTCACAGCCTGAGCACGTCCCCCTCAGCATCGGCGGCCGTTTAGTGGAGAGAGTGGAGAACATCAAGTTCCTCGGAGTGCAGATCTCGCAGGACCTGACCTGGAGCAAGAATTCCTTGGGGATCAGGAAGCGGGCTCAGCAGAGACTGCACTTCTTGAGGAAACTCAAACAGGCCTCTCTCCCCATTTGCATCCTCAGGACCTTCTACAGAGGTGTGGTGGAGAGTGTTCTGACGTACTGCATTGTTACATGGTACTCCAGCTGCAGTATGTCAGACAAAAAAGCCCTGCAGAGGATAGTTAAGGGAGCTGAGAGGGTAATTGGAGTCTCCCTCCCCTCTGTCCAAGAACTTTTTCAGAACCGTTGTAGGAGCAGGGCACTGAACATTGTCAAGGACCGTTCTCACCCTCTGCATAAACACGTTGAACTTCTTCCATCTGGTAAACGATTCCAGAGCATCAGAGGCAGAACCACCAGACTGATTAACAGCTTCCTTCCACAAGCTGTCAGGATGCTGAACAGTTGACCCAGAATCTCTCATACACACTACTGCACCTACGGACATTTTGTATATTATTTGTATGTTATAGTTAGTTTTTTTTTTTTTTTTTTTTTTCTCCCAAGTATGTCTAAGGGATGTGTGAATGGATGGGGGGTGGGGGGTGGGGGGGTGAAGCTATGTGTGAGTGTGTCTTAAATCATGCTGCTTCTATTTATATGGATGCCGAGAGAAAGACAATTTCATCTTGCCTGCACTACAGTTGTATGTACATAAATATGACAATAAAGCTTGATTTGATTCGATTTATTTTATTTGATTTGATGTATAACTGTTCAGCCCTTAATTGCTCTCCCAGCTGTCCTACGTCTGTGATCATTAGTTACTATCCATGTCTGTTTCAGTTCTTTGTGGCATCATTGTTATCCATTTACCCCTGATCGTGTGTTTCTGTGCCTTGAGTTTCTTCCCTGAGTTTGTTAGCCTCAGTGATTAGCTTTGTTTTTCAGCCCTTGTGCTGCTGTTGTTTTGTTCTTGAGTTAGCATTAATAAATCCTCATTTTGCATCAAGTCCTGCCTGCACCCTTGAGTCATCTTATCCAACCCCCATCTGCTGTTGGCAGAATTTCTGATAATTTCTCAGAATGCCTTTTTAGCATTTGTGTAATATTGCCAAGATTAGGAGCATCTTGTCTCAGAGTGATGCTGAGAAACTAATCCATACATTTGTTAGCTTTAGATTAGATTATTGTAACTCCTTATTATCAGGCTGTCACAAAACATTAAAGTCTTCAACTGATCCAAAATGCTGCAGCAAGAGTTTTAACAGGTACTTAAAAGAAGGATAACATCTCTCCAGTTTCGGCCTCCCTTCATTGGCTTCCCATAGAATATAGAATTAAGTTTTAAATCCTTCTTTAAAATTCACCACCAGAGTGGTGGAATAGTTGATAGAGCAGCCGCCCCACAACTGGAAGGTTGGGGGTTCAAGTCCCATCATATCAAAGATCATATAAAAATGGTACTTGCTGCCTTCTAGCTTGGAACTCAGCATTTTTTTTTTTTTTGTTCCGGTTCCGCCGGACTGGCGGCACCACACGAGTTGGCTGCCTTTTGCAACTGCCTTGTTTTATCTTCCCTCTTCTTTCTACACCTTTCACTCTATATATCACAGACACACAGCTCGCCCCAAAGGTCTCCCCAGTCAGCGGACGGAGCCACTGTTTACAGCAGGAGACGATACAGCAGGGAAGAGCTAGCTAGCACTCAACCGCCACCTGGTGCTAAAAGAGAAACTCGACATACTGAGGAACTGTAGCAAAAACGACGTGGGTGCCGGGCTGGAGTTTAGGTGGCGTGCAAGAAATATAACTAACTAACTAACTAACCTGCACTTATATAGCGCTTTTCTAGTCACAAAGACCACTCAAAGCGCTTTCACTAGTACTAACCCTCTATTCTAAGGGCCTATAGGAAACAGATATCTAGGGACAATTTAGAACAACCAATTAACTTAATATGCATGTCTTTGGATTGTGGGAGGAAACCGGAGCCCCCGGAGTAAACCCACGCAGCACAGGGAGAACATGCAAACTCCACACAGAAAGGTTCCAACCCCTGCCAGCCTGGGGATTTGAACCAGGAACCTTCTAGCTGTAAGGCAACAGTGCTAACCACTGCACCACCGTGCTGCCTATAAGACAGAATAATAAAGAGCGATGGCAAGAACCAAGCAGACCGCCCGTAAATCTACTGGAGTTAAAAGCCCCCAGGAAGCAGCTGGCCACCAAGGCTGCTCGGAAAAAGCGCTCCGGCCACCGGCGGAGTGAAGAAGCCTCACCGTTACAGGCCCGGTACCATGGCTCTGAGAGAGATCCGTCGCTACCAGAAATCCACGGAGCTGCTCATCCGTAAGCTGCCCTTCCAGCGCCTGGTGAGGGAGATCGCTCAGGACTTCAAGACCGACCTGCACTTCCAGAGCTCCGCCGTCATGGCTCTGCAGGAGGCCAGCGAGGCCTACCTGGTGGGTCTCTTCGTGGACACCAACCTGTGCGCCATCCACACCAAGAGGGTCACCATCATGCCCAAAGACATCCAGCTGGCCCGCCGCACCCGCGGAGAGAGAGCTTAGACTTTCTGCTGCACATCCACCAACCACAATGCTCCGCACAGTGTGTCTATATATATATATATATATACAGTATATATATATATATATATATACTGTATATGCAGTGGGGTAAAAAAGTTTACCCAGCCACCAATTGTGCAAGTTCTCCCACTTAAAAGATGAGAGAGGTCTCCAATTTTCATCATAGGTATACCTCAACTATGAGAGACAAAATGAGAAAAAAAAATCCAGAAAATCACATTGAAGGATTTTTAATGAATTAATTGGTAAATTCCTCAGTAAAATAAGTATTTAGTCACCTACAAACAAGCAAGATTTCTGGCTCTCACAGACCTGTAACTTCTTCTTTAAGAGGCTCCTCTGTCCTCCACTCGTTACGTATTAATGGCACCTGTTTGAACTCATTATCAGTATAAAAGACACCTGTCCACAACCTCAAACAGTCAGACTCCAAACTCCACTATGGCCAAGACCAAAGAGCTGTCAAAGGACACCAGAAACAAAATTGTAGACCTGCACCAGGCTGGGAAGGCTGAATCTGCAATAGGTAAGCAGCTTGGTGTGAAGAAATCAACTGTGGGAGCAATTATTAGAAAATGGAAGACATACAAGACCACTGATAATCTCCCTCGATCTGGGGCTCCACGCAAGATCTCACCCCATGAGGTCAAAATTATCATGAGAACGGTGAGCAAAAATCCCAGAACCACACGGGGGGACCTAGTGAATGACCTGCAGAGAGCTGGGACCAAAGTAACAAAGGCTACATCAGAAACACACTACGCCGCCAGGGACTCAAATCCTGCAGTGCCAGACGTGTCCCCCTGCTTAAGCCAGTACATGTCCAGGACCGTCTGAAGTTTGCTAGAGAGCATTTGGATGATCCAGAAGAGGACTGGGAGAATATCATATGGTCAGATGAAACCAAAATAGAACTTTTTGGTAAACTCAACTTGTCGTGTTTGGAGGAGAAAGAACACCATACCTACTGTGAAGCATGGCGGTGGAAACATCATACTCTCGGGCTGTTTTTCTGCAAAGGGACCAGGACGACTGATCCGTGTAAAGGAAAGAATGAATGGGGCCATGTATCGTGTATCGTGAAAATTTTGAGTGAAAACCTCCTTCCACCAGCAAGGGCATTGAAGATGAAACGTGGCTGAGTCTTTCAGCATGACAATGATCCCAAACACACCGCCCGGGCAATGAAGGAGTGGCTTCGTAAGAAGCATTTCAAGTCCTGGAGTGGCCTAGCCAGTCTCCAGATCGCAACCCCATAGAAAATCTTTGGAGGGAGTTGAAAGTCTGTGTTGCCCAGCAACAGCCCCAAAACATCACTGCTCTAGAGGAGATCTGCATGGAGGAATGGGCCAAAATACCAGCAACAGTGTGTGAAAACCTTGTGAAAACTTACAGAAAACGTTTGACCTCTGTCATTGCCAACAAAGGGTATATAACAAAGTATTGAGATGAACTTTTGTTATTGACCAAATACTTATTTTACCGAGGAATTTACCAATTAATTCATTAAAAATCCTTCAATGTGATTTTCTGGATTTTTTTTTTCTCATTTTGTCTCTCATGGTTGAGGTATACCTATGATGAAAACTGGAGACCTCTCTCATCTTTTAAGTGGGAGAACTTGCACAATTGGTGGCTGACTAAATACTTTTTTACCCCACTGTATATATAGTATATACACAGTATATATATATATATATATATATATATATATATATATATATATATACGTATATACTGTATGTATATATGTATATATATATATATATATATATATATATATATATATAGTATATACACAGTATATATATATATATATATATATATATATATATATATATATATATATATATATATATATATATATATATATATATATATATATATATATATATACTGTATGTATATATATATATATATATATATATATATATATATATATATATACTGTATATATACTGTATATATATATATATATTCTGGTTTTTTCTTGCCTTCTGATTGTTGCTCTGAGTGTTGCTATCCCTGTGCTGTTGCAATCCTGGAATTTCCCCATTGTGGGCCGCTTATCTTATCTTATCTTATAATAGAATGGGGGATGGAGAAGTTGTTTGTGGTGATGCCTTGCATGGCAGCAACCCCTCTGATTCTACATGTATTGTAGATAGGAGAAACTTAATTTTGTTCTGCTATATGGACTGAATGACAATGGAGATGTCTTCTCACTTGCAAAGCTCTAAATAATCAGGCCGCTTGTTATTTAAAAGATCTGATAGTATCTTGTCATCTTAACAGAGTACTAAGCCCCCAAAAATAAGATAAGATAAGATAAGATAAGATAAGCCTTTATTAGTCCTGCAATGGGGAAATTCCAGGATTGCAACAGCACAGGGATAGCAACACTCAGAGCAATAATTTAGAAGATAAGAAAATAAGAGCAGTGAATATACATACAGTATGTACACATAACTATATAAATATATATGCACAGTGTGGAGCATTGTAGCTAGATGGAATAAACAGCATAACCATCTACTTAGTTATCCTACATAGTATGAATATGTACCCATACATATTGTCACCCTCCGTAGCGACTGATATTGTCCTAGTTGTATACTGGAGGGGACCATTTGTGTAAGTCTGTTGTGTCTTTGGCATTCAATACTATTAGGTTGTCACGTTTTTTTGCTATCTCTGCAAGCAGCCCTGCTTAGGTTGTACAGTCTGACAGCCGTAGGTAAGAAGGACCTGGGAAACCTCTCGGTCGCGCACCTAGGATGATGTAGTCTGCTGCTAAATGAGCTCCTCAGTGTGTTCAGTGTTTCCTGCATAGGGTGGGACTCGAACTCCAGCAGAGATGACAGTTTAGCCACCATCCTTCTCTCTCCTATCTCCTCCACTGGGTCAAGGTGTTGCCCCAGGACAGAGCTAGCTTTCTTGATCAGTTTGTTCAGTCTCTTCCTATCGGCTGCTGAAATGCCACTGCCCCAGCAGACCACTCCAAAAGTGATGGCTGATGCCACCACGGAATCTCAGAAGGTCTTCAGGAGCACCCCTTGTACACCAAAAGACCTGAGCCTCCTCAGTAGGAGCAGCCTGCACTGTGCCTTCTTGTAGAGTGTGTCGGTATTGTGTGACCAGTCTAGTTTATTGTTCAGACGAACACCCAGGTACTTGTAGAATGTGACCATCTCATTGTCTGTTTCCTGGATGTTTACTAGTGCAAACATGCAGGATTACTTGTGATACCTAGAATCTCCAAAAGTACAATGAAAGGCAGAGCATTCATTTATCAGGCTCCTCTCCTTTGGATCCAGCTGCCAATCTGGATTTGGGAGTCAGACTTGATCTCTGTTTTTTTAGAATAGGGTTAAAACCTTCCTTTTGGACATAGCCTATAGTTAAAGTGGGATCAGATGACCCCGAATCCTCCCTTATTTATGCTGCTAATAGGTTTAGACAGCCGGGTTAAGTCCAACAGTAGACTGGGCTTCACTCCTTTCTTCACTCTCAACGAAATATTTTTGCTGGTCATCAACATCTGTTTGTTCTCTCCCATAGATTGAGTCCCTGTCATGCTGTTTGCTCTCTACATGTCTGTTCTTTTCTTCTTTGCCTCTCTCCCCTCACCCCTCGGCCAGTCGCGTGAGATGACTGCCCCTCCCTGAGCCTGGTTCTGCTGGAGGTTTCTTCCAGTTAAAAGGGAGTTTTTCCTCTCCACCTTTGCCAAGTGCTTGCTCACACGGGATCACCTGATTGCTGGGGTCTTTCTGTAATTGTGGGGTTTTTCACTACAGTTTGACAGTGCTATGAGATGACTGTTGTTTTGAAATGGTGCTATATAAACGAAGTTGAATTGAATTGAATTGAATTGAATTGAATTGAATAGATATGCCAGACCCAGTAGGAGACTTGGGGACCACAATCAGACACAATGTCAGTAGATATACCATGGAGACTTACCACATGTGTCGTCAGTAGCTGAGCTATCTCCCTCACAGATGGTAACTTGCAAAGGGGGATAAAGTGTGCAGCCTTAATTCAATTCAGTTTCATTTCAGCTTTATTTATATAGCGTCATTTCACAACAACAGTCATCTCATAGCACTATCAACTGTAGGGGGAACCCCCACAGTTGCAGAAAGACCCCAGCAATCAGGTGATCCCCTGTGAGCAAGCACTTGGCGACGGTGGAGAGGAAAAACTCCCTTTTAACAGGAAGAAACCTCCAGCAGAACCAGGCTCAGGGAGGGGCAGTCATCTGCTGCGACTGGCTGGGGGGTGAGGGGATAGAGAAGAAGAAAAGAACAGACATGTAGAGAGCAAACAGCACGATGGGGACTCAATCTATGGGAGAGAACAAACAAATGTTAATGACAAGCAAAAAAATATTTCATTGAGAGTGAGGAAAGGAGTGAGGCCCAGTGCATTACTGGAGGTCCCCCGGCTGACTAAACCTATTAGCAGCATAACTAAGGGAGGGTTCAGAAACACATGATCCCTTCCTAATTGTAGGCTATATCAAAAAGGAAGGTTTTATCCCTATTCTTAAAAACAGAGATTGAGTCTGACTCCCAAATCCAGATTGGCAGCTGGTTCCACAGGAGAGGAGCTTGATAACTGAAGGCTCTGCCTCCCATTGTACTTTTGGAGATTCTAGGTATTACAAGTAATCCTGCATTTTGGGAGCGTAGTGCTCTGTTAGGATAATACGGTAGTGTCAGATCTTTTAAATAAAAAGGAGCCTGATTGTTTAGAGCTTTGTAAGTAAGAAGAAGGATAGAAGGAACCTGTTGACGATGGTTTGGTTTACCGTGTGGCGATTGGATGGCGACGTTCAACCAGGGCCAGCTGGGAGTTGGGAGTGATTGGCAGGGGGTGGTGAGGGACTTCCCTGTAGAGCACTGCAGACAAACCTTGACATAATCGCGGATGTACCTGTTCATTGAAAGCCACCAGAATGAGCACTTGAGATGAGTGAGAGTCCGGGCAACCCCAGTGTTGTAGGTGAACTTTGCGGTGTGGAGTCAGTGGATAACCTCCCCTTTGACTGCCATATGAACAATTAGCCGGCCTGTGGGGCCCCCTCAGGGTCGGTCCTTTGAGTCTCGCTGACCTTTTGCTTGATCTCCCAGGAGAGCACCCCCACAATCCAGTCTATGGCCACGATGGTCTCCTTGCTGGTGGAGGAGGACTCAGAGACAAATTGCCTGGACAAGGTGTCGGCTTTGGTGTTCTTGGACCCAGGCAGGTAGGTAATGGTAAAGGGAAACCACCCACAGCACCAACCTCGCCTGTCAGGAGCTTAACCTCTTGGCCGATCTCAAATATTCAAGGTTTTTATGGTCGGTCCACACCACGAATGGAAAGGCGGTCCCCTTCAGCCAGTGCCGCCATTCCTCGAGTACCAGTTTGACAGCCAACAGCTCACAGTCACCGACATCACAATTTGTCTCAGCAAGAATTAAGTGCTGAGAGAAATACGCACAAGGATGAACTTTATTGTCAGTGGGAAAACACTCCTCCTGCCTCGGTATCAGAAGCATCTACCTCCATGATGAATTGTAGCTTGGGGTCCACCTGTGCTAAAATGGGTGCATTGGTAAACCTGGCCTTCAGCAATGAAAAAGCCTCATCGGTGTCTTTAGACCAGATGAAGAGAATCTTGGTGGAGGTGAGGTGATTGAGGGGAAAGGCGATGTTGCTGTAATAATAATAATGTTAACAATAATATATTAGATTTATCTCATGCTTTACAAGTCAAGTGACATCTCAAAGTGTTTACAGTGAGACCATTATTCAGTCACTCCAGACATTGATAGTGGAAAGCTACTTCTGTAACCACAGCTGCACTGGGGCAGACTGATGGAAACTGGCTGCCAATCGGTGCCAACGGCCTCTCCAACCACGACTGAACATTTATACACATTCATACCATGTCATAAACACTGGCGGCAAGGTAGATAAAGTGTCTTTCCCAGGGACACAACAGCAGGGTGACTGGGGAGAGTGGGATTCGAACTGCCAACCCTCCGGTTATTGGACAACCTGCTCTACCTCCTGAGCCGCTGTCGCCCCATGCTGTAGATATGAATAAAGCGACGGTCAAAGTTTTCAAACTCCAGGAAGTGCTGTAGCTGTTACCTGGATGAGGGGGTAGGCCAGTCGAGGACGGCTCTGATCTTCTGAGGTTTGGGTTGGATTTGGCCATTGGCAATGATGAAATCGAGAAATGTGGTGGTGGGTGTGTGGAACTCACATTTCTCACCTTTTACATTGAGCTCATTCTCCAACAGTGGGGAACGGAAAAAAAAATAAGGATGTCATCAAGATACAGTGGTGTGAAAAAGTGTTTGCCCCCTTCCTGATTTCTCATTTTTTTGTATGTTTGTCACACTTAAATGTTTCAGATCATCAAACAAATTTAAATATTAGACAAAGATAACACAAGTAAACACAAAATGTAGTTTTTAAATGAAGGTGTTTATTATTAAGGGAAACAAATATCCAAACCAACATGGCCCTGTGTGAAAAAGTGATTGCCCCCTAAACCTAATAACTGGTTGGGCCACCCTTAGCAGCAACAACTGCAATCAAGCCTTTGTGATAACTGGCAATGAGTCTTTTACAGCACTGTGGGGGAATTTTGGCCCACTCATCTTTGCTGAATTGTTGTAATTCAGCCACATTGGAGGGTTTTCAAGCATGAACCACCTTTTTAAGTTCATGCCACAGCATCTCAATCAGATTCAGGTCAGGACTTTGACTAGGCCACTAAAAAGTCTTCATTTTGTTTTTCTTCATCCATTCAGAGGTGGACTTGCTGGTGTGTTTTGGATCATTGTCCTGCTGCAGAACCCAAGTGTGCTACAGCTTGAGGTGAATGAATGAATGAATGAATGAATGAATGAATGAATCTTTATTTCGGATAGATTAAAAGTACAGGTTAAAAGAAACTGAATAATATAACAAAGGGTGAAAGAAAATCCAACAAGGTCAAATTAGACAATAACTCCTCTGATTATACAGTTCAACATAAGTTATCCGAAATGGGTGATGGCTGAAGCCGCAGCTTATATTGCCCACCCATATTCCATCCAAGAATTCAAAAGAAAAACAAAACAAGAGCGATTACAATTCAGAACAAAGCTAAGACAAAATGTGACAAAAAACTAAGCAACAACACAACACAGACTGGATATGACAATCCTTATGTGATTTTACATGTCATCTTGTAAATATGTTTGGAGTATTTCTTCCTTTAGTTTTTGTTTAAATTGTCCAAGCGTTGTACATGATTTTAATTCAGGTCCAAAATCGTTCCATAATCTGACTCCTTGCACTGAAACACAGTGTTGCTTGGTGGTAGTTCTCACTGAAGGTTTTTGAAATATACATGTTCCTCTGAAATGATATTGTTTCTCCCTTATTTGGAACAACTTTTGGATATTTGCGGGCAGTGATAGATTCTTCACTTTAAACATTATTACTGCAGTTTTAAAGTCAACCAGATCTTTCAACTTAAGAGCTTTTAATTTAAGAAAAAGTGGGTTTGTTGGCTCCCTGTAAGCAGCTTTGTTTATTATTCTAATAGCTCTCTTCTGAAGCATAAAGACTGGATATATGTTTGTTTTATATGTATTTCCCCATACTTCAGTACAATATGTCATGTATGGGAGTATTAATGAATGATGCAAGGTATATAGATAGATAGATAGATAGATAGATAGATAGATAGATAGATAGATAGATAGATAGATAGATAGATAGATAGATAGATAGATTAGTTTATTTGACAGGGACAGTGCAATAAACATAGACAATTAATCAATGACAATCAATCTGATGTGTTGCACATGGAGTGTATAGCTATTAGCTAATTTGCAACTCTTGTCCCTGGATGGGCTTTAGAAAAGAGAATCAAGTAAAGAAAAGAAAAAAAAATAAAGAAAATACACAAGTGTATAATCATCCCACATATAGTGTGGGATGATTAAGCAAATATTTCACTCTGTGTAGTATTGCAATTGATTTGGATATTTTACCTTTAATATATAAATATATGACTTCCAACACAGTTTATTATCAATTATTACTGGAGGTTATGTTTTTGCCAGTGTTTGTCTGTCTGTTTGTCTGTTTGTTTGTCTGTTTGTTGGTTAGCAAGATAACTCAAAAAGTTTTGGACGGATTTCGATGAAACTTTCAGGCATTGTTGGAAATGGTACAAGGAAGAACTGATTAAATTTTGGGGATGATACAGATCACCATCTGGATACAGGAATTTTTTAAAGAATTCTTTACCATTGTCAGATACGGCTATTTCCAACATGTGCGCAGGCGCAATGGAGGGCACTGGTCGTCCTGTCTGATGAACACAAACTCCACGTTCTTAAAAGTTTTAGGCACAAAAGCACGCCGAAAACAGTGGTGGGCAGGGCCCGCCAGCGTGCCTGTGTTTGCGCTACGCTGCAAAAGCTGAGACGGGCAGCTGTCCGGCGCCGGATTATTTGGCAGAAATTCCCCGGCCAGCCATAGTGGCTGCGCAAAAACCAGCTCTCTGTCGGGGAAGCTTCAAAATCCTCTTTTGCCGCGGAGCGCAAACTCCAATATAAAACCCACGGCAACCTGTCTACCCAATTTGCATCCGTCAGTGAAGCTCTGAGTGGTGCTTTCAGTGGAGGAGATGGACACAACAGCAACACTTCAGTTTATTACCTCCGCCAAGGAGGTAATGCTTTTACTACTGAACCACTAATCCTATCATTGTGAATCCAATTGCTAGTCATATGTTTTCATGGTCAAGGAATCTGAAAACGTACACACACTGTATGGGGGGGAACTGTAGCGCTTGGCGGAGGTCTGCGCTCTCCGAGTGCTTTTCTAGTTACTCCAAGAAATTTAGTTTCAGATACCCTTTCAATCTCTACACCATTTACACTGAGTTTAGATACTAAGTTGTTGTGATGGTTGTTAAAGACTATAAATTTTGTCTTACTTAAATTGAGCGTTAATTTGTTTGAATCAAACCACAGTTTAAGCTTTCCTAATTCCTTTCCGAGTGTATCCAAAAGTTGTTCCAAATTGCTTCCACTGCATAATAGATTAGTGTCATCGGCAAACAATATTAAGTCCATTTTTTCTGAAACTTTACAAATATCATTTATATACATATTGAATAACAATGGCCCCAAAACTGAACCCTGTGGGACTCCACAAGTAACCTTCAGTAACTGTGAGTTTTTGTTACCAACACATACATACTGATATCTATTCTTTAAGTAACTACATAACCAGGATGGTGCTACCCCTCTAATACCACAATTTTGTAGTTTCTTTAATAATAAATTATGACCCACTGTATCAAATGTTTTGTTTTTTAAGATCCAGGAATACCCCAACTGAATACTCTTTATTTTCAATGGCTGTTGATATTTTTTCTATAAATTTCATTAGAGCAAATGCAGTTGTCCTCTTGTGTCTGAACCCATATTGCTGCTCACACAATAAATTATTCTTCAGTATGAAGTTGTCAATTCTCTCATAGAATATTTTTTCAAGTATCTTGGAAAATTGCAGCAATAGTGAAATTGGTCTATAGTTTGAGAATTCCCCTCTGTCACCCGTCTCGTATATCGGAATTACTTTAGCTATTTGCATTGCATTGGGAAATATACCTGTTTGGAGAGACAGGTTACAGATACAGTGGGGCAAAAAAGTATTTATTCAGCCACCAGTTGTGCAAGTTCTCCCACTTAAAAGATGAGAGAGGTCTCCAATTTTCATCATAGGTATACCTCAACTATGAGAGACAAAATGAGGAAAAAAAAATCCAGAAAATTACATTGACAGATTTTTAATGAATTAATTGGTAAATTCCTCGGTAAAATAAGTATTTGGTCACCTACAAACAAGACAGATTTCTGGCTTTCACAGACCTGTAACTTCTTCTTTAAGAGGCTCCTCTGTCCTCCACTCATTACCTGTATTAATGGCACCTGCTTGAACTCATTATCAGTATAAAAGACACCTGTCCACAACCTCAAACAGTCGGACTCCAAACTCCACTATGGCCAAGACCAAAGAGCTGTCAAAGGAAACCAGAAACAAAATTGTAGACCTGTACCAGGCTGGGAAGACTGAATCTGCAATAGGTAAGCAGCTTGGTGTGAAGAAATAAACTGTGGGAGCAATTATTAGAAAATGGAAGACATACAAGACCACTGATAATCTCCCTCGATCTGGGGCTCCATGCAAGATCTCACCCCGTGGGGTCAAAATTATCATGCGAACGGTGAGCAAAAATCCCAGAACCACATGGGGGGACCTAGTGAATGACCTGCAAAGAGCTGGGACCAAAGTAACAAAGGCTACATCAGAAACACACTACGCCACCAGGGACTCAAATCCTGCAGTACCAGACGTGTGCCCCTGCTTAAGCCAGTACATGTCCAGGCCCGTCTGAAGTTTGCTAGAGAGCATATGGATGATCCAGAAGAGGACTGGGAGAATGTCATATGGTCAGATGAAACCAAAATAGAACTTTTTGGTAAAAACTCAACTTGTCGTGTTTGGAGGAGAAAGAACACCATACCTACTGTGAAGCATGGGTGTGGAAACATCATACTTTGGGGCCGTCTTTCTGCAAAGGGACCAGGACGACTGATCCATGTAAAGGAAAGAATGAATGGGGCCATGTATCGTGAGATTTTGAGTGAAAGCCTCCTTCCACCAGCAAGGGCATTGAAGATGAAACGTGGCTGGGTCTTTCAGCATGACAATGATCCCAGACACACCGCCCGGGCAATGAAAGAGTGGCTTCATAAGAAGCATTTCAAGGTCCTGGAGTGGCCTAGCCAGTCTCCAGATCTCAACCCCATAGAAAATCTTTGGAGGGAGTTGAAAGACCGTGTTGCCCAGCGACAGCCCCAAAACATCACTGCTCTAGAGGAGATCTGCATGGAGGAATGGGCCAAAATACCAGCAACAGTGTGTGAAAACCTTGTGAAAACTTACAGAAAACGTTTGACCTCTGTCATTGCCAACAAAGGGTATATAACAAAGTATTGAGATGAACTTTTGTTATTGACCAAATACTTATCTTACTGAGGAATTTACCAATTAATTCATTAAAAATCCTTCAATGTGATTTTCTGGATTTTTTTTTTTCTTATTTTGTCTCTCATAGTTGAGGTATACCTATGATGAAAATTGGAGACCTCTCTCATCTTTTAAGTGGGAGAACTTGCACAATTGGTGACTGACTAAATACTTTTTTACCCCACTGTATATGTCAGTGGTTTCACTAAGCATTCAATAATAGTTTTGACTAAGAGCATGTCAATACCATCACAGTCCATAGATGTTTTACTTTTAAACGATTTAACAATTTCAATGACCTCTCTCTCGTCTGTGTTCTTTATGAAAATGGAGTCTTTTATAGCAGTGTTATTGCTTATTGTATCACCCGTAGGTGCCGTATTGGGTATTTCTCGAGCCAAATTAGGACCAATGTTAACAAAATAGTTATTAAATTGATCTGCAGGTGAAGCTGCATTCACACTCTGAGTCATTTTATTATTTTTTTGAAAAATTGGTTGGGTAGCTTGTATTTCTGCTTTTATTTCCAAGAATATTGTTAAGTATTGTCCATGTATTTTTAATATTGTCTCTGTTTTTCTCCAGTTCTTTACTGTAATAGTCTCTCTTACTACATCTCATTATATATGTTAACTTATTTTTGTATGTTTTATACCACTACTCTGCTTCTTTTGTCCTTTTCTTTAGAAAAGCTTTATATAATAAATTTTTCTTTTTACACGCCTTTTGTAATCCTGTGGTTAACCATGGCTTATCGACAAATTTATGTTTAAGCTTTTTCTTGACTAATGGACAATTTTTTTTCATAAAGAGTTGTTACAATGTTTATAAATGTGTCATAGGCTTCATTTACATCTGATACATAGACTTCTGTCCAGTCTTGCTTCAGCAAGTCTTCTTTAAAAGAACTGATTGCATTTTGTGATTTGTATCTGAACGATTTTAATTTTTTTTCTGTATTGGCCCCCGTGTGGCCATGGATAAGTGCAAAGGTTGGCAAGTGGTCACTTATATCATTTATCAATAATCCACTTTCTTTTTTCTTATCAATAATATTAACAAACAGGTTGTCAATAAGTGTAGCAGTGTGAACTGTGATTCTACTGGGATGTGTTATTGTGGGATATAGACTCATGCTGTTCATAGAGTTCATGAACTCTGTAACTACATTTTGTTGATATGGATTTAGTAGATCAATATTGAAATCTCCACAGATTACTACCATTTTCTTACTAGTAATATTATTGTACAGCTCGACTAATTTATCTCTGAATGTCTCAATGCAAGTTCCCGGTGTTCTATATGTACAACTTATAATTAGATTTGTTGTTTTATCTTGGTCAATCTCAACAGTAACACATTCCAAAATCCCTGATAGTGCAAAGGACATTCCATTTACAAGCTTACACCTATACAGGTCATCAATATACAGTGCAACACCACCACCCTTTTTTTGAGATCTGTTAATATAAAACATCTGATATCCCTCTATTGCCATCAGGGGAGCCTGCTCTTCATTAAGCCAAGTTTCAGAGACTGCAATGGCTGTGAATTTTCTGTCTAGCTGTTTTAAATAGTCCTGAATCTGTGGAAAGTTTTTGTTAAGACTTCTGCTGTTGAAGTGTATTATTGATAGTTTACCATCTAATTGCACTTGACTTTTGAATTGCTTTTCAGTGTAATGTTCACAATGGTTATGAATATTATTGAAAAAGTGGTTATCAGGATCAATATCATTCTCCATCTCTTGTAGTTTATGTTCAGCATAATGGCATATTTTCAGAGTTTGAGTTTCCTCACTCTGTGTCAAATGACTTCCTCCAACTGGGGATAATTGATGTCTACTCAAGTCAGTCATAAGTTTTTTGTTTGTTTTGCTTATTTTTTTTTTCAAGTACATTGACATGGTATGTCAAAAGAACTATTCTTGCCGTGTGTGTGGATATGGATTATCATTGTCTTTTAATTTTCTTAATCAGTGTTCCATCCATCCATCCATCCATCTTCTACCACTTTTCCGGAGGTCCGGGTCACGGAGGCAGCAGTTCAAACAGAGAAGCCCAGACTTCCCTCTCCCCAGCCACCTGCTCCAGTTCTCCAGGGAGGATACCAAGGCGTTCCCAGACAAGCTGGGAGACATAGTCTCTCCACTGAGTCCTGGGTCTGCCCCGGGGTCTCCTCCCAGTGGGACGTGCCTGAAACACCTCAAGTGGGAGGCGTCCAGGAGGCATCCTAATCAGATGCCCATACCACTTCAACTGACTCCTTTCAATGTGGAGGAGCAGCGGTTCTACTCTGAGCCTCTCCCGCATGACTGAGCTCCTCACCCTATCTCTGAGGGTGAGTCCAGCAATCCTATGGAGAAAGCTCATTTCAGCCGCTTGTATCCGCGATCTTGCTCTTTCGGTCATTACCCAAAGCTCGTGACCATAGGTGAGAGTAGGAACGTAGATTGACTGGTAAAGCGACAGCTTTGCTTTAGAACTAAGCTCCCTCTTCACCACAACAGACCGGTACAACGTCTGCATCACTGCAGATGCTGCTCCGATCCGTCTGTCAATCTCTCGCTCCCTTTTCCCCTCACTCGTGAACAAGACCCCAAGATACTTAAACTCCTCCATTTGGGGCAGGAGCCTGTCCCCAACCCGGAGAGGACAATCCACCTTTTTCCGGCTGAGGACCATGGACTCGGACTTGGAGGTGCTGATTCTCATCCCAGATGCTTCACACTCAGCGGCAAACCCCTCCCAGCAAGAGCTGTAAGTCATTGCTGGATGAAGCCAACAGGAAAACATCATCTGCAAACAACAGAGATGAGATCCTGTGGTCACATAGCATGACACCCTCCGGGTGTCAATCCCTCCAAATTATGAACAGGATCGGTGACAAAGGGCAGCCCTGGTGGAGTCCATCTCTCACTGGGAATGACTCCGACCGAGTGTTGGCAATACAAACCAAAATCTCACAACGGTCATACAGAGTCCGAATAGCTCGTAACAACAAGCCCGATACCCCATACTCCCAAAGCACCCCCCACAAAAAACCACGAGGGACGCAGTAAAATGCCTTCTCCAAGTCCACAAAACACATGTAAACTGGCTGGGCAAACTCCCACGAACCCTCAAGTATTCTCGAGAGGATAAAGAGCTGGTCCGATGTGCCACGGCCAGGACGAAAACCACATTGCTCCTCCTGAATCCGAGGTTTGACCAACGGCTGGACTCTCCTCTCCAGTACCTTGGCATAGACCTTCCCAGGGAGGCTGAGGAGTGTGATCCCTCTAAAGTTGGAGCACACCCTCCGGTCCCCTTTTTTGAAGAGAGGAACCACCACCCCGGTTTGCCATGCCAAAAGCACTGCCCCCGACCTCCACGCAATGTTGCAGAGGCGTGTCAACCATGACAGCCCTAAAACATCCAGGGCCTTGAGGTACTCAGGGCGAATCTCGTCCACCCCCGGGGCCCGGCAACCAAAGAGATTTTTAACCACCTTGGCGACCTCAGCCCCTGTGATAGGCCAGTCATCCCCCTTGTCCCCAAACCACTGCTTCCTCTGTAGAAGGTGTATCAGTGGGATTGAGGAGATCCTCGAAGTATTCCTTCCACCGCCCGACGATATCCCCAGTCGAAGTCAACAGTGTCCCATCCGCACCATACACAGTGTGAACAGGGAGCTGCTTTCCCCTCTTGAGGCGCCGGACAGTTTGCCAGAATCTCTTTGAGGCTGATCGAAAGTCTTGTTCCATGGCCTCACTGAACTCCTCCCATACCCGGGTTTTTGCTTCAGCAACCACCCAAGCTGCACTCCGCTTGGCCTGCTGGTACACCTCAGCTGCTTCGGGAGTCCCACAAGCCAACCAAGCTTGATAGGACTCCTTCTTCAGCTTAATGGCCCCCCTCACCACTGGTGTCCACCACTTGGTTCGGGGGTTGCCACCATGAGATGCACTGACCACCTTGCAGCCGCAGCTCTGGGCCGCCGCTTCAACAACAGAGGTGGATAACATGGCCCATTCAGACTCCATGTCTCCAGACTCCCTCAGAATGTGGTTGAAGTTCTTCCGGAGGTGGGAGTTGAAGACCTCCCGGACAGGGGCCTCAGCCAGACGTTCCCAGCACACCCTCACTATACGTTTGGGTCTACCAGGTCTGAATGGCTTCCTCCCCTGCCATCGAATCATACTCACCACCAGGTGGTGATCAGTTGACAGCTCTGCACCTCTCTTTACCCGGGTTTCCAAGACATACGGTCGCAGGTCTGATGACACGATAACAAAATCGATCATCGACCTGCGACCTAGAGTGTCCTGGTGCCAAGGGCACATATGGACACCCTTATGCTTGAACATGGTGTTCGTTATGGACAAACTGTGGTTAGCACAGAAGTCCAACAACTGAACACCACTTGGGTTCAGATCGGGCAGGCCGTTCCTCCCAATCACCCCACTCCAGGTTTCACTGTCGTTGCCCACGTGCGCATTAAAGTCCCCCAGTAGGACAATGGAGTCTCCAAGAGGAGCACCCTCCAGCACCCCAGTCACAGACTCCAAAAAGGGTGGGTACTCTGAAACATCATTTGGTGCATAGGCACAAATGATGGTCAGGACCCGTTTCCCAACCCGGAGGCGCAGGGAAGCAACCCTTTCATCCACCGGGGAAAACTCCAATATAGAGGCAGCAAGGTGGGGGGATACAAGAATACCTACCCCTGTCCGTCGCCTCTCGCCCAGGGCAACTCCAGAAAAGGCCAAGCTCCAGCCCCTCTCCAGGAAACTGGTTCCGGAACCGGAGCTGTGTGCTGAGGTGAGGCCAACTATATCTAGCCGGTATCTCTCAACCTCGTACACCAGCTCAGGCTCCTTCCCCACCAGAGAGGTGACATTCCACGTACCAAAAGCCAGTTTAGAAAGTTTGGGATCAGTCCATCAAGGTCTCCACCTTTGACCGCCACCTAATCCACATAGCACCAGACCCCCATGATACCTCCTGCAGGTGGTGAGCCCACTGGAGGGCCGACCCACGTAACTCCTTCGGGCTGAGCCCGGCCGGGTCCCATGGGTGGAAACCCAACCACCAGACGCTAGCCTTCGAGCCCCTCCCCCAGGCCTGGCTCCAGGGTGGGGCCCCGGTAACCCCATACTGGGCGGGGTACACTGAATCCTTGATATAGAATTTATCATGAGAGTCTGTTGGATCGTTCGTAGTCTGGCCCTTCACCCAGGACCAGTTTGTCTTGGGTGACCCTAACAGAGGCAAATTGCCCCCGACAACATAGCTCCTGGGATCACTGGGGCATGCAAACCCCCCCACCACAATAAGGTGACGATCCATGAGGGGGTAATCAGTGTTTATCTGTATTTATTTAAGTCAGTAAAATCTCTGATCATTATGCTCTTTGCTTCCTCAGGTGTTCCATTTAGTTTGATCCAAACTCTACAATTTCTTGTCCATGTTGCCTGTATCTTATTTTGTCTTTTCAGCATCCGTGCTTGCCGTGCTATTTCAGCATTAGTTTTTGTTAGGTGTTCATTTAGGTAAACTTCTGTTCCCCGTAGCTTTCTGGCCTGCCTCAGTATGTCATTCTTTACCCTTCTGTTCACAAAGTGCATCACAATTGATTCTTTGTTTTATTATCTTTCCTGGGTAAAGCATAACAGGCTGAAATTGCATTTGCATTTGCAAATTGCATTTGCTTCGACCTTGCTCCAACTGTGTATATATATATATATATATATATATATATATATATATATATATATATATATATATATATATATATATTTATTTATTTATTTATTTATAGTAATAAGTACATATGTATACTAGCTGTTCTTGTTTTTCCTTGCCTTCTGATTGTTGCTCAGTGTTGCTATCCCTGTGCTGTTGCAATCCTGGAATTTCCCCATTGTGGGACTAATAAAGGCTTATCTTATTTTATCTTATCTTATCTTTATATCTCTACTATCAAGGAACTGAAGCACCTGGTTTTCCAGGGAGACTGATTCACTCAGGGGAGCCTCCTCACCTCTCAGTCCTGTTGTAGCATGAGCGTATGATTGATATTTGATGTCTAGTCCACTTATAATTAGATCATCCATACGAGAACATTGTTCAAGATCCTCGAAGCGTAGCTCCAAGTCCATAATTTTATTGTCTTTTTCCTGAATTGTTAATTTTAATTCTCGGACTTCTTCCATTAGGCCTAATATTTTGGCCTGCTGGCTAACCATTTTGGTCACTTCTTCTGATAAGAAGTTCAGAGATTTTTTGATCTCTTCCATTTCCTCCTTCTTTGGTGGCATTTTTACAGACCTGTGGATAGTAAAACAATCTCTGCTGGTGTCGCCAGTATCCGATCCAACCGACCTCGAATCCAGCTGGGCCTCAGCTAGCCCCCTCCGCTGCTAGTCCCGCTTCTTACCGCTGCCGTAACCGTGCTCCTGTCCAGCCGGGGTATCGGAAGCTCCTCCACCGAGTCCCGCCGCAGACCGCCGCTGTAGCTGAGCTCCGATCCTGCTTCTGTCCGGCTGGGGTCCCGGTAGATCCTCCGCTGAACCCCGTCACCTACCGCCGTCTGCCTCAGTAGTTCTTCCGCTGAGCCCCACCGCTGTAACTGGGCTCCGACTCAGGCTATTATCTGGCTGTGGCCCCGGTGGTCCTCCAGAGGTCCCCATCTCCCACCACCGCTGCACCCGAACTCCGATCCGGCTCCCGTCCAACTGTTGCCTCGGTTAGTTCCTCCGGCGAGCCCCAATCACCGGGGACAGAGTCGCTTCGTGTCGGTGTTAAGTGCTATGACTAGCGTTAGCTTAGCAAATGCTTCGGGTAAAACGTAGCAGTGAACCACAAAAAGAAACGCTAATCAGTTTACTCACAGTGTCCGGTGAAAGGCAATTAAAGGGGTATTTCAACGAAGGTGGAAATTCAGCCCGTGCGTGTGCGTCACAAATGCCGATCGCTGTTGGTTAGTTATTTTAATGGCAAAATTAGCAACTTTGTCTCAGCACTAAAAAAGTGTGACCATCCCGGCCGCCATGTAATGTAATCACATCTATATTATAATAGTCACAAACAGATGGCCAGACATTCTCCTCCAGGATTTTTTGCTAGACAGCAGAATTCATGGTTCCATTTACCACAGAAAGCCTTTGTCCTAAAGCAGCGAAACCGCCCCAGACCATCACACTACCACCACCATATTTTACTGTTGGTTTGATGTTCCTTTTCTGAAATGCTGTGTTGTTTTCCGGTTCCGGCTCTGCCGGACCGGCGGCGCCACACGAGTCGGCTGCCTGTTGCAACCGCCTTTTTTTTATCTTCCTTCTTCTTTCTACACCTTTCACTCTGTATATATATCACGGACGCACGGATCGCCCCGGGGGTCTCCCGGGTCGGCGGACGGAGCCACGGTTTGCAGCAGGAGACGTTACAGCGGGGAGGAGCTAGTGCTAGCTAGCACTTGGCCGCCGCCCGGTGCTAATGGGAAACTCGACATACCGGGAGCTGTAGCGAAAACGAAGCGGGTGCCGGGCTGGAGTTTAGGCGGCGTGAAAGAAATATAAGACAGAATAATAAAGAGCGATGGCAAGAACCAAGCAGACCACCCGTAAAATCTACTGGAGGAAGAAGCCCCCCAGGAGACAGCTAGCCACCAGGGCTGCTCGGAGAGGCGCTCTGGCCACCGGCAGAGTGAAGAGGCCTCGCCGTCACAGGTCCGTGGCTCTGAGAGAGATCCGTCGCTACCAGAAATCCACGGAGCTGCTCATCCGTAAGCTGCCCGTCCAGCGCCTGGTGAGGGAGATCGCTCAGGACTTCAAGACCGTCCTGCGTTTCCTGAGTTTCGCCGTCATGGCTCTGCAGGAGACCAGCGAGACCCACCTGGTGGTCTCTTCTTCGCTAAGGGGGTCACCATCATGCCCAAAGACTTCCAGCTGGCCCGCTGCATCCGCGGAGAGAGAGCTTAGACTTTCTGCTGCACATCCACCAGCCATAATGCTCTGCACTGTGTGTCTATATATATACATTTATAGTAATATGGACATATGTTTGCTAGATGTTGTTTTTTCTTGCCTTCTGATTGTTGCTCTGAGTGTTGCTGTCCCTGTGCTGTTGCAATCCTGGAATTTCCCCATTGTGGGACTAATAAAGGCTTATCTTATCTTATCTTATCTTATCTTACTTTTATGCCAGATGTAATGGGACACATACCTTCCAGAAAGTTTAACTTTTGTCTCGTCAGTTCACAGAGTATTTTCCCAAAAGTCTTGGGGATCATCAAGATGTTTTGTGGCAAAACTGAGACAAGCTTTTATGTTCTTTTTTCTTAGCTGTGGTCGTCTTGGAACTCTGCCATCTCTTTCTTATGGTGTTGTCATGAACACTGACCTTCACTGAGGCAAGTGAGGCCTGCATTTCTTTGGATGTTGTTGTGGGGTCTTTTGTGACCTCTTGGATGAGTCATTGCTGCGCTCTTGGAGTAATTTTGGTTGGCCAGTCACTCCTGGGAAGGTTCACCACTGTTCCATGTTTTCGCCATTTGTGGATAATTGCTCTCATTGTGGTTTACTGGAGTCCCAAAGCTTTAGATATGGCTTTTTAACCTTTTTTCAGACTGATCGATCACTTACTTTATTTCTCATTTGTTAGTGAATTTGTTTGGATTGCAGCATGATGTCTAGCTTTTGAGGATCTTTTGGTCTACTTCACTTTGTCAGGCAGGTCCTAGTCAAGTGATTTCTTGATTGAGAACAGTTGTGGCAGTAATCAGGCCTGAGTGAGGCAAAAGAAATTCAACTCAGCTTTCCAAAGGTGATAAACCACAGTTAATTTTTGTTTAAATGGAGGGGGTCACTTTTCTATACAGGGCCATGTAGGTTTGGATTCTTCTTACTCTTAATTGTAAGCGCCTTCATTTAAAAACTGCATTTTGTGTTTATTTGTGTTAGCTTTGTCTAATATTTAAATTTGTTTGATGATCTGAAACATTTAAGTGTGACAAACATACAAAAAAAAGAGAAATCAGGAAGGGGGCAAACACTTTTTCACACCACTGTAAATGAAGACAAAGGTGTAAAGGAAATCGCATAGAACATCATTGACAAGCCTTTGGAAAACCGCTAGGGTGTCGGTCAGGCCAGATGGCATCACCAAGTATTTCAAGTGGCCAATGGGTGTTCGTAATCCAGTCTTCCACTTGTCGCCCTTGCAGATCCGGACCAGGCGGTAGGTGTTCCTCAGGTCCAACTTGGTGAACCCCATTGCACCCTGTAAAACGTTGACTGCAGAGTTAATAAGGGGAAGAGCATACCTGTTCTTTATGGTGATTTCATTAATCAGTGCAGGGATGTATGGAGCCATCCTTCTTTTTGACAAAAAAAAACAAAAAAACAGCCCCCATAGCAGAGGAGGAGGGGCAGATAAGACCAGAACTGAGGGTTTCCTTAATATACTTACCTCTTTCTCTGGGCCAGAGAGACTGTAACGGTGACTGGTGGGAAGGGGCGTCCCGTGCTGGAGTTCAAAGGCACAGTTTCTGGAGGGAAGAGACAGAGCCTTAGCTTTACTAAACACAGCAGCAAGGTCATGATATTTAGACAGTACATTGGACAGATCCGGTGCCTCAATCATGGGAGAAGGGATGATTACTGCAATGAGTATATACACACAGTGGTTGCTGGTGCTTGGGAATGAAGGAGGAAGAGATTAGGAATTGATGCACGTTGGTAAGTCAACTTACTTCGGGAAATAAGGAGAATGGTGAAGGTCTGGATGTACGGCTCCGCCAAACTGAAGATTCCAATCCACCAAGCAGGTCCTGGAAAACAGAAGTCAGAATACATTGTAGAGAGGTGGAACTCTTATGTGCCTGGACAAGAGAAAAGGCAATCAGGTCTCAGGCTGCACACTGGGGAGAAGTGATTCCAACAACTGCTGAAGAACGTCTGACAAGCCCTGAAGTCTGCAGAGTGCTGCTCCTATTTGAGGAGTAGAGTGGATTGCTGGCAGGTGGAGAGCTAATCTGTGGAGAATGATTAAGGGGTAGAGAGGGATTACACAGTGTGCAGTCTGAATCACTACGTCCTCAACTTTCCCAGTCTTTTCTTGCCCCTATCGCAGCTTTTTGGAATGTGTTGCAGGTATCAAATTCAAAGTGAGTGAGTGTTTGCAACAAAACAATAAAGTTTATCAGTTGGAGCATTAAATAACTTGTCTGTGTAGTCTATTCCGTTGAATATAGTGCTATGAGGTGGCTGTTGTTGTGAAATGGTGCTATATAAATAAAGTTGAATTGAATTGAATTGAATTGAATATAGGTTGAATATAGGTTGAAAGGGATTTTTAAATCATTGTATTTTGTTTTCATTTATGTTTTTCACAGTGTCCCAACTTGACTGGAATTGGGGTTTGTACAACATGCAATTAAGATAAGATACTGGAAGCCATTATGGCGGTGTGGTGGCTCAGTGGTTAGCACTGCACCAGCACAGTAACTCACCCTTGGCCATGGGATCCCTGGTTTGATCCCAGCCCCTGACCAACAGTGATCTGTGTGGAGTTTGCATGTTCTCCCCGTGTTTGCGTGGGTTTACTCCAGGATTTCTCCGGTTTCCTCCCACAGGCCAAAAACATGCAGGTTAGGTTAATTGGAGACTCTAAAGTGGTCCTCGGTGTGAGTGTGTGTGTGAATGGTTAAGGGATAGCGCCGTACCTTGGCTGCTTCATCCATCCAGGTGGATGCCCTCAATTTCCCCTCTGGGGATAAATAAACTATACAAAATCCAAAAAAATAAAAATTACTAGTCCCACAATGGGGAAATTCAAGTATTGCAGCACCACAGGGATGGCAACACTCAGAGCAATAGTTAATAAGATAAGATAATAAGAACAAGATAACAAGAACAAACTAGAAAAGCACTCGGTGAGCGCAGACCTCCGCCAAGCGCCACAGTTCCCCAAGAATCCTTTAAAAAATTCCTGGATCCAGACGGTGATCCGGATCACCACCGAAATCTAATCATCTGTAGGATACCCCATTTCTGATAATCTCTGAAAATTTCATGAAAATCCGTCCATAACTTTTTGAGTTATCTTGCTAACAAACAAACAAACAAACAGACAGACAGACAGACAAACCAACACCAATGAAAACATAACCTCCTTGGCGGAGGTAATGAATATACATTTGTACACAGATATATACACACAGCAGGAGCATTGCAGCTAGATGGTATAGACAACATTACGGTCTGTTAAGTTACCCCAAAGAATATGAATATGGACCCATACAGTATATTTCATATTTGAACTAGAAAAGCACTCGGAGAGCACAGACCTCTGCCAAGCGCCACACTTCCCCCCATACAGTGTCTGTGTGTACGTTTTCAGATTCCTTGACCATGAAAACAAATACAGATGAACACCGATTAAAAAAATTATGAGTCAATGATAATCCATATTCATACACACGATAAGAATAGTTCTTCTGATACACCATGCCAAAGTACTTTAAAAAAAATAAGCAAAATAAACAAAAACTTATGATCGACTCGAGTAGACATCAATTATCCCCAGCTGGAGGAAGTCATCTGACACAGAGTGAGGAAACTCA
The DNA here is from genome assembly GCA_020510985.1 of Pholidichthys leucotaenia. Lineage (NCBI taxonomy): Eukaryota > Metazoa > Chordata > Actinopteri > Cichliformes > Pholidichthyidae > Pholidichthys > Pholidichthys leucotaenia. Next base: position 434,418,466 of record CM035842.1, on the reverse strand, counting down.
AACTCTGAAAATATGCCACTATGCTGAACATAAACCACAAGAGATGGAGAATGATATTGATCCTGATAACCACTTTTTCAATAATATTCATAACCACTGTGAATATTACACTGAAAAGCAATTCAAAAGTCAAGTGCAACTAGATGGTAAACTGTCAATAATACACTTCAATAACAGAAGCCTTAACAAAAACTTCCCACAGATTCAGGACTATTTAAAACAGCTAGACAGAAAATTCACAGCTATTGCAGTCTCTGAAACCTGGCTTAATGAAGAACAGGCTCCCCTGATGGCAATAGAGGGATATCAGATGTTTTATATTAACAGAACTCAAAAAAAAGGGTGGTGGTGTTGCACTGTATATTGATGACCTGTATAAGTGTAAGCTTGTAAATGAAATGTCCTCAGCACTACCAGGGATTTTGGAATGTGTTACTGTTGAGATTGACCAAGATAAAACAAAAAATCTAATCACAAGCTGCATATATAGAACGCCGGGAATTTGCATTGAGACATCCATCCATCCATCCATCTTCTACCGCTTTTCCGGAGGTCCGGGTTGCGGAGGCAGCAGTTCAAGCAGAGAAGCCCACACTTCCCTCTCCCCAGCCACCTGCTCCAGCTCTTCAGAGGGGATACCAAGGCGTTCCCAGACCAGCTGGGAGACATAGTCTCTCCACCGAGTCCTGGGTCTGCCCCGGGGTCTCCTCCCAGTGGGACGTGCCTGAAACACCTCAAGTGGGAGGCGTGCATTGAGACATTCAGAGATAAATTAGTCGAGCTGTACAATAATATTACTAGTAAGAAAATGGTAGCAATTTGTGGAGATTTCAATATTGATTTACTAAATCCACATCAACAAAATGTAGTTACAGAGTTCATGAACTCTATGTACACCATGAGTCTATGTCCCACAATAACACATCCCAGTAGAATCACAGTTCACTCTGCTACACTTATTGCCAACCTGTTTGTCAATGTTATTGATAAGAAAATAGAAAGTGGATTATTGATAAATGATATAAGTGACCACTTGCCAACCTTTGCACTTATCCATGGCCACACGGGGCCCAACGCAGAAAAAATTTCAAAATCGTTCAGATACAAATCACCAAATGCAATCAATTCTTTTAAAGAGGACTTGCTGAAGCAAGACTGGACAGACGTCTATGTATCAGTTGTAAATGAAGCCTATGACACATTTATAAACATTGTAACCACTCTTTATGAAAAAAAACTGCCCATTAGTAAAAAAAAAAAGCTTAAACACAAATTTGCTGATAAGCCATGGTTAACCAAAGGACTACAAAAGGTGTGTAAAAAGAAAAATTTATTATATAAAGCTTTCCTAAAGAAAAGGACAAAAGAAGCAGAGCAGCGGTATAAAACATACAAAATAAGTTAACATATATAATAAGATGTAGTAAAAGAGACTATTACAGTAAAGAACTGGAGAAAAACAAAGACAATATTAAAAATACATGGACAATACTCAACAGTATCCTTGGAAATAAAAGCAGAAATACAAGCTACCCAACTAATATTCCAAAAAATAATAAAACGACTCAGAGTGTGAATATAGCTTCACCTGCAGATGAATTTAATATTTTTTTTGTTAACATTGGACCTAATCTGGCCCGAGTAATACCCACTACGGTGCCTACGGGTGATACAATATGCAATAACACTGCTGTAAAAGACTCCATCTTCATAAAGAACACAGACGAAAGAGAGGTCATTGAAATTGTTAAATCGTTCAAAAGTAAAACATCTACGGACTGTGATGGTATTGACATGCTATTAGTCAAAACTGTTATCAAATGCATAGTAAAACCACTGACGTATATCTGTAACCTGTCTCTCCAATCAGGTATATTTCCCAATGCAATGAAAATAGCTAAAGTAATTCCGATATACAAGACGGGCGACAGAGGGTAACTCTCAAACTATAGACCAATTTCACTATTACCACAATTTTCCAAAATACTTGAAAAAATATTCTATGAGAGAATTGACAACTTCATACTGAAGAATGATTTATTGTGTGAGCAGCAATATGGGTTCAGACACAAGAGGACAACTGCATATGCCCTAATGGAATTTACAGAAAAAATATCAACAGCCATTGAAAATAAAGAGTATTCAGTTGGAGTATTCCTAGATCTTAAAAAAGCATTTGATACAGTAGATCACAATCTATTATTAAAGAAACTACAAAATTGTGGTATTAGAGGGGTAGCACTGTCCTGGTTAAGTAGTTACTTAAAGAATAGATATCAGTATGTATGTGTTAGCAACAAAAACTCAGAGTTACTGAAAGTCACCTGTGGAGTCCCACAGGGTTCAGTTTTGGGACCATTATTATTCAATATGTATATAAACGATATATGTAAAGTTTCAGAAAAAAATGGACTTAATACTGTTTGCCGATGACACTAATCTGCTATGCAGTGGAAACAATTTGGAACAACTTCTGGATACACTCGGAAAGGAATTAGGAAAGCTTAAACTGTGGTTTGATTCAAACAAATTAACGCTCAATTTAAGTAAGACAAAATTTATAGTCTTTAACAACCATCACAACAACCCAGTACCCAAACTCAGTGTAAATGGTGTAGAGATTGAAAGGGTATCTGAAACTAAATTTCTTGGAGTAATAATTGATAACAAACTGTGTTGGAAGTCACATATTAATTATATTAAAGTTAAAGTATCCAAATCAATTGCAATATTACACAGAGTGAAATATTTGCTGAATCAACCCACACTATACACCTTGTGTCATTCATTAATACTCCCATACATGACATATTGTAATGAAGTATGGGAAAATACATATAAAACAAACATATATCAACTCTTTATGCTTCAAAAGAGAGCTATTAGAATAATCAACAAAGCAGCTTACAGGGAACCAACAAACCCACTTTTTCTTAAACAAAAAACTCTCAAGTTGAAAGATCTGATTGACTTTAAAACCGCAATAATAATGTTCAAAGGGAAGAATTTATCACTGCCCGCAAATATCCAAAAGTTGTTCCAAACAAGGGAGAAACGATATCACTTCAGAGGAACATGTATATTTCAAAAGCCTACAGTGAGAACAACCATCAAGCAACACTGTGTTTCAGTGCAAGGAGTCAGATTATGGAACGATTTTGGACCTGAATTAAAATCATGTACAACGCTTGGACAATTTAAACAAAAACTAAAGGAAGAAAAAAAAAAAAAAACTAAAGGAAGAAATACTCCAAACATATTTACAAGACGACATGTAAACTCACATAAGGATTGACATATCCAGCCTGTGTTGTGTTGTACCTTAGTTTTTTTTTCTTTTTTTCTTTTTTTTTCTCTGTGACATTTTGTCTTAGATTTGTTTTTGAATAGTAACCGCTTAACTTAGCCTAGCTTAGTTTTCTTTTTTTCTCTCAGCCACATTTTGTCTTAGCTTTGTTTTAAATTGTAATCGCTCTTGTCTTGTTTTTCTCTTTTTTCTCTTTTGAATTCTTGGATGGAATATGTGTGGGCAATATAAGCTGCGGCTTCAGCCATCACCCATTTCGGATAACTTACGTGGAATTGTATAGTAGGAGGAGTCTTTGTCTAATTTGACCTTGTTGTTATATTATACAGTTTCTTTTAACCTGTACTGTACTATCCGAAATAAATTCATTCATTCATTCATTCATTCATTCATTCATTCATACAAAACATATGACTAGCAATTGGATTCACAATGATAGGATTAGTGGTTCATAGTTATTCACGAAAATCGCATTTTCTGTAATGGCGGTTTTCTTCTGGACGGTGATCCAGATTACCACCAAAATTTAATCATCTGTAGGATACCCCATTTCTGACAATCTCTGAAAATTTCATGAAAATCCGTCCATAACTTTTTGAGTTATCTTGCTAACAAACAAACAAACAAACAAACAGACCGACAGACAGACAAACCAACGCCGATGAAAACATAACTTCCTTGGCCAAGGTACTAAGCGGTGTTGTCACCCTCAGTAATGATTGATATTGTCCTAGTTGTATAATGGAGGGGACCATTTATTGTGCAAGGTTGTTGCGTTTTGCAAACTCAATACGACCTCTACGAGCAGCCCTTGCTAGGTTATAAAGTCTGACAGCCGTAGGTAGGAAGGACCTGTGGAACCTCTCCATCATGCACCTAGGATGGCACAGCCTACTTCTAAATGTGCTCCTCAGTGCGTTCAGTGTGTCCTGCATGGGGTGGGACTCGGAATCCAGCAAAGATGACAGCTTAGCCACCATCCTCCTTTCTCCTATCTCCTCCACTGGGTCGAGGCGCCACCCCAGAGCAGAGTTTGCTTTTTTGATCAGTCTGTTCAGTCTCTTTCTGTCTGCTGCCGTGATGCCGTTGCCCCAGCAGACCACTCCAAATGTGATGGCTGATCCCACCACTGAATCTTAGAAGGTCTTTAGGAGTGCCCCTTCAACTCCAAAAGACCTGACCCTCCTCAAGAGGAACAGCCTGTGCTGTCCCTTCTCATAGAGTGCGTTGGTGTTGTGTGGCCAGTCCAGTTTATTGTTCAGATGAACACCCAGGTACTTGTAGGATGTCCCCATCTCAATGTATGTTCCCTGTATGTGTACTGGTTCTGTGGGGGGTTGTCCTCACCTGCAGCAGTCCACCACCAGTTCCTTAGTTTTCCTCGCATTGATCTGGAAGCAGTTCCATTGCCACCAGTCCACGAAGTCCTGAAAAAGTCCTCTGTACTCTGCATCATCTCCATCAGAGATGAGGCTGGCGATTGCAAAGTCATCAGAAAACGTCTGTGGGTGGCAGTGTGGTGTGTTGTGTGAAAAGTCTGCGGTATAAAGGGTGAATAGGAAGGGAGTCAGAACTATTCCCTGGGGGGGGGGGCGTAGTGCAGATGATAGTGTCAGACACACAGTCCTGGGTTCTCACAAACTGTGGTCGGTTTGTGAGGTAGTCCAGGTTCCACGATGACAGGTACTTGTCCACCCCTGCACACAATAGCTTGTCTTTCAGGATCACTGGTTGGATGGTGTTGAAAGCACTGGAGAAATCAAAGAACATGATCCTCAGTGCTCCCAGGCTTCTCCAGGTGGGACAGAGAACGGTGAAGGAGGAAAATCACTGCATCCTCCACCCTGATGACATGCTGGCAGGTGAACTGGAGTGGATCCATGGCTGGTCCCACCAGGGGGCAGAAGTGGGCAAGGAGCAGACTCTCCAGGGTCTTCATCAGGTGTGATGTGAGGGCCGCTGGTCTGTCGCTGTTCAGGTCCTTGGGGTGAGGGGTCTTTGCTATGGGTACCGCACACAATGTTTTCCACACATGTGGTACACTCCCCATCTTCAGGCTCAGATTGAAGAGCTGCTCCACAACCCCACACAGCAGGTCTGCACAGGACTTGAGGCAAGATTTGAGGAGCTTCAAGCTGATGCAGTCCGGACCAGAGGCCTTCCTTGCCTTGATCATCCTGAGCTCTGCCCTCACCTGGGTCTTAGTGTGGGTCAGGTTGGGGAAGGGTGCTGTGTGCTGGGAGTGGGGGGTGTTAGAGGGAGGCCGTGGACAGCAGGACTAGATGACGGTGGAGGCAGTAGTGGTTGGTGGGAAGGTGGAGAAGAGGGCATTTGGTCAAACCTTTTTTAAAAAAAAGTTTCAGGTTGTTCACCCACTCCCTGCCCCCTGTGGCCTGAGAGGAGGTATTCTGGTGCCCGGAGATGGTTTTGAGGTTTCTCCAGAGACCGCTGACATCACTCTGTTGCAGCTTGTCCTCCATCTTCTTCCTGTAGCTGTCCTTCCCCTCCATGATGTTCCTCCTTAGCTCCCTCTGTACGGACTTCAGCTCCTCATTGTTTCCCAACTTGAAGATCATTTTCTTTTCTTTCAGTAGTGACTTTATCTCAGGGTTGATCCAGGGTTTGTTATTTGAGAAACACCGTATGGTCTTGGTGGGTACGGTGTTGTCCACACAGAAGTTGATGTAGTCCATGATGGTGTGTGTGAGGATGTTGATGTCCTTCCTATGTGGATCACAAAGCTGCTCCCATACAGTGGATTCAAAGCAGTCCTTTAGAGCGTCCATTGTCTCCTCAGACCATACTTTCACTGTGCAGGTAACAGACCTAGTGCACAGGTCTGTGCACTAGGGCAGCGGTCCCCAACCTTTTTTGTACTAGGGACTAGTTTCATGCATGGAAATTTTCCACGGACGGGGTAGAGGTGCGGGGCTTCCAATAACAAAATTTTTGTCAGTTCAGAGCATGTAATCTGAAACAATTACACTTTATATTAGGCAAATACAATGATTCTACAGCATCATATCAACTCACCATAATCAGTGGGAACTCTGGGCTTGTTTCTCTGCAACTAGAATTTTGTTTTTGGCTCATTTTTTCAAGAGTTAGCTTGTGTCACTGATGCCTGAAATGTCATGCCAGAGTCAAGAGCGGTTGTGAGGCGAGGGCGGAAACAGTTGTTTTTCAAAATAAAATCTCCGCAATACTAATGGAAAAAAATATCTTTAATATTAACCACATTTTTTTTTCAGCCCGGTACCAAATGATCCATGAAATAGTACCGGTCCGGGGACCGGGGGTTGGGGACCCCTGTACTAGGGGTTTGTACACAGGCTGACACAGGTGAACTCGGCTGTTATCCGATCCCCAGAGTGGGGGAAGTGGCGATGAAGTGTCCGCCTCCTTAGTGTTTGCGTGAAATAAGTCCAGTGTTTTACTGACATACTGGAGAACATGAGCAGAATGGAGGACAGTGAAGTATGGTTGAATTCACCAGAGATGAGGAGGAGAGCATTTGGGTGCTGTGTTTGCAGCCTGCTAGTGACTGAGTGCATGACGGCACGCGCTGCCTCAGCGCTCGCAGATGGATTTACATAAAAAACAATGCTGACGACATGTGACTATTCCCTTGGGACTTAAGTCAGTCTCAGGCTAACAGCTGGTAACTCAATGTCCTTCCTGCAGTGTTGTTCTTTAATGGTGATGTGCCCAGGATTACACCATCTGTTGTTCACATACATTATCAGCTCTCCTCCTCTGCTCTTCCTGCTGTCTGGTGTCCGATCTGCCGGTATTGCGTGGAAACCCTCCAGATCGATGTTGGTGTTAAGATTGATGTTAAGATCAGTGAAGATACTGTATACAGTATTTATGTGAGTGTTTTAGCCTACTTAATATACGCCCAGCTTTACATTTTTTTTTTTTTCAAATTGCTTCCACTCTTTCCAACTCAATTCCATTCTGTCATGTCTGGGTATGGAGCCAAGGACGAGGCTAGGTGTCGATCTGAACACACGTTTATTAAAGAGGCACAGGTGCACAACACACGGCCGCCAGGAAGAGGAAATGGCCAAGAGACTGTCCATCCTGCCCTCAGCCCTTTTATAGTTACAGGTGGCAGCATGACAGAAATAAGAACACAGAACATAAACCATATAAATAACTACATAACATTTCCCTTTCCCTCACAAAAGTCCAAAATACACATACAACTGAGTCTCTCTCCAATTTAGAACCCGAATCACACACTAAGAAAGCTAAACTTAAGTTCCTAAAAGGGTCATATCACAGTCACACAATAGAACTAAAAGCTAGGGGAGGACAGGTGGACTGCTGTCCGACCCCCACACGGCAAGACGGATTATTCTGTCGTCTGTACTAAAGAAAACTGTCCATCTTAAAAAAAAAAAATCTGCCTTGTTCCTAAGCTAAAATAAAATGCATAAAATAATCCCAAACTATATACACAATAATTCACCAAACACATAACATTTAAACTATATACACATTGCTGAAGAACAAATAAGCCCGTGGGCCCCCCTGGACTGTCCTTTCATCAGTCTGCCCCTGAAAGCGGCCTGCCTCCTAGGCAGCTGCAAGTTGCCACGGCATCGGTGCTCCTCCTCTTCCTCACCACCGTATGTTTCACTCGTCCAGGCCAACCACTCACAGTCTCTTCCCGGGCACGCCGCAGCTCATTTGGGTGCCTCCACTAGCCGTTCGACAGGTGGACACAAGCATCCCTCCATCTGGCCATGAAAAGCAGCCATCCCCGGTGCTCCTCCCCCTGCTGTTTGGCCCATACCCCTGTGGGCACCCCTCCTCCCAAGCCTGAATCCAGTCCACGATTCCTGGAGGGGTTTTGCTCGGCTCACAGTGTTTCTGCCTGGGACTCGTTCTCTCAGTGCCAGTCGGTCTTGCCTTGACCTCTTCTAAATCCCCTGCGGTCCTTGCCGATGTGGCCCCACATTTGCTGGCCCACTTTAGTCCAGCTCTGCGAACGACAGGGACCATCCTCTCAGCGATGCTCTTCATTGCAGTTGCCCCACTGTGCTGCCCAGTACCCTCATCCAGGGCAACTAGGGCTCTGGTACTGGAGCCATCCTGCGGTGACCTGAGCGCAACAAGGCCTGCCCACTTTCCAGGGTAGCTCTTCACCCCACACCGCATCATCCTGCACTCTGCAATGTGAAAAGAGTTGTCTCAAAAATAGCCCAGTTCAGCAGGGTGCTCCCTGCCCTGGCATCAGTCAGCAGCGGCACCTTCACACCATGCAACTCTATCATGCAGAACGTGTACCCATCGGTGTTTGGGGCACCAAGTGGACAACTGTCGGGGCGGGAGAGGTCGGCTTCTTCTGCAGGCTCCCTCTCTTGAACATGCGGCGCACCCTCGCAAAGTGGTTTAAGTGGCCACACCTGCCGTAGCGCTATGCTCTAGCTGAGCAGTCTCTTGCCTAGGAGTGGTACTTTGTGGACCCACAGTCCATATGCACAAGCATATGCTTCCCCCGGGGCAGACCTCAATGTTACAGCGTTGGTATCTTCTGCATCTTCTTTGATGCTCCCATTGCTGTTTGAGCCCGCTACTCATGTGGTAATAGGAAACTCCAGCTATCGACATAACAAACGCTCATACAGTAGGTCGCAAACCAACTCCTCCAACGGTCTAAACCGACACATACTAACCAGCAGTGACTTCCGACTGCCGGAGACGGATGTCATTAATGCTGGCGTGAAAGTCATGTCGATGCCGTGGTTGTTCCCGTTCCAAAATCCAGCTGTCCTAAAACGGTAAACGGCTTTAGACCAGTTGCTTTGACTTCAATTTTAATGAAAATTTTTGAAAAACTGGTCAGATGTGAGGTCCTAAAGCAGACTGAACATGCATTGGATCCTCTGCAGTTTGCCTATAGGCCTCACAGAGGAGTGGAGGATGCCACTGTCACTCTGCTTAACATGGTTTTTAAACATCTGGATTTTAATGGGACACACACCAGGCTTTTATTTGTGGACTTTTCCTCCACCTTTAATACAATCCAACCTCATATTTTAGTTGAAAGGCTCCTGCAACAATTTGATTTGAGCAATAATCTGGTGGGTTGGATTCTGGATTTCTTAACCAACAGGACGCAGAGAGTAAGGGTCAATGGCACATTGTCTGACCTAAAGTGCTCTTCTACTGGCTCTCCTCAGGGGTGTGTGTTGTCACCACTACTCTTCATCCTGTACACAAACATGTGTCGGAGCAGACATGACAACAGACACATTATAAAGTATGCTGATGATTCAGTTATTGTCAGTCTCCTCCAGGATGGTGAGAGTGGCCACGGCCCAGTAGTTGATGATTTTGTTCACTGGTGTGAGGATTCCTACCTGCAGCTGAATACGACAAAAACTAAAGATATGATTATTGACTTTAGGAGGAAAACTCCCAGGCACAAAGTCACCGTACCAAAAGGCCAGACCACCGAATGTGTACAATCCTACAAATATCTTGGGACGATTATTGATAGTAATTTAAACTTTGAAGAGAACTGTGAAAGGGTGTGCAAAAAGGGTCAGCAACATTTGCATTGCTTGAGGAAACTTGCACGCTTCCAAACTGACCGAACCATAATGACAATGTTTTATCGGGCTTTTATTGAATCTGTTTTATCCTTTTCTTTAGTGTCATGGTTTGGTCAGATAAAACTGAAACAGAGGAAATCCTTGGATCAGGTAGTTAGATGGTCCAGTCGTTTGCTTGGTGAGTCACAGCTGAGCCTGACATCCCTGTACACCAGACAAGTATAGAGGATGGCTACCTCCATTTTAAATGATGACTCCCAGCCTTTGCACTGCAACTTTCAGCTTCTTCCCTCAAGAAGGAGGTTTGCTGTCCCAAAAAGTAAAACCCAGCGCTACAAAAACAGCTTTGTCCCTGCTGCTGTCAAAGAGTTGAACAAGCTGTAACAATATATTGCACATAATTTAGGTACCTATTTATTAACTCCATTTTATATTTACTTATTTTTGTAGGATTTTATTTGGGTTCTAAATCTTTTATTGGGTTTTACGCCTTTGAGTTTTTAACCTCCTTGACTAGTCTTTAACTTTTTAATATGACCCTTCTCTCTTATCTCTGGTTTTTCTCCTATATCTTTGCCTTATATCCTGATTGATGGAGCCTTGAGTATTTTTATCATGTTTATAGTCAGCTTCATGTGTGCCTGTGTTTGTGTTTATGCTGATTGTAACTGTGGTTTGTAAATATGGATGTCACCAGACTGCAAAACAAATCTACCTATGGGTACAAATAAAGGAACCTGAACCTGAACCTGAAGCTGTGAATAACAATTGTGGAATATTTACAGTTACTTTTAGCCAGCATTTTCAAATTTGACTCGATGTCGCCTGCTCTGGCCCCAGGAATGCATTTGACTATGGCCGCTGGAGTCTCTAGGTTCACGTTTCTGACTACAGAGTCGCCAATGATCAGAGTTTTTTCCTCAGCGGGTGTGTCGCTGAGCGGGGAAAAAACGATTAGAAACGTGAACAGGTTGGTGGTGTACCGGGGCTTTGCGACTAGGCTTCCTTCTCACCGTCACCCACACAGTCTCCTCACTGCTGAGGAGGACCGCTAACAGGCCGCCCAAAGCTAGGGAGCTCCGCTTCAGCCAGGGGACGTCCGTCAAGATTAATTGGTGCAGACGGTGTTTCAATGCAGTGGAGCCGGGATTCCAAATCAGACAACCTCGCCTCGAGCGCCTCAAAAAGACAACATTTATTACATTTACCGTTATCACTAAAAGCGGCAGAGGTGTAGCTAAACATCTGACAGAGAGAGCACACCAGAGGAGGAGAGGAAGGAGAGCTAGTAGCCATAGCTAGTGGCTAACCCGAAGCTAACAAAAACACCGATGAAAGGTGAACAGAAGGCTGAAGAGGGTGATTAGATGATACTGAGTGCGCACACAGGTGCAAGAGGCTTGATAATCAGAATTGAGAGCTAACGGTAGACTGAAAAAAGTGATTAAAATACAATTAAAAGCAAAATCCTCAGGAGAATGAGGAGAGCTAACCACAGAGCAAACCACACACAGCCAGCAACATAGGAAGTGACGATCAGGGATGGCAATTTTCTGCCGATCCGCGGATTTCCGCCGATTTTATCATCATTTATGTCATAATTTTGTACCTTTACCTTGTTCTCAATAAAGTTTGGGGGAAAAAAAACATACGCGCTCGGCGCTTCCCCGAAGTCTCGCGATAACCCGGATGTACTCAAGCTACTGCTGTATTGTAAACAGCCCTGCGATTGGATAGTTGCAAACGATTGGACCAATCAAATGGCTCGTATGCTTTGTCAAAAATTCATTTCGGCTTGTTCTCAGGGATGCGATTTTTCCGGTAATTCACCGAATTCCGCTTTATTTGTATATTATATGTACGTTAAGTACGTTAGCGGCTTATGGTCCACGACGCAGTGAAAGTGTGCCCTTTCAGCCAGAACCGGAAGTGGCGTACGCCAGGTAGAGAGCCATTAACTCTTTGTCGAACACGCTGTATTTACGCTCACTGTCGTGCAAAGACCTGCTTAAAAAAAAGGTGAGCGGCTGCCAAGAACCGGCAACGCATTGCTTCACGACGGCCGCTATGCCCATGTCCGAGACGTGGGTAATGAGCGCTGTTTTAACCTCAGAACGCCTGCTCCCGTTCAGGAGTCCAGTCGACTCTGTCCGCCGGTTTCCGTTTGAGTGCAGCGTACAGCGGCTGTATGAGCTGGGCTGCGTGGGGGGGGGGGGGGGGGGGGAAATGAGCTGCTCAAGACTCAATGGAGATTGAAACTGGTGATCTGAAATGAATGCTAAAATTATAAAAAGTAATGGTATGTTGGAATTTTATTTCTATTATGGAATAGATAAAATTAACTGATTTTGATTTGATCAAGTGTTAAAGCATGTGATGGATAATGCTTGTTGGAATATTTACCTCCGCCAAGGAGGTTATGTTTTCATCAGCGTTGGCTTGTCTGTCTGTTTGTTAGCAAGGAAAAGTGATGGATGGATTTTCATGAAATTTTCAGGAAAGGTGTGCAATGGCACGGGGAACAGATGATTAGATTTTGGTGATGATCTGAGAGTGCATACCTCCATCAAGGGCTTTTTTGTATTTGTGCAGCAGGATTACACAAAAACTACTGGATGGATTTGGATAAAATTTTCACCAGAGGTGGTTCTTGGGCTAGAGAGGAACCCATTATATTTTGGTGATGATCTGAGAATGCATACCTCAGCCAAGGCGCTTATCTTCTCACAGTGTGTTAGCAACAATACTCCAAAACTGATGGACAGACTTTGATGCAATTTTCACCACAAGTGGCTATAGGCCTACACACAAACCCATTACATTTTGGAGTTGATCCATGACAAACGGAAGGAGCCTTGGTGGAGGGATGCGCTCTGAGTGCTTTTCTAGTTTAGGAATGCTATCTTCTTGGAACATAAGTCAATATTATACAGTAATAAGTGGCATTCAGCTGTTTGTTTTATGTCATGTAAGCACAGTTCTGGTACTTAAAAATCATAAAAACCCAGGAGCTTCGGGGAGCGAAGTGACAGTAAAGGTGAAAATTGGCTCAAAGTTCAATGAGGTAACAGAAACACTCGGACAGTTTCTGAAGACACCAGAAAAGGAGATGAAGTTCAAAGTTCAGACACTGACACAGCTTGCTGCCAAAAGGAAGAAAGTTTCACATTAGAAGTGACTTGGTGACCAGTTTAAATAGTGTAAAAAACTCTAATAGAACTGTTAAATATGTTGGACTAAAGACAGTGAGACAACATTGAAGAAAAAGTAAGTTAACTTTTCATTAAATTTAATGATTCATCTAAGTCTAGTATTTCATTTTTTTAATCGTTTTTTTCAGTCTAAATTACTTCTATTTTACTGAAAACCTCCCAGCTTCAGGGGGGCTGCGCCCCCCCGGCCCCCCCATAAGTCAGTCGACCAAATTAGATTTCAGCTGAAATCAGAATTTCCTGTTTCCATCCCTGGACGATACGTTACCACAGCAGGCACAGATCAGGCACAACACTGAAGATGCAGCTTCGCTTTCGCTTTATCACATCTTTGGAAAGCTGAGTTCAATTACTCTAGCCACATCCAGGCCCAATTACTGCCACACCTGTTCTCAATCAAGAAATCACTTAAATAGGACCTGCATGACAAAATTAGACTTAAGACCAAAAGATCCTCAAAAGCAATCCAAAGAAATTCAGGAACTAATGAGAAAGAAAGTAATTAAGATCTATCAGTCTGGAAAAGGTTATAAAGCCATTTCTAAAGCTTTGGGACTCCAGCAAATCGCAGTGAGAGCCATTATCCACAAATGGCAAAAACATGGATCAGTGGTGAACCTTCCCAGGAGCGGCCAGTCAACCAAAATGTCCCCAAGAGCATTGCAACAACTCATCCAAAACGTTACAAAAGACCCCACTTCAACATCCAAAGAACTGCAGGCCTCACTTGCCTCAGTTAAGGTCAGTGTTCATCACTCCATCATGAGAAGGAGACTGGGTCAAATGGCCTGCATGGCAGAGTTCTTAGATGAAAACCACCACTGAGCAAAAAGAACAAAATGTCATGAATGGCTGCTCCAGGGCAACGAGACAGACCCACGCGCTGAACTGCACAGTGATATTTATTAACAAAAGAGAACAGAAAAAAAAAAAAACTGTGCACGAAGAAAATACAGGCAAGGTAACCTTATAGAAAAGCACTCCAGATCTGGAATCGCACTGCAAGTGCTGGGCAGGCAACTGAGGAGGAAAACTGTGCAGGAAACATAAAAGTACAAATGAAGATAACTCACGGAAAAGCACTCCAGTGCCAGAAGCTCACTGTGAGTGCTAAGAAGACAACTGAGTAGGAACACTCAATCATTCAGTCAGTAAGTCAGTCAAGACTGCCGCAGTGACAGAATAACTGGCAGTCCTAAAATAGTATAGCACAATGAGCTGCAGGTGCGGGCGATGAGCGGGCAGGTGGCCTAATTGTTCAACTACTCACAGTTGAGATAGCAGGGATACAGAGTGAATAGCTGGTGGGAGTGTCTCGAGAAGAGGAGGGCACGTGTCAAAAAAAACAAAATACGTACAGAAACTGACAAAATAATAATAACAGACATAAAATATTCAGAAATAAATTAAGAGTCTGAGCTCTGTGGAAACATGCACTCAGACTCATGGCAGAGCTCCCCCTTTAAGAGGTGGATTCCAGACACCAACGGGTAACACACAAAAGAACCCCCACCCCCCAAGAGAAAAGGTACAGCAAAAAAAAAAAACCTGGGTTCGAGGTGGGGGATACAAGTAAGGAGGGAGCAAAAATATGGAGCCCAGTCAGGACCCGCGCTAGCGGTGGTGCCGGGATGGAGCGTAGCAGCACCGGCGGTGGCTCCAGGCTGAAGCATAGCAGCACCCGCAGTGGCTTCGGGCTGGAGCAATGCTGCACCCACGGTGGGCCTGGGCTGGGTAAACGCTGCACCCATGGTGAACCTCAGGCTGGGGTGTAGCGCCCATGGCGGGCCCATACTGGAACACAGAACCCATGTTGCATTTATGCTGGGTCGCAGCACCCATGAGGGTGCCTGACCAGGACGCAGCACCCACAGAGACTCAGACCGAGGAGGAGGAACCCAAACGATGATCTCGGGCAGAGGGGGGGAGCCACACCCAGTCTTTTGGAGGTCCAGCGGCAGCCTCCACAGCTGGAATGATGGTGATTGCAGTCTTGGTTCCCCCAGGCAAAGTGGCCCATGCTGGTGGCTCTTCTGGCGTGGCAGCTTGGGGTAGACTCACTGCTGGCAATGGAACAGGGTCGTCCAGGGCCACAGGGTGCTCCCATGTCTGGTGGCTCAATTCCGGGGTCGGCGGACACTTGGGCTAGAGGAGAAGACACAGAGAAGGCTGGTGAGCAACTAATAACTGCAACAGGTGGAGAGAGCTCAGGGGACTGAATTTCCTGACCTTCCCTACCTGGAACCAGGCAAGGCATATCATCATAAATTGAAATAAAATGAAATTAAACTTGCCAATTTTCCCGGTGTTCAATGTTGTCTGCTGCAGTAGGTGTAATTTCATCCCTCTCCGTTGCTACAGTGGAGATGGGCCCCTCGGAGGATCATGTAGGAACCGCCCCTGTTGTCATGGAGATGGACGGAGCTGGAGGACAAATGTAGGATCTCTCAGCAGCGGAAGAGAACACCGAAGTGGAGTGAAGAGCAGCAGCGAAAAGCCCGGAAAAAGCTAAAGATCCAGCCAGAGAGGAGAGAGAGGAAGGCTGAACTGCTGAGGGGGGCTTCGGCTTTGGCGTTGGGACAATGGCTGCAAGAGAGGTGGGGGAATTTCTCTGGCGGTCTGGAGCAGGACGACGGCACAGCCATAGAGCTGACGACGTGCATGCTGGCGCTGGAGATGCTGAACCGGGAGAGGAAGTGGACGTCTGCTTTGGCGAGTGCCTATACGAGGGCTTTGTTTCAGCAGGAGGTGACCCCATAGTTAGCCCGGGGAATGAACGCTGAAGCCGGGAGACTGTGGATAGCAGTTCCATACATTGGGGATATCTCCACAAGCCGGGGTGTGCCTCCACAATACCCACTGCTGCATTCATTTTTTCCCAGGCATTTTTGGGTGCACAGGCAGTGAGAACTTCATCCACAAAGCTTTGGATAAAGTCTGCCGCCATCTCTTCCTCCAAGCTCGGCAACTCCGCTGTCAATCTCCCTTTATTTGTGTGAGGCCGGCGAGCAAGGGCCATGATGAGCCCCAGTTCACAGGTGAGTGAATAAAAGAAGAGACAAAAAAAATTCACTACTGCAGCAACTGGATCTTAATCATGGCAGCAGTCTTCTGTCATGAATGGCCCCTCCGGGGCAAAGACACAAACTCATGCGCTGAACTGCAAAGTGATATTTATTAACAAAAGAGAACAGAAAAAGAACAACAACTGTGAAGGAAACAAAAATACAGGCAAGGTAAACTTATAGAAAAGCACTCCAGAGCCGGAATCACACTGCAAGTGCTGGGCAGACAACTGAGGAGGAAAACTGTGCAGGAAACATAAAAATACAAATGAAGATAACTTACGGAAAAGCACTCCAGCGCCAGAATCACACTGCGAGTGCTAAGAAGACAACTGAGTAGGAACACCTAATCAATCTGTAAGTAAGTCAGTCAAGACTGCCACAGTGACAGAATAAACTGGCTGTCATAAAATAGTATAGCACAATGAGCGGCAGGTATGGGCGATGAGCGGGCAGGTGACCTAATTGTTCAACTACTCACAGCTGAGATGGCAGGGGAAAAGAGGGAGTAGCTGGTGGGAGTGTCTCGAGAAGAGGAGTGCACATGTGTCAAAAAAACAAAATATGCACAGAAACGGACAAAATAATAATAACAGACATAAAATACTCAGAAATAAAGTAAGAGTCTGAGCTCTGTGGAAACACACCCTCAGACTCATGACACATAAAGGCTTATCTCAGTTTTGCAAGAAAACTACTTGATGATCCCCAAGACTTTTGGGAAAATACTCTGTGGACTGAGGAGACAAAAGTTGAACTTTTTGGAAGGTGTGTGTCCCATTACATCTGTTGTAAAAGTAACACAGGTTTTCAGAAAAGGAACATTACAGCAACAGTAAACTATGGTGGTGGTAGTGTGGTGTTCTGGGGCTGTTTTGCTGCTACAAGACCTGGAGGACATTCTGTGGCAAATGGAACCATGAATTCTACTGTCTACCAAAAAATCCTGAAGGATAATTGTCATGAACCTCCTCATGCGCTTTACGCAGCACACAGAGGAGGAGAAGGACGAATGGATTTACGTGCAAGGGTTCACCACAACACATTTATTAACCAGAAAACCAACCTGGCAAACAGTTCCAAGTCACAAATTACTCAGACACTTAGGAGTCCTCCAAGACGCTCAATAGTCTTTGGGTGAGAACCACCGGGAAAATACATACAGTTAATACTCACAATACTGGAGCAGTCCGAGAAAGTTCAAATAAAGCACCGACTGAAACACAATCCTTTATTAACCTTGACTGTCATACGGTGATTAACGACTGTATGTTTAGTGCAATGATCCAGCAGTGCTTGACTGGCAAAGGACGCCTAAGTACAAGCACTGCTGGCTGCACAAGTTGGGCACACCTGGGCGAGATGCGGGAATGACAATCACTGGGAAGACAGCAGCTGGCTATTAAGAGAGTGGGGGCATTGTTGGACCGGCAAGTGTTAGACAATGCCCACCCAAATGTGGCTGAAAGAGGCTGCCTAACAGCTGCCGGCCCGGGGGGGGGGGGGTGTTACTACAGGTATGGAAAAAGAGAAAGAACACATACATTAAAACAATAAGAACTAAAAAGATAACACAAAACATAATAAACCCAATAACTGAGCCCCAGGAAATGGTCAGAACCAAGTCTACAGGAAAACATCGGCTCGGTTCATGACAACAATGTCTGGCAATCTGTTTGTGACCTCAAGCTGAAGCGCACTTGGGTTCTGCAGCAGGACAATGATCCAAAACACACCATCAAGTCCACCTCTGAATGGCTTAAGAAAAACAAAATGCAGACTTTGGAGTGGCCTAGTCAAAGTCCTGACCTGAATCCGATGCTGTGGCATGACCTTAAAAAGGCGGTTCATGCTGGAAAACCCTCCAATGTGGCTGAATTACAACAATTCTGCAAAGATGAGTGGGCCAAAATTCCTCCACAGTGCTGTAAAAGACTCATTACCAGTTATCACAAACGTTTGATTGCAGTTGTTGCTGCTCAGTCTGGCCCAAGCAGTTATTAGGTTTAAGGGGCAATCACTTTTTCACACAGGGCCATGTAGGTTTGGTCTTTTTTTCCCTTAATAATAAACACCTTCATTTAAAAACTGCATTTTGTGTTTACTTGTTCTATCTTTGTCTAATATTTAAATTTGTTTGATGATCTGAAACATTTAAGTGTGACAAACATACAAAAAAATCAGAAATCAGGAAGGGGGCAAACACTTTTTCACACCACTGCATTACAAGAGGACCTATACATGTCACCCAACGCCATCATGGCAGGAGATTTCTGAATCCTCACCTGCTGTTTTCTGACCTATAAAAGAAGGATCCAAAGAGGAGAAAAACAACACAGATGTTTTGTGTTTTAAGAGCTGGAGCTGATCCAGACGACTGTTAGTTACTCCACCCTGGCCACACTTTGAAAATGATGGTGTACCGGAGTCTGTTTTTGTAGTCTTTTATTTTACATATTTTCATAATCTTATACTTTAACAGTCAGCAATCAACAAATTTAATTACATGGAATATTGTCTTTTAAACTGACAAACATCATTTATGTAAGTTGTGGCAAAATTCAATGGGGATCAAAAATAATTTCTGTTTTGTCATTTATTTCAGTATAAAACTAGGAAAATACCGGTCGCTATGGGGGGTGAGAATATGTATGGGTACATAATCATACCATGTAAGATAAGATAAGATAAGCCTTTATTAGTCCCACAATGGGGAAATTCCAGGATTGCAACAGCACAGGGATAGCAACACTCAGAGCAACAATCAGAAGGCAAGAAAAAAACAGGAGCAGCTAGTATACATATGTACATATTACTATATACAGTATACTGTATATATATATATATATATATATATATATATATATATATAGAGAGAGAGAGAGAGAGAGAGAGAGAGAGAGAGAGAGAGAGAGAGAGAGAGAGAGAGAGAGAGACAGTGCGGAGCATTGTGGTTGGTGGATGTGCAGCAGAAAGTCTAAGCTCTCTCTCCGCGGATGCGGCGGGCAAGCTGGATGTCTTTGGGTATGATGGTGACCCTCTTGGCGTGGATGGCGCACAGGTTGGTGTCCTCGAAGAGACCCACCAGGGAGGCCTCGCTGGCCTCCTGCAGAGCCATGACGGCGGAGCTCTGGAAGCGCAGGTCATATATTTATTCCATCCAGCTACAATGCTCCGCACTGTCTCTCTCTCTCTCTCTCTCTCTCTCTCTCTCTCGTGCGCATGCGTGGGCGTTTGTGGGAGCAGGGGTGTGGAGTGGTGTCGAGTGAGTACTTTAAACTTTGTATTTTCTAACTTTTTCTCTATCTTGTGTGTTTGAGGTGTGTGTGTTTAATATAGTGGGTTGAGTGTGTGTGTGCTGGGGTGTGAGTGTTGGAGTGAGTGTGTTGGGGAACGGGAGCTTCTGCTGCCGGTTTTTCCCGGCCGGCATCATGCCGGTGATTGATGGTGGTGTGGAGTTTGAGCGCTTAACCCGGCGTCATGGTGTGAGAATCCTCCCGACAGTTCCCTGTTCTGTGGAGGAGGCCAGCCTCGCTGTAGGACAGGTGGTTGGGCATGGCAGCATAAAATCAGCATCGAGGATGAACAGCGCAATTGTGATCTTTCTGGATTCGACTGAGAAAGCTGATCAGGTGGTGGCACAGGGAGTGGTCATAGGTGACACTTTTACTCCCGTTTTACCGCTGGCGAACCCGTCTAGGAGGATCACCATCTCAAACGCTCCTCCTTTCGTTAAAAATGATCAGCTGATTAGAGAGTTGTCCCGTTTTGGCCAGGTTGTGTCCCCTATCAGAATGGTCTCTCTGGGTAGTAAATCACCCCTGCTGAAGCATGTTGTATGTCATAGGAGGCAGTGTTTCATGGTGTTGAAAGACAGCTCTGCTGAACTGAACGCGTCTTTTAATTTCAGGATTGATGGCTTTAGCTACTTGGTGTTTGCAACATCTGAAACCATGAAGTGTTTTGCGTGTGGCGCAGAAGGCCATCTTATTAGGTCATGTCCTGAAAAGGCGAACACAAAGAGCACTGGCGGTAAGAAAGGTGACGCCGCTGTTTCTGGTGGTCCGGAGGGTAGCGCTACATGTGGTGCGGCGGATGCCGCTGCGGCGCCTGCTTCTGCTGGGGCGGTCGTGGCCGCGACTGCGGCCGCATCCGCGTCCGCTTGTGCTGGGGCGGCCGCGGCCGCCTCTGCTGGGGTGGCCGCGGCGGGCGCGGTAGTTGTCCCCCCAAACAGTGATGGTGGGGAATTTCTGTCTGGCGGCAGCTCTGATCATTGTGACGAGCCTGTCGCCCGGGGTAAACAGGTGGAGGGTGTAAGTAAAAGTGCAGTTAAACGAAGGAACGTGAATGAACAGACTTTGCAGGCGGGGGAGGAGCGGTTTGAGGCTGTAGCGGACACACAGAGCAAACACTGCATGACAAACGTTGCGTTTCATGAAGAAATGCAGGAATGTAGTTTTGTTGAAGAGGATCCTTTTAAAGCTGCACAAAAAAGGAAAAGTGCGGAAAACTTGCAGAGCTCTGCTAAATCTAGTAGGGTTGGGAATTTAGATTTACTGAATGAGAGCGCTTCTGACGAAAGTGGAGATGAGTCTGAACTGATGCAGACGCAGACGCAGGAGGAGCAAAGCTCCTATTGTTTTACTAAAATTAGACAATTTCTCCAGGTGACTAAGGGGAGCAGAGCTGTGAAAGTGGAAAATTACTTTCCAGATCTGGAGTTATTTGTGGCATCAGCTCGCAAGCTGATGAAACCGAATGATGGGAATGAGACTTTTACTGATCAGGAAATTTTTCGTTTAAAGAAACTGGTTGTCAAACTGAATTCACAAATTACTAACAGTCATGTTGACTCTTAGTTTGTTTCTTCCCTTTTATGCTATGTGTGTGTTTTTTTTACTGTACCTTATTTTTATCCTTTTTAATGCCCCACCTTAGAATTGGCACTCTTAATATAAACGGGGCCAGGGATGATGTAAAAAGGGCCTCTTTATACAAGCTTTTTAATTTAAAGGCACTTGACGTGCTGATGGTCCAGGAGACTCACAGCACTGTAGACATTGAGTGCCAGTGGAGAAAAGAGTGGGATGGCTGCATTTTTTTTAGCCACAAATCCAATAATAGTGGAGGGGTGGCTGTACTTTTCTCTCGGGGTTGTGTGCCTGTCTCTTATGAGGTAGAAGAGGTGGTGAAAGGACATGTACTCTTGCTAAAGGTACAGCTTGAAAATGTAGACTTGGTTCTTATAAACGTGTATGTGCCAACCCAGAGAGCAGAAAGGATCAGGGTCTTTAATATGCTATCAGATACGGTTAGATCCTGTAATCCAAATAGTTTTTTATTTCTGGGGGGTGATTTTAACTGTACATTAAACCACAGACTGGACAGGAACCATCAGGAACCTCACCCTGCTTCTGCCAATAGGCTGAGGGAACTAGTGAAGGCGCATGAAATGGCCGATGTGTGGAGATCACATCATGGGGACCAGAGGCAGTACACCTGGAGCCATGCTAAAGATAACCTCTTATCTATGGCTAGGTTAGACCGTTTCTATGGTTTTAAACACCAAATGAGTGTTTTTAAAAATAGTTGTATCTGTCCTGTTGGTTTCACTGATCACTGCCTGCTGATTTGTTCTGTTTTCATTGAAAATGTAAAGTGTAAGAGTGCTTTTTGGCATTTTAATAATACACTTTTAAATGATGTGTTTTTTAAGGGAGTTTTTCATGATGTATGGAAGTCACACAGGGAACAAAAACCCTCTTTTAGTTCTCTCCAATTGTGGTGGGATTTTGGTAAGGCCCAGATAAAACAACTCTGCCAACAGTACACTCAAAATGTCACTCGTAGCTTGACCCAATCCTTGAAAGTTCTGGAGACTGAGGTGGTAGAACTAGAGGAGTTGCTCAGTTCTACAGGAAAACAGGAGCACTTAGAGGCTCTCAAGTCAAAAAGGTCAGCCTTGGCTAGCTTGCTAGGGGTCACCGCACAGGGTGCTCTGGTCCGCTCACGCTACATGGATGTAGCTCTGATGGACTCGCCCTCCCAGTACTTTTTTGGACTGGAGGGGAAAAATGGACAGAGAAAGCTCATTCACTCCTTGTTGGGCGATGACGGGAGAACAATCTCCACAGCAGCAGAGATCAGGAAACACGCTGCTAGCTTTTACAGTGAATTGTTTAGAGCAGAGTGGAGGGAGGACACGTCACTGGGCCAGGTTTTCCTTGATGGTCTTCCAGTGCTCTCAGAGGACCTTGTTGCCGGCTTGGATGCTCCACTGTCTCTGTCTGAGCTGCATACGGCGCTAATGAGCCTCCAGAATGGAAAATCACCAGGCATAGATGGTCTCTCTGTGGACTTTTTTAAGGAATTCTGGCCCCTGCTTGGTCCAGACCTGCTGGAGGTTCTCCAAGATAGCTTGGAAAGGGGGACCCTACCCACGACCTGCAGGAGGGCCATCATCACACTGTTGCCGAAAAAGGGGGACCTCCAGAGCCTAAAGAACTGGAGGCCAGTCTCTCTGCTCTGCACAGACTACAAGATTCTCTCAAAAGCTCTGGCCCGAAGACTGAGAAAGGTGATGAGCGAGCTCATTCATGTAGACCAGACTTACTGTGTGCCTGGCAGGCTGATTAGTGACAACGTCACTTTAATTCGGGATATTTTGGAGGTCTCTGGTTCATTGGCGGTAGAAACTGGTTTGATTTCAATTGACCAGGAAAAGGCGTTTGATCGGGTTGAACACCAATATTTATGGACAGTTTTAACAGCTTTTGGGTTCAGCCCAGGCTTCATAGCCAGGATACGGGTCTTGTACAGTGACATTGAGAGTGTGCTGAAGATAAATGGGGGCCTGTCTGCCCCTTTAAAAGTCCAGAGGGGGGTTCGGCAGGGCTGCCCTCTCTCAGGGATGCTGTACTCCCTCGCCATAGAGCCTTTGCTTCACTGCCTGAGAAGGGATCTATCAGGAGTTA
Source organism: Pholidichthys leucotaenia (assembly GCA_020510985.1). NCBI lineage: Eukaryota > Metazoa > Chordata > Actinopteri > Cichliformes > Pholidichthyidae > Pholidichthys > Pholidichthys leucotaenia. The sequence continues at coordinate 434,395,339 of CM035842.1, read as the reverse complement.
CTTTTCCTGGCTGTGACACCACGTTCAAGCTGTCGGCCTATGCAGATGATGTAGTCATTCTGCTAAACAAGCAGAGTGACATTGACGTTCTGGTTAGGAGTGTCAATCTTTTTGGCCAACTTTCCTCTGCAAAGATAAACTGGGGAAAAAGCGAGGCTCTGATGGTGGGGGAGAAACTAGAAAATCAGCTTACGCTGCCGGGTGGGTTGATTTGGAAAAAAGGAGGTTTTAAGTATCTTGGTGTCTTTATTGGAAATCAGCAGTTTGAGCAAAAAAATTGGGATGGGGTCATAGAGAAAATTAACGGGAGACTAAACAAGTGGAAGTGGCTAATGCCAAGAATATCTTTTAGAGGAAGAGTGCTCATTTTAAATAATCTTGTTTCCTCATCCCTGTGGCACCGCCTCATGTGCATGGACCCCCCTGCTGGTTTGTTGTCCAAAATTCAGTCTGTTTTGGTGGACTTTTTTGGGGGGGGGGTGGACTCCACTGGGTTCCTCAAGCCCTGTTATTTCTTCCCAAAGAGGAGGGGGGGCAAGGAGTGATTCATTTAGCTAGTAGAGGTGCTGCTTTTAGACTGACTTTCATACAGAGACTGCTGACGGGCCCCCAGGACCTGGTATGGAGGCCTTTGGCCTGTGTTATTTTACAGAGAGTCCTTGGGCTTGGGCTAGACCTCCCTGTGTTTTTAATGGATTTTAAGAACTCTAATGCACTGTCTTTACCCAGTTTTTACCGCAGTCTCTTTTCAGTGTGGACTCTTTTTAAAAAACAAAGAGGGCCATGCGATTCCCTCTACTGGTTGTTGAGGGAGCCGCTGGTTTTTGGTGGTCGCCTTGGTGTCCTGCCGGGAGTTGGAAGGACCTTCCTTGATAGGCTGTGTTCCAGGAACATTCTCACTCTGAAGCAAGTGGTGGAACTGGCTGGTCCTGGCCTCAACAACGCCTCAGCTTTAGCAGCTCATCTTGGTGTCAGGTCGAATCGTTTCATCGATGGTCTTCTTGCACACTGGAAACAGGAGCTTCATGGACTTGAGCACTCCCTACTCTTGGACTTTAGCAATGGCACGCTGCAGCCAGAAAGCACTGACCCCTTTCCCTCTCTCACGCTCCATATGGACTTTGGCGTCGCTCCTTGCTCCTTACTGGCATTCTGTGCTCCCACTGGTGTGGACTTTGGAGGAGCCAGTGGTAAGGCACTCTACAGACTGGTGGTGATGGCACTCAACAAGGACCGATTGAACACCTGTGTGGACACTCCTTGGAGAGCCTATTTTAAACTAGGAAAAGGGCATCGGCCTGCCTGGAGGGCTCTTTATAAAGCCCCTCTCCCTAAGAGACATGGAGACTTACAGTGGAGGGTCCTGCATGGTATTATAGCTGTCAATGCTTTTGTTTCTGTGATTAACAGCAGTGTCAGTGATCAGTGTGTTTTTTGTTCCTCTAGGGAGACTGTTTTTCATTGTTTTATTGAATGTCAGCGCCTGAGTGGCCTCTTTGAACTTCTCACAGAACTTTTTCATATTTTTAAGGAAGTTTTCTCTAAGCAGGTTTTCATTTGTGGTTTTATGTACAATCGTCGTTTTAAGCAGAAGTGTCAACTACTGAACTTTGTTTTAGGACAGGCAAAGTTGGCTATCTATGTAAGCCGGAGAAGAAAACTTGAAAATGTTGAGAATGATGTTGATGTCAAAATTTTATTTGTGAGGCTACTTAAAGCCAGAATCAGGCTGGACTTTCAGTTTTTTATGGGGAATGGGGATGTGGAAGGTTTCAGGACCCTCTGGTCCCTGGAGAATGTCCTCTGTTCAGTTCATGATGGACAGCTTTTTTTGGGGCGTTTTTGGGGGGATTAATTTTCTGTGTAATATAGCATGACATAGAAATTGTATTGACTGATGGACAAATGTGTTTATTAAAGATCTTTTAAAAATCAAATCTCTCTCTCTCTCTCTCTCTCTATATATATATATATATATATATATATATATATATATATATATATATATATATATATATATATTGTAGAATGTGTAAATGATGAGGCAAGTTGGTCTCAAGCAGTTTATTACACATTCTCTCTCATGAGCATAGCAGAAAAGAGGGCATCTCACACAGAACTCTTCACTTATATACTCAGGTCTGCACGGGCTGCACGGTGGCGCAGTGGTTTAGCACTGTGACAGCACAGTTTTACTCTCGGCCAGGGGATTGCGGGGATCATGAGATCGTGGGTTCGATCCCAGCCCCCGACCAACAGTGAGCTGTGTGGAGTTTGCATGTTCTCCCCGTGTTGCGTGGGTTTACTCCGGGATTTCTCCGGTTTCCTCCCACATACCAAAAAAAAAACCATGTAGGTTTAGGGCGCTCGCGCAGACTGCAAACCAAGTCTACCTACGGGTACAAATAAGTAACAAAAAAAAAAAAAAAAAGTCCTACATATCAAAAGGTCACATTGCATTCACATAAAAGATCACACTGCATGCACTTCCTTAATCCCCCCATCACAGACTCTGGCACACAAAGCATCCTCCAAGCCGTCTCTGACATACAAAAGATCACATTTCACAGCTTCCTGTTATCTCCAAGGAAACTCTGCCCTTTGTTCTTATCAAAGATGCTGCTCATTATGTTTTGGCCATGTGCGGCCACACCATATTTATATTTATACGTACATATGTATACTTGCTGCTCTTGTTTTTTCTTGCCTTCTGATTGTTGCTCTGAGTGTTGCTATCCCTGTGCTGTTGCAATCCTGAAATTTCCCCATTGTGGGACTAATAAAGACTTATCTTATCTTATCTTATTTCCAATTCAATTCAATTCAACTTTATTTATATAGCGCTATTTCGCAACAACAGTCATCTCATAGCACTATCAACTGTAGGGGGAACCCCCACAGTTGCAGAAAGACCCCAGCAATCAGGCGATCCCCTGTGAGCAAGCACTTGGTGACGGTGGAGAGGAAAAACTCCCTTTTAACAGGAAGAAACCTCCAGCAGAACCAGGCTCAGGGAGGGGCAGTCATCTGCTGCGACTGGCTGGGGGGTGAGGGGATAGAGAAGAAGAAAAGAACAGACATGTAGAGAGCAAACAGCACAATGGGGACTCAATCTATGGGAGAGAACAAACAGATGTTAATGACCAGCAAAAAAAATTTCATTGAGAGTGAGGAAAGGATTGAGTCCCAGTGTATTACTGGAGGTCCCCTGGCTGACTAAACCTATTAGCAGCATAACTAAGGGAGGGTTCAGAAACACATGATCCCTCCCTAATTGTAGGCTATATCAAAAACGTAGGTTTTAGCCCTATTCTTAAAAACAGAGATCGAGTCTGACTCCCGAATCCAGATTGGCAGCTGATTCCACAGGAGAGGAGCTTGATAACTGAAGGCTCTGCCTCCCATTGTACTTTTGGAGATTCTAGGTATTACAAGTAATCCTGCATTTTGGGAGCATAGTGCTCTGTTAAGACAATACGGTAGTATCAGATCTTTTAAATAAAAAGGAGCCTGATTGTTTAGAGCTTTGTAAGTAAGAAGAAGGATTTTAAACTTAATTCTAAACTCTATGGGAAGCCAATGAAGGAAGGCCAGAACCGGAGAGATACGGCGTCACTCAAACAACAAACCCTGGATCAACCCTGAGATAAAAACACTTCTGAGAGAGAAGAAGAGGATCTTCAGGTCGGGGAACAGGGAGATGCTGAAGTCCGTACAGAGGGAGCTGAGGAGAAAGATCAGAGAAGGCAAGGACAGCTTCAGGAAGAAGATGGAGGACAAGCTGCAACAGAGCGACATCAGCGGGGTCTGGAGAAACCTCAAAACCATCTCGGGGCTCCAGAATACCTCCCCCCAGGCCACGGGGGGCAGGGAGTGGGCGAACAACCTGAATCTGTTTTTCAATAGATTTGACCAACCGCCCTCCCCCATGTCTGCACAACAACCACTGCTGCCTCTAAGAAATCAAGTCCTGCTACCCACTCCCCACTCCACCGACACCCCCCCCACTCCCAACACACAGCCCCCCATCCTGACCCTGACCAAGACCCAGGTGAGGACGGAGCTGAGGAAGATCAAGGCGAGGAAGGCGTCGGGACCGGACGGCATCAGCGCAAAGCTCCTCAAGTCCTGTGCAGACTAGCTGTGTGGGATTGTGACGTATATCTTCAACATGAGCCTGAAACTGGGGAGGGTACCACAGCTGTGGAAAACATCTTGTGTGGTACCTGTACCAAAAACTTCCCACCCCAAAGACCTGAACAGCTTCAGACCGGTGGCCTTGACGTCCCACTTGATGAAGACCCTGGAGAGACTGCTCCTTGCTCATCTCCGCCCCCTGGTGGAACCAGCGATGGATCCACTCCAGTTCGCCTACCAGCATGGCATTGGGGTGGAGGATGCGGTGATCTTCCTCCTTCACCGTTCTCTGTCCCACCTGGAGAAGCCCGGGAATATGGTGAGGATCATGTTCTTTGACTTCTCCAGTGCTTTCAACACCATCCAACCGATGATCCTGAAGGACAAGCTGCTGCGCGCAGGGGTGGACCAGCACCTGTCATCATGGATCCTGGACTACCTCACGAACCGGCCTCAGTTTGTGAGAACCCGGGACTGTGTTTCCGACACGATCATCAGTAGCACGGGGGCCCCCCAGGGAACGGTGCTGGCTCCCTTCCTGTTCACTCTTTATACTGCGGACTTCTCACACAACACAACACATTGCCATCTACAGAAGTTCTCTGATGACTCTGCGATCGTTGGTCTCATCTCCAGCGGAGATGAAGCTGAGTACAGAGGGCTTATCCAGGACTTCGTGGACTGGTGCCATCGGAACTGCCTCCAGATCAACGCGAGGAAAACTAAGGCTCTGGTGGTGGACTGCCGCAGGCATGGGCAGCCCCTCACAGCACCAGTAAATATACAGGGAACAGACATCGAGATGGTGACATCCTACAAGTACCTGGGTATTCATCTGAACAATAAACTAGACTGGTCACACAATACTGACGCACTCTACAAGAAGGGACAGCGCAGGCTGTTCCTGCTGAGGAGACTCAGGTCTTTTGGTGTACAAGGGGCGCTGCTGAAGTCATTCTATGACACGGTGGTGGCATCAGCCATCACTTTTGGAGTGGTCTGCTGGGGCAGTGGCATTACTGCAGCCGATAGGAAGAGACTGAACAAACTGATTAAGAAAGCTAGCTCTGTCCTGGGGCAACGCCTTGATCCGATGGAGGAGATAGGAGAGAGAAGGACGGTGGCTAAACTGTCATCTCTGCTGGAGTCCGAGTTCCACCCTATGCAGGACATACTGGATGCACTGAGGAGCTCATTTAGCAGCAGACTACATCATCCCAGGTGCACAACCGAGAGGTTTCGTAGGTCCTTCCTACCAATGGCTGTCAGACTGTACAACATAAGCAGGGCTGCTCGCAGAGATAGCAAAAAGACGTAACAAACTAATAGTTTTTTTTGAATGCAAAAGATGCAATAGATTTACACAATGGTCCTCTCCGGCATACAACTAGGAACATACCGGTCGCTATGGAGGGTGAGAATATGTATGGGCACATAATCATACCATGTAGGATAACTAAATAGACGGTTATGCTGTTTCATCCCACCTAGCAACAATGCTCTGCACTGTGTGTGTTTATATATTTACATATTTATTCCATCTAGCTACAATGCTCTGCACTGGGTGTGTTTATATTTATATATCTATATATTTATTCCATCTAGCTACAATGCTCAGCACTGGGTGTGTTTATATTTATATATCTATATATTTATTCCATCTTGCTACAATGCTCCGCACTGTGTTTTTATATATCTACATATTATTCCATCTAGCTACATTGCTCCGCACTGTGTGTGTTTATATACTTGCATATTTATTCCACCTAGCTGCAATGCTCCGTACTGTGGGTGTTTATATATTTACATATTTATTCCATCTAGCTACAATGCTCTGCACTGTGTTCATATATTCATATATTTATTCCATCCAGCTACGATGCTCTGCACTGTGTGTCTGTGTGTGTGTGTGTGTGTGTGTGTGTATATATATATATTTTATAGTAATATGTACATATGTATATTAGCTGCTCTTGCTTGCTTGTTTTTTTTCTTGCCTTCTGATTGTTGCTCTGAGTGTTGCTATCCCTGTGCTGTTGCAATCCTGGAATTTCCCCATTGTGGGACTAATAAAGGCTTATCTTATCTTATCTTATCTTATATGATCTCTCTTTCTAGTACCTGTTAAAACTCTTGCTGCAGCATTTTGGATCAGCTGAAGACTTTTTAAAGATGTTTTAGGACAGCCTGATAATAAAGAATTACAATAATTTAATCTTGAGCTAACAAAAGCGTGGATCAGTTTCTCAGCATCACTCTGAGACAAGTTGCTCCTAATCTTGGCAATATTACGCAAATGATAGAAGGCAGTCTTAGAAACAAATTTAATATGTGAATTGAAGGACAAATCCTGATCAAAAATAACTCCAAGGTTCCTCACAGAGCTATTAAGAGAAAGAGTAACCGCATCCAAACTGAAAGTTTGATTTGGAAAGGAATTTCTAAGGTTTTTTGGACCAACAAGAATGACTTCAGTCTTATCTGAATTTAATAGCAGGAAATTACAAGTCATCCAAGCTTTGATTTCCTGAAGACAGGCTTCTAACTTGGCTAATTGATTACTATCATCTGGCTTCATTGACAGGTATAATTGTGTGTCATCAGCATAACAATGAAAATGTATACAGTGCTTTCTAGTAATGTTGCCTAACGGAAGCATATATAAACTAAAAAGAGTAGGGCCTAGCACAGATCCCTGTGGAACTCCATGACTGAGCTTTGAGTTGAAAGAAAACTCATTATTTACATGAACAAACTGGAAACTATCAGATAAATAAGATCTGAACCACTGCAACTAAGTTCCATTAAGTCCAACATCGTGTTCTAATCTATCAAGTAGAATATTATGATCGATAGTATCAAAAACTGCACTAAGGTCTAAAAGGACAAGTACAGAAACTAGTCCATTATCAGATGCAATGAGGAGGTCATTAGTGACCTTCGCTAAGGCTGTTTCAGTACTATGATGGATTCTAAACCCAGACTGAAACTCTTCAAGTAAACCATTTCCCTGAAGGTGGTCAAATAATTGCGTCGCAACAACTCTTTCTAAGATTTTTGAAATGAAAGGGAGATTAGAGATTGGTCTATAGTTAGCTAAAGCTCCTGGATCTAGCGTTGGCTTTTTGAGTAAGGGTTTAATTACAGCCATTTTAAAAGCCTGCGGTACATGGCCTAAAGTTAATGAAGAATTGATTATATGAAGAATAAGGCTACCAATAAGTGGGGAGACTTCTTTAAATAACCTGGTAGGAATAGGGTCTAAAAGACAAGTTGAAGGTTTGGATGTGGAAACTATTTTGTCTAACTCACAAAGGTCAATTGGAGTAAACTCATCAAGACAGACATCAATAGAAGGAGTTGTAGTAGTTACTGTATTTAAGTTAACTGTGGGAAGAATCTGATTGATTTTTTCTCTGATGGATGAAATTTTATTGTTGAAAAAGTTCATAAAGTCCTGACTAGTAAACTCTAAAGGAATGCTAGGATTGACAGAGTCCTGACTCTTTGTCAACCTGGCTACAGTACTGAAAAGAAACCTAGGATTATTCTTGTTCTCTTCTATTAATGCAGAATAATAACTCGTTCTAGCTTTTCTAAGAGATTTTTTATAAATTAAAAGATGATTTCTCCAAGCTAAATAGATTTCATCTAAATTAGTGGAGCGCCATTTTCTTTCTAATTGACGAGTCTTCTGTTTTAAGCTATGAGTTTGAGCAAGGAGTTAGAAATCTCTGATTAGACTTTTTCTTTTTTAAGGGGGCCACCAAGTCTAGAGTCTGATGCAGAGAAGCTGTAACACTATCCACCATGTTATCAATTACAGAAGGAGCAAGCTGTCTATAGCTTATTTCCGTTGTGTTGACACATGGCATAGAGGAAACAATCTGCATAAATTTGGTAACAGCATCATCTGAGAGGCATCTACTGTAACAAAATTTTTCTTTAGGAGCCAAATAGTCAGAAACAGTAAAATCAAAGGTAAACAGACAATGGTCTGACAGTACAGGGTTATGAGGAGACACTACAAGATTTTCTATTTCTATGCCATATGTCAGAAATTTCCATGGATTTTTTTTTTTTTCTGATTTAATGTCCCACATGTATAAGTAGAGGGGGCGGGGCTTAGGCTCTGTATTGCTAACAGCTGCTCATAGCTGCCTTGCTCAGAGCTAACTGACGTAAATTAAAGTCTGAATGAATGAATGAAATAAACAAATATAATACCGTAACAGTACCACTGTTAGAGCTAACACCGTCACATCTGAAGGAGTCAAACCGGCTTTTTGGAGAGAAGAATGAGATAAATGCTGAATGTTTTTTAATGAAGGGGTTGATAACCGTAGCGACGTGATGACGCAGCCAGCCGCTGCCATCTTAGGCCTCTCTCCATCCATAGTGATATTGGAGCTCAGTGCTCAGCCAGCCTGTATTGTATCTTAGAAACTTGTCTGTAATAGTTTGTGCTCAAAGCAGCACTACTCTCTGTGACACCGGGTTTCCAGACATAACAGTTCTGATGGTTTTTCAACAATCATGTGACCAACAGACACATTTCAGAAGGTTAAAACCGACAAATCACCAGTTTTTAGTCAGTGAGCCCTTTAATTAATGAATTCTTTCCTTCTAGCCCATCAGTGGCCTGGAAACCAGAGTATTAAGATCTTAAGTCTAACAAGGAGGAAATGTTACTGGAGATTTATAGTTAGGTTTGTAATTTTGTTGGTAAATCTGACAGTGTTCTTTCCTGTACACTTGTACTTCCTACACTGAGCCACAAGAGGGCGTCCTGCAGCCACACTTCCCTGCTCTCTGGTCTCATTTTTCTGTCCTCTCCTATTCTGCAGTTTCTGCTGGGATGCACACATGTATCCACCTTATCCACTGGTACTGCTGTGTTCCAGCTGTGAAGGACTGATTTTAGCCTGAGACAACAGTGACGACAGCTGCAGATTCAGAAACATCAGCACTGAACCATTTATGTCTTTGCCTCCACGGCAATGAAGATGGAAGAGATGAGAGCAAATTAGTACATTCAGACAAAAAGAAAGGGTTTTTACAACAAAAAGTTGTGAAATTTATGGTGAAAAATTTCAATTCTTTTGGAAAAGTCACAACTTTATTCAGGAAAACTGCAAATGTATGAGAAAAGTTGATGTGAGCAGCCTGACAGCTGCAGCGCGGCGTCTCGGCCTCCTACATCAGTCTGATGGTGTGTTAATTTGATCATGATGGTCTGAGCAGAATGGCCGAGCCGTCTTTTTTAAATCTCTTTTCGCCTGTTTTTGGTACTGTAGGGAGTTGGGTATACGATTGCAGGCTCTAGGTAGCACTGATCTGGGTGAACATTGGTCAGGTTCTGAACCTTGAATTAATCCCTGGTTTTGGTTCTACAGGACCAGGATTCCCATTCATTTCATGGTGCGCACTTTTTCCCCTTGATGGGACGTCTTTGGTCTTTCTATACTGTGGTCTCCACTACAACACTAGTAATTAGTAAAAACAAGAAGGCAGACACTTATGACTGTGCATGAAGAGTTTGAAAATGGTTGAAGTGAGGAATGCACCGATATATCAACTTAATGTCAGCGGATGGTCACATGGTCAGCTGCCATTGGTCTAACTGCAGAAAACTTCATATTTACCAGTGGCAGTAGCCAGTGGTTTGGTTTCACAGTTACACTGATTTTGTACTATGGCTTCAAGCTGCAAGTTCACAAATATCCAGTAACTGGCAGCCTGGTCCCAAGTGAAATGCTCTGGGAGGAGTTCATTGGTCATGAAAGTGAAATTAAAGAGAAATGTTGGTAATCTTGGACCCCGTTCTGCAGCTCTTCACCTCTGCCTCTCATGTCTTTCTTCAGTTTCTGGACTAAATTTGGTGTGGTGCCTCACCTCTTCATGTCCCAGCCCTTCCTAGTCCCAATCTGTCAAGAATGCCCCTCAGGGCAGAGAGGAGAGACCCACGCGCTGGACTGCTAGTTTGTGAAATTTATTAAAGAAACAAAACACAAAATCCAACACAGTGCCCCAACATAAAAATCCAAACTGTCAAGCAAACAAACTTACAAGTTAAACACATCAGAACCCGGGCTGGGTTCTGGTGGAGACGAGGGGAAAGAATCTCAACACTCCGGCAAGGAGGAATGAACATAACAGCCCTTAAATAAGGCTAGACACAAATCAACCAAATGATGACAGGTGTGAATCACATGAGTGGGCTGGGGAGAAAATGACAATCAGCTGTGAGTCATGAGGAGAGGAGACGGGGCTGACAGTTTGACAGGAGAACCACCCACAACCAGGGAAAAAACACGGATGTGCCCCTGACAACTGCAACCCCTGAGATAGAAAGAATGAGAAGACACTGGCAAAAATAAAGTGGAAACAAAAAAGGACAAAAAAAACCCAAATATGTAAATAACAAAACTACACTGAACATAGACTGGAAAATAAATCATACAGAAAAACAATACTGAATAAGTGAAAACAAACTAGAAATAACATCACAGGCATAGAACAGCAAAATACAATATTATACGAATAAGGAAAAACAAAAAGGCAAAGAGACAAAGCACGGTGAAATCCCCCCGTGCACACATCAAGGAGAAGAAGAAGGAGTTTTGTGTGGGACCAGATAGAGTGATGATATAAAGTTAAGTATGTGGAGGTAATGCAGCTGTTTGCCAACCGCCAATCAAATCTAAAAGAAGAAGAAGTTTTGTGTGCTGTTCTGTGAGGACACAGTCCATGGACGGATTATTTTTTTCACACATATGGAGTTGTTCAAAACTCATAAGAACTCCTTATACAAAGATATAGAGTGATGATAATCAAGTCAGTGGTGGTAATGCACCTGTAAGCTGGTTGCCAACTGCCAATCAAATCTAAAAGAAGAATAAGAAGATTGTGACACCGTCAGTTCCTGGTTTTTACCTGAAGCCAGTCCTGATGGGGTGTTCTGCCCACAGCCTCTGCTCTTCTTGTACCACTGTTGTGGGGTGAATCACGGTAACCTGTGGCCCTGTGTGAGGCTGCCTGAGAGTTAACTCAGCTGACCCTCATGTTCCTGCCAGCATTGGTCTAATAAATGCTGGATCACCAGTGAAGAAAACTTCCATCTTAAAGGATTTCTTCATGTCTAGAGGACTGGATTTCCTGTGTGACTGAGACATGGCTGACTGTCGGTGAGTCCAGTCATTTAACTGAACTTTTCCCCAAGACTGCTGCTACTTTAATTCCCTGAAGACCAGGAGGAAGAACAGCATCTGTCTCTATAAGTGTTAAAAGCTTTTCCTGTCATTTTCATTCACAGCTTTGAAATGAGATTATTAGAGCTGGGCTGTTTTCACACAGAGCTAACACCAGAGATGTTTAAAGAATCTCAGCAGTTTTAAGGGGTCTATTCAATTCAATTCAATTCAACTTTATTTATATAGCACCATTTTACAACAACAGTCATCTCATAGCATTTTCAACTGTAGAGGGAACCCCCACAATTGCAGAAAGACCGCAACAATCAAATGATCTCCTGTGAGCAGCACTTGGCTACGGTGGAGGAAAAACTCCCTTTTAACAGGAAGAAACCTGCAGCAGAACCAGGCTCAGGAAGGGGTAGTCATCTGCTGCTACTGGCTGGGGGGTGAGGGGATAGAGAAGATGAAGAAATGAACATACATGTAGAGAGCAAACAGCACGACGGGAACTCAATCTATGGGCTATCTATGCAACTTTATTCTAGACTCACTATTACAGTACAGGCGTTCCCGTCCGGCACAGGTGAGGACAAAGAGACTGTCCCTAGTCCGCATAGCCTTCTTATACCCCACACAATATTACATCCTACTAACAACACAACATGTTCCCCTCAATCACGCCCCTTCAGGTTTCACTGTCATTGCCCACATGTGCATTGAAGTCCTCCAGTAGGACTCTCACACGAGTCAACTCCAGAGTAGGCCAAACTCCAGCCCCTCTCCAGGAAGAACCAGAGCAGTGCATTGAGGTGAGCTCAACTATATCAAGCCGGTATCTGTCAACCTCGTGCTCCAGCTCCAGCTCCTTCCCTACCGGAGAGGTGACGTTCAGCATCCAAAAAGCCTGTTTCAAAAGCTGTGGATCAGACCGCAAAGGTATCTGCTTTTGCCTGCCACCTCATCTGCATAGCACTGGACCCCCATGGTCCCTCCTGCAGGTGGTGATCCCACTGGGTGGCACACCCATGTAACTTCTTCGGGCTGATCCCGCCCAGCTCCCATGGGCAGAAACCTTGCCACCAGGCACTAGCCATTGAGCCCCTTCCCCAGGCCTTGCTCCTGTGCGGGGCCCTGGTACCCCCTTACTGGGCAGGGTACACTAAATCATCATGGGATTCTGTTGGATAAATTTTAGTCTGCCCCTTCAGTCAGGACCAGTTTGTTTTGGGAGACCCTACCAGAGGCAAATTGCCTCAGGCATCATGACTCCTGGGATCACTAGGGCACACAACCCCACCCCAGACAATAAGGTGGCAATCCATGGGGGGGGGGGGGGGGGGGTAAATGAAAAAAGTATTTGCCTTAATTCCTGGTCTCCTGCTGCTGGACTGACAGCCATAGGATGAGTAGAAGGAACTGGAGCGTACAGTTCGGGCTGAACAGGATCAGAAGCATGCATCTTTGGAGCAGCTGGAGCTGTTGCATGCAACTTGGAGTCAGCTGGAGCTGTGGTGTGTCCCTCAGAGTCAGCTGAAGGTGTGGTGTGCACCTCCATCCCTGATGCAGGAACCTCGGACGTGAAGAGAGAGATGGAGGATTGGTCAGTACAGGAACCAAAAGTAGAGCCTGGCGGAAGTCAGAAGCAGATGGGGGCTAGAACTGGGTCACCTCCATCAGGAGCAAGGCAAGACTCTTTAAGTACAGATGTTAATGATACTAAAGGAGGTATTTGCCTTAATTCCTGGTCTCCTGCTGCCGGAGTAACAGCCCCAGGATGAGTAGAAGGAACTGGAGTGTACACTTCAGGCTGAACAGGATCAGAAGTGTGCACCTCGGGAGCAGCTGGAGCTGTGGTGTATCCCTCGGAGCCAGCTGAAGGTGTGGTGTGCGCCTCCATTCCTGATGCAGGAACCTTGGACGTGAAGAGAGAGATGGAGGACTGGTCAGTACAGGAGCCAACAGTGGGCACCCGGCGGAAGTCAGAAGCAGATGGGGGACAAAACTGGGTCCCTCCATCAGGAGCAAGGCAAGACTCTTTAAGTACAGATGTTAATGATACTAAAGGAGGCATTTGCCTTAACTCCTGCTACATGGTCGGCAAGGACCCTGGTGACTATGCTGCTGACAAGGGGATTTCCACCTCTGGGGATGCTGAGTGGGCGGCAGACGCAGTGATCTGGCATGCAGCAGTGAGCGGTTTAACAAGGGCAAATGATGTGGGAGAGCTCTCCTCGGCTCGCACACTTTGTGAGGGTGGAACGGAGGTGGAAGAACGGCAAGGAGCTGGGGAGGTCTGAACCTGGGGATGGTCCATCGTTGGCACAGGTTCAGATGTTTGGGCACAACCTCTCACCTGCTTACGGAGGGCGTGTTGGAGTTTCAATGTGGACACAATGAAACCAATAGCTCCTTCTTCCTCTGCAGATTGCGAGTCACCTGGAGAGTACCTTCTGCGATCTCCAAATACTCCAGAGCCTTCTCCTGTGTACGAGAGGAAAGTGCTTTGACCAGAGAGTCTCTGAGCTGCTCCAACCCGTACGTTCCTCTGTGTTATAACTGACAGTGGCCGAGTAGATTTCTGCAGAGTTTGTGTCAGGTAACGGGACAGATGAGATGGCTGCTGCAGGATCGGGTGTAATGACAGCTGCTGGAGCAGTAGTGGTGGAATGCCGGGAGGAGCGGGGTTTCTTCAGAGCTCGCGTTCCCGCTGTGACCCTTGAAGTATGTTGGTCCCCGAGAGAGAGAGAGAGAGAGAGAGAGCGAGAGAGAGAGAGAGAGAGAGAGAGAGAGAGAGATTTTGATTTTTAAAAGATCTTTAATAAACACACTTGTCCATCAGTCAATACAATTTCTATATCATGCTATGTTACACAGAAAATTAATCCCCCAAAAAACGCCCAAAAAAAAGCTGTCCATCATGAACTGAACAGAGGACATTCTCCAGGGACCAGAGGGTCCTGAAACCTTCCACATCCCCATTCCCCATAAAAAACTGAAAGTCCAGCCTGATTCTGGCTTTAAGTAGCCTCACAAATAAAATTTTGACATCAACATCACTCTCAACATTCTCAAGTTTTCTTCTCCGGCTTACATAGATAGCCAACTTTGCCTGCCCTAAAACAAAGTTCAGTAGTTGACACTTCTGCTTAAAACGACGATTGTACATAAAACCACAAATGAAAACCTGCTTAGAGAAAACTTCCTTAAAAATATGAAAAAGTTCTGTGAGAAGTTCAAAGAGGCCACTCAGGCGCTGACATTCAATAAAACAATGAAAAACAGTCTCCCTAGAGGAACAAAAAAGACACTGATCACTGACACTGCTGTTAATCACAGAAACAAAAGCATTGACTGCTATAATACCATGCAAGACCCTCCACTGTAAGTCTCCATGCCTCTTAGGGAGAGGGGCTTTATAAAGAGCCCTCCAGGCAGGCCGATGCCCTTTTCCTAGTTTAAAATAGGCTCTCCAAGGAGTGTCCACACAGGTGTTCAATCTGTCCTTGTTGAGTGCCATCACCACCAGTCTGTAGAGTGCCTTACCACTGGCTCCTCCAAAGTCCACACCAGTGGGAGCACAGAATGCCAGTAAGGAGCAAGGAGCGACATCAAAGTCCATATAGAGCGTGAGAGAGGGAAAGGGGTCCGTGCTTTCCGGCTGCAGCGTGCCATTGCTAAAGTCCAAGAGTAGGGAGTGCTCAAGTCCATGAAGCTCCTGTTTCCAGTGTGCAAGAAGACCATCGATGAAACGATTCGACCTGACACCAAGATGAGCTGCTAAAGCTGAGGCGTTGTTGAGGCCAGGACCAGCCAGTTCCACCACTTGCTTCAGAGTGAGAACGTTCCTGGAACACAGCCTATCAAGGAAGGTCCTTCCAACTCCCGGCAGGACACCAAGGCGACCACCAAAAACCAGCAGCTCCCTCAACAACCAGTAGAGGGAATCGCATGGCCCTCTTTGTTTTTTAAAAAGAGTCCACACTGAAAAGAGACTGCGGTAAAAACTGGGTAAAGACAGTGCATTAGAGTTCTTAAAATCCATTAAAAACACAGGGAGGTCTAGCCCAAGCCCAAGGACTCTCTGTAAAATAACACAGGCCAAAGGGCTCCATACCAGGTCCTGGGGGCCCGTCAGCAGTCTCTGTATGAAAGTCAGTCTAAAAGCAGCACCTCTACTAGCTAAATGAATCACTCCTTGCCCCCCCTCCTCTTTGGGAAGAAATAACAGGGCTTGAGGAACCCAGTGGAGTCCACCCCCCCAAAAAAAGTCCACCAAAACAGACTGAATTTTGGACAACAAACCAGCAGGGGGGTCCATGCACATGAGGCGGTGCCACAGGGATGAGGAAACAAGATTATTTAAAATGAGCACTCTTCCTCTAAAAGATATTCTTGGCATTAGCCACTTCCACTTGTTTAGTCTCCCGTTAATTTTCTCTATGACCCCATCCCAATTTTTTTGCTCAAACTGCTGATTTCCAATAAAGACACCAAGAAACTTAAAACCTCCTTTTTTCCAAATCAACCCACCAGGCAGCGTAAGCTGATTTTCTAGTTTCTCCCCCACCATCAGAGCCTCGCTTTTTCCCCAGTTTATTTTTGCAGAGGAAAATTGGCCAAAAAGATTGACACTCCTAACCAGAACGTCAATGTCACTCTGCTTATTTAGCAGAATGACTACATCATCTGCATAGGCCGACAGCTTGAACGTGGTGTCACAGCCAGGAAAAGTAACTCCTGATAGATCCCTTCTCAGGCAGTGAAGCAAAGGCTCTATGGCGAGGGAGTACAGCATCCCTGAGAGAGGGCAGCCCTGCCGAACCCCCCTCTGGACTTTTAAAGGGGCAGACAGGCCCCCATTTATCTTCAGCACACTCTCAATGTCACTGTACAAGACCCGTATCCTGGCTATGAAGCCTGGGCTGAACCCAAAAGCTGTTAAAACTGTCCATAAATATTGGTGTTCAACCCGATCAAACGCCTTTTCCTGGTCAATTGAAATCAAACCAGTTTCTACCGCCAATGAACCAGAGACCTCCAAAATATCCCGAATTAAAGTGACGTTGTCACTAATCAGCCTGCCAGGCACACAGTAAGTCTGGTCTACATGAATGAGCTCGCTCATCACCTTTCTCAGTCTTCGGGCCAGAGCTTTTGAGAGAATCTTATAGTCTGTGCAGAGCAGAGAGACTGGCCTCCAGTTCTTTAGGCTCTGGAGGTCCCCCTTTTTCGGCAACAGTGTGATGATGGCCCTCCTGCAGGTCGTGGGTAGGGTCCCCCTTTCCAAGCTATCTTGGAGAACCTCCAGCAGGTCTGGACCAAGCAGGGGCCAGAATTCCTTAAAAAAGTCCACAGAGAGACCATCTATGCCTGGTGATTTTCCATTCTGGAGGCTCATTAGCGCCGTATGCAGCTCAGACAGAGACAGTGGAGCATCCAAGCCGGCAACAAGGTCCTCTGAGAGCACTGGAAGACCATCAAGGAAAACCTGGCCCAGTGACGTGTCCTCCCTCCACTCTGCTCTAAACAATTCACTGTAAAAGCTAGCAGCGTGTTTCCTGATCTCTGCTGCTGTGAAGATTGTTCTCCCGTCATCGCCCAACAAGGAATGAATGAGCTTTCTCTGTCCATTTTTCCCCTCCAGTCCAAAAAAGTACTGGGAGGGCGAGTCCATCAGAGCTACATCCATGTAGCGTGAGCGGACCAGAGCACCCTGTGCGGTGACCCCTAGCAAGCTAGCCAAGGCTGACCTTTTTGACTTAAGAGCCTCTAAGTGCTCCTGTTTTCCGGTAGAACTGAGTAACTCCTCTAGCTCTACCACCTCAGTCTCCAGAACTTTCAAGGATTGGGTCAAGCTACGAGTGACATTTTGAGTGTACTGTTGGCAGAATTGTTTTATCTGTGCCTTACCAAAATCCCACCACATTTGGAGAGAACTAAAAGAAGATTTTTGTTCCCTGTGTGACTTCCATACATCATGAAAAACTCCCTTAAAAAACACATCATTTAAAAGTGTATTATTAAAATGCCAAAAAGCACTCTTACACTTTACATTTTCAATGAAAACAGAACAAATCAGCAGGCAGTGATCAGTGAAACCAACAGGACAGATACAACTATTTTTAAAAACACTCATTTGGTGTTTAAAACCATAGAAACGGTCTAACCTAGCCATAGATAAGAGGTTATCCTTAGCATGGCTCCAGGTGTACTGCCTCTGGTCCCCATGATGTGATCTCCACACATCGGCCATTTCATGTGCCTTCACTAGTTCCCTCAGCCTATTGGCAGAAGCAGGGTGAGGTTCCTGATGGTTCCTGTCCAGTCTGTGGTTTAATGTACAGTTAAAATCACCCCCCAGAAATAAAAAACTATTTGGATTACAGGATCTAACCGTATCTGATAGCATATTAAAGACCCTGATCCTTTCTGCTCTCTCGGTTGGCACATACACGTTTATAAGAACCAAGTTTACGTTTTCAAACTGTACCTTTAGCAAGAGTACATGTCCTTTCACCACCTCTTCTACCTCATAAGAGACAGGCACACAACCCCTAGAGAAAAGTACAGCCACCCCTCCACTATTATTGGATTTGTGGCTAAAAAAAATGCAGCCATCCCACTCTTTTCTCCACTGGCACTCAATGTCTACAGTGCTGTGAGTCTCCTGGACCATCAGCACGTCAAGTGCCTTTAAATTAAAAAGCCTGTATAAAGAGGCCCTTTTTACATCATCCCTGGCCCCGTTTATATTAAGAGTGCCAATTCTAAGGTGGGGCATTAAAAAGGATAAAAATAAGGTACAGTAAAAAAACACACACATAGCATAAAAGGGAAGAAACAAACTAAGAGTCAACATGACTGTGAGTAATTTGTGATTTCAGTTTGACAACCAGTTTCTTTAAACGAAAAATTTCCTGATCAGTAAAAGTCTCATTCCCATCATTCAGTTTCATCAGCTTGCGAGCTGATGCCACAAATAACTCCAGATCTGGAAAGTAATTTTCCACTTTCACAGCTCTGCTCCCCTTGGTCACCTGGAGAAATTGCCTAATTTTGGTAAAACAATAGGAGCTTTGCTCCTCCTGCGTCTGCATCATTTCAGACTCAGCCCCACTTTTGTCAGAGACGCTCTCATCTAGTAAATCTAACTTCACAACCCTACTAGATTTAGCAGAGCTCTGCAAGTTTTCAGCACTTTTTCTTTTTTGTGCAGCTTTAAAAGGATCCTCTTCAACAAAGCTACATTCCTGCATTTCTTCGTGAACTGCAACGTTCGTCATGCAGTGTTTGCTCTGTGTGTCCGCTACAGCCTCAAACCGCTCCTCCCCCGCCTGCAAAGTCTGTTCATTCACGTTCCTTCGTTTAACTGCACTCTTACTTACACCCTCCGCCTCTTTACTCCGGGTGACAGGCTCATCACAATGATCACAGCTGCCGCCAGACAGAAATTTTCCACCATCAATGTTTGGGGGGGCAACTACCGCGCCCGCTGCGGCTACCTCAGCAGAGGCGGCCGCGGCCGCCCCAGCACAAGCGGACGCGGACGCGGACGCGGACGCGGACGCGGACGCGGACGCGGACGCGGACGCGGACACCCCCGCAGAAGTAGAAGCGGACGCGGCCGCGATTGCGGCCGCGACCGCCCCAGCAGAAGCGGGCGCCACAGCGGCATCCGCCGCACCACATGTAGCGCTACCCTCCGGACCACCAGAAACAGCGGCGTCACCTTTCTTACCGCCAGTGCTCTTTGTGTTCGCCTTTTCAGGACATGACCTAATAAGATGGTCTTCTGCGCCACACGCAAAACACTTCATGGTTTCAGATGTTGCAAACACCAAGTAGCTAAAGCCGTCAATCCTGAAATTAAAAGACGCGTTCAGTTCAGCAGAGCTGTCTTTCAACACCATGAAACACTGCCTCCTATGACATACAACATGCTTCAGCAGGGGTGATTTACTACCCAGAGAGACCATTCTGATAGGGGACACAACCTGGCCAAAACGGGACAACTCTCTAATCAGCTGATCATTTTTAACGAAAGGAGGAGCGTTTGAGATGGTGATCCTCCTAGACGGGTTCGCCAGCGGTAAAACGGGAGTAAAAGTGTCACCTATGACCACTCCCTGTGCCACCACCTGATCAGCTTTTTCAGTCGAATCCAGAAAGATCACAATTGCGCTGTTCATCCTCGATGTTGATTTTATGCTGCCATGCCCAACCACCTGTCCTACAGCGAGGCTGGCCTCCTCCACAGAACAGGGAACTGTCGGGAGGATTCTCACGCCATGACGCCGGGTTAAGCGCTCAAACTCCACACCACCATCAATCACCGGCATGATGCCGGCCGGGAAAAACCGGCAGCAGAAGCTACCGTTCCCCGACACACTCACTCCAACACTCACACCCCAACACACCCACACTCAACCCACTATATTAAACACACACACCTCAAACACACAAGATAGAGAAAAAGTTAGAAAATACAAAGTTTAACGTACTCACTCGACACCACTCCACACCCCTGCTCCCACAAACGCCCACGCATGCGCACGAGAGAGAGAGAGAGAGAGAGAGAGAGAGAGAGAGAGAGAGAGAGAGAGAGAGAGAGAGAGAGAGAGAGAGATTTTGATTTTTAAAAGATCTTTAATAAACACACTTGTCCATCAGTCAATACAATTTCTATATCATGCTATGTTACACAGAAAATTAATCCCCCAAAAAACGCCCCAAAAAAAGCTGTCCATCATGAACTGAACAGAGGACATTCTCCAGGGACCAGAGGGTCCTGAAACCTTCCACATCCCCATTCCCCATAAAAAACTGAAAGTCCAGCCTGATTCTGGCTTTAAGTAGCCTCACAAATAAAATTTTGACATCAACATCATTCTCAACATTTTCAAGTTTTCTTCTCCGGCTTACATAGATAGCCAACTTTGCCTGTCCTAAAACAAAGTTCAGTAGTTGACACTTCTGCTTAAAACGACGATTGTACATAAAACCACAAATGAAAACCTGCTTAGAGAAAACTTCCTTAAAAATATGAAAAAGTTTTGTGAGAAGTTCAAAGAGGCCACTCAGGCGCTGACATTCAATAAAACAATGAAAAACAGTCTCCCTAGAGGAACAAAAAACACACTGATCACTGACACTGCTGTTAATCACAGAAACAAAAGCATTGACAGCTATAATACCATGCAGGACCCTCCACTGTAAGTCTCCATGTCTCTTAGGGAGAGGGGCTTTGTAAAGAGCCCTCCAGGCAGGCCGATGCCCTTTTCCTAGTTTAAAATAGGCTCCCCAAGGAGTGTCCACACAGGTGTTCAATCGGTCCTTGTTGAGTGCCATCACCACCAGTCTGTAGAGTGCCTTACCACTGGCTCCTCCAAAGTCCACACCAGTGGGAGCACAGAATGCCAGTAAGGAGCAAGGAGCGACGTCAAAGTCCATATAGAGCGTGAGAGAGGGAAAGGGGTCAGTGCTTTCTGGCTGCAGCGTGCCATTGCTAAAGTCCAAGAGTAGGGAGTGCTCAAGTCCATGAAGCTCCTGTTTCCAGTGTGCAAGAAGACCATCGATGAAACGATTTGACCTGACACCAAGATGAGCTGCTAAAGCTGAGGCGTTGTTGAGGCCAGGACCAGCCAGTTCCACCACTTGCTTCAGAGTGAGAATGTTCCTGGAACACAGCCTATCAAGGAAGGTCCTTCCAACTCCCGGCAGGACACCAAGGCGACCACCAAAAACCAGCGGCTCCCTCAACAACCAGTAGAGGGAATCGCATGGCCCTCTTTGTTTTTTAAAAAGAGTCCACACTGAAAAGAGACTGCGGTAAAAACTGGGTAAAGACAGTGCATTAGAGTTCTTAAAATCCATTAAAAACACAGGGAGGTCTAGCCCAAGCCCAAGGACTCTCTGTAAAATAACACAGGCCAAAGGCCTCCATACCAGGTCCTGGGGGCCCGTCAGCAGTCTCTGTATGAAAGTCAGTCTAAAAGCAGCACCTCTACTAGCTAAATGAATCACTCCTTGCCCCCCCTCCTCTTTGGGAAGAAATAACAGGGCTTGAGGAACCCAGTGGAGTCCACCCCCCCCAAAAAAGTCCACCAAAACAGACTGAATTTTAGACAACAAACCAGCAGGGGGGGGCATGCACATGAGGCGGTGCCACAGGGATGAGGAAACAAGATTATTTAAAATGAGCACTCTTCCTCTAAAAGATATTCTTGGCATTAGCCACTTCCACTTGTTTAGTCTCCCGTTAATCTTCTCTATGACCCCATCCCATTTTTTTTGCTCAAACTGCTGATTTCCAAATAAAGACGCCAAGATACTTAAAACCTCCTTTTTTCCAAATCAACCCACCCGGCAGCGTAAGCTGATTTTCTAGTTTCTCCCCCACCATCAGAGCCTCGCTTTTTCCCCAGTTTATCTTTGCAGAGGAAAGTTGGCCAAAAAGATTGACACTCCTAACCAGAACGTCAATGTCACTCTGCTTGTTTAGCAGAATGACTACATCATCTGCATAGGCCGACAGCTTGAACGTGGTGTCACAGCCAGGAAAAGTAACTCCTGATAGATCCCTTCTCAGGCAGTGAAGCAAAGGCTCTATGGCGAGGGAGTACAGCATCCCTGAGAGAGGGCAGCCCTGCCGAACCCCCCTCTGGACTTTTAAAGGGGCAGACAGGCCCCCATTTATCTTCAGCACACTCTCAATGTCACTGTACAAGACCCGTATCCTGGCTATGAAGCCTGGGCTGAACCCAAAAGCTGTTAAAACTGTCCATAAATATTGGTGTTCAACCCGATCAAACGCCTTTTCCTGGTCAATTGAAATCAAACCAGTTTCTACCGCCAATGAACCAGAGACCTCCAAAATATCCCGAATTAAAGTGACGTTGTCACTAATCAGCCTGCCAGACACACAGTAAGTCTGGTCTACATGAATGAGCTCGCTCATCACCTTTCTCAGTCTTCGGGCCAAAGCTTTTGAGAGAATCTTGTAGTCTGTGCAGAGCAGAGAGACTGGCCTCCAGTTCTTTAGGCTCTGGAGGTCCCCCTTTTTCGGCAACAGTGTGATGATGGTCCTCCTGCAGGTCGTGGGTAGGGTCCCCCTTTCCAAGCTATCTTGGAGAACCTCCAGCAGGTCTGGACCAAGCAGGGGCCAGAATTCCTTAAAAAAGTCCACAGAGAGACCATCTATGCCTGGTGATTTTCCATTCTGGAGGCTCATTAGCGCCGTATGCAGCTCAGACAGAGACAGTGGAGCATCCAAGCCGGCAACAAGGTCCTCTGAGAGCACTGGAAGACCATCAAGGAAAACCTGGCCCAGTGCCGTGTCCTCCCTCCACTCTGCTCTAAACAATTTACTGTAAAAGCTAGCAGCGTGTTTCCTGATCTCTGCTGCTGTGGAGATTGTTCTCCCGTCATCGCCCAACAAGGAGTGAATGAGCTTTCTCTGTCCATTTTTCCCCTCCAGTCCAAAAAAGTACTGGGAGGGCGAGTCCATCAGAGCTACATCCATGTAGCGTGAGCGGACCAGAGCACCCTGTGCGGTGACCCCTAGCAAGCTAGCCAAGGCTGACCTTTTTGACTTGAGAGCCTCTAAGTGCTCCTGTTTTCCTGTAGAACTGAGCAACTCCTCTAGTTCTACCACCTCAGTCTCCAGAACTTTCAAGGATTGGGTCAAGCTACGAGTGACATTTTGAGTGTACTGTTGGCAGAGTTGTTTTATCTGGGCCTTACCAAAATCCCACCACAATTGGAGAGAACTAAAAGAGGGTTTTTGTTCCCTGTGTGACTTCCAAACATCATGAAAAACCTCTTTAAAAAACACATCATTTAAAAGTGTATTGTTAAAATGCCAAAAAGCACTCTTACACTTTACATTTTCAATAAACACAGAACAAAACAGCAGGCAGTGATCAGTGAAACCAACAGGACAGATACAACTATTTTTAAAAACACTCATTTGATGTTTAAAACCATAAAAACGGTCTAACCTAGCCATAGATAAAAGGTTATCTTTGACATGGCTCCAGGTGTACTGCCTCTGGTCCCCATGATGTGATCTCCACACATCGGCCATTTCATGTGTTTTCACCAGTTCTCTCAGCCTATTGGCAGAAGCAGGGTGAGGCTCCTGATGGTTCCTGTCTAGTCTGTGGTTTAATGTACAGTTAAAATCACCCCCCAGAAATAAAAAACTATTTGGATCACAGGACTTAACCGTATCCGAAAGCACGTCAAAGACCCTGATCCTCTCTGCTCTCTGTGTTGGCACATACACGTTTATAAAAACGAAGTTCACGTTTTCAAACTGTACCTTTAATAAGAGGAAATGACCTCTCACCACCTCTTCTACCTCATAAGAGACAGGCACACAACCCCTAGAGAAAAGTACAGCCACCCCCCCACTGCTACTGGATTTGTGGCTAAAAAAAATGCAGCCATCCCACTCTTTTCTCCAATGGCTCTCAATGTCCACAGTGCTGTGAGTCTCCTGGACCATCAGCACGTCAAGTTTCTTTAAATTAAAAAGCTTGTATAAAGAGGCCCTTTTTACATCATCCCTGGCCCCATTAATATTAAGAGTGCCAATTCTAAGGTGGGGCATTAAAAAGGATAAAAATAGGGTACAGTAAAAAAACACACACATAGCATAAAAGGGAAGAAACAAACTAAGAGTCAACATGACTGTTAGTAATTTGTGATTTCAGTTTGACAACCAGTTTCTTTAAACGAAAAATTTCCTGATCAGTAAAAGTCTCATTCCCATCATTCAGTTTCATCAGCTTGCGAGCTGATGCCACAAATAACTCCAGATCTGGAAAGTAATTTTCCACTTTCACAGCTCTGCTCCCCTTGGTCACCTGGAGAAATTGCCTAATTTTGGAAAAACAATAGGAGCTTTGCTCCTCCTGCGTCTGCGTCTGCATCATTTCAGACTCAGCTCCACTTTCGTCAGAGACGCTCTCATCTAGTAAATCTAACTTCCCAACCCTACTAGATTTAGCAGAGCTCTGTAAGTTTTCAGCACTTTTTCTTTTTTGTGCAGCTTTAAAAGGATCCTCTTCAGCAAAACTACATTCCTGCATTTCTTCATGAACTGCAACGTTTGTCATGCAGTGTTTGCTCTGTGTGTCCCCTACAGCCTCAAACCGCTCCTCCCCCGCCTGCAAAGTCTGTTCATTTACGTTCCTTCGTTTAACTGCACTTTTACTTACACCCTCCACCTGTTTACCCCGGGCGACAGGCTCGTCACAATGATCAGAGCTGCCGCCAGACAGAAATTCCCCACCATCACTGTTTGGGGGGGGCAACTACCGCGCCCGCCGCGGCCACCCCAGCAGAGGCGGCCGCGGCCGCCCCAGCACAAGCGGACGCGGACGCGGACGCGGACGCGGACGCGGACGCGGACGCGGACGCCCCCGCAGAAGTAGAAGCGGACGCGGACGCGGATGCGGACGCGGCCGCAGTCGCGGCCGCGACTGCCCCAGCAGAAGCGGGCGCCGCAGCGGCATCCGCCGCACCACATGTAGCGCTACCCTCCGGACCACCAGAAACAGCGGCGTCACCTTTCTTACCGCCAGTGCTCTTTGTGTTCGCCTTTTCAGGACATGACCTATTAAGATGGCCTTCTGCGCCACACGCAAAACACTTCATGGTTTCAGATGTTGCAAACACCAAGTAGCTAAAGCCGTCAATCCTGAAATTAAAAGACGCATTCAGTTCAGCAGAGCTGTCTTTCAACACCATGAAACACTGCCTCCTATGACATACAACATGCTTCAGCAGGGGTGATTTACTACCCAGAGAGACCATTCTGATAGGGGACACAACCTGGCCAAAACGGGACAACTCTCTAATCAGCTGATCATTTTTAACGAAAGGAGGAGCGTTTGAGATGGTGATCCTCCTAGACGGGTTCGCCAGCGGTAAAACGGGAGTAAAAGTGTCACCTATGACCACTCCCTGTGCCACCACCTGATCAGCTTTTTCAGTCGAATCCAGAAAGATGACAATTGCGCTGTTCATCCTCGATGCTGATTTTATGCTGCCATGCCCAACCACCTGTCCTACAGTGAGGCTGGCCTCCTCCACAGAACAGGGAACTGTCGGGAGGATTCTCACACCATGACGCCGGGTTAAGCGCTCAAACTCCACACCACCATCAATCACCGGCATGATGCCGGCCGGGAAAAACCGGCAGCAGAAGCTACCGTTCCCCAACACACTCACTCCAACACTCACACCCCAGCACACACACACTCAACCCACTATATTAAACACACACACCTCAAACACACAAGATAGAGAAAAAGTTAGAAAATACAAAGTTTAAAGTACTCACTCGACACCACTCCACACCCCTGCTCCCACAAACGCCCACGCATGCGCACGAGAGAGAGAGAGAGAGAGAGAGAGAGAGAGAGAGAGAGAGAGAGAGAGAGAGAAAGAGTTTTGAGGTTTAAAAAATGCGTTTATTGCACAATTCAAGAAAATGTAAGAGCGAGGGAGCGTGTGAGAGAGAGGTTTAAAAAATCCCTTTATTGTACCATTCAAAAATGTAAGATCAACAATACCATCATTCCACCAAGTGTCTCACATTTCAAAAGTGCAAACATAACTCATCCCCCTCTCCCACAGAACACAAAATATTCCCTACAGTCCGTCTATTGGTGAATACCTCCAAATTGTCCACCATTTTATAGTAAGAGTACTCCACCTGGAGTCTGACTTTTAACAAGGCCTTGACAACAAACACAGGATCCACATTGCCAGTGTTAGTAGTCCGATTTTTCTTGTCAGCCAGATGGCAAGTTTAGCCGTACCAGATAGGAAGTTTATCAAAGTGTGCACAGACTTCTTTGCCACTTTATACCTTGGGCCGTAAATAAACAAACCAAAAGAAAAACATTCACCAAAATTATGAAACCACACTTTCAGAAGATCAAAGAGGCCAGATAGATAAAAACACTTAACAAGCAAATGCTCCAGGGTCTCAACTTGGGAACAAAACAAACATTCCTCCCCAACACTAGGATCCAGGTGTGCTCTGTATTTATTCGTAGCTATCGCCCCATGCACAATCCTCCACTGGAGATCTGCTGTCCGTTTCTCAACTGGGAGCTTGTACATGGACCGCCAGCTGCCTTTCGGGGAGAACACTGGCCCCAAAGACCCCTCCCACTTCGACTCCTTCACCTCCGTCAGAGAGCGCAGATTCAGAACCTTCACACAGATTTGATACACTGTCTTCTTCCCTACAAACTGGAACTTGCCCAGACGAGGAGTTCTGAAGGACAGCAGGTGATCCTCTCCCTCCTGCCACTCTCCCACAGCTGGACTTATGGAAAGGGCCAGAAAGGCGGACACAGTGTCCTCATCCTATTGATTGGAAAGAGTACGGTTTTTCGCAAAGGCCCTAAGTGGTTGTGGCAGGGCAGCACACACTTCCTTCACCACCCTATGCACCAGTCTGACAGATGTAATGTTGGCACTCGGCCCCAGCATTTCGATCGACGTGGTTGACATCCTCATGAGATGACCAAGCATGGTACAGCCTGCCTCTCGTAAATGAGTTTGCAGACTAACAGATTGCAGCACTTGAGTGTCCATGAATTGATTGAAAAACAGTGGTTCCTTGAACAGCCAAATGCTTGGTGTCTCCTCAGGAATGCGGGCTATGGTGAAGACTTGCCATGCATGCAAGACAGATATATAAAAAGCAGAAAGCCCAATAAAGTCCACCTCCCCGGATTTCACGAGGAAAAGCTGCTTGTCATAGCCCAAGCGGCCAATTCTCCTCAGGAGCAGTTTTGCAGTGTCCATCCAGCAGGGGCCACATCCATAAAGGAGCCGTTGCGCAGTCTGGAGCCTAAAACAGGTGATCTTGAACTGTATGTCCACCAGACCCTGTCCTCCCTCGGCAACAGGCAGGTAGAGAACAGCCGCACAAACCCAATGTCGACCAGACCAAAAGAAATCCACGATGATCTTCTGAATCTCCTCAACCAGGCTCCTGGGTGGTGTCAAAGCAATAAGCATGTGCCAAAGAGCCGAAGCGACCAGATTATTGGCAACAAGCACTCTTTCCCTATAAGACAGCTGTGGTAGCAACCATTTCCATCTAGAAAAGCGAGCACACACCTTCTCCTTAATTCCCTCCCAGTTCTTGCATTTAAAGTCCTCAGAACCCAAAAATACCCTCAACACTTTGAGACCGGCTGTGCCCCACAGAAGACCCCCAGGTATATGAGGAATGTCCTGATGTGACCACTGCCCCACCAATAAACCCTCACTCTTGGCCCAGTTTACCCGTGCAGAAGATGCTTTTTCATAAATAGATAAAGTGTCCACCAAACGTCGTACATCCCTGGGGGATGTGATGAAAATGTTGACGTTGTCTGCATAAGCAGACAAAACGATTGGACGATAACTACTGGAGGGCCACGGCAGAATCAAACCACCCAGCTGAGTGTGCAACCTGCACAGCAAAGGCTCAATAGCCAAGCTATGCAGTTGACCTGAGATTGGACAACCCTGCCTTATTCCCCGACGTACAGGGATTGGCCGACTCAGCCCTGACCCCATCTTTACCAAACACTCAGCTCCAGTATTTTGCAGATTGACCCACCTCAAAAACATATTGCCAAAACCAAACCCCTTCAATCTGGAAAACAAATAAGAATGGTCAACCCTATCAAAAGCCTTTTCTTGGTCCAAAGACATAATACCGAACTCTAAATCATAACATTTACTGAGATGAAGAACGTCACGTACAAGAAAAATATTGTCCATAATGGCTCGGTCAGGAATACAATATGTTTGATCTCTATCTATGATGAAAACCAATACATTTTTCAGTCTATTTGACAGGGCTTTAGAAAGCACCTTGTAGTCCGTGCAAAGAAGAGCCACAGGCCTCCTGTTTTTAAGCAAGGCCAAGTCCACTTCCTTAGGCAGCAGAGATAGTTCTGCACGCCGGCAGAAGACAGGTAAAGATCCATTTCTGTAACAGGCAATTAGAACGTCATAAAAGTCTGATCCAATAATATCCCAAAAATGCTTAAAAAAGTCAGAAGAAAGACCGTCAATTCCAGGTGCACGTCCCAGAGCCATTTTATTAACTGCTACAATTAACTCATCCAAAGTCAGTTCACAGTCCAGAGCAGCCCTGTCCTCTGGGCTGAGCATGGGAAGACCTTCAAAGAGTTGGTTTTGAGATTCAATGCAACATGGTCCTGCACCAAACAGGGCCCTGTAAAAATCCACTGCATGGCACCGCATCTCAGATGGATTTGTAGTCATTTGATCATCTGGGAGTTTTAAGCAAGTCATCAACTTCTTTTTTGCAGCAGACTTCTCCAGATTGAAGAAAAAAGATGTTGGGGCATCCATGTCCTGCAGGTGAGTAAACCGTAACCTAACCAGTGCCCCCCTTCACTCTTTCCTGCAGGAAAGAGCTCAGGGCTGATCTCTTCTCCTGCAACAAAGGACCCGCGGTAGATTCCTGATCCCTAACCAAACTGGCCTCCTTCCCTGTTCCAGGGAACTAAAACGAGGGAACTAAAACAGCCTGCCTCCCTTAAACAAGTTCGCAGACTAACAGACTGCAGCACTTGAGTGTCCATGAATTGATTGAAAAAAAAGTGTTTCCTTGAACAGCCACATGCCTAGTGTCTCCTCAGGAATGTGGGCTACGGTGAAGACTCGCCATGCATGCAAGACAGATGTATAAAAAGCAGAAAGTCCAGTAAAGTCCACCTCCCCGGATCTCACAAGGAAAGGCTGCTTATCATAGCCCAAGCGGCCAACTCTCGTCAGGAGCAGTTTAGCAGTGTCCATTCGGCAGGGACCACATCCATAAAGGAGCCTTTGCGCAGTCTGAATCTCACAACTGAACTTCCTAAATACAGACAGCATAGTAAATGTCCCACCAGGGACTCAAATACACTCGACCACTGCTACACAGTTTTAAGAAATGCTTATCATGCTGTCCCCCGTGCAGCTCTGGGATTTTCTGACCACTGTCTGCTTCATCTTATTCCAACATATAGACAGAAACTAAAAACTTCCAAGTCTATAGTTAGGACTGTGAGGAAATGGACTGAGGAATCAAAGCTGGAGTTACAAGCCTGCTTTGATTGTACAGATTGGAGTGTTTTTGAAGATGCAGCCACTAACCTACATGAACTCACTGACTCTGTGACATCATACATCAGTTTTTGTGAGGACAAGTGTGTGCAGACCAAGACTTTCTGCACATACAACAACAATAAACCCTGGTTCACTCCTAAACTCAAGCAGCTACGTCAGACCAAGGAGGAGGCCTACAGGACTGGTGACTGGATTCTGTACAAGCGGGCCAGAAACATGCTGACGAAGGAGACCAGGCTTGTTAAGAGGAGCTACGGTGAGAAGCTACAACGAAGCTTCTCAGCCAACAATTCTGCTTCCGTTTGGAGAGGCCTGCAGAATGTCACCAACTACAGGAGACCATCCCCCCATCCTGTGGAAAACCTCCAGCTGGCTAATGACCTCAACAGCTTTTATTGTAGGTTTGAAAAGAACCTGCAGTTCTCACCTCCCACCCAAACAATAGGACTATCTGAAGCCCCAGAAACTCCATTCTCCCTCCACTTTGACCTCCCACCAGTACTAATGATCTGCGAAGAGGAGGTGCGCCAAGTCTTTCGGGGACAAAAGATCAAGAAGGTTGCAGGTCCCAATGGTGTATCTCCATCCTGCCTGAGAGTCTGCTCCAAGGAGCTGGCCCTCATCTTCACCCGGATCTTTAATAGATCACTGGAGCTGTGTGAAGTGCCTTCCTGCTTCAAACGCTCCACCATCATTCCAGTTCCCAAGAAACCCTCTGTTACAGGATTAAATGACTACAAACCTGTCGCTTTGACCTCTGTGGTCATGAAATTCTTTGAGAGATTGGTGCTAAAACACCTGAAGGACGTCACAGGCCTCCTGATGGACCCACTGCAGTTTGCCTACCGGTCAAACAGGTCAGTGGACGATGCAGTGAACATGGGTCTACATTACATCCTGCAACACCTCGACTCCCCAGGGACGTATGTCAGGATCCTGTTTGTCGACTTCAGCTAGGCGTTCAACACCATCATCCCAAGCATCCTTTATCAGAAACTTCTCCAGCTCAGGGTGCCCCCTCCCACATGCCAGTGGATCTCCAGCTTTCTGACTGACAGGTGGCAACAGGTGAAGCTAGGGAGTATTACATCCAGCTCCCGAACAATTAGTACTGGCGCCCCCCAGGGGTGTGTCATTTCCCCACTGCTCTTCTCCCTCTACTCCAACGATTGCACCTCAGAGGACCCTTCAGTGAAGCTCCTGAAGTTTGTGGACGACACCACAGTCATCGGTTTGATCCGGGATGGTGATGAGTCTGCATACAGGCGGGAGGTGGTGCAGCTGATCCTCTGGTGCGGCCGGAACCATCTGCAACTTAACCCAGCCAAAACGGTGGAGATGATTGTGGATTTCAGGCGACACCCTCCTTCATTCCCCCCACTCACCATTCTCAACAGTACAGTGTCCACTATGGACTCCTTCAAGTTCCTGGGTACCACAATCTCCCGGAACCTGAAGTGGTCCTCTCACATAGACACTGTCTGGAAAAAAGCCCAGCAGAGGTTGTTTTTTCTGCATCAGCTCAAGAAGTTTGATTTGCCTCAGGAGCTGCTGGTTGTCTTCTACAACGCCATCATCCAATCTGTCCTCTGCTTTTCCATCACTGTCTGGTTTGGATCTGCCACTAAACAGGACAAGACCAGACTGCAGCGGATCATCAAGTTTGCGTAGAGGATCATCGGTACCGACCTCCCCTCCATTGAGAACCTATATCGGTCCAGTACCAGGAAACGGGTGGGAAACATCTCTGCTGACCTGTTACACCCCGGCCACAGTCTGTTTGAACTTCTACCTTCTGGTCGACGTTACAGATCACTGAAGGTCAAAACCACCCGTCATAGGAACAGTTTCTTTCCCCAAGCCATTACTCTGTTGAACTCTTAACAGTCACCTAGACCTGCCTGCTGCTATACTTATGACTTTTTTTTCATTCTTACACTGCGCATAACTCTCACTGTTGTCACTGAAGTCTTATTTAGATCTCACACCTGAACAAATGAGAGCAAGTTTAGTTTAGCCAAGTCAAATTCCTTGTATGTGTTGCATACTTGGCCAATAAAGCTGATTCTGATTCTGAAGCCTAAAACAGGTGATCTTGGACTGTATGTCCACCAGCCCCTGTCCTCCCTCGGCAACAGGCAGGTAGAGAACAGCCGCATGAACCCAATGCCGACCAGACCAAAAGATATCCACGATGATCTTCTGAACCTCCTCAACCAGGCTCCTGGGCAGTGTCAAAGCAATCAGCCTATGCCAAAGAGCCGAAGCGACCAGATCATTGGTGACCAGAACTCTTCCCCTATATGACAGCTGTGGTAGCAACCATTTCCATTTAGAAAAGCGGGTACACACCTTCTCCTTAATTCCCTCCCAGTTCTTGCGTTCAAAGCCCTCAGAACCCCCAAATACCCCCAACACTTTAAGACCGGCTTTCCCCTAAAGAAGACCTCCAGGTAGATGAGGAATGTCCTGATGTGACCACTGCCCCACCAATAAACCCTCACTCTTGCCCCAGTTTACCCGTGCAGAAGATGCTTTATCATAAATCGATAAAGTGTCCACCAAACGCTGTACATCCCTACGGGATGTGATGAAAATGTTGACGTCATCTGCATAAGCAGGTAAGACGAGTGGACGACAACTAGTGGAGGGCCCCGGCAGAACTGAGACAAGATGGCTGACACCGGAGTGAGGAGTGGTTTGATGGGCTCCACTTCTAGCCACTTTTTGCATATCTACTTCTTCTTATTGTCTTTGTGTGTCTGGACTTGCAACAAGACGGATTTTCCGGCCAACTCAATTAAAGGTGAATCTATGAAGTTTTATTTATATGGATATGGACATGGTTATTTCACCCTGTACTCTATCTGGTCTTCAAAAGGCCTGAGAAAAATTATCCAAAATAAGGCAAACATGGCTGTTAAGCAAATAACACAATATGGCAGAGGCGATACAGTTAAAGTACTGTTAGTACTGCTACTTCTGGCAGGGGATATTCACCTTAACCCTTGACCTGCCACTATTAAACAGCAGACCACTGGGTTAGCACAAACATCTGAACCGGCGGACTGGATGTTGCTATCAACGGCCCGGATAACACCCAGCCCGGATAACACCTGAACCAATTCAATTCAATTCAATTCAATTCAATTCAACTTTATTTATATAGCGCCATTTCACAACAACAGTCATCTCATAGCACTATCAATATATATATATATATATATATATATATATATATATATATATACATATACACACAGTGCAGAGCATTGTAGCTAGATGGGATAGATATATAAATATATAAACACAGTGCAGAGCATTGTAGCTGGATGGGATAGATATCCATCCATCCATCTTCTACCACTTTTCCGGAGGTCCGGGTCGCAGAGGCAGCAGTTCAAGCAGAGAAGCCCAGACTTCCCTCTCCCCAGCCACCTGCTCCAGCTGTTCAGAGGGGATACCAGGGCGTTCCCAGACCAGCTGGGAGACATAGTCTCTCCACTGAGTCCTGGGTCTGCCCCGGGGTCTCCTCCCAGTGGGACGTACCTGAAACACCTCAAGTGGGAGGCGTCCAGGAGGCATCCTAATCAGATGCCCATACCACCTCAACTGACTCCTTTCAATGTGGAGGAGCAGCGGTTCTACTCTGAGCCTCTCCCGGATGACTGAGCTCCTCACCTTATCTCTGAGGGTGAGTCCAGCAATCCTACGGAGAAAGCTCATTTCAGCCGCTTGTATCCGCAATCTCGTTCTTTCGGTCATTACCCAAAGCTCGTGACCATAGGTGAGAGTAGGAATGTAGATTGACTGGTAAATCGACTGGGATAGATATATAAATATATAAACACAGTGCGGAGCATTGTAGCTGGATGGAATAAATATATGAGTATATAAACACACAGTGCGAAGTATAGTAGCTAGATGGAATAAATATGTAGATATATAAACACACACAGTGCGGAGCATTGTAGCTAGATGGAATAAATATGTAAGTATATAAACACACAGCATGGAGCATTGTTGCTAGATGGGATAAATATATAAATATATAAACACACACAGTGCAGAGCATTGTAGATAGATGGAATGAAACAGCACAACCGTCTACTTAGTTATCCTACATGGTATGATTATGTACCCATACATATTCTCACCCTCCATAGCGACCGGTATTTTCCTAGTTGTATACTGGAGGGAACCATTGTGTAAGTCTATTGCGTCTTTTGCATTCAATAATATTAGGTTGTCATGTCTTTTTTTTGCTATCTCTGCGAGCAGCCCTGTTTAGGTTGTACAGTCTGACAGCCGTAGGTAGGAAGGACCGGCAAAACCTCTCGGTTGTGCACCTAGGATGATGTAGTCTGCTGCTAAATGAGCTCCTCAGTGCATTCAGATGGGGAACAGATCAGCAGTGGAGCTCATGAAGAGCATGTTGGCGCTGAGGGGGAAGACGATGAATCTTTCCTGTTTGCCCACTTGTTCCTCACGAACCTAGTGTCTACAGCGAGGGCAATCCTGGCCAACTCGCCACGATTGGTTGCTAAGGACGACTGCGCCCTGAAGCAGGAAGCTGACCACATCATTTTGGCGACCAGAACTCTCAGCGTGCAGACAGTGACAGCGACATCCATGACGGACTCCAGCGAGGTCGAGGAGCCGTTCGTGGTAGCTGGGATTGACAGCAGAAGGAAAAGGAACTGGGTGATCTGTTTTTATCATTGTCGTTTCAGCTCGAATACCCAATACTGCCTGTTGCCATGCCAATTCAAGAAGCCGGGAAGATGGCATGTTTGGAATTCAGTGGCAGCTGCAACCGATGGTGACAGGAATAGACTGCTTTATGTCACGGACACACGTTCGGGGAGATGTTTTTTTTGTGGACTCCAGCTCCTCAGAAGAGCCTCATCCTGCCGGTCAACGCAGACAGGGTGGCAGGACGCACTGGTCTCGAGCTCACGGCCACCAACGGATCCACCATCAGGACATTTGGCGAGCGGACACTGATGATATGCTTACACGGACGCAACTTTCAGTGGGACTTTGTGATAGCTTTATGCTCCGGCTCCATTTTAGGTGCAAATTTTTTATGTGCTTATGGGTTGTTAGTTGATGCTGCTAGTAGGAGATTAGTGGACGCTGACTCTCTTACCTCACTGCCCTGCACAGCTCGGGGAGCTGGGTCGACAACACTGGTTAAGGTTATAGCTCCAGGGGGTAAGCACCACCATTTGCTTGCACAGTTCCCAGCACTCACGGTCCCGACTTTTTCGGCTACGGTAATGAAACATGGGATTGAGCATTTTATGACACAAGGCCTGCCTGTGTTTGCGTGACCTCAGCATTTGGACGCAGCTAAATTGGCCAGCGCACGAGAGGAGTTTGCAAACTTAGAGCAGTTGGGCATTGTCAGGCGCTCCAACAGCTGGTAGGCATCCCCGCTACACATGGTGCCTAAAGCCGATGGGTTGTGACGACCGAGCAGCAATTTCCGGTGCTTGAATAGCACCATGGAACATGATCGTTGTCCCATTCCACACATCCAGGATTTTTCCATGCACTTGGACGGGGCACGTGTTTTTTCAAAAGTGGATCTGGTCCTCGGATACCATCAGGTCCCGGTGCGTGCAGAAGACATACCAAAAACAGTTGTAATAACTACTTTAGGCCTTTTCGAGTTTTTACGCATGTCATTCTGATTAAAAGGCGCAGCACAGGCTTTCCATAGGATGATCAACTCAGTGCTTTGTGACTTGTCCTTCGTTTTCATCTACTTAGACGACATTCTGGTAGCTAACACATCTGAGGAGGAGCACATCGCCCATCTCAAGACGGTTTTCCAGAGGCTGGAGGAGCACGGGCTGATAGTTAACCTGGTGAAGTGCCAGTTCGGCATGCCAGAGATTGATTTTTTTGGGCCACTGCATTTTGCCGGAGGGCGTGATTCCGTTACCAGAAAAGGTGCGCGCTGTGTCAGATTTTCCATGCTTGCAGACCGTAAGAGCACTACAAGAGTTTTTGGGAATGGTTAATTTTTATAACCATTTCCTTCCCCGGGCAATCCAGCTGATGCAGCTGTTGTATGCCGCGCTTAAAAAAAAGAAGCCTGGGAAAGCCATCGACTGCATTCCCGTGTGAGTCCATGCTTTTACTATTGTCAAAACAGCACTTGTGGATGCCGGATTGTTAACCCACCCGAATCTGTCTGCACGGATAGTGCTCACTACAGACGCATCTGATGTTGCCATAGGGGTAGTGGTGGAGCAGTACGGCTCAGGTTCATGGTAGCCACTCGCATTTTTCAGCCAAACTTTGTGCGACAACGAATGCAAATACAACACGTTTGATAGGGAATTGCTGCCTCTCCACCTCGCAACACGGCAATTCCAGTTTTGTTTAGAGGGGCGCGAGTTCACTGCGTTCGTGGACCATAAGCCACTGAAATATGCGATGGCCAAGGTCTCGGAACTGTGGTCGGCCCAGCAGCAATGGCATTTGGCCGCGATTTTGGAGTTTACTACCGACAATCAACACGTTGCTGGTATGCTCAATGTTGTGGCCGATTGTCTGTCACGCGCATTAGTTTCCTCCTTCTATATGGGAATAGGTTTCCCCGCGATGGCTGTGGAGCAGACATTTGTGTGCTCCAGTCTGCGCGTACTGGGTTAAGGCTGGAGAGAGCAGGGTGGTGCAAGAAGGGTGCCCTCCCTTGCTGTGCGACATCTCCACTGGCTGCCCACTGCCGGTGGTTCCGAGCTCTTGGCACAGTCGCGTTTTTGAGTCGTTCCACTCCTTTTGGCATCCGGGAGTTCATACTTTGGTGAAGCTATGTAAGCTAAGCTTACTTGCGCAAAGACGTGAAAGAGTGGGCTGCAGCTTGCGTTGCGTGCCAGCAAAACAAAGTGCACAAGCACACTAGAGCTCCCCCTCCAGCTGTTCCAAATCCCGGCCAGGAGGTTTGACCACATCCACGTGTATTTGATGGGACCCCTCCCGCCATCGCAAGGTTTTATGCACCTCTTAACAATCGTGGACCGCACTACGTGCTGACCTGAAGTTGTTCCGCTGGCTTCTACCATGTCAGCAGAAGTGACTTGTGCTTTTTTGTCGGCTTGGGTTGCACGGATTGGATCCCGGTCGGACATTACTTCTGACAGGGGTCCACAATTCATTTTGGAACTCTGGTCCGCGATGATCCAGAGTCTGGGGGTCAAAATTCACCGCACTTCTGTGTACAACCCGCAGGCTAATGGGTTATGTGAGCGTTTTCATAGGTCGCTTAAAGCAGCACTCAGAGCTTTGTTCACAGATGCAAATTGGGTCGACCACCTGCCCTGGGTTCTTTTAGGGTTGCGCTCCACACCTAAGGAGGATTTGGCAGTCTCCCCGGCAGAAGTCATTTTTTCTCAGCCGCTGTGGATCCCCAGAGAGTTTTTACCAGAAAACCCCGCACCAGAGGCTGATCCGCCCTCGCACTTATTGCACAGTATGGAGGCTTTTAATGTACCGGGCCAAGCCCACCACTGTTTTCCCCGCACCTTCTTCCCAAAAAGCTTGCAGAATGCCAGTTTTGTTTTTGTCAGGCACGATGTGCACCAGACCCCACTGCGCCCACTGTATGACAGACGGTTCAGGGTGTTGGAACCTGGGGCAAAGCATTTTGTGTTAGATTTGGGGGGCGTAGGGAGACCATCTGCATTGACAGGCTGAAGCCCGGTTTTGTGTTGGCAGACAAGCAGGTGGTGTTGGCCAAAGCTCCCCGGTGTGGACGCCCACTGTTGGTGGTGGACGCCCACCGTTGGTGGCTCCGCAAGTTGGTGATGCCTCGGCAGGGACCTGCGCTCGCGAAGCTGATATGTTTTCTC
Source organism: Pholidichthys leucotaenia (assembly GCA_020510985.1). Taxonomy (NCBI): domain Eukaryota; kingdom Metazoa; phylum Chordata; class Actinopteri; order Cichliformes; family Pholidichthyidae; genus Pholidichthys; species Pholidichthys leucotaenia. The sequence goes on along the minus strand of CM035842.1, from coordinate 434,357,982 downwards.
CCCCTCCCTTTTTCCCTCCACAGACTGACATGCCCTCCTGTACACCCCACCAGCAGGGCGGTTCAACTTGATAAGCCACACAGGCTTTCTTCTAAACATATTGTATGATGGTCGGAATTTCTGGGTCTCAATGCATGGTTTTAGATTAGATTAGATTAGATTCAACTTTATTGTCATTACACATGTATGAATACAAAGTAACGAAACACAGTTTAGCATCCAATCAGAAGTGCAAAGGACAGCAGTGCAGTATATACGGTAATTAACAGTATGTGCAATTTAAGCAAATATATGCAGCAGTGCAGAAAGTTAAGAGTGCTGTTATGTGCAAATAATGTGCAATAAGTTAAATGTAGTTATGTTGTTATGCAGTTATGTACAGGTGAGGATGGTAAAAGATGATTGTAAGAGAGTCAGCGGGGAACTAAGTTCAATAACGTGACAGCTGTTGGAAAGAAACTGTTCCTAAATCTACTGGTTCTAGTCCGAAGGCTTCTGAAACGTCTTCTGGAGAGGAGAAGCTGGAACAGTCCATGAGCAGGATGGTTGGAGTCCCTAAGAATGCTGCGTGCCCGGCGCAGACATCTTTTCCTGTAGACGTCCTCTATAGCTGGAAGTGGAGTCCCTGTGATGCGTTGGGCGGTTTTCACCACCCGCTGCAGCGCCTTGCGGTCAGCTACAGAGCAGCTCCCATACCAGAGTGTGATACAGTTGGTCAGGGTGCTCTCTATCACGCAGCGGTAGAAGTTGCCCAGGATGTCAGTTGACAGATGGTTCTTCTTCAATGTCCTCAAGAAGAAGAGGCGCTGATGGGCCTTCTTGATCAGGCTGGTGGTGTTAACTGACCAGGACAGGTCCTCCGAGATGTGGGTCCCCAGGAATTTGAAGCTGGGGACACGTTCAACAGCTATGCCATTGATATGGATGGGGTCATGTGTCTCTTCCCTCTCCTTCCTGTAGTCCACCATGAGCTCCTTGGTTTTGCTGGTGTTAAGGAGCAGGTTATTGTCAGCGCACCAAGTAGCCAAGTGCTCAACCTCTGCCCTGTAATCTGACTCGTCGTTGTCCCTGATGAGTCCAATCACCGTGGTGTCATCTGCAAACTTTATGATGGAATTGGATCCAAACATAGGCCTGCAGTCATGGGTGTAGAGGGAGTAGAGGAATGGGCTGAGCACACAGCCCTGTGGTACACCAGTGTTGAGTGTGATGACGGAAGAACGGTTGGGGCCTGACCTAACATGCTGGGGTCTGTTGGTCAGAAAATCCATGATCCAGTTGCAGGTGGAGGTACTGATTCCCAGGTCCCCAAGTTTGGTGAGCAACTTGGAGGGGATAACTGTGTTGAATGCTGAGCTGAAGTCAATAAACAGCATTCTTGCGTAGGTGTTCTTGTCATCCAGGTGTGAGAGTACATAGTGCAGTGCTGTAGAAACCGCATCCTCTGTACTCCTGTTGCTCCGGTAGGCGAACTGATGAGGGTCCAGTGTAGGGGGCAGGCCTTTTTTGAGCTGTGCCAAGACAAGTCGCTCAAAGCACTTCATGACTATGGGCGTCAGTGCCACAGGGCGATAGTCATTTAGGCACGATGGTGTTGAATGTTTCGGCACTGGTACTACTGAAGTGGTCTTGAAGCACGCTGGTACCACGGCCTGGGCCAGGGACAGATTGAAGATGTCTGTGAAGACCCCTGCCAGCTGCTCAGCGCATGCCCTCAGCACACGCCCAGGAATGCCATCAGGGCCAGCAGCCTTACGTACGTTGACATGACTCAGTGCATTACGGACGTCGGTGTGGGTGAGTGTGAGGTGGTGGAGGTCATCAGAGGGTGGGAAATTGATGTTCTTTTCGTTGTTGTCCTTGTCAAAACGAGCATAGAAGTTATTTAGCTCATTGAGAAAGGGCACAGTCATGGCTATAGGTATGGAGTTGCTGGGCTTATAATCAGAGATAGCTTGAATGCCCTGCCACATACGTCGGGAGTCAGAGTCCCCAAAATGTTCCTCCAGCTTCAGCTTGTAGCTGTGCTTGGCCTTCTTGATGCCCCTCTTCAGATCTGCCCTGGATGAACTGTAGGCCTGTGCATCACCAGATCTAAAGGCATTGTTACGTGCTTTTAGCAGAAGTCGCACTTCTCTGTTCATCCACGGCTTCTGATCTGGTATATTAAAGATATAAAAGAGGAATGCACAGAGACCTGGGATCAGAGCGAGATTGGTGGGGTCTGTAGAAAACTTAAAACCATCTCTGGGCTCCAGAATACCTCCCCTCAGGCCACGGGGGGCAGGTTGTGGGTGAACAATCTGAACCTGTTTTTTAATAGGTTTGACCAATCACCCTCCACCCCCCCCGACTGCACAACAACCACTGCTGCCTCTGAAGTCATTGAGACCTGCTGTCCACACCCCAATCCACCATCACCCCTCCACTCCTAGCACACAGCCCCCCAACCTGACCCTCAATAAGACCCAGGTGAGGACAGAGCTGAGGAAGGTCAAGGCAAGGAGGGCTTCGGGACCGGACGGCATCAGAGTACAAGGGGTGCTCTTAAAGACATTCTACGACACGGTGGTGGCATCAGCCATCACTTTTGGAGTGGTCTGCTGGGGCAACGGCATTACAGCAGCCGATAGGAAGAGACTGAACAAACTGATCAAGAAAGCTAGATCTGTCCTGGGGCAACGCCTTGACCCAGTGGAGGAGATAGGAGAGAGAAGGATGGAGACTAAACTGTCATCTCTGCTGGAGTCCGAGTCCCACCTTATGCAGGACACACTGAACGCAATGAGGAGCTCATTTAGCAGCAGACTACATCATCCTAGGTGCGCAACCGAGAGGTTCCACAGGTCCTTCCTACCTACGACTGTCAGACTGTATAACCTAAGCAGGGCTGCTCACAGAGATAGCAAAAAAAACGTGACGACCTAATAGTATTGAATGCAAAAGACGCAACAGACTTACACAAATGGTCCCCTCCCGTATACAACTAGGACAATATCAGTCGCTACGGAGGGTGACAATATGTATGGGTACATATTCATACTATGTAGGATAACTAAGTAGACGGTTATGCTGTTTATTCCATCTTGCTACAAGGCTCCACACTTTGTATAGATATTTATTACCTCCGCCAGGCCGAAAAGGCCAGGAGGAGGTTATGTTTTTGCCAGGGTTTGTGTGTTTGTCTGTCTGTCTGTCTGTTTGTCGGTCTGTCTGTTTGTCTGTTGGTTAGCAAGATAACTCAAAAAGTCTTGGACGGATTTGCATGAAACTTTCAGGCGTTGTTGGAAATGGTACAAGGAAGAACTGATTGAATTTTGGGGGTGATCCGGTTCACCGTCTGGATACAGGAATTTTTTTAAAGCATTTTTCCACACTGTGACATAGGGCCATTTTCAACATGTGCGCAGGCGCAATGGAGGGCGCTGGGCGTCGTGTCTGACCAACACAAACTCCGCCTTCTTCAACGTTTTAGCCACAAAAGCATGCGGAAAACACTGCTGGCCTCGGACCCCCAGCGTGCCTCTGCCAGCCATAGGTGCTGCGCACATTGCGCTGGTTGCCGTGTCTGACCAACACAAACTCCGCGTTCTTCAACGTTTTAGGCACAAAAGCACGCGGAAAACACTGCTGCCCTGGGCACGCCAGCGTGCCTGCTTTTGCGCCACGCTGCAAAACCTGACACGGACACCTGTCCGCCGCACCATTATTTGCCACAAATTCCCCGCCCAGCTATAGGCGCTGCGTAAAAACGACCTCTCTGCCGGGGAAGACGCTAAATTCTGTTTTGCCGCGGAGCGCAACACCAATATAATATAAAACCCACGGCAACCTGTCTAACCAATCTGCATCCGTCAGTGGAGGAGATGGACACACCAACACTTCAGTTTATTACCACCGCCAAGGAGGCAATGCTTTTACAACCGTAAAACGGGGCTATAAGGGACGGCGGGGTAATATGGGACACTTTTCTAAATGTAATTCTGCTTTTTTAATTTTGCTTCCGCCTAGATTTGATGACGGATTCATGGATATTTGACAATAACAACACAACTCAGCGTCCTGCTCAAAATAAAAAAAGCAGAATTACATTTAAAACATTTCCCACAAAAATGTCCCTTATTAACCCGCCGTCCCTTATAGCCCCGTTTTACACTACTGAACCACTAATCCTATCACTATCACATTGATTGTCATTCATTAATTGTCTGTTTATTGCACTGTCCATGTCAAATAAACAAATAATCATTGTGAATCCAATTGCTACTCATATCTTTTCATGCTCAGGGAATCTGAAAACGTACACACAAACACTCTATGGGGGGAACTGTGCCGCTTGGCGGAGGTCTGCGCTCTCCGAGTGCTTTTCTAGTATATTTATGTGTATGTATGTATATCCACTGCTCTTATTTATATTTTCTGTATTTTCTTAATTATTGCTCTGAGTGTTGCTATCCCTGTGCTGTTGCAATCCTGGAATTTCTCCATTGTGGGACTAATAATGGCTTATCTTATCTTATCTTATCTTTTTTGCTGTGTTGGAGAAAGAAAAACATTTCTGAGTTGTCTAGCTCATTGCCTCGCCTGCCTCCTTTCTCCACAGTGCTATTGTAACGTGGGTGGTTTTCTGCGTGCTTGTGTTGGTGCAGGAAGTACACAGGCAGGGACTTGTTGCTCACGCTGTCTTTATTCTGGTCAAGTATCAGAAAAAGCAAACAATAAACAGTCTGCAGCTGCATATGTCACGATCCCCAGCAATGAAAATCTTTTTCTCTGCTTAATTGTATTAACAGTATCAAAACCATATAAAACAAAGCCTACCTGGTCAAGTATCAGAAAAAGCACACAATAAATAGTCTGCAGCTGCATATGTCACGATCTGCACACGGAGAGTAAAAGAAAATGAATATCTTAACAAAATGAAATGACAGCAAACCATACAGAAGAATGCTGCGCTAGCAATAACTGACTAGCTGTTCATTCAACGTGGTCACACATTCACTCGACGATAAAGTTACTATTTTTACTTAGAATAATCTGAAACTTCGTAAATACATGGTAGTAATGCTCATGACCACTCTACAAGATATAAACCTTTGTATGCATGGCTTAACTTTGCACTTACCTCCAGCAATGAAAATCTTTTTCTCTGCTGGGGTAAGTGCCGTGTGCAAAGAAAACTAGTTATGCAGCTGCGAAATAAAACCACCAGGAGGCTCCAAAAACTATGTAAAAATGAAAAGCACATCTATTTTAAAGAAATTCAAAAAGGCTAAATTCTGACTCTGTTACACTCTATAAATGTAACCCATTATTAAAAACATAGCTGTTACACATTTTTAAACTGAGATTCTGTATTCTGTAAAATCTTAAATTTCTAGGTATACAGTGTGGTATTTTTTTTCCTTGTAGTATTAAACATTAACATTAAACATATTAAACATAAACATGAATTCCAGTTTTTTAAGGTGTTATCAAGGTAAATAAAATCCCAGTGCTATGACAACACTAATGTCCACAACATCGTGGCACCAAGCAATAGTTGCTAATCTTTCTGATCCGGCGACACCTTATACATCGGACGGACACACGGATCACCCAAATGTCTCCTGAGCTGACAGACAAAGCCACTGTTTTTAGCAGGATACGTTACAGCAGAGACCAGCTGTTAGCACTTAACTGGACCGAGATGCTAGCGCAAGACTTGGACATACCGGGTGAAGTAAGACAGAAACAACGTAGATGCCATGCTGGAGCAAGATGGCAGGAGAGAAATATAAGGTACAGACCCGTCCTTCCATCCGTTATTATGGGGAATGTACGATCGCTACTCAATAAGATTACGGCTATGGCTCGTTACCAGAGCGTCTTCCGAGAGATTAGCTTGATGTTGTTTACTGAGACGTGGCTAACAGAACTAGCAACAGATGCTAACATCGAACTGGAGGGTTTCCACACAATACGGGCAGACCGGACACCAGACAGTGGGAAGGCAAGAGGCAGAGGAGTGATAATGTATGTCAATAACAGCTGGTGCAGACTGGGACATATCACGATTAAACAACAACACTACGTCAAATAGGTTCATTTTGTCTTCTTTTAATTATTTATCTTTTGTTCATATGAAAGACAAAAAATAAAATCGAAAGATGTCTTTACCTTCTTTACATGTTTCAACTCCACTGCAGCCTTCATCGGAAGGTTCTGATGAAGGCTGCAGTGCAGTTGAAACATGTCTGACGGAAAATCCCCGGGCACGCTCTGGAACACCGTCTCACACTGTAGAATAAACCCATGCGCTCTGCCGAGCTTTCCGCCAAAGCGCGCGGGAGTGGGAATTGGGGTGAGACGGGTCGGCGGACCCGGGGCAGAGGAGCTGGCCTGAGGAGCGGGAGGAGCTGGCCCACCGAGCTGAGACGGAGGGAGCGCCTGCGGAGGATCGAGGCGATCCAACCGGCTAGTAATGGAGGTAAGCTGATTAAGGATAACCTGTTGTTGATGAACAATTAAGTCCACCCGAGCCTCGAGATTGGAGAGTCGGCGTACGCACCCGCTGTTCACTGGGCTGCTGTGCTGGAGCCGTACTGACATGATTTCTGGCCCAGGAAACATGCATACAGGCTCGGGTGAGATTTAAGAGTTTTATTCAACAGCAGGTGTATGGATGAGTGAGTGGGAAATGTAAATGTTCTCTTGGGGACAGGAAAGCACCGAGGGCAGAACAGACACCATACAGCCAGGCAACCCTGAGGACAAAGCAGAGAACAGAGGATGAGCAATTGTCTCAGCAGGATGGTGAAAGTAATAATGTGGCTTACTTGCAGACATATTGGTGACTGGCGTTGGCAAGAGAAGCTCCCACCTGGGAGACAGCGCCCAGCTGCACTCGATGGAGTGAGGATGAGAGGAAAGGTGATGAAGGGATAATTCCGCCACCAGGAGAATCCACCTGTGCACAGGGGAAGAACTAAGGAGAACAGATAAGAGTACCTTACTTGAGGATGACGTGTTGCAGCGTTGGCCGAGAGGAGTAGGCGAACGCAGAGCTTGAGCGTGGAGATGAGCTGATGGCTCCAGGCCGAGGCTGTGGGTAGAGTGGTTAAGTAGCGGCAGCCTGATGAAGCCCAGGTGTGCGCACGGCTGGAGCGGATGACAGGCGGGAGCGAGTTGTGACACATATTGTGTGGTACCTGTACCAAAGACTTCCCACCCCAAAGACCTGAACAGCTACAGGCCAGTGTCCCTGACATCTCACATGATGAAGACCCTGGAGAGACTGCTCCTTGCTCACCTCCGCCCCCTGGTGGGACCAGCGATGGATCCACTCCAGTTCACCTACCAGCATGGCATTGGGGTGGAGGATGCAGTGATCTTCCTCCTTCACCGTTCTCTGTCCCACCTGGAGAAGCCCGGGAATGTGGTGAGGATCATGTTCTTTGACTTCTCCAGTGCTTTCAACACCATCCAACCAATGATCCTGAAGTACAAGCTGCTGTGCGCAGGGGTGGACCAGCACCTGTCCTCATGGATCCTGGACTACCTCACTAACCATCCACAGTTTGTGAGAACCCGGGATTGTGTTTCTGACATGATCATCGGCAGCACGGGGGCCCCCTGGGGAACGGTTTTGGCTCCCTTCCTGTTCACCCTTTATACTGCGGACTTCTCACACAACACAACTTACTGCCATCTACAGAAGTTCTCCGATGACTCTGCGATCGTCAGCCTCATCTCCAACGGAGATTAAGCTGAGTACAAAGGACTTATCCAGGACTTTGTGGACTGGTGCCATCGGAACTGCCTCCAGATCAACGCAAGGAAAACTAAGGAGCTGGTGGTGGACTGCCGCAGGCAAGGACAACCCCTCACAGCACCAGTAAACATCCAGGGAACAGACATTGAGATGGTGACATCCTACAAGTACCTGGGTGTTCATCTGAACAATAAACTAGAATGGTCTCACAATACCGACGCACTCTACAAGAAGGGACAGCGCAGGCTGTTCCTACTGAGGAGGCTCAGGTCTTTTGGTGTACAAGGGGCGCTGCTGAAGACATTCTATGACACGGTGGTGGCATCAGCCATCACTTTTGAAGTGGTCTGCTGGGGAAACGGCATTACAGCAGCCGATAGGAAGAGACTGAACAAACTAATCAAGAAAGCTAGCTCTGTCCTGGGGCAACGCCTTGACCCGGTGGAGGAGATAGGAGAGAGAAGAACCACTGCGCCACCGCTGCACGGTGGCGCAGTGGTTAGCACTGCGGCAGCACAGTTTACCCTTGGCCGGGGGATTGTGGGGATCGTGGGATCGTGGGTTCGATCCCAGCCCCCGACCAACAGTGATCTGTGTGGAGTTTGCATGTTCTCCCCGTGTTGCGTGGGTTTACTCCGGGATTTCTCCGGTTTCCTCCCACATGCCAAAAACATGCATGTTAGGTTAATTGGCTGTTCTAAATTGTCCCTAGATATCTGTTTCCTATAGGTCCTTAGAATAGAGGGTTAGTATTAATGAAAGTGCTTTGAGTGGTCTTTGTGACTAGAAAAGCGCTATATAAGTGTAGGTTAGTTAGTTAGTTAGTTAGAAGGATGGTGGCTAAACTGTCATCTCTGCTGGAGTCTGAGTCCCACCCTTTGCAGGACATTCTGGACGCACTGAGGAGCTCATTTAGCAGTAGACTACATCATCCTAGGTGCGCGACCGAGAGGTTTCACAGGTCCTTCCTACCTACGGCTGTCAGACTGTATAACCTAAGCAGGGCTGCTCGCAGAGGTAGCAAGAATACGTGACGACCTAATAGTATTGAATGCAAAAGACGCAACAGTCTTACACAATGGTCCCCTCCAGTATACAACTAGAACAATATCACTTGCTATGGAGGGTGACAATATGTATGGGTACATATTCATACTACGTAGGATAACTAAGTCGACGGTTATGCTGTTTATTGCATCTAGCTACAATGCTCCGCACTGTGTATATATATATATATATATATTTATGTTTACATACAGTATGTATATTCACTCCTCTTATTTTCTTATCTTCTAAATTATTGTTCTGAGTGTTGCTATCCCTGTGCTGTTGCAATCCTGGAATTTCCCCATTGTGGGACTAATAAAGGCTCATCTTACCTTATCTTATCTTATCTTATCTTATCTTATCTTAAAGGCCTCGGCCGGACGAAATTACAATATCGTTAAATCATATCTTAAATTTGTGTGTGAGACGAGCTAATTTGAACCGCACATGTTTTGGTGTCAACAAATGTCGCATAAGGTGACAATGCGCTATTGAAGTATGATTTCCTTGAGAGCTGTCTGTCTGCCAAGCGATCAGCGGCTAAAATGGCCACTGACTGTGTGACGTCAGGTCAGGGAGCGACCTTAGTAGGAGGAGGAGCACGCTGAGGAGCATGCGGTGAGTGTTTAGGAACTTCCCCTGCCTGGGAAAATCAGTACCGCATGGGTGAATTTCGTTTAGAAAACGCTAAAAAATTGGAATTATGTCGCAAAATCACCCAACATGTGCATTAGACATTTTGTTGACAGCGATTTTGAGAATAAGATGCAATTTGAAATGAAATTAGGAAAAAGATTGCTGATAAAAAAAATCGGCTGTTCCAACTATATATCCGTTCATTTCAAAGTCCCACTCTCAGACAGTGTCAGTGAAGTAGCGTGAAAAGCAAGGGTGATCTACCGATGCGATCTGCTGTCAGAAAGAGAAGTAAACAGGGTATGTTTTCTTTTTTAAATATTCACTGCCAATATTTACTAAAATTATTTACAAGCAATGAATTTCATTGCCTTAACAACTTATCAAATATTAGAATTTTAGGGTATTCATACTAATCAAATATGAAATATTCAGTGCTGTATAGGGAGGTGGTTGTGCCTGTTTGCTCAAGTTATATTTCTATATATGTAATCCAATTTGACACCTCTGGAATGAAATTATGTTGATCTACTGTTTTTGCAGATGTTATCCACTGTCAGTCAACCTTCAAATACTGTGGATTTTTTTTTTGAATTTGATTATTCAGCAATTGTCCTCATTGCAGTCATCCATGTGAGGTAACAAGTCACACTAAAGGCTCTCTGTTGGTGATCAAACAACATTGTCCACATTGTGTTGAGGATCGATCCTGGCACAGCCAGCCGATGATCAGGGACATGCCAGCTGGTAACATACAGCTTTCATCCGCCATTCTCTTCACTGGGGCGTCATATGTCAAGGTCCTCAGAGTTCTAAATGCAGCCGGTATCGTTGGAATTTCCACGACCACTTACAAGGAGCTTTCGATTTCTAATTTTTATTAAATTAATTTTATTTCAGAATATGTGGATGATCTGATGAATACTCTTTTCGACAAAACCTTGGTTGATCCAACCCACTTATTGGAGCAGTGGCGCTCTGTACAAGCCAGAGTTCCAGCGACATTGAGTGCCAAATTTCAGCGTCCCATCAAAGCTGATGCTGTTGAGCAACATGTATCTAGATTTTCAAAATCAAACATGTAAAAGTAGAATAAATTTCCAATTAGCAATGAAAGTTCAGCTTTCAGTTGTTAGGGAAGCAACATATTTTGCTAAGACAAAAAAATATAAGCCTAAGATTTTTAGAGAAATGTGCTTTTAAAAATTGCACACAAATTTTACACCATAAAATGGTAGAAAAATTACTCTAATGTATATGAGATCCGACTTTGATGAATGCTGAAATATTAGAATTATAAAATTGACATGCACATTAATAAACTCAATATATGATTTTAAAAAACTTTATTTAAATAACATTGATCACAAATCTAATCTTGGTAGGCAAAATCCCTTGTAGTGATCAGATGGGAATGTTTCTCTGATGAGGCTCACAGCACAGGCAGGCAACATCACCCTCACTTCTTCACCTTCAATACCTCCTGGCAGCACCGAGATTCAGTTGATGTTGGCATAATGTTGCATTTCTCACAAGTGCACCTGTTAAAAAAAATGGTATAATCATATGCTTATAATAAACTAATGGCTCGTGGGAGTGATATATAAATTGGTCTATGAAGTTTGATTAGAAAATATTTAAAACATGTAAAAAATTTTGAGCAGAAAGAGAATGTTTATAAGTCGCCAAGTAAGGCAGCGAGGGAAAAATTGGCAGTTTTATTTTGATAATTAAGTGTGTGACCATGCATATCGCCTAAAAAAAAATTTCAAAGCATATTTTACCAATATAAATCGGCGAGCCTCTCGTTCTTGCCTCTCGTCCTCTCGTTCTGCTCCGGTCGCTGTTTCGTCCGCGTCTTACGCCGCACCCTCGGGCTCGAACAAATACGGCTGAATAACCCCATCAGCACCACCCAAAAATACTTCATCATCAGATTCGCCAGTTTCAATATCATCACTTATATTGCGGTCGTCATACTCGATAAAATAATCGCTGTCCGAATCACTCTGCTGTCGTTCAGCCATTTCTGCAGGCAGGTGATCATCCATTTCCTGCAGCCATTTCCTGTTTCTCCCTGACCTGACGTCACTGCTGCACGCCCCTATCAAGAGATGGTGGTACTGCAGCATCACTAAGTGAAATATGGGCTATTAACAAATAAAGTCATTTATGGAGGCTGGTGACACATTTTAAATCATGAGAATGGCCAGAATGGAATATTTTCATACAATCAGTTTATTGGTTCAATTAAAAAATGTCACCGTCCGAGGACTTTAAAACCCTCTTTCCCTGATTTTTCTGTGAGAAATTGGCAACCCTACTCTGCATTGTGCAAGAGGCCAGTAACCACTGAAAGAAATGATGTAGGCTTTTCAAATCGATGCCATAGTTGTCTCTAAGACAAATCTTGCATGCCATACACCCTGACCTGAGTATGGGTTTGGGTCCAAATATCAATGTTAATATTCCATTTGAACTCTTACTATAATTCAGATATAGTTGGACTGTGACTATGGGTTTGAGGTCACAAGGTCAACACTCAACACCAGGATGCCATATACACTATTTTGCATTTGTCTCTTTTGGGATGATTTCCAGTGTTTCCCCTAGGTTTAAAGCTTTAACAGGAATTAAACTGCAATTTTAACGCAAAAAATAAAGTGTCAAAACTGAACTGGCAGCTTCTGCTGCAGCATGGAGGGTTGCTGTAACTCTGCCTGTTCAAAACAAACTAGAGTAATATTCAAGTCCAAAAAAGTAAAAAAGACAATGTCTGTGCATGTACCTGCCGCAAGAAAATCACACTTATAGAGGCAAACCATTTTATCTGTCATCTGGCTGCTGTTCAGCTGTGGAAATGATTTCAGGGTTTGCATTTATTTAATTCTCATCATATCCCACTTGAGAACACAATATTTGCATTTCTACTAATCAGCATCCTGTCGGGGGCGACAATGACTGTTTCCTTTAGGTCTGATCAGAGTCCTCCACACAGCTCTGCCCTTTGCCCTCCACTGCCAGGAACTCCTGACCTTGCGACATCCGAGCCAGTATGAGTTGCTTTCTGACTGACCATTTCATGAAACTGCTTGCAAAGTATTTGAGTACCGCTAGCTTTTGCTGGATTAGCGGCACATTCTTGGCAATGAAGGCAAATATCAGGTCAAAAATACTGATAACAGTTGGTGAACAGATATCAAGAGTACTGCGTTCAGTGGATGGAAAAGAAAAAAGGGTTTTTGTGTCACTAAGTTTTATAGAGGTGTTTGTTTCTCTACATCCAAGTTAAACTCTGACAAAGATGTTCTAAGGCATAAGCTTTAAAAGTAAAATGTTTCACTGAATAATTTCAATACATGCTTCATATTTATCCGACATAGTGACCACCGATGAAGGCCTAATGGATGGGAATTGCAGACTGTAACTGCAGTTGAATGTGTTTAACCCAGTTTGCATTGGCTAAACCAGTAGATGATTTGTTCGCAAAATCATCTGCCCCATCCCCATTCATAGGGGTGAATCGGCTTGTCCCCACCAATATCATCATAAATCTTTCTATATCATGCTCCATAACCAAATAAAATTACTCTGATGCAACAATTCTAATTGTTTTTTTTTAAATTTTCACCTTTTTTCTTATAATTTCCTAATTTTTTCTGATGAATTTGCAACTTCTTTGAGAAATATGCAATTTTTGCTCATAAATTTGTTATTAAGCTCTTGTAAATTTGTAAGTTTCAGATAAATCTGCAACTTTTTTCTTGAAATTTTGCAATCTTTTTTCTGCAAATTTGCAACTTTTTGTATACATTTGTAATCATTCTCTTGTAAATTTTTATTTTTATTATAATTTTTATTTTTTTCCTGTATATTTTCCAACTCTTTTCTCATATATTTGCAACTTTTTTTTCTATTAATTTGCTTTTTTTTTTCCTTTAAATTTGTAACTTTTTCTCAGAAATTTGTGATGATTCTCTTGAAAATCTTCAACTTTTTCCTATAAACTTGCAGCTTTTTCAAGTAGAATCTTCGAATCTCACAGAATCATTTTTGGTCATAAATTTATATGTTTTTTTCTAATAAAATTGTTATGATTCTCTTCAATCAGTCAGTCAAACTTTATTTTTATAGCACTTTTCAAACATTTGATGCTGCATAAAGTGCTTTACACAGAAAAAACAGTAAACAAATTTAAAAAAAAAATATATATATTTACACGATGCATCCTGTGGAGCTCCCCACACTGGGAGACCACAAAGCCCATAACCACAGGGATGCTGTCATGACTCGCCGCTCATCAGCGGCGCCAGCTGTGCGCACACCCGCTCCTCGTCAGCGGCGAGGTATTTAATCCACTCTGCCCTGGGCTTCGGCCTGAAGCCGTCTCTCTACTTCGGCCCCTTTGCTACTACGGATCTCAAACCTACTAGCGAAGATTATCTGGGTAAGCTCCCCTTACCTCTCTCCTCTAGCCCTCCCCTGTGCACAAGTGGACATCCCTGGCGGCGGACTCCCTCATCTCGCCGCTGGATCTACGCTGCTGCCACAGGAACTGCAGGTCGCTGTCTCCCGGGCTTCGCCCTTGTCGACGCCAGCCACCTGTCATAACCAAGTAAGCCAGCTAACCATCATAATTCCCTGTATTGGTGTGGTGCCCGTTACCCTTCTCCCTCTGCTCTCTCCCATAGGGTTGTCCGGCTGTACGGCTTCCTGCCCCCGTGCCTGACGCAGACGCCACCACCAATACATTCTTATTCCACAGACACGCAGCCACACACACCCCTGTTGTTAATAAAGCTGTTAAATCTACCCTGAGACTGCGTGTGTGTCTCCTGAGCCGTGCATTATGTCAGATGCCACAGAGGCCACCCTGACCAGGACAGGCCGGGGCCCACACCACAGCTTTAAGCAATGGCATAGAGCCCCCACTCACCCATGCCAGAGTGACCCATGAGACCAACACCCCTGCAGATGGGCCAAGCAGCGTCTTGCATGAGAGGCTCCACTGAGAAAAACATTGAAGCTAAAGCACATAAAATACAAGATGAAACTAAGAATAAATAAAACAAAGGGAACTAAAAACCCATAATTACTGATGTATTTTTAGCTCAGTTTATAAGAAGAGAGGAGAAATCTAAAAACAAATGGAGCTAAGAACTTAACACAATGGAACATAAAAGACTACATAAATAATAGTTAAACAGGTTTATTAACCCTTCTTGTGGCAAGGTTTCATGGACAGATAGCGCCCCCACTGCCACAGGCGCAGCGCTGCGCCTGTCATGTGATGTTATATGATGTGGCCAAAAACTCCCCAGTTGATTTAAGTTGTACAAAGGATTCCACCTCACAAAGTGGCAGGCATGTGTAACTTAATGCTCTTGCCTTGGAGGACTTAAGGCGGACATAGAAGCATCTTTCTGGACACCAGAGAAGAAGAAATTTTTAGACAAATAAATGTGTACATTACCGATCGCTGTGGATGTACTTGATCGCAGATGGAGGAGCCATTTGCTCCCAAATTTGCCAACTATGATTATAAAAAGAGACTATTTATCTTATGAAAATAAATGTTTACATTTTGTTATAACAGAGGGTGGGCGAAGCTGGTTGATGTTCACCTGCTGCCACCCCCAGCGCCATGTGACTAGACAACTATCGTGCCTGTTCCATGTCATCATATAAGATAAACTGTGGTGGAATAAAAGCGAAATTGAGGTTGAATAATCATGAGTTTCTGGATGTAGGAGAGAAAGCACAAATGACTGACAGAAGGTAAAATAATGACCAGGATGGATGAAAATGTACAAAGCGAGAACCGCCTGGCCAATGGTAAGTCTGATGAATTTCCTTGTTGACATTCTACTAATGTTCTGGTTCATATACCATATACCATATGCCCAAAGACTTCCAGCTGGCCCGCCGCATCCGCGGAGAGAGAGCTTAGACTTTCTGCGGCACATTCACCAACCACAATGCTCCGCACTGTGTGTCTATATATATATATATATATATATATATATATATATATATATATATATATATATATATATATATATATATATTTATAGTAATATGTACATATGTATACTAGCTGTTCTTGTTTTTTCTTGCCTTCTGATTGTTGCTCGGAGTGTTGCTATCCCTGTGCTGTTGCAATCCTGGAATTTCCCCATTGTGGGACTAATAAAGGCTTATCTTATCTTATACTTTCAAAAGAAGATGACAAAAAACCCAAAACAAAACCGGTGACAAGAAAACAAAACCATCCTTTGTGTAAATATGTCCAAAAGTCCATTTTTGACCGAAAGTTATGTAATTTGTGATGGCTGCATCACATTATTCAAATTAGATGCATAAATTTACTCCTATCTCAAACTTTGGATCATATTCTACATCTTTCTAACGGACAGTAAGCCATTATCTCTTACCACATTCAAGTTATAGCCTTGGAAAGTTGTAACATCTAACCTGAATATTTTCTTGAAAAAAATCTTTACCACTGCTGACCACTAGGGGTTATGTTGCAGTTAGGCAACATACAGTTCGAGGAAAAGTTTGAAACCTTTATGGAGAAATGTGGAAAAAGTCAAAAATTTCAAGACAAAGATTCAGGTAACAGGAATTAACACAACCCAGCCATCATGCCTAAGTGGGCCCCACCAAAGGGTTGTTATGGATTGTCTCATTTGTTCTGTGTTTGCCCACTTGGACTTTAACTAGTTACCTATTTTTAACTTATTTTCTCATAAATTTGCTATTTTCTTGTACGTACATTTGTGACTTTTTTCATCACAATTTTTTTAGTTTTTCTTGTGAAATTGTGACTTTTTCCTGCAAACTTGCTAACTTTCTTGTAATTTTGGAACTTTCTCAGAAATTTGCAACTATTTTTAATGCAATCCTGACACTTTTTCTCATAAATTTGTGATTATTTCCTTGTAAATCAACTGTTGACTACCGACCAGTTGCCCTCACATCTCATGTGATGAAGGTCCTGTAGAGACTGATCTTAGCCCACCTGAGGTCGCAGGTGAAGACGTGGCTGGACCCTCTGCAGTTTGCATATCAGCCCCATCTAGGAGTTGAAGATGCTGTCATCTACCTGCTGCAACGAGCCCATCTGCACCTGGATGGTGGAGGAGATACTGTGAGAATCACTTTTTGATTTCCCCAGTGCATTTAACACCATCCAGCCACTGCTGCTGGGTGAGAAGCTGCGGGTGATGGGGGTTGACAGCTCTGTGATGAATGAATGAATGAATTTATTTATTTTCGGATAATACAGTACAGGTTAAAAGAAACTGTATAATATAACAACAAGGTCAAATTAGACAAAGACTCCTTCTACTAAACAATTCCACGTGAGTTATCCGAAATGGGTGATGGCTGAAGCCGCAGCTTATATTGTCCACCCATATTCCATCCAAGAATTCAAAAGAAAAAAAGAGTAAACAAGACAAGAGTGATTACAATTTAGAACAAAGCTAAGACAAAGTGTGACTGAGAGAGAAAAAAAAAAAAGAAAACTAAGCTAAGCTAAGTTAAGCGGTTACTATTCAAGACAAATCTAAGAAAGAATGTCACAGAGAAAAAAAAAAAAAAAAACTAAGCTATAACACAACACAGGCTGGATATGTCAATCCTTATGTGAGTTTACATGTCGTCTTGTAAATATGTTTGGAGTATTTCTTCCTTTAGTTTTTGTTTAAATTGTCCAAGCGTTGTACATGATTTTAATTCAGGTCCAAAATCGTTCCATAATCTGACTCCTTGCACTGAAACACAGTGTTGCTTGGTGGTTGTTCTCACTGTAGGCTTTTGAAATATACATGTTCCTCTGAAGTGATATTGTTTCTCCCTTGTTTGGAACAACTTTTGGATATTTGCGGGCAGTGATAGATTCTTCACTTTAAACATTATTACTGCAGTTTTAAAGTCAACCAGATCTTTCAACTTGAGAGCTTTTAATTTAAGAAAAAGTGGGTTTGTTGGTTCCCTGTAAGCTGCTTTGTTTATTATTCTAATAGCTCTCTTTTGAAGCATAAAGAGTGGATATATGTTTGTTTTGTATGCATTTCCCCATACTTCATTACAATATGTCATGTATGGGAGTATTAATGAATGATACAAGGTGTATAGTGTGGGTTGATTCAACAAATATTTCACTCTGTGTAATATTGCAATTGATTTGGAAACTTTACCTTTAATATGATTAATATGTGACTTCCAACACAGTTTGTTATCAATTATTACTCCAAGGAATTTAGTTTCAGATACCCTTTCAATCTCTACACCATTTACACTGAGTTTGGGTACTGGATTGTTGTGATGGTTGTTAAAGACTATAAATTTTGTCTTGCTTAAATTGAGTGTTAATTTGTTTGAATCAAACCACAGTTTAAGCTTTTCTAATTCCTTCCCGAGTGTATCCAGAAGTTGTTCCAAATTGTTTCCACTGCATAGCAGATTAGTGTCATCAGCAAACAATATTAAGTCCATTTTTTCTGAAACTTTACATATATCGTTTATATACATATTGAATAATAATGGTCCCAAAACTGAACCCTGTGGGACTCCACAGGTGACCTTCAGCAACTCTGAGTTTTTGTTGCTAACACATACATACTGATATCTATTCTTTAAGTAACTACTTAACCAGGACAGTGCTACCCAGTGATCTCCTGGATTACTGACTACCTGACAGGCAGACCACAGTTTGTCCAGCTGGGCAGTGTCTTATCTGGTGTGATACGGGAGCGCTGCAGGGGACTGTGCTCTCTCCTTTTCTCTTCACCTTATACACCACTGACTTTCAGTACAACACCGAGTCATGCCACCTGCAGAAATTCTCTGATGATTCAGCTGTTGTTGGGTGTAAAAGAGCGGGAGAGGAGGGAGAGTACAGGGCACTGGTAGACAGATTTTTGGAGTAGAAAGAGCAGAATCAGCTGAGGCTG
This sequence comes from Pholidichthys leucotaenia, assembly GCA_020510985.1. Lineage (NCBI taxonomy): Eukaryota > Metazoa > Chordata > Actinopteri > Cichliformes > Pholidichthyidae > Pholidichthys > Pholidichthys leucotaenia. The sequence goes on along the minus strand of CM035842.1, from coordinate 434,339,583 downwards.
AATGTCAGTTAGGCCAGCAAGATGGTGATTGACTTCAGGAAGAAGAGGACATCTTCTCAGCCACTGCAGCTTGGGGGGGGGGGGGGTAGTGGAGGACTACAAATACCTGGATGTCATGATCAGTAACAAGTTGGACTGGAGATCCAACACCGATGCTGTGCACAAGAAGTGGATGAGCAGACACTACTTCCTGAGGAGGCTGAGATCCTTCAACGTGTGCAGCAGGATGCGGGAGCTTTTCAACCAGACCGTTGTCGCCAGTGCCATCTTCTTTGTCGCTTTCTGTTGGGTAGCAGTATCAGAGCCAGTGACGCCTAAAGACTTGACAAGATTATCAAGAAGGCTCACTCTGTAACTGGTCTCAGGCCAGAGACCTTTGAGACTGTGTTGTTGAGGAGGACACGAAACAGACCGCAATCCATTATGGACAATGCTGATCACCCCCTCCACAACACACTGGACAGACAGCGGAGCACTTTCTCCAGCAGACTGCTACAGCTTTGCTGTTGAATGGTTAGGTACAGGAAATCTTTCCTGCCACATGCCATTTCAGTGTACAATAACTCACTCTAATGTTGAATTCTGGTCAGAACTATGCTGCCATACTGCACCTTTCAATAATTGGTGCCTTACATTGCCCCTGCACCTGATAGTCCTGCATTGTACAGCGAATATGATTCATGTATCTATACGGGTCATCATGTGTTCATCTGCGATGAAAATGAGCTATCTAGGCAGTTTTACTTTCCATGAGTAATTCCTTTTTCTTTTATGCTGTGTGTTTCTGTCGTTTTGGTTCTCTACTGTCATGCTGCTGTTACACTGTAATTTCCCAGTTTGGGATCAATAAAGTACATCCATCTATCTATCTTGTCATATGTGCTCCTCTTTGAGGGGTAGAAGAAAAGAGATGAGCCCACTCGCTGAATGAAGTTGTGTGTGATTTATCAATACAAAAAAAAAAAAGTTTCAAGAACAAACAAAGGCAACAATAATGACCCAGCCATGATTCAGAGTGAAACCCGGCTCAGGAAAAACAATGGTGCTGCAGGTATAGCTCCAAACTAGCACAGCTGGCCAGACAAGGAAAATAACATACAGTGCCTCAGAGCCAGATCGCGGCATCTGGAGGAGAAAACGGCATTATATGAACAGGACAATAAGAGAATTGAAAAAACTTACGAATATGCCTCGGAGTTGGACTGCAGCTCCGGGGAGGAGATCAGCACAATTGAAGTTTTACTGGAGAGTGACAAGGAGCTCTAGCTGCAAGCGCAACTAACCAGGTTGACTAATGATGCCGCGAGGAGTGAATGAACTAGCTGGATTAAATGCAGAGCAAACTTGGTAATGTGAGTGGAGGCAGGTGTGAGAGCTGGGTGGATTATGAGCGGCTACCACTGAAACTGGTGAGCTGTGAGCAGCCAGCGGGTGTGTCTGGAGAGAAAGAGAAGGGCAAGGAGAAAAAATGAACCATGATGTCGGGTGGCTGGCAAAAGTCCCAGGCCAAGCAGATGGCCCACTGAATAGAACCAGGCGGCCTGCCGAAGAAAATGGGCCACCCGACCTAGAGATCCAGTCCTTCAGGCAGCCAGCTAGCATTGTTGAGCCACCAGGACTGGAGGGGTGAACGAGGAGGTGGCTTACCCACCGGGATGCTTAAAGGTGGATGGCTGGACTGGAGGAGAGGAACCCCAACGGCATCTGGTGGTGGAGGAAGAGGGGCCACGACAGCATCAAGCAGAGGAGTGAAGGCCCCAGCATTCTCAGGGTTGCAAGCAGCACCCTCGGTGGTCCCGGCTTTGGACTTCACTGCATCAGCGGCAGTTCCGGTCTGGGACATGGCTGCACCCGCGGTGGACCCCGGGCTGGAGCTCGGCTGTACCCATGGAGACTTGGACCGTGGAAGAACCCAGACTATGGCCACAGGCAGAGGATGAGTGGCACCCACGGTGACCTCCAGCGGCAAGCTTGGATCCTCGGACTTGTCCGGCGGTGTCAGGTTCTCTCTGGCAACCCTGAGAGAGGACTCGGACAGAGAACAGGGAAGAGAAGGGTCCGGATCACCGGCAGCAGCACAGCCCAGCGAGGAGAACCAGGTGCAGCGGGTTGCTGCTCCTGACTCTCCTCACCAAGAGCCAGGCAAGAATGCTCTTAAACAGAAAACAGGAAGCCAAGAGAGCACTCACCTAAGCTTGAGCTCCACTATCGTCCAGGACTCTGTTGATCCAGTGAATGATGACGTCTTGGGTCTGGTCTGTGGGAGGTCCAGCTCTGGTGCTGACTCTGCTGTGGTGGCCTCCGCAGCAGGCATGATGGTGATCGCAGTCTCACTAACCCAGGGCAAAGTGACCCACACTGGTGACTCCTTCAGCACGGCAGCTGGGGCTCCACTCAGCGCTGCCACCGGAGTGTGGTCCTCAAGGGCCACGGGCTCCTCCATAGTCTTGTGGCTCAGTTCAGGGGCTGGCGAAGTCTCCAAGGCAGGTAGCGAGGACACGGAGAAGACTGGTGAGGAGTTATCATATGCCGCTGGTGCTGAGAACTCAGGGGACTGCAGGACCTGAGTCTCATAACCAGGAATCAGGCAAGATTGTTCACCAAATAATAATAATGGGATAAGAAGGAACTTGCCTTTTCTCCAGGGCTATGGTGTCTCCAGCGGCTCCTGGCGCATTATCATCCCTCCCCATGTCCATAGCAGGCCTGGGTTCCTCAGCAGATGGCAGAGGAGTCGCCTCAGCAGGCACAGAGGTGGATGGAGCTTGGAGGAAAACGGCCCTACCCACATTGGCAGATGTAAGTGCTGAGGAGGAAAAGGCTGCTGGTGAGGCAATTGAAGGAAAAGATGGCTGTACAGCAAAACACTTCTCCTCTATAGGACGGGTTGCTGGCTGAGAGGTGGTGTGAGGTGGTGAGACTTCCAGGAATGGTTACGACGCAGAGAAGAAGGAGGATCCAAGGTGAGTGCGTGCTCAACTTCAGGCAGGAGCTCTGGTTCCCTTGAAGAAAACTCCTCTAACTCCTACGCCAATTCCGGGAGAAGCCATGGTTTCACCTCTAAGAGGACATCCATTTCCGCCAGCAACACCAGTCTGCGTTCTTCCCAATCTTCCCCTGATGGAGCAGGCCAGGGTTCAGGAGGAGGAGGCGGAACTGTTGCGGGAGAGGCTGGAGGCTTCTTGCAGTGGGTGTGCTTCTTCTTCGATGGCTCCGGCGTCGAGGCTTCTTTAGACGGCGTGATGCATGCAGTATAGAATACAGGGGGAGGAGAAAGTCCATAGCCTCTGAGTGATCCCAAAGACCATGGAACCCTTCCATTACCCAGGCAGTGGCATCCTGGCTTTCCCAGACTGCCTCTGGGCACATGTATGCCTGTGCCTGCGCCAGGATGTCTTTCAGAAGGAACACTCTCCGCTGCTCCACCTCGTGAGTCATGGTGACTGCTCCGACTCAGGTAGGTGAAGAATACAAAAATGATGAAAAAGTCAACACACCACTTCACAGTTGGGCTCTAATCACTGGCTGCTTTGTACTGTCATATGTGCACCTCTCTGAGGCGCTGAGGAAAAGAGATGAGCCCACTCGCTGAATGAAGTTGTGCGTGATTTGTCAATACAAAAACCAAACAGTTCCAAGAACAAACAAAGGCAACAATAATGACCCAGCAATGCGTCAGAGCGAAACCCGGTTCAGGAAAAACAGTGCTGCAGGTACAGTTCCAAACTAGCACAGCTGGTCAGACAGGGAAAATAACATACAATGCCTCAGAGCCAGATCACAGCTTCTGGAGGGGAAAACAGCATTATATGAACATGCTGATAAGAGAATTGAGAAAACTCAGAAACATGCCTCGGAGCTGGACTGCAGCTTTGGGAAGGAGATACAATGAACCAAACCAGCCTAAGGGCAGGCAATGGGTGGAAATACAAAACACAAAAATAAACTGTCTGAGCTCCAGGATGACATTGGACCTCAGACATATGATCTATCTATCTATCTATCTATCTATCTATCTATCTATCTATCTATCTATCTATCTATCTATCTATCTATCTATCTATCTATCTATCTATCTATCTGTGAATCTGGTGAAGGAATAAGGTGGGGAGTCAGATAGATAGGGCATTTATTAATATAAAGAAAATATAAACATACTCTCAGCTGACATCCATCCATCCATCCATCTTCTACTGCTTTTCCGGAGGTCTGGGTCGCGGAGGCAGCAGTTTAAGCAGAGAAGCCCAGACTTCCCTCTCCCCAGCAACCTGCACCACCTCTTCAGAGAGGATACCAATGTGTTCCCAGACCAGCTGGGAGACATAGTCTCTCCACCGAATCCTGGGTCTGCCCCGGGGTCTCCTCCCAGTGGGATGTGCCCGAAACACCTCAAGTGGGAGGCGTCCAGGAGGCATTCTAATGAGATGCCAATACCACCTCAACTGACTCCTTTCAATGTGGAGGCTCAGAGTAGAAACTCTGAGCCTCTCTCGGATGACTGAGCTCCTCACCCTATCTCTGAGGGTGAGTCCAGCAATCCTACGGAGAAAGCTCATTTCAGCTGCTTGTATCCGCGATCTCATTCTTTCGGTCATTACCCAAAGCTCGTGACCATAGATAGGAGTAGGAACGTAGATTTACTGGTAAATTGACAGCTTTGCCTTAGAACTAAGCTCCCTCTTCAGCACAACAGACCTGTACAACGTCCGCATCACTGCAGATGCTGCTCCGATCCATCTGTCAATCTCTCGCTCCATTTTCCCCTCACTCATGAATAAGACCCCAAGATACTTAAACTCCTCCACCTGGGACAGGAGCTTGTCCCCAACCCAGAGAGGACAATCCACCTTTTTCCGACTGAGGACCATGGACTAAGACTTGGAGGTGCTGATTCTCATCCCAGCTGCTTCACACTCAGCGGCAAACCGTCCCAGCAAGAGCTGTAGGTCATTGATGGATGAAGCCAACAGGACAGCATCATCTGCAAACAACAGAGATGAGATCCTGTGGTCACCAAGCATGACACCCTCCATTCCCTGGCTGCGCCTAGAAATCCTGTCCATAAAAATTATAAACAGGATCGGTGACAAAGGGCAGCCCTGGCGGAGTCCAACTCTCACTGGGAATGAGTCCGACCGAGTGTTGGCAATACGAACCAAACTCTCACAACGGTCGTAAAGAGACCGAATAGCTCGTAACAACAAGCCCGATACCCCATACTCCCGAAGCACCCCCCACAAAAAACCACGAGGGACGCGGTCAAATGCCTTCTCCAAGTCCACAAAACACATGTAAACTGGTTGGGCAAACTCCCATGAACCCTTGATAATTCTCGAGAGGTTAAAGAGCTGGTCCGATGTGCCACGGCCAAGACAAAAAACACATTGCTCCTCCTGAATCCGAGGTTCAACCAACGGCTGGAATCTCCTCTCCAATACCTTGGCATAGACCTTCCCAGGGAGGCTGAGGAGTGTGATCCCTCTAAAGTTGGAGCACACCCTCCGGTCCCCTTTTTTGAAGAGAGGAACCACCAGCCCGGTTTGCAATGCCAAAGGCACTGCCCCCAACCTCCACGCAATGTTGCAGAGGTGTGTCAACCATGACAGCCCTACAGCATCCAAGGCCTTGAGGTACTCAGGGCGAATCTGGTCCACCCCCGGGGACCCGGCCACCAAGGAAGTTTTTAACCACTTTGGCGACCTCAGCCCCTGTGATAGGCGAGTCATCCCCCTCCTCCACAAACCCTGCTTCCTCTGTGGAAGGTGTATCAGTGGGATTGAGGAGATCCTCGAAGTATTCCTTCCACTGCCCATCGATATCCCCAGTCGAAGTCAACAGTGCCCCATCCGCACCATACTGTCACCATGGGTTGAGATGCCGTCTCGGCGCTCAGCCCATGTTTTCCCTCATCCCTGCTTCCCATTGAGCAGCGTCTCAGCAGGCTCCCAGCTGGCAGCATTACAGACGGCTGGGCCAATTAGTCCTCAACAGCTGGGGCGCTGCCAATGAGGATAAATAGGAGCAGCCTCGATGACTCGGGGCTGCGACATAAGCACTGCTAAGCTGAAGCCCCTTCGTCTGGTGTCAGCCTTTACTCCCCTTGTAGCATTCCTGTGTTTGTATCCCGCTGTGAGTATGCACATCTTGTTACCCCTATGTCCGGTACGAGCTTCTTACCCCTGCGCTGTGCAACCTGTGAGTGTACGTCTGCATGAGTATCTGTGCTCTCCTCATCCCTCATCCCTCAACCTTAATAAAACATCTCGACTCACTGGCTTGCCCCTGGCTCTTATTGCTCGGCTCCCTAGAGCCTGGTATGACAGTATGTCGCAGCTAGACGAGTTACCGGCGGCCGTGAGTCGCCGTGGAACTGTACTTTTCTGTCCGGGTGTCAGCGCTGCTAGCATGCCGTTTCCCAGGAGTCATTCCCGGCGCCAGGGCAACGAGCTGAGGTCCATCTCGGAGGCTGTCGACGGGACGCTCTTAACCCTGCACGACGTCTCCAACGCGAGACGCTGGCATCCGGGCCGTGCTGAGGAACGCCTGGACTGTTACCCTCATTCTGTGCACCATCTCGAGGACAGTGCCAGGTTAGACGCCACAGGTGCACAGCGAGAGAAGCTCCACGGGGTGGATGGAAATCCCGGCAGGAAGTCGAAGTGGGCGACGTCTTTCCCCGCTTCGGAGTCCCGTTCCTGCCGCCATTCCAGTCCGGGAGTTCGCGCCAACCAGAGGGCTTCCCCCGACCTGCGCCACGTCACTCGGGATTCCCTTCAAGGAGCCGCAGCTGACAGCAGTTATGTCTGGGGTTGAGTGGCTGTCGCGAGCTCCACTGTGTTTCCTGTCACCACCTTCAGGCATGTGGCGGCGGCAGTGAGTTTGATGGAGAGGACTTCAGGGCTACGAAGCTTTCCCGTGCTCGACGCCTTCCTCGCCTCGATCTCCGATCTGGAGCAGCGAATCCTAGGTTTCCCCCTCGCTTCGTCCCCTGGGAATAGCCGTCATCACATCGCCGAGTCACCTCTGCACGAACCTCGTCCGGATCCAGTACTGGGCCGCCGCCAGGATCGTCCCCCCCACGCAGCTGTCACCCTCCTCGTCTCGTCAGTGTGGAGATTCCATAGCCTCGTTCCCTGAGCCTCATTTCCCCGCTGTCATTCCTGGACATTTGGGCTGGCTCACCCCGGCTGTTTTCCCCTCCTCCTCGACGTGCTTCCTGACCGCTGTGTGTGCCTGGAATTCCGGCCTGGTGAGCTCTCTGCTGGAGACAAGGCGAGCGATCCTCAGACGAATTCCCGGGGGGTCCTCCGTTATCGCCGGGCGGGGAGAGGAAGAAGCAGTATCCACCACAGCAGGCGATACTCAACCTCCAGGGGGCAGGCAAGTCATAGTTTTGTCACATCTGTTTAATGATTTGCTCTGTCACATTCCTGGAGAAGGAGTGCAGGATTCGCAGCTCCCTGAACTCCCCCCACCTGCTGTAACCTGTATTCCTAATCCCGCATCCCCTGTGTCTCTCTCCACCAAGCGATCCCCAGCTCCGGGTCTACGTGGTGGGATAAGGAGAGGGCCTGTGGTTCCGCAGCTACGTTGCGGACGGAGGAGGGGGACTGACTGCTGCGTGGAGTGTGCGCCGACGACTGAGCGTCCCCGGGTCTCCACGGAGGAGCAGTTCGGTCCAGCGGGACGAGATTCTTCTGGCTTCACGCCGAGTGGATCGTCGGCGGAGTTACCGGAGCTGGAGGAATCTCAAGCTGCGCTGACCATTGTGCTGGCTGCGGGGCCCGACGTGGCTAGATGGGAGCCTGACAACGACCCCCTGACGACGGATCCTGGATCTTCGCAGTCCTGGACGGCGTCAGAACCCGAGATCAGGCGAGTGCTCTCCTTTCTTTTCTCCCTTTTTATCTTTGAGCACTTCAGCCTATCTCTAGGGGAGACGAGCCGGGTGCAGCCGCCCGCTGCGTCTGAGCTCGTCTCGCCGGGTTCTGGCGCTGCCGGTGATCCTGATCCCGGTTCTGTTTTCTCTTCTGAGCCTTCTTCCAGGGTCACCGGCGAGGAGTTGCTGTTCCTCGTGGTGCTGGAGGGTCCAGGTTCAACGTTGGAGGTCGGTTCTGGTGCAGTGTCCAATGTGGGTTCGCCCGAGACCCAATCGGGGTCCAATGTGGGTTTGCCAGAGGCCCGATCGGGGTCCGACGTGGGTGCTGCCCCAGTGTTGTCCAGGTCCGGTGAGGAGGTGGCCGTTTCCCTGCGGCCTGACGCCCGTCGCCCTCGTCATCGGCTCTCCCCTGAGCCTCTTCCACCGGGATCCGCTCTGACCCTTCGTCCGTCTCAACGGTCCTGGTGGTTGAGTGATGCGGGTCGACGACCCGACCCACAAAACTTTTGGTTCGGTGATCTGGTTCCCCCCACTGGTCTGTGTTTGCCTTTGGGCGGCCTGGTTCGGCTGCCGGTGGACTGGATTCCTGGGATCTGGGTCCGGAGTTCGCCGTCCGACCATTTCCCTTTTCCCCGGTTCGCCAACTGGACAATGGGCGGGGAGATCTCCGGAGCCATCTCGGCTATTTTTGGACTCTGCCTGCCATATTCCTCAGGTGTCACTTTTTCTTTTATCACTGTTTAGGTCACTCGGGTGTAATATTTTGTCCTGTTGGTGGATATGTATTTATAGTGCTGTGTGTTTTCCATCCCTCGTACTCAGCATTTTACTTTTTGTACCATGTTTTTAGCCTCGTTTTTGCATTGTAGAGTTATGTTTTGTTTCCTTTCAGACCATACTCTGCAGTTGTCCATTCATTCCAGTCACTTTCACTTCTTTAGGTGACTGTGGGTATTTATATATTCGTGTGTGTGGGTTTTCCTTTGCCCGCACTCAGCATTTCCTTTTTGTGCCCTGTTTGTTCATTATAGAGTCATGCGCTTTGTTTTCCTTAACACCATGCTCTGTAATTGTCCATAGGTTCCAGTCACCTTCACTTCTCTTGGTGACTGTGTGTGTATGTACATATATTAGCGCTGTGTATTGTGTTTCCCCTTTATTTAACCATTCTCAGCGTTTTTTTTTGCCCTGTCACCTTTTTAGTGTTTTTTTTTTTTCCTTGCTCTGGGTCACGCATTGTTGGTACTCCCTGAGTTGTGTGTAACCGGCGTTTTGACCCAGTTTTTCTCCCCATCTGTGCCCTGGGTTTTTTTTTTTCTTCTTTTTGGTGCGATGTAGAGTACTGTATTTGGGTTTTTCTTTTGCCCTGTTACCCTACATTGGCCTGTTGGTGTTCCCCTTTGCTTTGTCCCCTCCGGCCCTGCCTCCCTTCCTCCCGCCTAGGTGTGTGGTGGGGGGGGGGGGGAGCTGGGATGTTTCTGGTCGTTCAGGAGCCCAACCTTGAGGGGGGGGGGGGCTCTGTCACCATGGGTTGAGATGCCGTCTCGGCGCTCAGCCCATGTTTTCCCTCATCCCTGCTTCCCATTGAGCAGCGTCTCAGCAGGCTCCCAGCTGGCAGCATTACGGACGGCTGGGGCCAATTAGTCCTCATCAGCTGGGGCGCTGCCAATGAGGATAAATAGGAGCAGCCTCGATGACTCGGGGCTGCGACATAAGCACTGCTAAGCTGAAGCCCCTTCGTCTGGTGTCAGCCTTTACTCCCCTTGCAGCATTCCTGTGTTTGTATCCCGCTGTGAGTATGCACGTCTTGTTACCCCTATGTCCGGTACGAGCTTCTTACCCCTGCGCTGTGCAACCTGTGAGTGTACGTCTGCATGAGTATCTGTGCTCTCCTCATCCCTCATCCCTCAACCTTAATAAAACATCTCGACTCACTGGCTTGCCCCTGGCTCTTATTGCTCGGCTCCCTAGAGCCGGGTATGACACATACACAGTGTGGACAGGGAGCTGCTTTCCCCTCCTGAGCTGCCGGACAGTTTGCCAGAATCTCTTCGAGGCTGACCGAAAGTCTTGTTACATGGCCTCACCAAACTCCTCCCATACCCGGGTTTTTGCTTCAGCAACCACCCGAGCTGCACTCCGCTTGGCCTGCCAGTACACCTCAGCTACTTTGGGAGTCCCACAAACCAACCAAGCTTGATAGGACTCCTTCTTCAGCTTAATGGCCCCCCTCAACACTGGTGTTCACAACTTGGTTCGGGGGTTGCCACCACGAGATGCACGGACCACAGCTCTGGGCCGCTGCTTCAACAACAGAGGTGGAGAACATGGCCCATTCAGACTCCATGTCTCCAGTCTCCCTCGGAATGTGGTTGAAGTTCTTCCGGAGGTGGGAGTTGAAGACCTCCCGGACAGGGCCTCAGCCTGACATTTCCAGCACACCCTCACTATACGTTTCGGTCTACCAGGTCTGAATGGCTTCCTCCCCCGCCATCGGATCCAACTCACCACCAGGTGGTGATCAGTTGACAGCTCTGCACCTCTCTTTACCCGAGTGTCCAAGACATACGGTAGCATGTCTGATGACACAATAACAAAATCAATCATAGACCTGCGACCTAGGGTGTCCTGGTGCCAGGTTCACATATGTGTAACCCAGTGTTAAAAACGTGGATGGAATTATGAATGTCAATACCGCTTTAAGAAGAAGGGGGGACATTCATTTCACAATGGGAGTAGCTAGTTTAACGTGAATTAAATTATAAATATTCATGCTGCTTTTAGAGAAGAAAAACACCCATTTCACAGTGGGAATATATAATTTGAATATCAATATTTAAATAAATATATATTCATAAATAGTAGGAACATTTTCAAGAACGTTCTGATAAAGTTCCTAGTATTTTGTGTTGATATTTCAAGTAACCAATGGCTGCGCCGTTGCTGGGTCACGCCACCCAGTGGGTTAAGCGCTCTCTCCCTGGGTCTGGGATGACTTGCATTTTTGGCTCAGTCACGCCAGACGTCGAAAGACACAGACCAGAGAGAGAAACGGTCCTTGGTGATATGGCGACGCTAGTGTGCTGGTAGCAGCCTTTACCTGGATAAAACCCTTGAGATTGATTGGAATCCAAAGGTTGTCGACGTCGTTGAGCGTGGGAACTCCATTGAAGCACAAGCCACTTGGCATGGTCAGGTTCTTTTCTTTTTCTTTATTTCTTCCTTTGGACTGGTTTGACCAGAGCGTGGATCTCCAAATCTGGATGGCGAGCCGAAGCCCGAACCCTAGAAACTGCTAAAGGTGACTCCACTAGTCACCTGGAAAGGATCAAAACAGGACTGTGAATTTGGTAAATATAAGTTTGAGTATATGGATTATTTTTTTTTTCATTTTATCGTGCTGTGTATTTGTTTATATGTACATATCTGTAAATAATATATATAGTTACAAGTTCCCTATACAGCTGTGTATGTGTTGTCTGTTGCTGCACCTCCCAGGCTCCTATGAACCCAGAGTCGGTCTGACCTGGCCCAATTATCCCTTTTCCCTCAGGTAGTAAAGTTAAGGTAAATACATTGGCATAACACACCACTACCAAAAAGGGTACTACACCTATAGTGAGTAGGTGTTAGTTAGTAAGGGTTACACACAAAAATCTGGCGAGCCCAGGTGTTAGTGGGTGTTACCACCAATTACCCCACAAGTATTGTACCATCCTGTGTATACTATTGTTACAGTGTTATATTGTTACAAAATTTGGCGAGACAAGTAAGTGTAACAGGAGGGTAAATATGGACACCCTTATGCTTGAACATGGTGTCCGTTATGGACAAGCTGTGGTTAGCACAGAAGTCCAATAACTCAACACCACTCGTGTTCAGATCAGGCAGGCCGTTCCTCCCAATCACCCCCCTCCAGGACTCACTGTCATTGCCCACGTGCGCATTGAAGTCCCCCAGTATTACAGTGGAGTCTCCAAGAGGAGCACCCTCCAGCACCCCAGTCACAGACTCCAAAAAAAGGTGGGTACTCTGAAACATCATTTGGTGTATAGGCACAAATGATGGTCAGGACCCGTTTCCCAACCCGAAGGCGCAGGGAAGCAACCCTTTCATCCAACGGGGAAAACTCCAATATAGAGGCAGCAAGGTGGGGGGATATAAGATACCCACCCCTGCTCGTCGCCTCTCACCCAGGGCAACTCCAGAAAAGGCCAAGCCCCAGCCCCTCTCCAGGAGACTGGTTCCGGAACCGGAGCTGTGTGTTGAGGTGAGGCCGACTATATCTAGCCGGTATCTCTCAACCTCGTACACCAGCTCAGGCTCCTTCCCACCAGAGAGGTGACATTCCATGTACCAAAAGACAGTTTAGAAAGCTTGGGATCAGACTGCCAAGGTATCTGCCTTTGACCGCGACCTAATCCACATAGCACCGGACCCCCATGGTCCCTCCTGTAGGTGGTGAGCCCACTGGAGGGCGGACCCATGTAACTCCTTCGGTCTGAGCCTGGCCGGGTCCCATGGGTGGAAACCCGGCAACCAGACGCTAGCCATCGAGCCCTTCCCCCAGGCCTGGCTCCAGGGTGGGTCCCCGGTAATCCCACACCGGGCAGGGTACACTGAATTCTTGATGTAGAATTTATCATGAGAGTTTGTTGGATCGTTCTTAGTCTGGCCCTTCACCCAGGACCAGTTTGTCTTGGGTGACCCTATAAGAGGCAATTTGCCCTAGACAACATAGCTCCTGGGTTCACTGGGGCACGCAAACCCCCCTCCACGATAAGGTGATGATCCATGAGGGGAGGCAGCTGACATCCATCATAATCTAATTTGACAGTTTTTCACATGTTTTTAACCTCATCCACTGTCCTTCTTTTACAGAACAATTCAAAATGAAAGTATCCCAATGGTGGTTTTGAGTTAAAATAACAATTTTGCATTCACCAGAGGAGAAAAATGGACCTCAGCCTAGATGAATGGCTCACTCTTTCTTGATTTTAAAAAAGACATTCAAATGAAGTTTGTGATAATATACAGACGTGGACAAAATTGTTGGTACCCCTCTGTTAATGAAAGAAAAACCCACAATGTTCACAGAAATAACTTGAATCTGACAAAAGTGGTAATAAAGAAAAATTCTATGAAAATTAACCAATGAAAATCAGACAATGCTTTTGAATTGTGGTTCAACAGAATTATTTTAAAAAACAAACTCATGAAACAGGCCTGGACAAAAATGATGGTACCCCTAGAAAAGATTGAAAATAATGTGACCATAGGGACATGTTCAACCAAGATGTGTCCTCTAATTAACATCACAGGTGTCTACAAACTTGTAATCAGTCAGTCGGCCTATTTAAAGGGTGACAAGTAGTCACTGAGCTGTTTGGTGACATGGTGTGTACCACACTAAACATGGACCAGAGGAAGCAAAGGAGAGAGTTGTCTCAGGAGATTAGAAAGAAAATTATAGACAAGCATGTTAAAGGTAAAGGCTATAAGACCATCTCCAAGGAGCTTGATGTTCCTGTGACTACAGTTGCACATATTATTCAAGAATTTAAGATCCACGGGACTGTAGCAAACCTCCCTGGATATGGCCGCAGAAGGAGACAGATAATACGAATGGTAACAAAAGAGCCCAGAACAACCTCTAAACACATTCATGGTGAACTCCAAGGTCAAGGTACATCAGTGTCAGATCGCACCATCCGTCGTTGTTTGAGCCAAAGTGGACTTCATGGGAGATGATCAAGGAGAACACCACTGTTGAAAACAAATCATAAAAAAGCCAGACTGCAATTTGCCAAACTGCATGTTGACAAGCCACAAAGCTTCTGGGAGAATGGCCTGTGGGGAGATGAGACAAGACTGGAACTTTTTGACAAGGCACATCAGCTCTATGTTCACAGACGCAAAAATGAAGCATACCAAGAAAAGAACACTGTCCCTACTGTGAAGCATGGAGGAGGTTCTGTTATGTTCTGGGGCTGCTTTGCTGCATCTGGCACAGGGTGTCTTGAATGTGTGCAGGGTACAATGAAATCTCAAGACTATCAAGGTATTCTAGAGAGAAATGTGTTGTATCTTTCACCCGTTACATTACTCAATATAACACATAATACTCGGACCATCGACGTATCGTTAACGGTTTATTGGCGAGCAGCCACTCATAGCACACAGCCAACAACAACACACTCAACATACACTACATTACCCATAATGCTTTTAGCAAAGGCACTGCGACGGGTGCCGTAGTAAACCAAAATACATAACATCTCCTCGCCTCTTACAATAGATGTCCTACAGGAGATATCAAGTGTCTGCTGCAATTCTTGTGTCTTTGTTTGTCTCTTTTTTTTTCTGTAATTATTATGCTACCTTAGGAGTGAGGGTAGACTACCTCATCCCATAACTGTACCCCTGGGGATTATTCTGCCCCATAAATGTGGGTCAGTTGCTATCTAGTCTAATAACTCAGACGGACAGGAGGTCGTCGCTCCCTGGTAGGGTATCGGCGCTCTACAGGAACATGAGTCTGAGTTCTTTCTAATGTGGAGGTTGCTTCTGGTGCTGGTGCAGAAGAAGATGTCACATCTACTGCTGGAACTCCGGTCTCTGAAGTGGTTGAGTTCTGCACTGGTGTAGGTGGATCGTTAGGATATCCAAGAGACGGTTCTGCAGGCGCTGGTGGTGTCTGCAGGAGTTGAGCCACGTGCCTTTTCCAAACACTGTCAGTGGTTTGAACTGTATATGAGACTGGTCCAGTTTGTGCGATAACAGTTGCAGGAACCCACTTAGGTTCACCTCTGTAGTTCCTGGCCAGCACAGATTCTCCTGACGTGAACGCTCTGTCCTTTGCCCGATGTCCTCTGTGCATAATTTGTTTCTCTTGTTGCTTTTGCACAGTGTCCTTTAATCCTGAGGGTTTCAAAAGGTCAAAGGTAGTGCGCAGATCTCTCTTGAACATCAGACTAGCAGGGGTTGTCTTTGTGATTGCATGTGGAGTGTTGCGGTAGTTTAGCAGGAACTTGTGCAGCCTCTGATGAAGTGTTCCTTGACCTTGTGATGCTTTCAATGCATGTTTCATTGTCTGCACAAACCTTTCTGCAAGGCCGTTCGTTGCAGGATGGTATGGAGCTGATTTAATGTGCTGCACTCCATTAGCTTGTAGAAAAGCATCCATTTCTTGTGAAACCAACTGAGGTCCATTGTCAGAAACTAGTTGTATAGGAGACACCCCATCACTTCCGCCCTCCCAAGAGAGTAGACGCTTTTTTCTTCTCTCCTGCTGACTTTTTCCTCCCCTCCTACTACTGGATCCCAGCTTGCTGTTGTCTGTCTGCGTCTAACTGCGACCGCCGAAAAGAAATTATGGAGTTAATAAGCTGGGCTTTGAACACAATTGACACTATTTTTTCAACAAGGAAAAGTGCTCCGGGGGAAGCTGTCTGCCCCGCTGGAACGGCTCCAGTGGGCTATTTATGTGACACAGGTAATTGGAAAATGCTGTGTCTCTCTAATCTCTCTATCGAAGATATTGAAGATTTGTTTATCTTCGTAATCTTGGTGATTGGGATAATTCTGATTGGGATTGGAATTGTCTTGGTTTACCGCAAATTGCTGAAGATGGATTCAACCTATCAAAATGCTGGCCAGGCGAGGTGCATCCAACAAATTGAAAAACTGGAGAAGACCCTGATAGCGACTACTGGAGAACTGTCTCGTAAGGTGGATTACATCATGGGTTCGCTCAGGTCTTACCACGACGAATTCAAAGCTGCGCAATGAAGGATTAATGTACTGAATCTACAGAAGAAATACAAGTCTTCTCTGTGATCAGTCCTATTTGGCATTATTATTCCCTATGAAAATTCCTCCTGGCTGTCTGCAGACTGTGTTTTTTCAAAATCATGAGCACAAGGCCTTGGACAGCCAGCTGCAGCGCCAGATAAGACTGGGCGCCAGACAGACAAAACATCTTCTGCCAAGGGTCCTTGGGTCTCTCTTATTATCATCAACACTGCTCAACACCGCACACACATTGATTCATGAACTGAATAAAGATATACTGTACACTGCTCTCTTGTGTCTTGTGAAATTCTGAGTGTAGCGAATGTATGTGCATGAGAGCTTTTTTTTTCCTTGAACTCTTAATATTGATTAAGTATGTAACCAGTATTTTGAATCAATGATTTTTTTGCTCCTTCCCATTGTATTATCTTTATGCTTCCTGTATCCTCCTGCTGATAGGCGCGTTTCAGATGCGCCGCGGCACGGAAATGCAGGTCATTACTGTGTCAAGTCAAATTCTCTCGTATGTTATCAGTGTTCTGTTAATGTACTTGGCAATAAATCCTTTTCTGATTCTGATTCTGATTCTGACCCAAAACGGCTAAACATTTCTCCTAATTCCTCTGTGGTCTTCTCTGTGGTGATTGACCTCATAATAGCCACTTCAGGCCATTTACTGTGTGCATCCACAGCAATGAGAAACATTCTGTCCTCAAACGGACCTGCAAAGTCAATGTGCACACGATGCCATGGCTCCTGTGGGAACTCCCAGGGATGGAGAGGAGCCAATGGTGGGTTGTTCCGTACCTTGTGACACGATGAACAACTTTTGGCTATTTCTTCAATCTGCTTGTCAATGTTTGGCCACCAAAAATAGCTTCTCGCTATTTCTTTCATTCTCACGATTCCACTATGTCCTGCGTGAAGTTGCTGTAACACTTTTGTTCGACATGACAGGGGAATAATCACTCTCCTCCCCCACAGCAAACAACCCGACTGAACAGACAATTCTGTCCACTTCCCAAGGAAGGGCTTCAAGGTTGCGTCATCACCCGCAGGTTGTCCTTTAATGACCAAGTCAATGACTGCAGACAACACAGGGTCATTTCTAGTCCCCTTTTTCACCTGCACAGCTGAAACAGGTGCGTTTTCTACCTCTGTGAAGTAGAAGATGTCCACAGTGCTTGACTCTGGCTTCATGACAGGAAGTTGTAATCTGGAT
Source organism: Pholidichthys leucotaenia (assembly GCA_020510985.1). Taxonomy (NCBI): domain Eukaryota; kingdom Metazoa; phylum Chordata; class Actinopteri; order Cichliformes; family Pholidichthyidae; genus Pholidichthys; species Pholidichthys leucotaenia. The sequence continues at coordinate 434,322,688 of CM035842.1, read as the reverse complement.
AACCCATCTGCATTACCATGACAGTCTGACTTTCTATACCTGATGTCATAGGAGTGTCCTGACAACAGCAACGCCCACCTCTGCAGTCGGGACGCTGCAAGAGATGATATTCCTGTGTATGGTCCAAGGATGGTTGTGAGAGGTCGGTGGTCAGTAAAAAGTGTAAACTTCCGTCCATACAAGTACTGGTGGAATTTTCTGACACCAAACACAATGCTCAGAGCCTCTCTTTCTAGCTGAGCATAGTTAGCTTCTGCCTTGTTTAATGTCCTTGACGCAAAAGCGATTGGCTTTTCCTCACCGTCTGGCATTACGTGGGAAATCACCGCCCCTACGCCATAAGGAGAGGCGTCGCAGGCAAGCTGGATCGGAAGTGATGGGTTGAAGTGGGTCAGAACCTCTGATGCCGTCAGCACATCCTTTGCCTTCTGAAAAGCTTCCTGACAGCTTGCTGTCCACCTCCATGCTTCCTCTTTGCGCAGCAGGTTATGCAGTGGTTTTAATAGTGATGCCAAGTTTGGTATGAAACGTCCATAATAGTTCAGCAGTCCTAAGAAAGACTTCAGCTGACTGACATTTTGGGGTGGAGGTGCATCCACAATGGCTGTGATTTTCGATGGTGCAGTGTGTAGTCCCTTAGCATCGATCACATGACCTAAGTATTCCACGGATGACTGGAAAAATTTGCATTTATCCTTGCGGATTCTCAATCCATACTCCTCCAGTCTCGTGAGAGTTGCATCCAAGTTGCGCAGATGCTCTTCATCATCTGCTCCTGTACACAGGATATCATCCAGGTAGCACTGCACTCCTGGTAATCCACTCAGGATTTGATCCATAGCTCGCTGAAAAAGTGCTGGAGCAGATGTGATGCCAAAAGGCAGTCGGCGGTATCTGAAGAGTCCTTTATGGGTGTTGATAGTCAGCATTTCACGTGACTGCTCGTCTACATGCATTTGTAAATAAGCTTGGTTGAGATCTATTTTGCTGAACTTTTGTCCCCCACTCAGCCCCGCAAATAAGTCATCAATCAGTGGAAGGGGATACTGCTCTGCTGTTAGTACAGGGTTTACTGTTACCTTAAAGTCTCCACAGGTCCGGATTCCTCCGTCCTTTTTGGGTTCTGGAACTATGGGCGTGGCCCACTCACTGGTTGTCACAGGCTCCAGAACTCCATTCTTGACCAGAGCATCCAAGTCAGCCTCCACCTTTGGTCTGATGGCGTACGGCACTGGCCTGGCTTTCATAAACACTGGTTTACTGTCAGGTTTGACATGCAGCTTCACTATAATTTTTTTCATACTGCCTAGCTCATCACGAAAAACTTTTTTGTGCTTTTCTAGTATGGCCTGCAGCTGAGTGGAACTGTGTGACAGCTTCCTTACTTCTTGCCAGTCAAGTTGGATTTTCTTTAGCCACACACACCCCATTATAGCTGGACAGTTGTTCTTGGTAACATAAACTGGAAGCTCAGCAGTTTGGCCATTGTACTGAACAGTTACCTCTGTCATCCCTTTCATGGGCACTCGGTGTCCAGTATACGCCCTGAAGACGGTGTCTGAAGGTCGGAGTGGAAGATGTTCCAGAAACTTCTTGTAAATGCCATGCGACACAAGTGATGCCTTTGATCCGGTGTCTATCTGCATTTTAATAAAACGTCCCTCCACTTTTGGTTTAGTCCAAAAGCCTTCTGAGCCTTCATTCACATTCATAATCCGGACAGTATTTATTGCAGTTGACACCTCTTCCTCTGAGGAGTCGCTCACTCTGTCCTCGCCATGTTTAACTGTGTGAACATTTCTTTTCTTTTTGTATTTTACCATGTCACTTTTATTCCTTGTCTTTGGGCCTTTGTCTTTGCTCCTTTTGCTTCTACATGCCCGCTCCAAGTGGCCTTTTTTTCCACAGTTGTTACAATCCATCTCTTTGTACCAACAGTCATTAGGAAGGTGTCCCACCTTGCCACAGCGGAAACATGGACCTGTTGCATTGGTTTTACCACTGTTGAGCTTATATACTCTGCCTGTAGCATGCAGTTGGTGTGCTTCTTTGGAAGCCATCTCCATCATCACACTAATGTTAATGGCTCTTTCAAGCGTCAAATCACTTTCTGTGAGTAACTTCTTCTGTGCTGCTTCATTTCGTAGTCCACACACAAGCCTGTCTCTTAATGTGTCATTTAAAACATCTTTAAATTCACAGTGTTCGGCTAACTTGCGTAGCGCTGCAACAAACATGTTAACAGACTCACCCTCTTCTTGGTTACGTCTGTGAAACCTGTATCTTTCTGCAATCACTAGAGGCTTGGGTGAGAAGTGGTGGGTCAGTGTGTCCACCAGCTCTTTATAGGTTTTAGAGCCTGGCTTTACTGGCTGTAGGAGGTTACGTAGTAGGTTAAATGTCTTGGGACCCATCACACTCAGAAAAGTGGGCACTAACTTTTCATCCGTTATTCCATTTGCCGTGACGAAATAGTCAAAGCACTCTGTATAGGAGCTCCATTGCTCCGCGCTCTCATTAAAGGGCCCGATAGAGCCAATGACTCCAGCCATTTTAACACTCCTGGTTGAATGTCGCTCTTTCCCTCGCAGCTCCTTACCGTAACGTTGTTTCTTCCCTCCGGCGTTACTCACGGAGTTTGGTTTTTTTTTTTTCCTTAACGATTTCCACTGCTCCGCTCTTCCCCGCTTAGCAGACAGCCCGCAGCATCCACCTCAGCACAGTGGCGCTGTGTATCACCCTGTCAGCACGGAGTAGCGGCGGGAAAAAAAAAAAAACGACAAAAAAACTCTCCTCCGTCGCGGACTGCAGCGTCGGTCCAAACGTCCTCGTCGCCACTTTTTGTTATATCTTTCACCCGTTACGTTACTCAATATAACAAATAATACTCGGACCATCGACGTATCGTTAACGGTTTATTGGCGAGCAGCCACTCATAGCACACAGCCAACGACAACACACTCAACATACACTACATTACCCATAATGCTTTTAGCAAAGGCACTGCGACGGGTGCCATAGTAAACCAAAATACATAACAAAATGTGCTGCCCAGTGTCAGACAGCTTGGTCTCAGTCGCAGGTCATGGGTCTTGCAACAGGATAATGACCCAAAACACACAGCTAAAAACACCCAAGAATGGCTAAGAGTCAAACATTGGACTATTCTAAAGTGGCCTTCTATGAGCCCTCATCTAAATCCTATTGAACATCTGTGGAGGGAGCTGAAACATGGCGTCTGGAGAAGGCACCCTTCAAACCTGAGACAACTGGAGCAGTTTGCTCATGAGGAGTGGGCCAAAATACCTGCTGAGAGGTGCAGAAGTTTCACTGACAGTTACAGAAATCGTTTGATTGCAGTGATTGCCTCAAAAGGTTGTGCAACAAAATATTAAGTTGAGATGAGATGAGATGAGATTCAACTTTATTGTCATTACACATGTATGAATACAAGGTAACGAAACTTGACTTGGCATTTGGGCACGCTCTGCAGAGCGCATCCAAGGCTGGGGCAGCCGCTAGGCACCAGTCATGCAGCCGCTAGGCGCCAGTCTAAGTTAAGGGTACCATCATTTTTGTCCAGGCCTGTTTCATGAGGTTTTTTGTTTTTTTTTTAATAATTCTGTTGAACCACAATTCAAAAGCATTGTCTGATTTTCACTGGTTAACTTTCATAGAATTTTTATTTATTACCACTTTTGTCAGATTCAAGTTATTTCTGTGATTGTTGTGAGTGTTTCTTTCATTAACAGAGTGGTACCAACAATTTTGTCCACGTCTGTAATTGAAGGACAACTCTGCATGTCAAAATCATGGACAAATAGAAAGCCTGGCATAGTCTCTGAATTCTACAGCAGTCTCACATGATCTAGTGTCTCCAGTGCGAGCATGGCTATGGAGGACGTTGAAAAGCTCCTTAAAATCTTGTCCTCAGCACAAAATGGATTTGTCCTGCCATTTAAACATTGTCATATTAGTATTAAGACTTTGATTCAGTGCCACTGTTTATTAAATGGAATGAGAGCAAAGACAGTGACTGGTTTATTTCATGCTTCACCCCCCAAAACACCTCTAAATAATAGAGAGCATAAGGACAGTCTTTTTTGCACTTTGCGCCTGGTACAAAATTTGTTTTGCGCTGCTGTACATAACAGTGAAATGGACTTGGGCACACCATAAATGCACTTTATTTGAATTAAATAAAACATCACATCATAGGATATGACCGGGCCCTCGACCTTATCTGGTTTACACTGTTGGACATGGCTGTAATTTCAACAATTACATACCATATTTCCCCCAGTATGATATTTTAAATTGTTCCTCAGGGAATTACTATAATTTCTTCAGCATTATGGGAATTTTTGTTGAATTTACTGTACTTTCCTGTACTCTTTTAAAGAAGACTTTCTTTCTTTATTTAGCCTACTCTAACAGCTTTGGTGCACATTTTTTTAAATTAAATAATAGTCTGTACAAAGAGATTTTAATTGAAAATCATTTACCATTTTTGCATTGCTGATAATGATATTTAGATTTATAAGCCTTCATTTAAATAAGGAACAAACATTGTATTGTTTTCAATTACAGTACCATACTGTAAATGAATTGCAGTATAGAACTGTTTTTCAAAATTGCAATAAGTTACTGGCAGCACCCCTTGGTATGTCTAACTGTACACTTAGACCAGAAACTTTTGTGAAAGCGTGGCTAAACTGGTAGCTTCAAGGCAGCAAGGTGACGTTAGCAGCTAGGCAGCATTAACTAGCTGCTCAGAACAATGTATATGGTCAAGTGTTTGTACATGAACAAGGGTTCCAGCAAAGAGGAATAGAATTTATAGAAAAAAGGGATCCAAACTGATGATGTCAACAGTTAAGCTAATGCTAGGTGGCTTATATATGAGTGGTGGTCTAGCTGATAGAGCATCTGCCCCATAACCGGGAGGTTGGGGGCTCAAATCTTGGCCTGGTCATACCAAAGACCATATGAAAATGGTTCTTCTCACCTCCGATCTTGGTGCTCAGGGTAATAGAAAGGGGGGAGGAGAAGTTGTTAGTGGCAGCGACCCCTCTGATTCTAGATGTGATTAACATTGTAGATACTGTAGGTGAAATCTAATTCCATTCTCCTATACATGATGGACTGCATGACAATAGAGTTAGTGTCTTTTTATTAGTATTGACTGTGGATTAGAAAACCAGGTGGAAAGAGTGATGTCTGTTTATTAAAATTGGGGCGCATGCGCACGCAGCGACCAGCAGCTTGATGATATAGTGCGTGTGTGTGTTTTTTGTACTTTTTTACGTTTTTAGAAAATCCTCTGTGTCGTTTCTGCTCTGGAGCGTTTGTGGAATATATGGCGAACAGCTCCCTGGTATCTGCAACATGGATTTCCTCTCATATCTCGCACTGCTGCTTTCTGTGTTCTGGCTCTTTGTCTCTGAGGTAAACGCGTTCAGCTCCATGACGAGCAGAATAGCGGGCAGAATACAATATTCCAGGGACGTGTTGCTGCGCTTTAACACAGCTGGTGCAGAGTCTCTGATTGCGCCCAAATTTCATCTGCCGGACTTTATTTTGAGAGACGGTCACAGCGGTGAAAAAAGAAGCGGCAGGAGGAAGCGTGGAAGACGTGGAGGTGTGAAATTGCGCCTTAGGAGACGTCAGTTTGGTAACATTCCTCTTCCTTCGATCATTTTTGGGAATGCACAGTCTGTGAGAAACAAGGCGGAGGAAATTCAAGGCAACGTACGTTACCAGAAGGATTTTAAGAACTGCTGCGTCATGGCTTTCACTGAATCTTGGCTTACTGCGCATGATCGAGATGCAGACCTGTGGATTGACGGCTTTGGAGCCCCGCTGCGCTCGGATCGGCAGGAAGAGGTAACTGGGAAGCGTCAGGGGGGCGGAGTATGTTTATACATTAATAAGCAGTACTGCACATCTGTCACGGTCAGAGAGCGCATCTGTACACCCCATGTGGAGCTGCTGTCTGAGTCACTACGCCCCTTTTATTTGCCTCGAGAGTTTCCCCAACTTTTCATCACAACTGTGTACATTCATCCGAGGGCAGACGCTGACTCCGCCTCCAGCACCATCTCTGATGTGGTGCAGCGGCTGCAGTCAATTTCTCCAGAGGCGCCAAACTTCATTCTTGGGGATTTTAACCATGTTTCTTTAAAGAAGACACTTAAAAACTTTCATCAGTATGTCTCCTGCCCAACCAGGCGAAAAAAGACATTGGACCTGTGCTATGGATCCATAGAGAGGGCCTATAAATCACTCCCCCTTCCTCCTTTAGGATCATCAGATCACAACTGTGTTCATTTGCTGCCCACATATAAAACTGCTCTCAGAAGAGGCAAAGTGGAGATGAGAGACATTGATGTGTGGACAGAAGATTCAGAGCACAGCCTCCAGGAATGCTTTGACTGTACAGACTGGAAGATGTTCATAATGGCCTGCGGGGATGATTTGGACTCTCTGGCTGAGCTCACATGCTCATACATGGCTTACTGTCAAAATAAGTTTGTTCCACGTAAACGTGTCAAAATATATCCCAACAACAAACCATGGGTTACTAAATCAGTTAAATCCTGCTTACAGAGGAAAGCTCTTGCCTTTAAACAGGGGTCTGTTTCTGAGCTACAGGTTGCCACCAAGGAGCTGAAGGCCGAAATTTTAAGAGCAAAACAGAATTATAAATCAGAGCTGGAAAGCAAGATGGCAGCAAATAAACTTGGTTCGGCCTGGGCCAGTATGAAAACTATTGCAGGCCTTCAGAGCACAGAGCGCAGTAATCGTGTGTTTTTAGATGGTTTTAGTTCAGACACAGAGCTGGCTAATGCTCTTAATTGTTTTTATGGTCGTTTTGACTCCTTTGATTTTAGCACAGAAATCCAAGATTTGAAACAGAAACTCAAAGACAATCAGCACTTTAATATTGAGATGCAGGATGTTGAAAGGGAGTTCTGTGCTGTAAAAGTGAACAAAAGTCAGGGCCCTGATAATATATGTGGACGCCTGGTAAAGTCCTGTGCACATGAACTGAGTCCTATATTTCATTACATTTTCAATAAGTCCTTACAGACACAACATGTGCCTAAGATCTGGAAAGATGCCGTGGTTGTTCCCGTTCCAAAATCCAGCTGTCCTAAAACGGTAAACAACTTTAGACCAGTTGCTTTGACTTCAATTTTAATGAAAATTTTTGAAAAACTGGTCAGATGTGAGGTCCTAAAGCAGACTGAACATGCATTGGATCCTCTGCAGTTTGCCTATAGGCCTCACAGAGGAGTGGAGGATGCCACTGTCACTCTGTTTGACATGCTTTTTAAACATCTGGATTTTAATGGGACACACGCCAGGCTTTTATTTGTGGACTTTTCTTCTGCCTTTAATACAATCCAACCTCATATTTTAGTTGAAAGGCTCCTGCAACAATTTGATTTAAGCAATAATCTGGTGGGTTGGATTCTGGATTTCTTAACCAACAGGACGCAGAGAGTAAGGGTCAATGGCACATTGTCTGACCTAAAGTGCGCTTCTACTGGCTCTCTTCAGGGGTGTGTGTTGTCACCACTACTCTTCATCCTGTACACAAACATGTGTCGGAGCAGACATGACAACAGACACATTATAAAGTATGCTGATGACTCAGTCATTGTCAGTCTCCTCCAGGATGGTGAGAGTGGCCACGGCCCAGTAGTTGATGACTTTGTTCACTGGTGTGAGGATTCCTACCTGCAGCTGAATACAACAAAAACTAAAGATATGATTATTGACTTTAGGAGGAAAACTCCCAGGCACAAAGTCACCGTACTAAAAGGCCAGACCACCGAATGTGTACAATCGTACAAATATCTTGGGACAATTATTGATAGTGGATTGAACTTTGAGGTGAACTGTGAAAGGGTGTGCAAAAAGGGTCAGCAAAATTTGCATTGTTTGAGGAAACTTGCACGCTTCCAAATTGACCGAACCATAATGACTATGTTCTATCGGGCTTTTATTGAATCTGTTTTATCCTTTTCTTTAATGTCATGGTTTGGTCAGATAAAACTGAAACAGAGGAAATCCTTGGATCAGGTAGTCAGATGGTCCAGTCGTTTGCTTGGTGAGTCACAGCTGAGCCTGACATCCCTGTACACCAGACAAGTACAGAGGATGGCCGACTCGATTTTAAATGATGACTCCCACCCTTTGCACTGCAACTTTCAGCTTCTTCCCTCCAGACGGAGGTTTGCTGTCCCAAAAAGTAGAACCCAGCGCTACAAAAACAGCTTTGTCCCTGCTGCTGTCAAAGAGTTGAACAAGCTATAAAAATTATATTGTACATATTTTATATTTACCTATTTTGTAAGATGTGTGCCTGTGTTTGTGTCTATGTTGAATGTAATTAGTGGCTTGTAAATATGGATGTCACCAACTGCAAAACAAATCTACCTACGGGTACAAATAAAGTAACCTGAACCTGAACCTGAACCTGTTTGGATGACTAGAACCTAAAGAAACTAATAATATAAACCACACTTGGTAAGCGGAACTATTAGCTCACTGTTGTCCACATGATTGACAGCCATGGTGGCAAATGAGAAAGCAGTGGGCAGGTATCAGTGACGCGCTGGACTGGGATTGCGACATCAATGCTGTCCATGGCACATCTGGTCACTTTATCTTTTTAGAGTAACAAATATACGTATAAAGCCTGTTTTTTTTTAGTTTCAGAGAAGCAAGCGTTTTGATATATATATATTTTTTGATCATCACGTGACCAATAAAGAGATGCCTTTCAGAAGATTAAACCTACAATTTTTTGCAGCTATGATGCATTTTGTTGATGGTAATTACCTTACAGTTTTATAGTTATGGTTTTGTTTTGTTTTGTTTTTCATTTTTTTGTAGAGGCTTCCTATTGTGGCCGACACACATTGTGGGCTCACGCTGCCACAGAGACAGGACTGCATGTGTATTGTGGGATGTCACGTCTGCAAGGACTGAGGACTCGAATCCGCAGGAGATAACAAGGAAGTGTGAGATTTGTCTTTTTGTCCTACAGAAGATGCCCCGGGGAGAATCCCGGTTCATCAGGAAATGAGAGACAATGGTGAAGCTTCAAAGGGATGCTTTGTAACTGTGTGTTTACTGAAGACACCATGTGACTTGAATTCTGATGCTGGAAGCGTATAAAAGGGTGTTGAGATATGATTCTTTCTCTTTCCTGCTTTGAGAATGCTAGAAGCTGTGTTCTGTCAAATAAAGCTGGTTTATGCCTAAACTCAGCCTCGTCATTTGAACATGCTTCTACACTGGTGACCTACGACGGAAAATGAGCAGACAGAATTCTCCCGAGCGGGGCTCGGTGGAAGCCAGCCTGATGGCCGCCTCCACGATCCGGCTGCCCGATTTCTGGCAGCACAGCCCGCGCTCATGGTTTAGCGCAGTCGAGGCGCAGTTCAACCTCCGGAGAATCTCCAACGACGACACAAGATTCTACCACGTGGTAGCGAAGCTGGACAGCGACACGGTCCAGAGAGTGGAGAATCTGGTTAACCATCCACCAGACAGCGACAAGTACAGCGCATTGAAGGACGCGCTGATCAGCCATTTCACCCCCTCAGTCCAACAACGAGCAGAGGGGCTCCTGGCGCTGACGGAGGCAGAAAACGGGACTGCGGACTGATGGTGAATATGCTGCAGCTCAAAGCCTCTGAGGATGGCAAATTCATTTTCGCCCACCTTTTCCTTCGAACCCTACCACCAGCGGTGAGAGTGGCCCTGGCAGAGTCACCCCGATTGGCCAGGCAAGACTACCATGGGTTGAGCAAGGAGGCGCAGAGGTTGGTCGACGCCCACAAGCGGAACATGGTTTCGGCCGCGGCGGCCAGTCCCGGAACAGCGTCCGGAGACAGCGCAGGTCCAGCGGCCGCGGCGCCAGACGCACCAACGACGGCGGCGACGGGAGCCAGACGACGCGGAGCGGAGAACGGCTCGTGCTTCTACCACCGCCGTTTTGCAGAGAGAGCGCACAGGTGCATCCCACCATGCAATTTTAAGCGCCAGGGAAACGCCAAGACCGAGGGCCGGTAGCAGCTGCGACACTCGGCAACGAGAACAGGCTGCTTTACCTGACAGATGCACGCTCGGGGAAACAGTTCCTCATGGACACGGGCTCTGAGCTGAGTTTCGTCACACCCACCTACACGGAATGGCTGTCGCCTTCTAAAGCCCCCTGGGTGTCAGTGTCAGCAGCGAACGGCTCCTCGATTAAAACGTTTGGTGAGAGGACCATGCTTCTGTCCTTACAGGGCCGTTTATTTGAGTGGACATTTATTGTAGCAGCAGTCAGTTTCAACATGTTAGGGGCTGATTTTTTTGTGCTCACATGGTTTATTGGTTGACCTTGCTAATAGACGTCTGATTAATGCACTGTCCTTTCATTCTATTCCCTGCACAGCTCGGGTGGCCCCGCCAACTGCACATGCCAGCGTCTCAGCTGCGGGTGGTAAGTTTCACACTTTGCTTGCTCAGTTTCCAGCACTCACAGTCCCCACGTTTTCGGCAACGGTGGCCAAACATGGGGTAGAACATTTCATAACAACCACAGGCCCTCCCGTTTTTGCAAAAGCTCGGCGCTTGGACCCAGCTAAACTGGCCATCGCGCGCTAGGAGTTCACTAATCTGGAAAAACTGGGCATTGTTAGACGCTCCAAGAGCTCTTGGGCTTCGCCGTTACACATGGTCCCAAAGGCTGACGGCTTGTGGCGACCTTGCGGCGATTTCCGCAGGTTGAACAACGTTTCAGCTCATGACCGCTACCCGATTCCGCACATTCAGGATTTTTCTGTTCATTTGGCGGGGGCGCGCATTTATTCTAAAATAGACTTGGTGCGCGGCTATCACCAGGTTCCAGTGCGCGCGCAGGATGTACCCAAAACAGCGGTCATAACTCCTTTCGGCCTTTTTGAGTTCTTGCGCATGCCTTTTGGCCTCAAGGGGGCCGCACAGACTTTCCAACGCATGATGGATGCAGTTTTACGCGACCTGCCTTTCGTGTTCGTTTATTTGGACGATATTTTGGTAGCCAGCGCGTCCGAGGGCGAGCACGAAAAACACCTCACAGCAGTTTTTCGGAGGCTGGCAGAGCACGGGTTAATAGTTAACCCAGCGAAATGCCAGTTTGGGGTGGCGCAGATTGATTTTTTGGGACATCGCGTTTCGGCAGAGGGAGCAGTTCCCCTTCCAAATAAAATGCGTGCCATAACGGATTTTCCGCAACCTCAAACGGTCAAGGCGCTTCAGGAGTTTCTAGGGATGGTTAATTTTTACAACCGATTCCTCCCAAGCGCAGCACGACTCATGCAGCCATTGTACACCGCGTTAAAAAAACAAAAGCCGCCAAATAAAGTTGAATGGTCTCCGGAGCGGGAGCGCGCTTTTGCCCAGGTCAAATCAGCCCTGGCAAATGCAGTTTTGTTAGCGCACCCAGTTCCAACGGCCCACATGGCGCTCACCACTGACGCTTCCGATGTAGCGGTGGGGGCGGTAGTTGAACAGTTTGTGGCAGGTAACTGGCAACCCCTCGCGTTTTTCAGCAGGACTTTGCACGATAGTGAATGGAAATACAGTGCGTTTGACAGGGAGCTTTTGGCCCTACACTTGGCCATCCGTCATTTTCAGTTCTGGTTAGAGGGGCGACGTTTCACCGCTTTTGTGGATCATAAACCGCTAACATTTGCGATGGCCAAAATTTCGGAACCCTGGTCAGGCCGGCAGCAAAGGCAACTAGCCGCAATATCGGAGTTCACTACCGATATTCAGCATGTCGCGGGTAAACACAATGTTGTAGCAGACTGCCTCTCGCGTGCAGTAGCACCGCCAAGCCCCATAGGGGCAGACTCTGTAGCCATGGCCGCGGGCCCGGGCAGCGATGCGGGAGCGCGCGCAGCCCCGGTCTGTGTTGGGTTAGATTATGCAGCCATGGCTGCGGAGCAGGTTAACGACGGGGACGTGCGCGCGCTCCAGTCTGGACCAACAGGGTTAAGGCTGGAGCACAGGGTGCAACAAAACGGTTTGCCCCCACTAATCTGCGATGTCTCCACGGGACGGCCCCGCCCCATGGTGCCAGCCGCATGGTGCCAGCCGCGTGGCGTCGCCGCGTTTTTGACTTGGTCCATTCTCTCGCACACCCGGGGGTGCGCGCATCGATCAAATTGGTGGGGAGAAATTTGTTTGGCCCGGGTTGCGCAAACAGGTCAAGGAATGGGCAGCAGCCTGTGTAGCGTGTCAGCAAGCCAAAATACACAGACACACTAAGGCCCCGTTAGAACCTTTTCACATCCCCGCTAAGCATTTTGATCATGTGCAAGTTGACTTGGTCGGCCCGCTTCCGTTATCACACGGGCACACACATCTTTTGACGATGGTAGACCGCACCACGCGCTGGCCAGAGGCGATTCCTTTGACATCAACCACAGCGGAGGAAGTTGCGCGAGCATTTTTAGCAGCGTGGGTTGCGCGTTTTGGTGTACCGTCGGACATAACGTCTGACAGGGGTCCCCAATTTATTTCCGAGCTATGGTCATCGATGGCCCGCAGCTTGGGGGTGAAGATTCATTGCACCACCGCGTATAACCCCCAGGCTAATGGTTTATGTGAACGCTTTCACAGGTCATTGAAAGCAGCCCTCAGAGCGTCGCTAACGGATACAAATTGGGTAGACAAACTTCCATGGGTTTTATTGGGGTTGCGTTCTGCACCTAAGGAAGATTTGCATGCTTCCCTGGCTGAATTAGTTTTTTCACAACCGCTCCGTTTGCCGGGGGAATTTCTTCCAGATAATCCCGCACCTAATGGCCCCCCTGCTCAGCCGTGGCAGAGCGGCTCAGGAGCAAACACACTCCCTTGCCCAGTCCATCACGGTTTCCCACACGTTTTTGTGCCAAAGGCTTTAAAAAATGCAGAGTTTGTTTTTGTTAAATATGATGCTCAGCATCCAAGTTTGCGGCCGTTTTACGACGGACCGTTTCGAGTGCTGGAGACCGGGCAGAAGCATTTTTTGCTAGATTTAGGGGGCAGAAGGGAGCTGATTTGCATAAACAGGCTCAAACCCGCTTTTGTTCTGGCTGACGAGGAGGTGCAGCTCGCGTGCCCCCCCCCCCCGCCGTGGCAGGCCGCCGAGAGGAAATTCTCCAAAGTCTTCACAGAAAGGTGCTAACAGCTTTAATCCACAGGTGCAGAGAGATGTTGCAGGTGCAGCCAAGCCAGGTTGCAGCAGATTCGGCAGAAGGTTAAAACCTAGGCAGTTGGTGGATTGATTAGCGATGTATGGAGTGCTTTGTGTTTTTCTTTTTTTGTTATGCCATGCAGGTCTTGCCTTACTAGATGTTTGGGGGGGGTAGTGTGGCCGACACACATTGTGGGCTCACGTTGCCACAGAGACAGGACTGCATGTGTATTGTGGGATGTCACGTCTGCAAGGACAGAGGACTCGAATCGGCAGAAGATAACAAGGAAGTGTGAGATTTGTCTCTTTGTCCCACAGAAGATGCCCCGGAGAGAATTCCGGTTCATCAGGAAATGAGAGACAATGGTGAAGCTTCAAAGGGATGCTTTGTAGCTGTATGTTTACTGAAGACACCATGTGACTTGAATTCTAATGCTGGAAGCGTATAAAAGGGTGTTGAGATATGATTCTTTCTCTTTCCTGCTTTGAGAATGCTAGAAGCTGTGTTCTGTCAAATAAAGCTGGTTTATGCCTAAACTCAGCCTCGTCATTTGAACATGCTTCTACACTATAAGCTCATTAAGGTTTGTGCACTTTTCTTCATGCACTGCATATTATGTTAAATTTGTTTTGTCATTTTAAAATATGCAAAATATACCAATCCAGGGATAATTACACCACTGTTTTGCCAATAGACAAGTCGTTTTAATTGTCTACAAGCAGTGTGCACAAACTTTATTGCAGTTGTTGTGTTGACAAGCATTTTCTAAGACGAGCTTTTTCCTTTTCTAATGTGCTCGATCAACAAAAGCCGAGTAAAGTACAATTTATCATGCAAATTACAAATATCAATTGAGCTAAACTGAAAGTACTATGAATGCAACAATTTAAATTATTTTTAAACTAGATAGATGTACTTTATTGATCCAAAACTGGGAAATTATAGTGTAACAGCAGCATGACAGTAGATGACAAAGACAACAGAAACGCACACAGGATAATAGAAAAAGGAATTACCCAGGGAAAGCATAACTGCCTTGATAACTTCATGTACATTGCAGATGAGTAGGTGATGACTCATATAGATACATAAATCATACTCACTGTAGGGAGCTTGAAATGAAGAAGCGATATGATTTTATAAATCAAGATTTATTATCAGCTTCACCTCCCAAACATGTCTCATCTCGATGCAGAAGCAGAAGAAAGAGATCGAGAGCAGTCAGACCTTCATACTTATACCCACACTCAACAAAAGACATTGCATATCAAAGCTGACATCCCGCATTAACGTAATCCCCCTCCATTGTCCTCCATCTCTTCCAACTGACTCTGGGTGGTCAGGGAGATCGATCTGGTCTCCACCGCTGCGACTCAGTCTGTTCTTTGATCTTCACCGGTGGTTGAGACCTCTTGTCCTGTTCTGAGGCGTGAGGTCGTTCCACATATGTAATCACTAAACATTCTAATATGTCTATACATATGTAGGTATGGAATATATGATTAATATAAGCCACCCCCCCCAAACGACTAAGAAAAGGACAATCAAATTAAGTTTACAGTTTAAGATAATCTCTATGACATATTATACTGTTAAACATCTTGACAGGGAAAACAAGGAAAAAATCTTTCCAGCAGTCATGATCCTGTGGAAAATTCAGTGGTAACAACAACAGTATAGTAATGTCACAAATCAGCCTTAAAACTGTCACGGCACAATCTGATAACATAGTTAACAACTCTTGGTCAATTTTGCATCAGTCCCTGTGCCGTCTGGGTTTTAATCTTCTCCCGAATCTGCTGTAGGTCCGCTTTGGCGTCCTGGTGGGACCATCCTGTAAGGAATCTGCAGCTTGGGGAGAAGAGTGGTTATTTGTTCCCTGCAGGGGGGCTGAGTTTTTTTTCTTGGGGGGTCTACCCCGCCGAGGTGCTCTCGCCACCCGTGCAGGCTTGTCTCTCAACAAGAAGGCAGGTTTAAGTCTGTCAATGCTGACTGTTTCTTTTCTGTCCCCTAAATCAAGCACAAAATGCTTATCACCAGGTTCCAGCACCCTGAACTGTCCGTCGTATGGTGGACGGAGGGTTAATTTTAAAGCTTCGTGTCTAACAAAAACAAACTCGGCGTTTTTTAAAGCTTGGGGGACAAAAACCTGTGGAAAAGAGTGATGTGCCAGTCTGGGGAGCGTGTCCGGTCTGGTGCTGCTTAAGGGCCTCAGGGCTGGAAGATGCCCAGGCTCTGGATGTTCTGGTAAGAACTCACCTGGGAGTCTGAGAGGTTGTGCAAAAACTAATTCTGCTGGGGAGGCATCTAGGTCCTCTTTAGGCACAGAACGCAACCCTAATAAAACCCAGGGAAGTTTATTCACCCAATCTGTATCCGTTAGTGAGGCCCTGAGGGCGACCTTTAAAGATCTGTGAAAACGCTCGCATAATCCATTAGCCTGAGGGTGATACGCGGTGGTGCGGTGAATTGTCGCTCATATGCTGTTGGCCATGGCTGACCACAGTTCTGAGACAAATTGAGGCCCCCTATCGGACGTGATGTCCGATGGGACGCTGAAACGTGCCACCCAGTTTGTTAAAAAAAACGCGAGCGACTTCCGCGGCTGTGGTTGACGCCAAAGGGACCGCCTCCGGCCAGCGCATAGTACGGTCTATCATTGTTAACAGGTGTGTGAAACCTTGAGACAAAGGTAGTGGTCCCACGAGGTCGACATGAACGTGGTCAAACCTCCTGGCTGGGATTCGAAAAGGCTCTAGAGGAGCTTTTGTGTGTTTGTGTATTTTGGCGCATTGGCAAGACATGCAAGTCTTTGCCCATTCCTTTACATTTTTGCGCAGGCCCGGCCAAACAAACTTTTCCGCGACCATTTTAACCGAGGCGCGCACCCCTGGGTGCGCAAGGGAGTAAACCAAGTCAAAAATGCGGCGGCGCCATGCAGCTGGAACTACTGGGCGAAGTCGGAAGGTTGCACGTCGCAGATTAGGGGGGGGGGGGGGTACACCGTCACGTAAACCCCTTTCCTCCAGTCTTAACCCTGTTGGTCCAGACAGGAGCACGCGCACGTCCGCGTCACTGCTTTTTTCCTCTGCCATGGCTGCGTAATCTATCCCTACGTGAATTGGGGCCGCGTACGCGTCCGCGTTGGCGAAGAGTTCTGCGGCTGAGGTAGTATAATCTGTCTCCTCGTGCTCTGGCGATGTCACAGCGCGAGAGAGGCAGTCTGCTACTACGTTAAGTTTGCCTGTCACATGTCGAATGTCTGTGGTGAACTCTGAAATTGCAGCTAGCTGTCTTTGTTGCCTGCCTGACCATGGTTCTGAAATTTTAGCCATCGCAAAAGTGAATGGTTTATGGTCTACAAAAGCTGTGAAATGCCGCCCTTCCAGCCAGAACTGGAAGTGGCAGATGGATAAATGAAGCGCTAGCAGCTCCCTGTCAAAAGTGCTGTATTTGCGCTCAGTTTGGTTTAAAGATTTGCTAAAGAATGCTAACGGTTGCCAGGTTCCGCCAACGTGTTGTTCCACAACTGCCCCTAAGGCCAGGTCTGAAGCGTCTGTGGTTAGCGCTATGCGGGCCGAGGGATCAGGGTGAACCAACAATGTGGCATTCGCTAGAGCACTCTTTACTTCCGCGAAGGCACTTTCGCGCTCCGGGGTCCATTCGACCGCGTTGGAAGGCTTTTGTTTTCTGAGCGCGGCATACAGGGGTTGCATGAGTTGAGCTGCGCAGGGGAGGAAACGGTTGTAAAAATTCACCATTCCCAAAAATTCTTGCAGCGATCTGACCGTTTGTGGTCGTGGAAAATTTTTTACCACGCAGACTTTGTCTGGCAATGGGACTGCCCCCTTTGGTGAAACTCTGTGTCCCAAAAAATCAATTTGTGACACGCCGAATCGGCATTTGGTTGGGTTGATTATTATCCCGTGCTCTTCTAGTCTCTGAAAAACTGTAGTGAGGTGTTATTCGTGTTCTTCCTCTGACGGGCTGGCTACCAGCATATCGTCGAGGTAGACGAACACGAAGGGGAGGTCGCGTAATACCGCGTCCATCATACGCTGAAAGGTTTGAGCAGCACCTTTGAGGCCGAACGGCATTCGCAAAAATTCAAAAAGACCAAAAGGGGTTATTACAGCCATTTTAGGAATGTCTTCCGCTCGAACGGGGACTTGGTGATAGCCGCGGACCAGGTCTATTTTAGAAAAAATGCGCGCACCCGCCAGATGTAGTGAAAAATCTTGGATGTGAGGAATTGGGTAGCGGTCATGCGCTGTCGCATTGTGTAATCTGCGGTAATCACCGCAAGGTCTCCAAGAACCGTCGGTTTTTGGGACCATGTGGAGTGGCGATGCCCAAGGGCTTTTTGAGCGCCTAATAATGCCTAATTTTTCCAGGGTGGCAAACTCGTCACGTGCTATGGCGAGCTTGGTCGCGTCTAAGCGCCAAGCTTTGGCAAACACGGGTGGGCCTGTTGTGGGAATGAAGTGTTCAACTCCGTGTTTCGCTACTGTTGCTGAAAATTTTGGAACTGTGAGTGCTGGAAATTGGGTGAGGAGTTGATCAAACTTACCTCCTGCTGTGGTGACGCTGGCCTGCACGGGTGGAGGAGAAACTCGAGCTGAGCAGGGGATAGAAGAAAATGATTGCATTAACCAAGCGTCTATTTGCAAGGTCGACTAACAACCCATGTGCACACAAAAAATCAGCACCCAACAAGTTAAAACTCACCGCTGCTATAATAAACGTCCATCTATAGTTGCGGCCGTGAATGCAAAGAGGCAGGTTCCTTTCACCGAAAGTGTCGATGGTCGAGCCATTGGCTGCCATCGCTCCGTTTCCCCGGGGTCCAATGGCCCGGTCTGCGTTGGAAGGGGTGATGAAGCTCACCTGAGCTCCGGTGTCGATAAGGAACTGTCTCCCGGAGTGTCCGTCAGTCACATAAAGCAGCTTATTCGTCTCGCCGAGAGCCGCAGCTGTTAACGGTTCCCGGCTTTGGCGTTTCCCGAGTTTTTGAAATTGCAGGGGGGCACGCATTTGTACGCCCTCTCGGCGAAACGATGGTGATAATAGCAGAGGTCGTTTCGCCTGCTGCGCCTTGGTCGTGTCGCTGCCATGGTGGGCGGGCTCTGCTCCGTTGTCTGCGGTTCTCCGCTGTTCTGGCTTCCGTGCTGAGATCTGCAGATGCTGCTGTGACCATCTGTTCGCCGCAGGCATTGATGAGCCGCTGCGCTTCTCGGGCCAGCGCGCGGAAGTCCTGCTGGGTGTTGCACCGCATGTTGGCCAGTGTCCCTCTCATGTGTGGCGGCAGAGTGCTGAGGAAGATATGCTGGAAAAGGAAGTTTCCGTTGTCTGCTTCCTTAATCTGCAGCATGTCCTCCATGAGGGCCTTTGGTCTGCATCCTCTGTGGCCGTAGATCGCCAGAATCTTCTCCGCTCTCTCCTCGGCTGAGGGGACGAAGTTCTCTATGATGGTCGCCTTTAATTCTCTGTATTTGTCGTGGGCGTGCGGTTGTTGAATTATGCTCCGTGCACATCTTGACGTGGCGGCGTCGAGTTTGGCGACGATGAGGTAAAATTTTGTCTCGTCCGCCGTTATGCCCGCCAGTGCAAACTGAGCCTCAGCTTGCTGGAACCACGAGCTCGGGTCGTTTTGCCAGAACTCTGGCAGCTTGACGGTGACGGCACTTGTGTGGGCCGTCTCTGATGTGTCCGCCGGGTGAGGACGCCTTTCTTCTGTCCTCACGGCGGGGCTGGGGATGGTGCTCGGTTGAGCCCTCTCTGTGGATTCTGCCGTGGGGGAACATCTTCCATCCGTTCCCCTGTCTGCATGGGCGATGGCGCTTGCCTGGGTCGCCTCCGATGAGTTCGTCGTGGGAGAACGTCTCTGTTCCATCCTCACATCTGGTCACCAGTGTAGGGAGCTTGAAATGAAGAAGCGATGTGATTTTATAAATCAAGATTTATTATCAGCTTCACCTCCCAAACATGTCTCATCTCGATGCAGAAGCAGAAGAAAGAGATCGAGCACAGTCAGACCTTCATACTTATACCCACACTCAACAAAAGACATTGCATATCAAAGCTGACATCCCGCATTAACGTAATCCCCCTCCATTGTCCTCCATCTCCTCCACCTGACCCTGGGTGGTCAGGAAGTTCGATCCGGTCTCCACCGCTGCGACTCAGTCTGTTCTTTGATCTTCGCCGGTGGTTGAGACCTCTTGTCCTGTTCTGAGGCGTGAGGTCATTCCACATATGTAATCACTAAACATTGTAATATGTCTATACATATGTAGGTATGGAATATATGATTAATATAAGCCACACTCACCGTACAATGCAGGACTATCAGGCACAGGGTGCAATGGGAGGAACCAATTAGACTGTAAGATGCAATATGGAAGCATTGTTATGACCAAGATTAAACATTAAAGTAAATTACTGTACAGGGAAATGTCATGTGGCAGAAAAGATTTCCTGTATTTGACCGTTTGGCAGCGGAGCTGTAGCAGTCTGCTGGAGAAGGTGCCCCGCTGTCTGTCCAGTGTGTGATGGAGGGGGTGATTAGTGTTGTCCATGATGGATAACAGTTTAGAATAGAATAGGCTTTATAGTAATTGTACAGTTGTACAGTACAACAAAATTGTGAGTTCTCCACCCGAATACTGTGCAATAAAGTAAGAGAGAAGGATCAGATAAAAACACAGTTAGAGAACACACGATTGATGACTGAAATAAAAATAGCCCACAATTCTTGAAATATCGACAGGTATCGCCGTGGCTTCACAGATGGAACTATTTACATACGAGTGTGGAGTGCAGAACATATAATTGAACACACAATTGAGTAAAATGGCACAAGAATTATGTAGAATATACATAGTAGTGGTTTTACACAGGGCAGCACAGTGGCGCAGTGGTTAGCACAGTGGCAGCACAGTAAGAAGGTCATGGGATCGATTCCACCCTTGACCATCGTGGGTTCGATCCCACCCCCAGACCATCGGTGACCCTTCTGTGTGGAGTTTGCATGTTCTCCCCGTGTCTGCGTGGGTTTACTCCGGGCACTCCGGTTTCCTCCTACATGCCAAAAACATGCAAGTTAGGTTAATTGGCATCAAAACTGGGGATTCTAAATTGTCCTTGGGTATGGATGCGAGAGTGAATGGTTGTCTGTCTCTCTGTGTTGGCCCTGCGATGGACTGGCGATCTGTCCAGGGTGTACCCTGCCTCTCGCCCAAAGATGCTGGGATAGGCTCCAGCCCCCCCGCAACCCGAAAAGGATTAAGCGGTAGAAGATGGATGGATGGATGGATGGTTTTACACATGGGTCAATGTACATGAAAATGTGGAGTGCAAAGACAGGTGTGTTATAGTGATCATTATAAAGGTCTTCAGTTCTTGGCTGTGGAGTCAGTGTACCACATATACAGACAGTAGGTGAGAACGCTGTCCACTGAGCAGTGATAGAAGACCAGCAGCAGCTTTTGGTCCAGGTTATTCTTCCTCAGGACACAGAGGAAGCACAGCCACCTTTGGGCTTTCTTCACCAGAGCCTTGGTGTTGACAGTCCAGGAGAGGTCAGAGGAGATGTGGGTGTCCAGGAACCTGAAGGTTGGGATGGTTTCCACACGGTCACCATTTATGAGGAGGGGTGTGGTCCTGTCTGTTCTTTCTGAAGTCCAGTATGAGTTCTTTGGATTTTTGGACATTCAGTTTCAGGTTGTTTGCTTGTTCAGTGTCCTCCTCTCTACCACATTCTTAAAAGTCTGCAGCCTGAGACCAATTACACAGTAAGCCTTCTTGATAATCTTGTCAAGTCTGTTGGTGTTGCAGGCTCTAATACTGTTACCCCAACAGACACCATGCTTTAAAGATACCATAAGGCTAATCTTATAATTCACCATATACTCAAATTGCAAGACCAAAATGGCTGCATCTGTCTTGCTGCACTAAACTGATCGTAGTTAAAAAAAAAAAAAAAAAAAAAAAAAAATTACCATGGTTGTAAGAAAAGTTTCATTGCCATTGTGCTATCTTTTTGGCCTTTAACTCAACAGTGCTTTACCAACCAAAGACGAAAGGTCTTAACTAGATAAGCCTACTGAATAATATAAAGCTGCTGGATTTTGAATAGGGCATTTGACATTTCTGACAAATACACTGAAGAAATGTCCTTGGTGTATGGCAAACAATAAATGTCATGAATAACTGCTCTAATACACTACCATTCAAAAGTTTGGGGTCACTTAGAAATTTCCTTATTTTTGAAAGAAAAGCACTGTTTTTTTCAATGAAGATAACTTTAAACTAATCAGAAATACACTCTAATATCAAATATACATTGCTAATGTGGTAAACTACTATTCTAGCTGCAAATGTCTGGTTTTTGGTGCAATATCTACATAGGTGTATAGAGGCCATTTTCCAGCAACTATCACTCCAGTGTTCTAATGGTACAATGTGTTTGCTCATTGCGTCAGAAGGCTAATGGATGATTAGAAAACCCTTGTGCTATCATGTTAGCACAGCTGAAACCAGTTTAGCTGGTTAGAGAAGCTATAAAACTGACCTTCCTTTGAGCAGGTTGAGTATCTGGAAAAAAATTATTATTTCAAATACAAACTAGAAAAGCACTCGGAGAGCGCAGACCTCCGCCAAGCGCCACAGTTCCCCCCATACAGTGTTTGTGTGTATGTTTTCAGATTCGTTGACCATGAAAACATATGACTAGCAATTGGATTGACAATGATAGGATTAGTGGTTTAGTAGTTATTCACGAAAATGGCATTTTGCCTAATGGCGGTTTTCTTGTAGACGGTGATCCGGATCACCACCAAAATCTAATCATCTGTAGGATACCCCATTTCTGACAATCTGTGAAAATTTCATGAAAATCCATCCATAACTTTTTGAGTTATCTTGCTAACAAACAAACAGACAGACAAACTGACAGACAAACCAACGCCGATGAAAACATAACCTCCTTGGCGGAGGTAAAAATTTACAACCTCTGCCCCATTTAGCTGCTCCTCAGGGACAACATTTGTTGGCCATTGGGAGCAAACAACAGGGGGAGGGAAGAGGAAAATATGCAAACATTGCCAGTGCATGCTATGAGGTTAAGGACATAACAGGCCTTTAAAGAATGATTACCACACTGGAATGTTTGAACTAATGAGAGAACCATATGAGGATGGAAATTTATCTTGGAACACAAAATATAATAGACATATTAAAACAGCTTGTTAATATAGCATATTAAAGCAGTTCATATATGGATAAAAGTTACAGTTATAAGTTGTAACACACACACACACACACACACACGCACACACTCATAAAATATGTGATTAACAGATAAATGCATAATTAGTGAATTTCTATTACAAGGTAATGTTAGATGCTAAAAGTAGTTGCAAAAATATTGTAATCATAAATAAAACTAGAAAAGCACTTGGAGAGCGCAGACCTCCGCCAAGCGCCACAATTCCCCCCATACAGTGTTTGTGTGTACGTTTTCAGATTCCTTGAGCATGTAAACATATGACTAGCAATTGGATTCACAATGATTATTTGTTTATTTGACAGGGACAGTGCAATAAACACACAATTAATCAATGACAATCAATCTGATAGTGATAGGATTAGTGGTTCAGTAGTAAAAGCATTGCCTCCTTGGCGGAGGTAATAAACTGAAGTGTTGCTGTTGTGTCCATCTCCTCCACTGACGGATGCAAATTGGGTAGACAGGTTGCCGTGGGTTTTATATTATATTGTAACGTGCTGGTCGACATGGCGACGTCCCACCGGGAGGTTCGAACTCACGCCTCCCGCTCCGGAGTCCCACACTCTACCTGTGTCGCCAATAGGATCAACGCACTTGGCAAGCCAAGTAGGGTGCTCATATTGAATTGTAATCGCTCTTGTCTTGTTTTCTCTTTTTTCTCTTTTGAATTCTTGGATGGAATATGGGTGGGCAATATAAGCTGCGGCTTCAGCCATCACCCATTTCGGATAACTCACGTGGAATTGTATAGTAGAAGGAGACTTTGTCTAATTTGACCTTGTTGTTATATTATACAGTTTCTTTTAACCTGTACTGTACTATCCGAAATAAATTCATTCATTCATTCATTCATTCATTCAAGGTGGTAAATCCCTGATGCAGTCACTTTTAGCATTAGAGTGACACATATCAGGCGCAGCATTACTGGCGCCGGGATTCCTCTCTGTTCCGGAGCCGCAGGACAAAAGAAGGTGCGATAATGGTTGCCGTGGGTTTTATTGGGTTTGCGGTCCGCGGAAAAAAGAGGATTTGGAAGCCTCCCCCGGCAGAGAGCTGGTTTTTGCGCAGCCCCTATGGCTGGCCGGGGAATTTCTGCCAAATAATCCGGAGCCGGACAGCTGCCCGTGTCAGCTTTTGCAGCGTAGTGCAAACACAGGCACTCTGGCGAGCCCTGTTTTCTGTGTGCTTTTGTGCCTAAAACTTTGAAGAAGGCAGAGTTTGTGTTCATCACACACGACGGCCAGCGCCCTCTATTGCGCCTGCGCACATGTTGAAAATGGCTGTATGTCACAGTGTTGAAAAATGCTTTAAAAAATTCCTGTATCCAGACGGTGAACCGGATCACCCCCAAAATTTAATCAGTTCTTCCTTGTACCATTTCCAACAACGCCTGAAAGTTTCATGGAAATCCGTCCAAGACTTTTTGAATTATCTTGCTAACCAACAGACAAACAGACAGACAGACAAACAGACAGACAAACAGACAAACACACAAACTCCGGCAAAAACATAACCTCCTCCTGGCCTTTTCAGCCTGGCAGAGGTAATCATTATTTCTAACCTTGTCAATGTCTTGACTATATTTTCTATTCATTTTACAACTCATGGTGGTAAATAAGTGTGACTTTTCATGGAAAAACACAAAATAATTGTCTGGGTGACCCCAAACTTTTGAACGGTAGTGTATGTCCAGTTTAATCTAAATTTACATCAATTTCAGAGACATCTCTCACGCAGAGGGTATGTCATCTTTTTTCCAATTCAATTTCATGCTACCTCTTCACAGCACATTTCATAAAACTCTTTTTACAGAACATATCAAATGGTTTGAATAGCAGATTTTCTGTTCTTTGTTGCCATTGTGTAACTCTTGACAACCAAATTTAAGGTGCTACTAAATCATGCGGCCATTGGTCAAACCTTGGTTTCTGGAGAAGTAATATTGATTTCTTCCTGGTCGTGGCACATTGGACTAACTCTTTACCCTCTCAAGGATCCTCGAGGGTTTGTTGGAGTTTGCCCATCAAGTCTACATGGGTTTTGTGGACCTGGAGAAATCCATGATGGTTTCTTGTGGCAGATTCCTCAGGAGTATGGCATTTCGAGCTTTTTGCGATGAGCTGTCAGGTCTTTATACAACGCTTGTGAGAGTTTGGTTTGTATTGCCAACAATCAGTCAAACTTGTCCACAGTGAGAGTTGGACTCCACCAGGGCTGGTCTCTGTCACCAATCCTGTTCATAAATTTTATGGACAGGATTTCTAGGTGTAGCCATGTTTCCCTACTCTTTTTAGTTTATATATGCTTCCATTAGGCAACATTATTAGAAAGCACTGTATACATTCTCATTGTTATGCAGATGACATGCAATTATACATGTCAATGAAGTCAGATGATAGTAATCAATTAGCTAAGTTAGAAGCCTTTCTTAAGGAAATCAAAGCTTGGATGACTTGTAATTTCCTGCTATTAAATTCAGATAAGACTGAAGTCATTCTAGTTGGTCCAAAAAGCCTTAGAAATACCTTTCCAAATTAAACTCTTAGTTTGGATGTGGTTACTCTTTCTCTGAATAGTTCTGTGGGGAACCTTGGAGTTATTTTTGATCAAGATCTTTTTTTCAATCCACATATTAAATTTGTTTCTAAGACTGCCTTCTATCATTTGCATAATATTGCCAAGATTAGGAGCATCTTGTCTCAGAGTGATGCTGAGATACTGATCCATGCTTTTGTTAGCTCGAGATTACATTATTGCAAATCTTTATTTTCAGGTTGTCCTAAAACATCTTTAAAAAGTCTTCAGTTTATCCAAAATGCTGCAGCAAGAGTTTTAACAGGTACTAGAAAGAGAGATCATGCCTCTCCAGTTCTGGCATCCTTTCTTTGGCTTCCCATAGAGTTTAGAATTAAGTTTAAAATCCTTCTTCTCACTTTCAAAGCTCTAAACAATCAGGGTCCTTTTTATTTAAAAGATCTGATACTACCGTATTATCCTAACAGAGGACTACGTTCCCAAAATGCAGGATTACTTGTAATACCTAGAATCTCCAAAAGTACAATGGGAGGCAGAGCCTTCAGTTATCAAGCTCCTCTCCTGTGGAACCAGCTACCAATCTGGATTCGGGAGTCAGACTCGATCTCTGTTTTTAAGAATAGGGCTAAAACCTACGTTTTTGATATAGCCTACAATTAGGGAGGGATCATGTGTTTCTGAACCCTCCCTTAGTTATGCTGCTAATAGGTTTAGTCAGCCGGGGGACCTCCAGTAATGCACTGGGCCTCACTCCTTTCCTCACTCTCAATGAAATATTTTTTTTTGCTGGTCATTAACATTTGTTTGTTCTCTCCCATAGATTGAGTCCCCATCGTGCTGTTTGCTCTCTACATGTCTGTTCTTTTCATCTTCTCTATCCCCTCAGCCCCCAGCCATTCACAGCAGATGACTGCCCCTCCCTGAGCCTCGTTCTGCTGGAGGTTTGTTCCTGTTTAAAGGGAGTTTTTCCTCTCCACTTTGACCAAGCGCTTGATTGCTGGAGTCTTTCTGCAATTGTGGGGGTTTCACCTACAGTTGAAAGTGATGTGAGATGATTGTTGTTGTGAAATGATGCTATATAAATAAAGTTGAATTGAATTGAATGTTCCTAGTTGTATGCCGGAGGGGACCATTGTGTAAGTCTATTGCATCTTTTGCATTCAATACTATTAGGTTGTCACGTTTTTGTGCTATCTCTGCGAGCAGCCCTGCTTAGGTTGTACAGTCTGACAGCCGTTGGTAGGAAGGACCTACGAAACCTCTCGGTTGTGCACCTAGGATGATGTAGTCTGCTGCTAAATGAGCTCCTCAGTGCATTCAGTATGTCCTGCATAGGGTGGAACTCGGACTCCAGCAGAGATGACAGTTTAGCCACCGTCCTTCTCTCTCCTATCTCCTCCACCGGGTCAAGGCGCTGCCCCAGGACAGAGCTAGCTTTCTTGATCAGTTTGTTCAGTCTCTTCCTATCGGCTGCGGTAATGCCACTGCCCCAGCAGACCACTCCAAAAGTGATGGCTGATGCCACCACCGTGTCATAGAATGTCTTCAGCAGCGCCCCTTGTACACCAAAAGACCTGAATCTCCTCAGTAGGAACAGTCTGCACTGTCCCTTCTTGTAGAGTGCGTCAGTATTGTGTGACCAGTCTAGTTTATTGTTCAGATGAACACCCAGGTACTTGTAGGATGTCACAATCTCAATGTCTGTTCCCTGTATATTTACTGGTGCTGTGAGGGGTTGTCCTTGCCTGCGGCAGTCCACCACCAGCTCCTTAGTTTTCCTCGCGTTGATCTGGAGGCAGTTCCGATGGCACCAGTCCACAAAGTCCTGGATAAGCCCTCTGTACTCAGCTTCATCTCCATTGGAGATGAGGCCAATGATCGCAGAGTCATCAGAGAACTTCTGTAGATGGCAGTGTGTTGTGTTGTGTGAGAAGTCCGCAGTATAAAGGGTGAACAGGAAGGGAGCCAAAACCGTTCCCTGGGGGGGCCCCGTGCTACCAATGATCGTGTCGGACACACAGTCCCGGGTTCTCACAAACTGAGGCCGGTTTGTGAGGTAGTCCAGGATCCATGATGACAGGTGCTGGTCCACCCCTGCGCACAGCAGCTTGTCCTTTAGGATCATCAGTTGGATGGTGTTGAAAGCACTGGAGAAGTCAAAGAACATGATCCTCACCACATTCCCGGGCTTCTCCAGGTGGGACAGAGAACGGTGAAGGAGGAAGATCACCGCATCCTCCACCCCAATGCCATGCTGGTAGGCGAACTGGAGTGGATCCATCGTTAGTCCCACCAGGGGTCGGAGGTGAGCAAGGAGCAGTCTCTCCAGGGTCTTCATCATGTGGGACGTCAAGGCCACCTGTCTGTAGCTGTTCAGGTCTTTGGGGTGGGAAGTTTTTGGTACAGGTACCACACAAGATGTTTTCCACAGCTGTGGTACCCTCCCCAGCTTCAGGCTCAGGTTGAAGATGTACGCCACAATCCCACACAGCTGGTCTGCACAGGACTTGAGGAGCTTTGCGCTTATGCCGTCCGGTCCCGACGTCTTCCTCGCCTTGATGTTCCTCAGCTCCGTCCTCACCTGGGTCTTAGTCAGGGTCAGGTTGGGGGGCTGTGTGTTGGGAGTGGGGTGGTGTTGGTGGAGTGAGGAGTTGGCAGCAGGACTTGATGTCTTTAGAGGCAGCAGTGGTTGTTGTGCAGTCGGGGGGGAGGGCAGTTGGTCAAACCTATTGAAAAACAGATTCAAATTGTTTGCCCACTCCCTTCCCCCCATGGCCTGGGGGGAGGTATTCCCCCCAGTAATACCTCCCCTCGTAAATAGTGAGTGTGTGTGGATGTGTGAGTGTGGGAGTTGATGTGCTGCTGGAGGACAGGATGCACCGAGGGCAGAGCAGCGCGCCGTATGGCCAGACAACCCTAGGGCAGAGCAGAGGAGAGATTATTCGCTGAGCCAAGCCCGGTGAATTAATACTCGGACTGTGGCTTACTTGCAGATGTTTCCGGTGGTGAGCCGCAGGTCTCCTGCCTGGAGGACAGCGCTCCAATGTGCGCTCGGCGCAGCGGGTTAGAGAGAGAGACGCTGACGAGGAGAGGTTCTGCCGCCAAGGAATCCACCTGTGCACAGGGGAGAAGGACTGGAAAAAAGGTGAGAGATAGGATGATGGCTTACGTGGGAAGCGATGGTTGAGGGTCTTAGGATCGTCGAGGAGAAGGCGAGCGTGGGTAGCACGATCTCTGATGAGCAGACGACTCCAGGCTGAAGCGCAGGGCAGAGCGGGCTAAATAGCCCGGGCTTGATGAGACGCAGGTGTGTTCACAGCTGGAGCTGGAGATGGGAGAGAGTGAGCTGTGACAGACTGTTAAAGATGCTCACCCACTTCCCCATCAGGCAGACTGTTTGGCAGCGCTAGGTGGTAACTGTCTTTTCAGTACCATGGACTTAACATCAGGCTTTTACAACATGCCTCTCCATGAGGAAGACAAGAAATACTCAGCCTTTATGACACGTATGGGCCTTTATGAGTATTACTGGCTGCCACAAGGCCTCTGCAACAGTCCAGGTAGTCTTATGAGAATGATGACCAGCATTTTCGGAGACCAGAGCTATCTGAGCCTGTTGTGCTCTTTGGACGATTTGCTGGTGTTCGCCCATGATGAGGAATCTGTCTTGTCTCGTCTAGAGATTGTTTTCAGCCGGCTGCAAAGCATTAACCGAAAGTTGTCCCCCATAAAGTGTTTCCTCCTGAGAACATCCGTCAAATTTCTTGGCCATATAATCAATGAGACTGGTGTTTTGACTGATCCCAGCGAAGTAGAGGCTATTGCTGGTGTGACACATGCTGACCTCATGGATCCTGGCTGTCTCACCCCATCCTAGAAACACATTCGATCCTTTTTTTAGGGATGGTGAAATACTACCAGCATTTTGTGCCAGACTATTCGGCAATTGCCAAACCCCTATTTGGTCGTCTGAAAGGTGACAAGCGTAAAGGCCAACAGTTTAAAGCTATAGTGTCTGGCAGAAAGTTGTGCTTGTCTGACTAGACTTCTGAACATGATCAGGTGTTCCAGAAGGTAAAGTCCTCTTTGATCAACAGTGTTGTGTTGGCCTACCCTGACTTCAACCGCCCTTTTCTGCTGTCAACTGATACTTCCTTGGATGGGATAGGTAAATGGTAAAAGGTATTCACTTATATAGCACTTTTTTATTCTCATCTCTTGATGACCAAAGCACTTTACAGATCCTGCTATCCACCCATTCACACACTGATGGTGGCATGCTGCCTAGCATTGCGCTTCCAAACCCACCAGGAGCAATTGGGGGTAAAGTGTCTTGCCCAGGGACACAACGGCAGGATATCTGGGGAGAGTGGGATTTGAACAGCCAACCATGCAGTTATTGGACAACCTGCTCTACCTCCTGAGCCACTGCCGCCCCCAGTGGGGTTTTATCTTTGATATCAGACAGAGAAGTCCAGGCTAGACCTATCACTTTTGCCAGCAAGTCACTGACCCAGTCCCAGATAAATTACCCAACCCATCAATTGGAATTTCTGGCTTTAAAGTGGGCAGTCTGCCACAAATTCAGCCACTGGCTGAAAGGTCACAAATTCACAATCTGGACTGATAACGCACATCTTGACAAAGTCCAAACTGGACTGCTGTGAGCAGCGCTGGGTGGTCAAACTGGTAAGCTAAAACTTTGACATTAAGTATACAGCGGGCCAGCAAAATGTTGTAGCCGGCAGTCTGAGTAGAGTGCCTTTTGTTAAAGTGAGTGTTGGACACAGGCTGCTGGCTGAACCCTACACCAGTCTTCTCATTGAAACAACAGATATGTCTACTGCCTCAGACCAAAGCGCCTTCCTGTTGGCCAGTGGTCACAAAGCACCCCACCCTGTGAGCCTGAACTCTCAGTCAACCCAATGCTCTATCCATGACCATGTTCAGTCAAAGCGGAAGAGGTCTCTGCAGTTCTCCAGTCACATGCTGAGTGGGAGGCTGGTCTGAGGACTCATGCGGGGGGAGGTGTTACAGTACTTGCCTAAGCTGGTCTCACCTGGACAAGATGCCTTGCCTTCCTACTCTGAGCAAGAACTTCGTGCTAAGCAGCTGGAAGATGGGACTCGCACGTGTGCTGTATTACGTCGAGAGAAAATGCAGACCTTCTCGGAGAGAAAGAAACAAAGAATCAACTGCATGCATTAAGTTCTTAAAGCACTGGGAGCACCTCACTATCCTAAATGGTGTCCTGTACAGGATTTCAAGAGACCTAAGAACTAAAGCCAAGCATTTCCAATATGTTGTGCCTGTTTCTCTGAAAACCGAGGTTTTAAATGGGGTGCGTGACATGGCTGGCCATCCGGCTCAGTCTAGAAGCCTGAGTCTAACTAGACAGAGGTTTTTCTTGCTCAATCTAGACAGAGATGTGCGGGAATACGTACGTCACTGTCAGCATTGCATTCTGAGCAAGACCATCGAGCCTGAGGGTCGAGCCCCTCCAGAAAACATCACGTCGACCAGACCTCCAAAGATAGTCTGCATTGATTTTTGGTCCACAGAAGGCTCCAAAAACAGATCTATTGATGTGCTGGTCATAATGGACCATTTCGCTCCAATGGCCCAAGCATTCCCCTGCAAGGACAAAACGGCTAAACAAGTTGCTCGAGTTATCTGGGACCAGTTCTTCTGTGGTTCTTAGAGATAGGGTGAGGAGCTCAGTCATCCGGGAGAGGCTCAGAGTAGAACTGCTGCTCCTCCACATCGAAAGGAGCCAGTTGAGGTGGTTTGGGCATCTGATCAGGAAGCCTCCTGGATGCTTCCCACTTGAGGTTTTTTGGGCATGTCCCACTGGGAGGAGACCCCGGGGCTGACCCAGGACATGCTGGAGAGACTACGTCTCCCAGCTGGTCTGGGAACACCTTGGTATCCTCTCTGAAGAGCTGGAGCAGGTGGCTGGGGAGACAAAAGTCTAGGTGTCTCTGCTTGAACTGCTGCCTCCACGACCTGGACCTTCGGAAAAAGGGTAGAAGATGGATGGATGGATGGATGGATGGATATACAAGAAAGAGTACTGACTTGTTCTGGATTTTGTCTTTTACCTATATATATTCCTTTGAGCTGGTGAATAAATAAAAAACCTGTCATCCAAACATACATATTTAGTGATTTACAGTGCATCCAGAAAGTATTCACAGCGCTTCACTTTTTCCACGTAATGTTAGACTTATTCCAAAATGGATTAAATTAATTTTTTCCTCAAAATTCTACACACAATACCCAATAATGACAATATGGAAAAAATTGAGATTTTAACAAATTTATTAAAAATAAAAAACTAAGAAATCACATGTACATAAGTATTCACAGCCTTTGCCAAGAAGTTCAAAATTGAGGTCAGGTGCATCCTGTCTCCACTGATCATCCTTGAGATGTTTCTACAGCTTAATTGGAGTCCATCTGTGGTAAATTCAGATGATTGGACATTATTTGTAAAGGCACACACCTGTCTATAAGGTCCCATAGTTGACAGTGCATGTCAGAGCACAAACCAAGCATGAAGTCAAAGGAATTGTCTGTAGACCTCGAAACAGGATGGTCTCAAGGCACAAATCTGGTGAAGTATACAGAAATATTTCTGCTGCTTTGAAGGTGCCAGTGAACAGAGTGGCCTCCATCATCTGTAAATGGAAGAAATTTGAAAACACCAGGACTCTTCCTAGAGCTGGCTGACCGTCTAAACTGAGCAATCGGGGGAGAAAGGCCTTAGTCAGGGAGGTGACCAAGAACCAGATTGTCACTGTTTTAGAGCTCCAGCATTCCTCTGTTGAGAGAGGAGAACATTCCAGAAGGACAACCATCTCTGCAGCAATCCACCAATCCTTCGTAAAAGGCACATGACAGCCTTGTTACGACCCGAGCACTATGTCATTTGTGCTCGGGCTATTCCTGTCAGGGCTTGACAGCGGCGTTGTTATCCTGGCTCTCCGAGCTCTTATTGTGACAGAGCTCGGGGAGGCTTCCGCTCAGCTGTCAAGTCCTGAACAGCTGTTCTGTATTTGTGGTCGTTAGTGATGGACTTCTTAAACCCACGCTGGCGACCGCATCCCTGCAGCAGTGTCGTCTCTTATCGTCGGAGCTACGTATGCTTGGACTGTTTTCCTACCTTGTCTGTCTGTGAATGACCGTCGCCTCCTGCGGACCTGTGAGTGAGCTGTTTAGCCTTACGCCTCCCAGTGTGGGTAGACTTATGTGTGTCACTGCCTCAGCAGCTTGTGTATTATACTTCACTGTTAATAAAAGCTCTTGCACAACTCTCTGGTGACGGTGTGGCGTCTTAGGGTGGCTCGCGAGGGCCACCCGTAACAATACACTGCTGCCAAAAAACGGCGCTTACGGTGACGCCAACCCGAGACGCCTTTCACCAGTGAGTTAGGGTTTTTTTTGGACATTCGCTTTCCCTGTCTCGGTACGGTGTGTGTGAGGAATGCCGTCGCGGAAGGGCCGCACTCGGAGTCCGGCCCAGGAGCTGACGGGCATCCTGGAAGTTGTGGATGAGATGCTCATCTCCGCTTCCCTCCTGGATTACAATCACGGCATACACTGGTACCTGGACTCAGCTGAAGATGCTCTTCGTCATCTCTCTCCCCGCTACGCGACCACCCGGAAGTCAGCGCGAGGAGGGTAGATATCGCCGCGCAACGCGAGATATTCCTTATGCTGGAGGAGGAGCATGGCAAGAAGCAGAAGAGGCACTCCTGCTCTTGGCCTATGGATCCTGATCCTGTCCTCGATCCATTTCTGGAGTTCACACCATCTGGGGGCCGGCATAGGCGTCGGCGCAACGGCCGAGCACATCTTCAGCAAGCTCCTGTTCCGGATCCAGTTCCGGGCCGCCGGAATGACCCGTTCAACCAGTCAGCTGTCTCTTCGGCGTCGCTTCAAGAGGGAATTCCCGCAGCCCCTTTTTTCGGGCCACCACCCCTTGCTGTACGGTCAGCATGCTGTGTCCAGCCCGCTTCGGCTGCCGCTCCCTCGTCCTCGACGCTCTCTCCAGCTGCTGCGTGTGATCAGAGTCCTGCGCCGGCGAGCTCCGTCCATGAGTCCTTTCTTACCACCCAGCGAGCGAGGGAAGGAGCAATGTCCTCTACAGCTGGCACCACCTGAGACAGGCAAGTTCAAATGCACTTCCCTATTTATCATGGTGAGCTGTCTTGTCTGACTCCTGGGGGTGAAGCTCGGGGTTTGCAGCCCCCCGAGTTTCCTCCTCCAGCTGTAGTTATTTGTACTGAACCTGCTGCCTCTGTGTTTCCTCCTGCTGAGCAGACCTCAGCGCTAGATCCATGCCGTCGAACGGGGGGGAGGCCTGCGACTCTGGGAATTACCCCGGCCCCGCAGCCTTGTTTTGGACAGAGGAGGAGAGCGGACTGCGGTGAGGAGCCCGAGCTGACGAGCAAGCGTCCCCAGGTCTCCACAGAAGAGCAGCCCGAGCCAGCGGGTCGAGGGTCCCCTGCCACCATGCCGTGTGGGTTATCGGTGTGGACATCAGCGCGGGAGGATCCAGCTGCAGAAACCATCAGGCCGGCTGTGGAACCCGACGCAGCTGAGTGGGAGCCCAACGACAAGCTTCTACCTGAACCTGGATCGACGGAGTCCTGCATGGCTCCAGAGCCCGAGTGCAGGCAAGTGCTCTTCTTTGTTTTTCTTTGTGGTGTGTTAGAGCATTTTTGCCTGCCTCGTGGGGAGGCGAGCGAGGGGCAGCCGTCTGCTGCGCCCGAGTTCGTCTCGCTGGGCTCTGGCGCTGCCGGTGAAACTGATCCCGGTCCTCTCCTGTCCTCTGAGCCTCTCCACAGCTTAACCGGTTTGGAGTCTGTCGAGGTCACGGGGCTGGAGGTCCCAAGTTCGGGGATGGAGGTCGTCGCCGGTGCAGTACCGACCCAGTCGAGGTCCGTCCATACCCAGTCGGGGTCCGACGCGTGGACTGAGGTGATCCAGTCGGGGTCCGACGCGGGAGCAGCGGTGACCCAGTCGGGGTCCGACGCGTGGACTGAGGTGACCCAATCGGGGTCCGACGCGGGTGCAGCGGTGACCCAATTGGGGCCTGCCGAGATCCAGTGGGGGCCCAACACAGGTGCTGCTGTGATCCAATCGGGGTCCAACACGGGTGCAGCGGTGACCCAATCAGGGCCTGACGAGATCCAGCGGAGGTCCAGCGCAGGTGCGGCTGTGACCCAATCGGGGTCCGATGAGATCCAGTGGGGGTCCAACGCAGGTGCAGCTGTGGCCCAATCGGGGTCCGACGAGGTCCAATCGGGGTCTGGCGCAGGTACGGCTGTGACCCAATCGGGTTTCGAGGAGGTCCAATCAGGGTCTGACGCTGGTACGGCAGTGACCCAATCGGGGTCCGATGCCGGTGCAGCTGTGATCCAATCGGGATCTGATACAGGCGGAGCTGCGACTGTTGCTTCGGTCTGGACCGAGATCGGTGGAGGAGCCGCAGACCCTTTGCCGCCTGATGTGAGGTGGACCCATTGTCTAAATTATTCCCCTCTCAGGAGCCACCAGCTGGGGTCGTCAGCGCTGGGGGCCGTTGGAGGTTTTTTTCTGGCAGGCTGGCACTCTCATGTCGTTTCTTCGCCAGGCAGGCTGCCGCACGCTATTCCGCCATGGTTCTGGTGGCTGAGGGATGCAGGTTGACCACCCGAGGAACTGCCTTGTGGGTTTGGCGCCTTTGGTTGGTCACCCAATAAACTGTGTTTGCTACTGGGTGGCCTGGTATGGCCACCGGAGGACTTGTTTCTTGGGGCCTGGGACTGGGGCAGGCCGCCTGACCATGTACTGTTTTGCGTGACTATCCGTGGGCCATCGGAGGCAGGGAGGTCGCCGGAGCTCTGCCTGGGGCGTTTGATCTTCCCCGATCGTCTTCTGTTTGGGACAATATGATGTAAGCTTATTTAGAGCAATTGAGATTGCCTCATGTCTGTTTTCAGCATGCTCTCGCTTTTTGTTTTCCTCCCCTCTTCTTGTTGAGGGGCTATAGCACGTATTTCCTTTTTTCCATAGATATGGTGTGTTGAGGTTGTTTTGGGGTTAATTGTGGCTGGGTTTCATGTACAGGGGTGGTTTGGGAGTATGATTGTGGCATTTTAAAGTTTTTGTTTGAAGAGATCCTTACTCTTGAGTTCTACACCACGTGGGGTTATGTACTCTGGTGTTAGACGGCTTGTCTGTGGTCTCTGTGGGAAAGCTTTCGGTGTCAGGTATTGTGCTCTGTATGGTTTGTACCCCTTGTATTGTATTCCTGCCTTGTTTCCTTTTTTCTTTTTTCCTCATTGTTCTGGGGGGGGGGGATTTGATGTATATGTCGAGGGATGCGTTCTTCTTTTCCCTTTTTTGTTTGGGGTCTTGTTGGGTTTTGTTTGGCTCCCTCCTTGCCTGTTCCTCAGTTCACTCACCCTGTGGTTGGGGGTGGGGGGCTGGGGTGTTACAAGACGTTCGGAGCCCGTCTTTTGAGGGGGAGCTACTGTTACGACCCGAGCACTATGTTATTTGTGCTCGGGCTATTCCTGTCAGGGCTTGACAGCGGCGTTGTTATCCTAGCTCTCCGAGCTCTTATTGTGACAGCGCTCAGGGAGGCTTCCGCTCAGCTGTCAAGTCCTGAACCACTGTTCTGTATTTGTGGTCATTAGTGATGGACTTCTTAAACCCACGCTGGCGACCACATCCCTGCAGCAGTGTCGTCTCTTATCGTCGGAGCTACGTATGCTTGGACTGTGTTTCGACCTTGTCTGTCTGTGGATGTCCGTCGTCTCCTGTGGACCTGTGAGTGAGCTATTTAGCCTTACGCCTCCCAGTGTGGGTAGACTTGTGTGTGTCACTGCCTCAGCAGCTTGTGTAATATACTTCACTGTTAATAAAAGCTCTTGCACAACTCTCTGGTGATGGTGTGGCGTCTTTATGGTGGCTCGCGAGGGCCACCCGTGACAAGCCTGTCATTGAAGCCAGGTGCCCAAAAGGCACCTGAAGGACTCTGACCATGAGAAACCAAATTTTCTGGTCTGTTGAGAAAAACTTGGCATTCGTGCCAAAAACTGAACTCTTTGGCATGAATGCCAGGCATCATGTTTAGAGGAAACTAGCAAACTAGGAAACTAAGCCACTTATCACCAGGCCAATACCATCCCTAAAGTGAAGCATGGTGGTGGCAGCACCATACTGTGGAGATGTTTTTCAGCAGCAGGAACTGGGAGACTAGTCTGTATAGAGGGAAAGATGAATGCAGCGATGTACAGAGACATCCTGGATGAAAACCTGCTCCTGAGTGCTCTTGATCTCATACTGGGGCAATGGTTCATCTTTCAGTAGGACAATGACCCTAATCACACAGCCAAGATATCAAAGGAGTGGCTTCAGGACAACTCTGGGAATAATAATAATAATGCATCAGATTTATATAGCGCTTTGTCATAGACACTCAAAAACGCTTTACAAGTAGATACATTATTCATTCACTCCAGACAGACAATGGTAGTGGCAAGCTACTACTGTAGCCACAGCTGCCCTGGGGCAGGCTGAAGGAAACATGGCTGCCAATCCGCGCCAACGGCCTCTCCGGCCACCACTGAACATTTATACATATTCATATCCAGTGTTATGGGCACTGGAGGCAATGCAGGTGAAGTGTCTTGCCCAGGGACACAACGGCAGGATATCTGGGGAGAGCGGGATTCAAACCGCCAACCATCGGGTTATTAGATGACCTGCTCTACCTCCTGAGCCACTGCCGCCCCAGTGTCCTTGAGTGGCCCAGCCAGAGCCCACACTTGAATCCAATTGAACATCTCTGGAGAGATCTGAAAATGGCTGTGCACCAATGCTTCCAATCCAACCTGATGGAGCTTGAGAGGTGCTGCAAAGAGGACTGGGCCAAACTGTCCAACGATTGGTGTGCCAAGCTTGTGGCATCATATTCAAAAAGACTTGAGGCAATAAAGGTGCATTGACACAGTATTTAGCAAAGGCTGTGAATACTTATGTACATTTGATTTCTTACTTTTTATTTTTAATAAATTTGCAAATATCTCAGAAAACTTTTTTCACATTGTCGTTATGGGGTATTGTTTGTAGATTTTGGGGTAAAACATGAATTTAATGAATTTTGGAATAAGGCTGTAACATAACAAAATGTGAAGTGTTGTGAATACTTTCCGGATGCACTGTAAATAAAATGATGGGCGACTATATCATGACTGTCACCACTCTTTTAATAACAGAAAAACCCAGTGTGTTCTGTTTCCTCATGAGCCCCGGAGCTGCGCGATTTCAAAATATGCCACTTAAATATCATTAAACAATATGCTTGTGACGACAAACCTCCTTTTTCTTGATCAAACGAGCATTGGCCTAAAATGCACCATAATAGTGATGGAATGTGAATAGAGATTGCGTGCTGCCACACCTCTTTGAAATGAGCCTCCTCCTCTCAGCACAGAACCGGAGCCCCGTCTACTGGTAATTAGATGGCGTGACGCAAAGCGTAAAAAAAACAGACAATACACTGAAGGAAACTAACAAAAGCACTGGTGCACAGCGGGAAGTCTGGCGGAAAAGTCCGTTGATGAATGTCAGCAATAAACCATGCATGCTATTTGGCCTCAATTATCAGATACTGTATGTGCACTGAAAATGCACTTTGTTATGTTCTTGCACTCACACATACAGTCATTGTCTTATTTATTTATTGAATATACACAGAGCATTTTAACAGTGCATTTTATCCTCCAGGCTTGCTGCTGCTGGCTGGGGATGAGTGGACTAGTCAATGCAATAATGTAAATTTTAATCATGTGACATGTTCTTTTAGTGTAGGAGTTGAATTGGAAATTTAAATGTGGGTGGACCTTATCTTTCTCTTGGTGTTTTCTGGGGTATCCCATGATTTCACTGTATTGTATTTGAAATTTTCCAACAATCACTCTCATAAGGTTTTCTTTACTCTCTTTGAGGTCTTATCACCTCCTATTACAGTTTTATTTCTGCAGCACATATTTCCCCTTCCTCCCATACTTTTGTTCTTCTAAGCTTTGACTTCTGCTGACTGTAATCATGTGCTGTGTTTTTTCTATCTCTATATGCTCCACCTCTACTGTAAAACAGCTATTGTAAAGTTTCTCCCGTTTGGTCCAATCCTTCCCACCTTAATTACCTTCTTACATCACATCCAACATTCCGCTCTATTCTTTCCTTTCGCCCACACTTATCTCTTCACTCCATGCTGATCCCTCTTGCCTCCTTCTGGCATCCCCATCCATCCCTCTCATTTTCTCCTCACCCACATCTAATAGACATACAAATGCATACAACGGTGGAAAATTGGCGGCTGGGGTGGGGGTGGGGGTTCTGCTGTACTTCCTAAACACTCAAAGTCCACAATGGCGGCAGCTGGTTAAGCCCATGCATCCCTACTGACTTTTTCAAGCTGAAACTGCCTTAATTAAGCCGGTTTTCAGTTATGTGAAAACTGAAAGTGTGACAATTGTGGAGAAATAAAATGACAGATTGAATATACTTCCTGAGGTTCTTTTCCAGGTAATTTGGGGAATTTAGCACATTAGGTGCTCTGCCTGATACGGCAAGACTTAAGGTGGTGTGAATATCCCTGTGGAGACAGAAGCTGTCAGGAGTGGAGCTAATGGGTACAATTTGTCATCTCTCTGCTTCTCCTGTGGATTTGAGTCTCCATTTGCAATATTAGCTGCTAGGCAGATGTTGAGGTACAAATCTTGAAGATACACATCTTTAACCTCTTCAGACGGTCTGCCAGACCCTAATGAAAAAAATTAAGTTCATCAGGCAGATGATACAGATCAATTAAAGTAAGGACAAACAGACTGAAAAACAGTTTCATGCAACTGCAATAAATATAATAAATGCAGTTATAAAGTAGTCAGATGCTGAAGGTGAATAAGGGACTGTGCAATTGCAGAAGTGTGTGATTGCATGTGTGTATGTTTGAATGCCTGTGCTTGTTTTTATACTGTACATTTTTATGTTACACTATATAGATAGATAGATGTACTTTACTGATCCCAAACTGGAAAACTGCAATGTTACAGCAGCATGACAGTAGACAACCAAATGACAGACACACACATGACAGACAAAGGGATTACCCATGGAAAATAAAACTAACACTACTATAAAGACCTATATAAATCATAGCTGAATTTACGGTGACCCATGTAAACACATGAATCATACCCGCTGTACAATGTAGGACTATCAGGAACAAAGTGAGATGTGAGGTACCAATTAGACTGAAAGGTACAGTGTGGCAGCAAAGTTATGACCAGAATACAACATCAGAGTGAGTTATTGTACAGTGAAATTGCATGTGGCTGGAAAGATTTCCTGTACCTGGCCGTTCGACAGCGAAGCTGCAGTAGTCTACTGGAGAAAGTGCTTCACTGTCTGTCAAGTGTGGGGTGGAGGGGGTGATCAGGATTGTCCATGATGGATTGCAGTTTATTTAGTGTTCTCCTCTCCACCACAGTCTCAAAGGTCTCCAGCCTGAGACCAATTACAGAGACAGCCCTCTTGATAATCTTGTCAAGTCTATTGGTGTCGCTGGCTCTGATACTGATACCCCAACAGACCGCAGCAAAGAAGATGGTACTGGTGACAACAGTCTGGTAGAAAAGCTCCAGCATCCTGCTGCACACGTTGAAGGATCTCAGC
Organism: Pholidichthys leucotaenia; assembly: GCA_020510985.1. Taxonomy (NCBI): domain Eukaryota; kingdom Metazoa; phylum Chordata; class Actinopteri; order Cichliformes; family Pholidichthyidae; genus Pholidichthys; species Pholidichthys leucotaenia. The sequence goes on along the minus strand of CM035842.1, from coordinate 434,282,899 downwards.
TTCCTCAGGAAGGTCTGCTCATCCCCTTCTTATGTGCATCATCGGTGTTGGATCTCCAGTCCACCCCGTTGCTGATCCTGACACCAAAGATATTTGTAGTTCTGAACCACCGCCACATCCATCTGTTCCATCCAGCCCCATATTTTATATAATTTATGAATATGACTGTGACTGGCTGGAACTTTAAATTTCATTGCATATGTGACATTGACAAAGTTTTATTCTCTTCTCTCTTATGTATTGGGTCTAGATACAGTGGTGTGGAAAAGTGTTTGACCCCTTCCTGATTTCTCATTTTTTTGTACGTTTGTCACACTTAAATGTTTCAGATCATCAAACAAATTTAAATATTAGTCAAAGATAACACAAGTAAACACAAAATGCAGTTTTTAAATGAAGGTGTTTATTATTAAGGGGAAAAAAAATCCAAACCTACATGCCCCTTTGAGAAGAAGTGATTTCCCCCTAAACCTAATAACTGGTTGGGCACCCTTAGCACCAACAACTGCAATCAAGCATTTGCAATAACTGGCAATGAGTCTTTTACAGTGGTGTGGGGGAATTTTGGTCAACTCATCTTTGCAGAATTGTTGTAATTCAACCACAATGGTGGGTTTTCGAGCATGAACTGCTTTTTTAAAGTCATGCTACAGCATTTCAGTTGGATTAAGGTCAGGACTTTGACTAGGCCACTCCAAAATCTTCATTTTGTTTTTCTTAAGCCATTCAGAGGTTGTCCTGCTGGTGTGTTTTGGATCATTGCCCTGCTGCAGAACCCAAGTGCGCTTCAGCTTGAGGTCATGAACAGATGGCTGGATATTCTCCTTCAGGATTTTTTGGTAGACAGCAGAATTTGTGGTTCCATTTACCACAGCAAGTCGCCCAGGTCCTGAATCAGCAAAACAGCCACAGACCACCACACGACCACCACAATGTTTTACTGCTGATATAATGTTCCTTTTCTTAAATGCTGTGTTGCTTTTACCCCAGATGTAATGGGACACATACTTTCCAAAAAGTTCAACTTTTGTCTTGTCAGTCCACAGAGTATTTTCCCAAAAGTCTTGGGGATCATCAAGATGTTTTCTGGCAAAAGTGAGACGAGCCTTTATGTTCTTTTTCATCAGCAGTGGTTTTCGTGTTGGAACTCTGCCATACAGGCCATTTTTGCCCAGTCTCTTTCTTATGGTGGAGTCATGAACACTGACCTTAACTGAGGCAAGTGAGGCCTGCAGTTCTTTGGATGTTGTTGTGGTATCTTTTGTGACTTCTTGGATGAGTTGTTACCCCAATCTTTGGGTTATTTTGGTTGGCTGGCCACTCCTGGGAAGGTTCACTACTGTTCCATGCTTTTGTCATTTGTGGATCATGTCTCTCACTGTGTCTTACTGGAGACCCAAAGCTTTAGAAATGGCTTTATAACCATTTCCACATTGATAGATCTCAGATAATTTGTTTCTCATTTGTTGCTGAATTTCTTTAGATGACAGCATGATGTCTAGCTTTTGAGGATCTTTTGTTCTACTTCACTTTGTCCAGCCTGCGTGTGGCTGGAGAAATTGAACTCATCTTTCAAAAGATGTGATAAACTACAGTTAATTTATGTTTTAACAGGGTGGGGCAATCACTTTTTCACACAGGGCCATGTAGGTTTGGATTTCTTTACCCTTAATAATAAACACCTTAATTTAAGAACTGCATTTTGTGTTTACTTGTGTTATCTTTGTCTACTATTTAAATTTGTTTGATGATCTGAAACATTTTGTGGGCAGCACGGTGGCGGAGTGGTTAGCACTGCGGCAGCACAGCAACTGACCCTTGGCCGGGGGATCCTGGGTTCAATCCCAGCCCCGGACCAGCAGTGATCTGTGTGGAGTTTGCATGTTCTCCCCGTGTCTGCGTGGGTTTATTCCGGGATTTCTCCAGTTTCCTCCCACATGCCAAAAAACAACAAAAAAACATGCAAGTTAGGTTAATTGGCACAAATGGGGATTCTAAATAGTCCTTATGTCTGACTGTGAGAGTGAATGGTTGTCTGTCTCTCTGTGTTGGCCCTATGATGGACTGGCGATCTGTCCAGGGTGTATCCTGCCTCTCGCCCAGAGATGCTGGGATAGGCTCCAAACCTCCAATATCCGAAAAGGATTAAGCGGAAGAAGATGGATGGATACAAACTTTTTTTTTTTTTAGGCACTGGGAGGATAGGCAGCCATATCAGCAGCAACTCTCTTGTCTTTGTGTTTTTATCTGTTTATTCTCGTACAAAGTGTGTCTCTTTTTCACCAGGCCTCAGAAGAAAGACGCTGATTAACGACTGGACCAAGTTTTCTCTATTTTAGCCCCGGCCTTTCTCTAACTTTTTTCTTTTCCTCAGGCAATGGAGAAAAACAGAGGTGCGGGCAGACGCATTTTTTAAACATGCAACCAGCTGATTACGCTGAGGAGCGCAGGGCTGGGTGTACTGCGGCCGGCAGTGAAGCACCTCGTCACGCATGAGCTTAGGAAGAAACACAGCGGAAGAAGGGCTGGAGCTAAGGTGAGGATGAGGAGGAAGAATCATTTGCCGGCTGTACCAATGTTCATCACCGGGAACATGCGATCACTCAGAAACAAAACAGATGAGCTGACAGCACTTGTCAGGACGCAAAAGCAATATCGTCAGTAGAGTATCATGTGTTTTACAGAGATGTGGTTGCACTCACAGATCCCAAATGTTAACGTAGCGATATCTGGCTTTAAGACTATCCAGGAGGACGGGGACGTTATAAGTAGTGGGAAAAAGAGGGGAGGATTGGCACTTCTTGTGAATTAAAGGTGGTATAATCCTGGACACATTTATGTAAAGGAAAAGCACTGCAGCCCAGACATTGAACTGCTGACTATGAGTATGCAACTTTATTATATGCCACAAGAAATGGCATGTGCATTAGAAATTATTATGTCCCTCAGTCAGCTGACGCAGCGGTGGCCTGTGATTTCATCAGCTCCACTGCAGCCACATTACTGGAGAAGCACCCGGACGCATTCATGGCCATCACGGGTGATTTTAACCATGTCTCAGTGGGAAAAACACTACCAAACTTTTACCAGTTTTTTGACTGTCCCACCAGAGAAAATAAAACACTGTATTTACTATATGCCAATGTCAGAGATACATATAGTGCCACAGCTCTACCCCCCATTGGAAAATCATATCATTGCATGGTCATGTTAACACCCAAGTATGTCCCCCTTGTGCAAAGGCAGCCTGCTTATACACGGACTGTGAGAAGGTGGACACAGGAGGCTGCTGATGCACTACAGGACTGCTTCGAGACGACGGACTGGGGCGTACTCTGTGAACCACATGGGGTGGACATAGACAACATCTCTGTGAACCACATGGGGTGGACATAGACAACATGACCGACTGAATCACAGAATACATCAGATTCTGTGAAAACACAACAATGCCAGCTCAGACTGGACACCGTTTCCACAACAACAGACCATGGGTCACCAGTGACCTGAAAGCACTTCTGAACATGAAGAAGACAACTTTTAGGTCAAGAGATGAGGAGAAACTGAGGGGAGTGCAGCACGAGTTGAGAGAGATGCTGAGGAGGTGCAAGGACATTTACACAACATAACAAAAGTAATTTTTTTGTAAGTTGTCTGTGTTTTGTCAACTGATTTAAGACAATTTTGCCCTGTTGAATCCGAAAACGACATCCGCTTCTCTCGATCAGGTCAGGTTTTTATATTAAGTTATAAGCAGTTGTACAGGTGTACTGTAAATTGAATAGTATCCATCCATCTTCTACCGCTTTTCTGGAGGGCCGGGTCGCGGAGGCAGCAGTTCAAGCAGAGAAGCCCAGACTTCCCTCTCCCCAGCCACCTGCTCCAGCTCTTCAGAGGGGATACCAAGGCGTTCCCAGACCAGCTGGGAGACATAGTCTCTCCACCAAGTCCTGGGTCTGCCCCGGGGTCTCCTCCCAGTGGGACGTGCCTGAAACACCTCAAGTGGGAGGCGTCCAGGAGGCATCCTAATCAGATGCCCATACCACCTCAACTGACTCCTTTCAATGTGGAGGAGCAGCAGTTCTACTCTGAGCCTCTCCTGGATGACTGAGCTCCTCACTCTATCTCTGAGGGTGAGTCCAGCAATCCTACGGAGAAAGCTCATTTCAGCCGCTTGTATCCGAGATCTCGTTCTTTCGGTCATTACCCAAAACTCGTGACCATAGGTGAGAATAGGAACGTAGATTGACTGGTAAATCGACAGCTTTGCCTTAGAACTAATCTCCCTCTTAATCACAACAGACGGGTACAACGTCCGCATCACTGCAGACGCTGCTCCAATCCGTCTGTCGATCTCTCGCTCCATTTTCCCCTCACTCGTGAACAAGACCCCAAGATACTTAAACTCCTTCACTTGAGGCAGGAGCCTGTCCCCAACCCGGAGAGGGCAATCCACCTTTTTCCTGCTTAGGACCATGGACTCGGACTTGGAAGTGCTGATTCTCATCCCAGCCACTTCACACTCAGCGGCAAACCGTCCCAGCAGGAGCTGTAGGTCATTGCTGGATGAAGCCACCGGGACAACATCATCTGCAAACAACAGAGATGAGATCCTGTGGTCACCAAGCATGACACCCTCCATTCCCTGACTGCACCTAGAAATCCTGTCCATAAAAATTATGAACAGGATCGGTGACAAAGGGCAGCCCTGGCAGAGTACAACTCTCAATTGGAATGAGTCCGACCGAGTGTTGGCAATACGAACCAAACTCTCTCAACGGTCGTACAGAGACCGAATAGCTCGTAACAACAAGCCCGATACCCCATACTCCCGAAGCACCCCCCACAAAAATCCACGAGAGACGCGGTCAAATGTCTTCTCCAAGTCCACAAAACACATGTAAACTGGTTGGGCAAACTCCCACCAACCCTCAAGAATTCTCGAGAGGGTAAAGAGCTGGTCCGATGTGCTACGGCCAGGATGAAAACCACATTGCTCCTCCTGAATCCGAGGTTCGACCAACGGCCGGACTCTCCTCTCCAGTACTTTGGCATAGACCTTCCCAGGAAGGCTGAGGAGTGTGATCCCTCTAAAGTTGGAGCACACCCTCCGGTCCCCTTTTTTGAAGAAAGGAACCACCACCCCTGTTTGCCATGCCAAAGGCACTTCACCCGACCTCCACGCAATGTTGCAGAGGCGTGTCAACCATGACAACCCAACAACATCCAGGGCCTTGAGATACTCAGGGTGAATCTCGTCGACGAGAAATTGAATTTATTTATTTAGCGAATGCAAAGTCCTTAAGCCAAGCAGTTGCCTCCTGGTTTGCTGTATGGAGGGTGTGTAATCCTCCTTCCAGTCTTTGGAGCGGGCAAGCCTCTATGATGTGTTCCATAGTTTGCTCCTCTCCACATGCGCACAGTGGGCTAGGGCTACTGCCCCATCTGTGAAGGCTGGCCAAGCAGGGGCCATGTCCAGTCCTGAAGCGATTGAGTGTAGACCACTGTCTCCTTGGGAGGTTGGTGCCTGGGACCTGTTGGTTGGGATTTGTCACCAGCTGTTTGTTTGGGACCTCCTTGGTCTCCCATTCCTCTTGCCAAGCTGTCTGGATGGTAAAGTCAGCTGGGGGAGGGTTTTTCCAAATCGGCCGTCTGGATGAAAGTCGAGCAGTGGGTGGGGTGTAGATATCTGCATGGATTGGTAAGTGAGGAAAATCTTTAACATTTTGGAGCATCCTTTGAGTTAATGCTGCTCGCCGGATGTGTGGAGGGGCTATGTTTGACAGTACAGAGAGCCAGGGGAGTGGTGTTGAGCGGATTGTTCCAGTTATAGTTCTCATGGTTGAGTTGAGCTGGATGTCTACATGGTGTGTGTAAGATGACCTGGACCAGACAGGGGCACAATATTCTGCTACAGAGTATGAAAGGGCCAGTGCTGAGGTGCGCAGGGTGGAGACTGCCGCCCCCCATTTTGCACCAGCGAGCTTGCAGAGCAGGTTGTTTCGTACATTCACCTTAGCAGCCGTCCCCTTTAGATGTTCCTTGAAGGATAAGAGAAATTGAATAGTAGACACTGATAAAGGTAAGTACATGTAAATTTAATGTTTCATCATCATGGTTAAAAATTCAGAGAATTTCAAGAAATAAAAAAGAATTTTGCATCATATAAAGCAAAAATGCCCGAACATGTAAACAAAAATGTAAGAAAACATGTGGCTATAGTTCAAAAAGTTGACAGGATTGAGCAAAACCAATGAGATTTTTGGATTCAGCACATCAAAATTGTCCTAAATCAGCTAAAAAAGCTTAGACAATAAATTTGGTGTTGACAAGTGTTATAGGAGGAAGTTGGAGTATAAACTCAGGCAAAATAATACTAAAGATATGTAGATGGGAATGAAACAAATAACTGGGTGCAAGGGGAGAGACAGACAGACACTGGGAGCCAGGAGAGAGCTGATGAACTGAATTTGTTTTTTAATAGGTTCAACTCATCGTCTGTCACCCCCACAACACAGCCAGGCCTCCACACACCCCTTTCCCTCCCCTTCCTGTGCAGCACCTCTCTCCATCGCCCCCACACCCGCCCCCCTCTCCTCGGGGGACACCAGCCCCACCCTCACATCACTGTGATTACAGACCAGGATAAGAAACAACGAGAGAGACTCTGTCAACTGAAGGCGGAGGGCCCTGATGGCATCTCCACCAGAATGCTGAGGACCTGTGCCAACCAGCTAGCTCTGGTACAGAAACACCTGTACAACCTGAGCTTGAGTCTAGAGAGAGTACTGGTGCTGTGGAAGATGTCCTGCCTGGTTCCTTTCCCCAAGAAGTCATCTCCATCGGACCTCAATGACTATCGACCAGTTGTCCTCTCATCTCATGTGATGAAAGTCCTGGAGAGACTGGTTTTAGCCCACCTGAGGTCACAGGTGAAGACGTGGCTGGACCCTCTGCAGTTTGCATATCAGCCCCATTTAGGAGTTGAAGATGCTGTCATCTACCTGCTGCAACGAGCCCATCTACACCTGGATGGTGGAGGAGATACTGTGAGAATCACATTCTTTGATTTCTCCAGTGCCTTTAACACCATCCAGCCACTGTTTCTGGGTGAGAAGCTGCGGGTAATGGGGGTCGACAGCTTTGTGATCCCCTGGATTACTAACTACCTGACAGGCAGGCGACAGTTTGTTTGGCTGGGCAGTGTCTTGTCTGATGTGGTGGCTAGTGATAGGGGAGCTCTACAGGGGACTGTGCTCTCTCTTTTTCTCTTCACCTTATACACCACTGATTTTCAGTACAACACTGAGTCATGCCACCTGCAGAAATTTTCTGATGACTAAGCTGTTGTTTGGTGTATGCTGTAAGAGGGGGACAAGGGGGGGTGGGTACAGGGCACTGGTAGACAGATTTGTGCAGCGGACAGAGCAGAATCAACTGTGGCTGAATGTCAGCAAGACCAGAGAGATGGTGATTGACTTCAGGAAGAAGAGGACACCTTCTCAGCCATTGCAGATTAGGGGGGAGGATGTGGAAGTGGTTGAGAACTACAAATACCTGAGTGTCAGGCTCAGCAATGGGGTGGACTGGAGATCCAACATTGATGCTGCACACAGGAAGGGGATGAGCAGACTCTACTTCCTGAGGAAGCTGAGATCCTTCAACATGTGCAGCAGGATGCTGGAGCTTTTCTACCAGACTGTTGTCACCAGTACCATCTTCTTTGCCGCTGTCTGTTGGGGTAGCAGTATCAGAGGCAGCACAGTTTACCCTCGGCCGGGGGATCGCGGGGATCGTGAGATCGTGGGTTTGATCCCTGCCCACGGCCAACAGTGATCTGTGTGGAGTTTGCATGTTCTCCCCGTGTTGCGTGGGTTTACTCCAGGATTTCTCCGGTTTCCTCCCACATGCCAAAAACATGCAGGTTAGGGATAAGGGGCGCTTGCGCACGCAACGACCGGCAGCTGGTGGCTTGTCACCAGACTGCAAAACAAATCTACCTACGGGTACAAAATAAGTAATAAAAAAAAAAAAAAGAGCAAGCGACACCAACAGACATGACAAGATTATCAAGAGGGCTGGCTCTGTAATTGGGCTCAGGCTGGAGACCTTTGAGACAGTGGTGGAGAGGAGAACACTAAATCATCTGTGATCCATCATGGACAATCCTGAACACCCCCTCCACCACACACTGGACAGACAGAGCAGCACTTTCTCCAGTAGACTACTACAGCTTTGCTGTCGAACGGTTAGGTACAGGAAATCTTTCGTGCCACATGCCATTTCACTGTAAAATAATTCACTCTGATGTTGTATTCTAACTAACTAACTAACTAACCTGCACTTATATAGCGCTTTTCTAGTCACAAAGACCACTCAAAGCACTTTCATTAATACTAACCCTCTATTCTAAGGGCCTATAGGAAACAAATATCTAGGGACAATTTAGAACAGCCAATTAACCTAACATGCATGTTTTTGGCATGTGGGAGGAAACCGGAGAAATCCCGGAGTAAACCCACGCAACATGGGGAGAACATGCAAACTCCACACAGATCACTGTTGGTCGGGGGCTGGGATCGAACCCACGATCCCACGATCCCCACAATCCCCCGGCCAAGGGTAAACTGTGCTGCCGCAGTATTCTGGTCATAACTATGCTGTCATACTGGCTGCACGGTGGCGCAGTGGTTTAGCACTGTGGCAGCACAGTTTTACCCTCGGCCGGGGGACCGCGGGGATCATGAGATCGTGGGTTCGATCCCAGCCCCCGACCAACAGTGAACTGTGTGGAGTTTGCATGTTCTCCCCGTGTTGCGCGGGTTTACTCCGGGATTTCTCCGGTTTCCTCCCGCACACCAAAAACATGTAGGTTTAGGACGCTCGCGCACGCAGCGACCAGCAGCCGGTGGCTTGTCACCAGACTGCAAACCAAGTCTACCTACGGGTACAAATAAGTAACAAAAAAAAAAAAAAATTAAAAAAAAATACTGCAACTTACAGTGTAACTGGTACCTCACATCTCACTTTGCTCCTTATAGTCCTGCATCGTACAGCAGGTATGATTGATATGTTTATACAGGTCACCATCTATTCATCTATTATGTAGATAGATAGTTTTAGTTTTACTTTCCATGGGTAATCCATCCATACATCTTCTACCACTTTTCCAGAGGTTCGGGTCACTGAGGGAGCAGTTCAAGCAGAGAAGCCCAGACTTCCCTCTCCCTAGCCACCTGCTCCTTTTCTTCAGAGAGGATATCAAGGTGTTCCCAGACCAGCTGGGAGACATAGTCTCTCCACCGAGTCCTGGCCTGCCCCCGGGTCTCCTCCAAGAGGGACGTGCCCAAGACACCTCAAGTGGGAGGCGTCCAGGAGGCATCCTGATCAGATGCCTATGCCACTTCAACTGGCTCCTTTCATTGTGGAGTAGCAGCAATTCTACTCTGAGCCTCTCCCGGTTGACTGAGATCCTCACCCTATCTCTGAGGGTGAGACCAGAGATCCTATGAAGAATGCTCATTTCAGCCGCTTGTATCCGCAATCTTGTTCTTTCAATTATTACCCAAAACTCGTGTCCGTAGGTGTCCAATCTACGTAGGAACGTAGATTGGCTGGTAAATCAAAAGCTTTGCATTAGAGCTCAGCTCCCTCTTCACCACAACAGACCGGTACAACATCCGCATCACTGCAGATGCTGTTCCGATCCATCAATCTCTCACTCCATTTTCCCCTCACTTGTGAATAAGACCCGAAGATACTTAAACACCTCCACTTGGTGCAGGAGCCTGTCCCCAACCCGAAGAGAACAATCCACCTTTTTTCAGCTGAGGACCATGGACTCGGACTTGGAGGCGACGATTCTCATCCCAGCAGCTTCACAGTCAGCGGCAAACTGTTCCAGTAAGAACTGTAGGTCATTGCTGGATGAAGCCAACAGGACAACATCATCTGCAAACAGCACAGATGAGATTCTTTGGTCACCAAGCATGACACCTTCCGCTCCCTAGCTGTGCCTAGAAATCCTGTCCATAAAAATTATGAACAGGATTGGTGACAAAGGACAGCCCTGGCGGAGTCCAACTCTCACTGGGAATAAATCCGATCGAGTGTTGGCAATACGAACCAAACTTTCACAATGGTCGTACAGACAACAAATAGCTCGTAACAACAAGCCCAATACCCCATACTCCCGAAGCACCCCCACCAACAAAAAAATCACCAGGGATGCAGTCGAATGCCTTCTCCAAGTCCACAAAACATATGTAAACTGGTTGGGCAAACTCTCACGAACCCTCAAGGATTCTTCAGAGGGAATAGAGCTGGTCCGATGTGCCATGACCAGGATGAAAACCACATTGCTCCGCCTGAATCCGAGGTTCGACCAAAGGCCGGACTCTCCTCTCCAGTACCTTGGCATAGACCTTCCCAGGGAGGCTAAGGAGTGTGATCCTTCTAAAGCTGGAGCACACCCTCCGCTCCCCTTTTTTGAAGAGAGGAGTTCCTTTGGTTTGCCATGCCAAAGGCACTGCCCCCGACATCCACACAATGTTGCAGAGGCGTGTCAACCATGACAGCCCTACAACATTCAGGGCCTTGAGGTACTCAGGGCGAATCTCGTCCAACCCTGGGGCCTGGCCACCAAAGAGATTTTTTACCACCTTGGCTACCTCAGCCCCTGGGATAGGCGAGTCATCCCCCTTGTCCACAAATCCTTCTTCCACTGTGTAAGGCGTATCAGTGGGATTGAGGAAATCCTCAAAGTATTCCTTCCACTGCCCAACAATAGCCCCATTCGAAGTCAACAGCTCCCCATCGGCACCGTACACAGTGTGGAGGAGGAGCTGCTTCCCCCTCCTTAGCCCCTGGACAGTTTGCCAGAATCTCTTCAAGGCCGACCAAAAGTCTTTGTTCCATGGCCTCACCAAAATCCTCCCATACCCGAGTTTTTGCTTCAGCAACCACCCGAGCTGCACTCAGCTTGGCCTGCCGGTACAGCTCAGCTGCTTCGGGAGTCCCACAAGCCAACCAAGCTTGATCGGACTCCTTCTTCAGCTTAATGGCCCCCCTCACCACTGGTTTCCACCACTTGGTTCAGCGGTTGCTACCACAAGATGCCCCGAAGACCTTGCGGCCACAGCTCTGTGCCGCCGCTTCAACAATGGAGGTGGAGAACATGGCCCATTCAGACTCCATGTCTCCAGACTCCCTCGGAATGTAGTTGAAATTCTTCCAGAGGTGGGAATTGAAGACCTCCTGGACTGGGGCCTCAGCCAGATGTTCCCAGCATACCCTCACTATACATTTGGGCCTACCAAGTCTGAACGGTATCCTCCCCTTCCATCGGATCCAACTCACCACCAGGTGATGATCAGTTGACAGCTCTGCACCTCTCTTTACCTTAGTGTCCAAGACATACGGTGGCAGGTCTGATGACATGATAACAAAACGATCATCGACTTTTGATCTAGGGTGTCCTGGAGCAAGGTGCACATACAGTTAGGCCCAGAAATATTTGGACAGTGACACAATCTTCATGATTTGGGCTCTGCAGGCCACCACATTGGATTTGAAATGAAACAACTACAATGGAATTGAAGTGCAGACTTTAAGGTTTAATTCAAGGGGTTGAACAAAAATATATGATTAAACATTTAGGAACTGTAGCTATTTTTATACAAACGCTCCTCATTTCAGGGGCTCAAAAGTAATTGGACAAATAAACATAACCCTAAGTAAAATGTTACTTTTCAATATTTTGTTGAGAATCCTTTGCAGGCAATGACTGCCTGAAGTCTGGAACCCATGGACATCACCAAACGCTGGGTTTCCTCCTTTGTGATGCTTTGCCAGGCCTTTACTGCAGCTGTCTTCAGTTGTTTGTTTGTGGGTCTTTCTGCCTTAAGTTTTGTCTTGAGCAAATGAAATGCATGCTCGATTGGGTTGAGATCTGGTGATTGACGCGGCCATTGCAGAATATTCCACTTCGTTGCTTTAAAAAACTCCTGGGTTGCTTCTGCAGTATGTTTTGGATCATTGGTGACGCACCGTCCAATCAACTTTGCTGCATTTGGCTGACTTTTGCGCCAGACTTTTTGCCATATGCCAGTGTTTTTGTTAGTTTCTGTCACTGCATTGTCTATTTTTGTTATGATTTGCATCATGCCATCTAATTACCAGTAGACAGTGCATCCACTATGTGCTGGGAGGTGGAGAGTCATTTCAAAAAGGTGTGGCTGCACACAATCTCACACACATCACTATTATGGTGATGTTATACCAATGCACTTTTGGTAAGGAAAAAATTGCTCTTTTTAATTGTTGTGTTTAATTGCTGTTTTTAAGGACAGTCATCATCATCATCATCATCATCATCATCATCATCATAGCAGTCTGTCGTGGTCCACACTGATTGTTTCATTTAGGTCTGATCAGATTCCTCCACACAGCTCTGTCCTCCGCCTTCCGCTGCCAAGAACTCCAGTCTATATCCAACTTCTTCAAGTTTCTTTTTACAGTGTCTTTAACTCTGAGCCTTGGTCTACCCTGATTGCATTTGCCTTTGCAAAAATGTGAGTAGAGTGACTGCCGAGGGAGACGCTGGTGGTCCATCCTCTCAACATGTCCGAGCCATCTCCGAGCCATGTCCTGCCATCCATGCTGCTCTGTAATGTTCGCTTGCTGAAGAGCAAAATGGAGGAACTCAGAATCAACACCAGGTTCCTATACGAGTACCGGGAGTCATGCCTGCTCGTTTTCACGGAATCGTGGCTTCAGGAGGACGTGCCTGACTTGCTCCTATCCGTGGACTGCTTCTCCCTGGTGCGGCAGGACAGGGATGCGCTCTTCAGTAAGATTAAAGGAGGAGGTATTTGTGTGCACGTTAAGAACAAATGGTGTTCACAGTTCACTACGAGAGAGTCGCTTTGTACCCCGGATATAGAACTGCTGTGCTTAAGCCTGAGACCTTTTTATCTCCCCCGCAAATTTGGAAACATTTTATTATGCACCATTTATATCCCGCCCAGCAGGAACGTTTTCAACGCGGCGAATGCTATCGTGGACTGTGTACACAGACAACTGGAACGCACTCCTGAAGCACCTTGTTTGATTTTAGGGGATTTTAATCACTGCAAACTGGATGCGGCACTGCTTGGCTTCAGCCAATATGTGAACTGCAGTACAAGGGGGAAAAATATTCTGGACAAATGCTATGGGAACATCAAAAATGCCTATATAGCAAGGGTTAAGCCCCCCCCCCCCCGGGGGTCTTTGCTTAAAAGCAGCAAACCACAGACAAAGACAATCTTCATATGGGACAATGAAGGCATAGAAACTTTGAGAGGTTGTTTTTCTTGTACCGACTGGGGACTCTTCCATAACTTGGAGTTGGAGGAGGCCACAGATACCATAACTGAGAACATAAAATTCTGTAAAGAAAATGTTTTTCCTCAGAAAGTAATCACTATGTACCCCAATAATAAGTCTTATATTTCCAAGGAATTAAAACGGTGCATAGTACAGAAAAAGATTGCTTTTAAGAATGGGGACATGTTAAGTATGACAAATATACAGAAAGAACTTAATTACAAACTAAGAACAGCTAGAGATTAGACGAGTAAGAAATTTGAATCTGAATGCCTAGGAAAAAGTTCTAGGAAACTGTGGGACTCAGTTAAAGTAATGACAAAGATGACTCCATCCAAAAGCTGCATTAATGCAATGAATGAGGAAGAAAAGGCAAACAAATTGAATAATTTCTTATGCAGATTTGAGACTAGAGAATTTTCTCATGAACAAAAAGCTGCTCTGGACGCTATATCAGTTTCAGGCTCTGAAAAAATTATAGTTGACCAGCATGTTGTGGAAAGATTTTTCTCACGTCTGTGCCCCAGGAAGGCATCTGGACCAGACGGGATCTCTGGGCGCTTACTGAAGTCATGCAGTGAGGAGCTAGCAGAAGCCTGGAGTCCCATCTACCAGAAGTCTTTAGATACCTGTTCTGTCCCAGTAATTTGGAAAAGCTCTATTATAATTCCTGTACCAAAAAAAGCAAGCTGTAAAGAGAATAATGACTATCGTCCTGTTGCACTGACCTCACTGGTAATGAAGTGCCTCGAGAAGATTGTCATTGACATTCTGAAAACTGATTCTGGAGGACTTTTGGATCCTCTGCAGTTTGCTTATAAAAATAATAGAAGTACAGAGGACGACATTTTAACCTTAACCCATTCTGTGGTTAAACATTTGGAGGAGACAACCTCATATAAACGTCTTTTATTGGTTGATTTTAGTTCAGCTTTTAACACACTGCAGCCACACCTTTTAATTAAGAGGTTAAATGATTTTAAAGTGCATCCTGTCATGATTAAATGGTACCACTCATTTTTAACTTATTGTAAACAGCAAGATAGTGTAAATGGAACTTTATCTAAATCCAGAACCCTCAGCACAGGAGCTCCCCAAGGCTGTGTTAGTTCACCATTTTTGTTCACCTTGTACACTGATGAGTGCAGAAGTGTCTATCCAGGCAATCAAATTATTAAATTTTCTGATGACACGGCTATTTTAACACTACTTCAAAAGACTCATGATCTGTCAAGCTATTTTATAGAAATTCAGAGGTTTGTCAAATGGTGTGATGACAGTCATCTCATTTTGAATACTGATAAAACAAAGGAGATGGTGTTTGACCCTCGGGGAGTTGGTGACCACAGGCCTGTGGTCATCCACAACCACACTATAACACAGGTTAGTTCCTAGAAATATTTGGAAGTATTTATTTACAATTCATTAACCTGGAGCACACATATTGATTACCTCTGCAGTAGACTACAACAGCGGCTGCATTTCTTGCGTAGATTAAGAATACATGGTGTTGATAAAAGGATTATGTTAATATTTTACCAGGCTGTGTTGGAGAGCTGTATTAGATACAGCATTACAGCTTGGTTTGGCAACCTCTCTGTGAAACTTAAGAGCAAACTGTTGCGTTGAATTCATACAGCATGGAAAATTATTGGAGTTAAAGAGTATTTACCCATGCAGATCTTACACGACCAGACAGCCTGCAGACAAGCTCAAAAAATAGTCAGTGACATGAGCCATGTACTAAACAATGAATATGTGCAGCTGCCCTCAGGGAGGAGATACAGAGTCCCCAAGTGCAGCTTCAATAGATACAAGAACTCATTTATTCCTACGTCAGTAAAACTTTTAATCTCAGATAAATAGGTCAGGGACACTGCCTCTCCTGATTGAATGATCGTCACTTCCTTGTGGTAACGTATCGTCACTTCCTGTTTTGCTGTCTGTCTTTGTGGTTTGCTCTCCTCACTCTCCTGAGCTTTGGGTTAGCCACTAGCTATGGCTACTAGCTCTCCTTCCTCTCCTCCTCTGGTGTGCTCTCTCTGTCAGATGTTTGGCTACACCTCTGCCTCTTTTAGTGATAACGGTAAATGTAATAAATGTTGTCTTTTTGAGGCACTCGAGGCGAGGTTGTCTGATTTGGAATCCCAGCTCCGCTGCATTGAAACACCGTCTGCGCCAGTTACTCTTGACGGACGCCCCTTAGCTGCAGCGGAGCTAGCTAGCATAGCTAACCCTGTTAGTGGTCCTCCGGCTCTCCTCAGCAGTGAGGAGACTGGGTGGGTGATGGTGAGAAGGAAGCCTAGTCGCAAAGCCCCGGTACACCACCAACCTGTTCACGTTTCTAATCGTTTTTACCCGATCAGCGACACACCCGCTGAGGAAAAAACTCTGATCATTGGCGACTCTGTAGTCAGAAACATAAACCTAGAGACTCCAGCGGCCATAGTCAAATGCATTCCTGGGGCCAGAGCAGGCGACATCGAGTCAAATTTGAAAATGCTGGCTAAAAGTAACTGTAAATACTCCACAACTGTTATTCACGCTGGCATTAATGACATCCGTCTCCGGCAGTCGGAAGTCACGAAACTTAATGTAGAATCGGTGTGTGACTTTACTTACATGTCTGCCTCTGTAGTATTCTCTGGGCCCCTCCCCAATCTGACCAGTGATGACATGTTTAGCCACTCATCATCCTTGAACCGCTGGCTGTCTGTGTGGTGTCCTCCAAATGACATGGGCTACACTGACAATTGGAGCTCTTTTTGTGGAAAACCTGGTCTTATGTGGTTTAATGTGGTTTATTAAATATTAGGTGTCTAACTCCCAAGTCTCTGTTAGTCAATGATCTGTTAATTGATCATCAGATTGATTTAATATCCCTTACAGAGACTTGGTTAGGGCAAGAGGATCATGTTGGTTTAAATGAATCAACTTCCTCTGGTTATTTAAACTGTCAAAATCCCAGAAGTTCTGGTCATGGAGGAGGAGTAGCAACAATTTACCATTCCAAATTACTAGTTAATGTAAAGCAAAAAACATGTTATAATTCCTTTGAGGGCCTGGTCCTCAGTATTGGGCACTTTAGCAATTTTAGGTTAAACCCAATTTTATTTGCCATAGTTTATCGTCCCCCATCAACCTACTCAGAATTTTTATCCGAATTTGCTGATTTCTTAGCTGATTTAGTGCTGAAATCTGATAGAATAATTATAGTAGGGGACTTTAATATACATGTGGATGTAGATAGTGACTGCCTTAATGTGGCATTTAATTCAATATTAGACTCGATTGGGTTTTCTCAGAAAGTAGGAAATTCTACTCATTACCTCCACCATACATTGGACCTTGTTCTGACATATGGCATAGAAATAGAAAATCTTGTAGTGTCTCCTCATAACCCTGTGCTGTCAGACCATTGTCTGTTAACCTTTGATTTTTTTTTTTTTGATTCTTTCTGCAACTGTGGGGGTTCCCCCTACAGTTGATAGTGCTATGAGATGAATGTTGTTGTGAAATGGAGCTATATAAATAAAGTTGAATTGAATTGAATTGAATTGAATTGAATTGAATTTTACTATTTCTGACTATCTGGCTCCTAAAGAAAAATATTATTACAGTAGATGCCTCTCAGATGATGCTGTTACCAAATTTATGCAGATTGTTTCCTCTATGCCATGTGTCAACACAACGGAAATAAGCTATAGACAGCTTGCTCCTTCTGTAATTGATAACATGGTGGATAGTGTTACAGCTTCTCTGCATCAGACTCTAGACTTGGTGGCCCCCTTAAAAAAGAAAAAGTCTAATCAGAGATTTCTAACTCCTTGGTTCAACACAGAAACTCATAGCTTAAAACAGAAGACTCGTCAATTAGAAAGAAAATGGCGCTCCACTAATTTAGATGAAATCTATTTAGCTTGGAGAAATCATGTTTTAATTTATAAAAAATCTCTTAGAAAAGCTAGAACGAGTTATTACTCTTCATTAATAGAAGAGAACAAGAATAATCCCAGGTTTCTTTTCAGCACTGTAGCCAGGTTGACAGAGTCAGGACTCTGTCAATCCTAGCATTCCCTTAGAACTTACTAGTCAGGACTTAATGAACTTTTTCAATAATAAAATTTCATCCATCAGAGATAAAATCAATCAGATTCTTCCCAGAGTTAACTTAAATACTGTAACTACTACAACTCCTTCAATTGATGTCTGTCTTGATGAGTTTACTCCAATCGACCTTTGTGAGTTAGGCAAAATAGTTTCCTCATCCAAACCTTCAACTTGTCTTTTAGACCCTATTCCTACCAGGTTATTTAAAGAAGTCTTCCCACTTATTGGTAGCTTTATTCTTCATATAATCAATTCTTCATTAACTTTAGGCCATGTACCGCAGGCTTTTAAAATGGCTGTAATTAAACCCTTTCTCAAAAAGCCAACACTAGATCCAGGAGCTTTAGCTAACTAGAGACCAATCTCTAATCTCCCTTTCATTTCAAAAATCTTAGAAAGAGTTGTTGCTACGCAATTATTTAACCACCTGCAGGGAAATGGTTTACTTGAAGAGTTTCAATCTGGGTTTAGAATCCATCATAGTACTGAAATAGCCTTAGCGAAGGTCACTAATGACCTCCTCATTGCATCTGATAATGGACTGGTTTCTGTTCTTGTCCTTTTAGACCTTAGTGCAGCTTTTGATACTATCGATCATAATATTCTACTTGATGAACACTATGTTGGACTTAATGGAACTTCGTTGCAGTGGTTTAGATCTTATTTATCTGATAGGTTCCAGTTTGTTCATGTAAATAATGAGTTTTCAACTCAAAGCTTAGTCATGGAGTTCCACAGGGATCTGTGCTAGGCCCTACTCTTTTTAGTTTTTATATGCCTCCATTAGACAACATTATTAGAAAGCACTGTATACATTTTCATTGTTATGCAGATGACACAATTATACCTGTCAATGAAGCCAGATGATAGTAATCAATTAGCCAAGTTAGAAGCCTGTCTTAAGGAAATCAAAGCTTGGATGACTTGTAATTTCCTGCTATTAAATTCAGATAAGACTGAAGTCATTCTTGTTGGTCCAAAAAACCTTAGAAATACCTTTCCAAATAAAACTTTCAGTTTGGATGCGATTACTCTTTCTCTGAATAGCTCTGTGTGGAACCTTGGAATTATTTTTGATCAAGATCTGTCCTTCAATTCACATATTAAATTTGTTTCTAAGACTGCCTTCTATCATTTGTGTAATACTGCCAAGCGTAGGAGCATCTTGTCTCAGAGTGATGCTGTGAAACTGATCCACACTTTTGTTAGCTCGAGATTAGATTATTGTAATTCTTTATTATCAGGCTGTCCTAAACCATCTTTAACAAGTATTCAGCTGATCCAAAATGCTGCAGCAAGAGTTTTAACAGGTACTAGAAAGAGAGATCATATCTCTCCGGTTCTGGCCTCCCTTCATTGGCTTCCCATAGAGTCTAGAATTAAGTTTAAAATCCTTCTTCTTACTTTCAAAGCTCTAAACAATCAGGCTCCTTTTTATTTAAAAGATCTGATACTACCATATTATCCTAACAGAGCACTATGCTCCCAAAATGCAGGATTACTTGTAATACCTAGAATCTCCAAAAGTACAAAGGGAGGCAGAGCCTTCAGTTATCAAGCTCCTCTCCTGTGGAACAAGCTACCAATCTGGATTCAGGAGTCAGACTCCATCTCTGTTTTTAAGAATAGGGCTAAAACCTACCTTTTTGATATAGCCTACAATTAGGGAGGGGTCATGTGTTTCTGAACCCTCCCTTAGTTATGCTGCTAATAGGTTTAGTCAGCCGGGGGACCTCCAGTAATGCACTGGGCCTCACTCCTTTCCTCACTCTCAATGAAATATTTTTTTTTGCTGGTCATTAGCATTTGTTTGTTCTCTCCCATAGATTGAGTCCCAATCGTGCTGTTTGCTCCCTACATGTCTGTTCTTTTCATCTTCTCTATCCCCTCACCCCCCAGCCAGTCACAGCAGATGACTGCCCCTCCCTGAGCCTGGTTCTGCTGGAGGTTTCTTCCTGTTAAAAGGGAGTTTTTCCTCTCCACCATCGCCAAGTGCTTGCTTCTAGTGATCGCCTGATTGCTGGGGTCTTTCTGCAACTGTGGGGATTCCCCCTACAGTTGATAGTGCTTGAGATGACTGTTGTTGTGAAATGGCACTATATAAATAAAGTTGAATTGAATTGAATTGAATTGAAAACTCCTGCTCTTAATGACTGCTGTTATATATTTATGTATGTATGTACTTGTATTATTTATTGGGTTTTATTTCATTCATTATGTACTACATCCATTGTGTATGTGTGTATTGTGTGGTTGCAGCACGGGTGACAAGCCGAAGACAAATTTCCCCTTGAGGGACAATAAAGTTTATCTTATCTTATCTTATCTCAGGTTCATCTGTATTAGCATGTCCTTCACTGATGGTAGACCAGCTCATTTCAACACTTCTATGTTGGTTATCTTGTCTTTCCATGAGATGTTCATTATGGCTTGAAGGTGTCTCATCATGTACGCGTGGAGTTTCTTCACCTGCACTCTGTAGACAGTCCAAGTTTCAGCACTGTACAATAGAGTAGCCAGTACTGTCGCTCTGTACACTTTGCATTTCACACAAATAGACACATGTCAATTGTTCCACAGTCTCGCCCTCAAGTTTCCAAACACAGCGCTCGCTCTTCCCATTCTGAGAGATAGTTCATCCTCCAGCCTAGCATTCTCTGAAACAGTACTCCCTAGATACTTCAAAGTCTTGCACTTGACTAGTGGCTCTGTACCAATGCTAATCTCTTCTGGTAGTGATGTTGATAACTGGAACTTTGGTGGTTGATAAAGGCACTCTGTCTTTATGTCTTGATGTTGATTTGGGGGCTGAATTGGCTAGCTGCTCTTGCAAATTTCTTCACTAAAGATTGCATATCTTCCACACTGTGTGCAACTACAGCACTGTCGTCAGCAAAGAACATTTCTCTTACTACCTTTATCAATGTCTTACTCTTGGCTTTAAACTGTGCCACATTGAACAAGTCTGCCTCTTTCCTTGTTTGAATGTATACTCCTTCTGAAGTGTCTTTGAAGGCCACCTCAAGCATGGCTGCCAGATATAGCGAGAAGAGTGTAGATGCCAGCATACACCCTTGTTTCACCCCTGTTGCTTACTGAAAAGTCTTTGGATACCGAACCACTCATTGCCACATTTGCTTGCATACCTGTATGGATTGCCTCGATCAGGCTGACAAACTTCTCTGTACAACTATATTTCTTGAGTACTTGCCAAAGTTGTTGTCACGAAACAGTATCAAAGGCTTTACTGAAGTCTATGAAGACTACATAAAGTGACATGTTCTGTTTGATACACTTGTCTTGAACCTGTTTCAAGCAGAAATTTATATCCATTGTGCTTCTTCCACTTCTAAAGCCGCACTGGGTTTCCTGAAGTACATTCTGCGAGATGAGTTCATTTAGTCTATTAAGTAATACAAGTGAGAGAATCTTACCAACAGTGGCTAGCAGTGATATACCTCGGTAATTTCCAAAATCTTCCCTGTCACCTTTCTTGAACGAAGGCACAATACTTGCATCCTTCCAGTCTTGAGGTACTTTCTGGGCATCCCATATCTCTTGGATGAGCTTGTGCAGGCAGTTGGTCAGCTGAACACCACCAAATTTCCACACTTCTGCTGGAATCCCATCCCTTCCTAGGGCTTTACCATCCTGTGTTGTCCTGATAGCTGCCATTAGTTCATCAAAATTTGGTGGTTCATCCAGACTTGATACAGTTGGTCACTGCACTAGAGCTTCTTTAGTCTCTTCGGTGAGATCTCCAGGGTTGTTCAGTAGTTGGTCACAGTGGTCTTAAAATCTGTCCAGGATCTTGTCTTTCTCCTGCAAAATCATTTTACCATCCATAGCCTTTAGTTGAATCAATCCTCATGGTTTTGGGCCGAAGATTTCTCTCAAACCTGTGAAGAATGTTTTCATGTGCTTTCTGTCTGCTGCAGTTTGAAGTTCCTCCTCTTTTTAATCCACCAGTTGGACTTCATCTCTCTGGTGTACCTCTGTAGCTCACTCTGAGTCTTTGAGTATTTCTTCTTCTTCAACCTAGTGGTACACTGTAGGTTTTCCTGCCTAGCTGTATTCCTCTCTTCTAGTAGTTTCTTCAGGTGTTCATCATGCTCATCAAACCAATCTTGATGTTTCCTTTCAGGGTAGCCTAATACATCACTCGTAGTTTGATACACTGTATCCTTCAGTGTTGCCCATTTCTCTTCTATGTCATTCTCTGAATTGTTGCTGCCCCAGTCTTTCACGTTTTCATCCATTTCCTGTGTAAGTTCTTCCTGCTTCTTTTGGCCTTTCAGTGCACTAGTGTTTAGCTTCTGTGGTGGCTTTGCACCTGTCCTGCAGTGCTGTTTTCATCTCCAAATCCTTAATCTAGATCTCAGCATAACATGATCAGTACCACAATCCACTCCTCTCATTGCTCTGGTGTCCAGTACATCCCTTATGTCTCTCTGCCTGACTATGATGTAGTCTAATAAGTGCCAGTGCTTGGATCTTGGGTGCATCCATGTCTTCTTGTGTGTGTCCTTGTGTTTAAATGAAGTCACAATGTTGTACTCTGAACATAGTGCAAGTAGAAGTTCTCTATTAGCATTGTACTTGCCTACACCATGACTGCCTAGCACTCCTTTCCATTTCTCAGTGTCCGAACCAACTCTGGCATTAAAATCTCCAACGAGTATCAGTCTGTCATCAGCCGGTACATGCCTGATAGTCTCACGTAAATCACTGTACAACTCTTCCTTCACCTCCTCTGTGTTGGTCATTATTGGGGCATATACACTGATGAGTGTGGCATACATCTTCCACTGTAGTGGGAGTCTCATAGTCATTATCCTGTCGTTGATTGGCACCGGTTCCTCATCAAGCATTGCTGCTATCTCCTTTCTAACTGCAAAGCCTACTCCTGCTTCTCTCCTTTTTTGAGTTGATCTCCCACTCCAAAAGAAGATGTGCCCATGGTCTTCCAAGCTGTCATATCCAGGCAATCTTGTTTCACTAAGTGCAGCTATGTCTACATTGTACCTGTTCATTTCCAAGCGCGGTCTGTCTTTCTTGGCACTGTGATGTTGTTCTTTCCAACAGAGTGCATACATTCCATTCTGCTACACACAAGGCTGCTGTTTACCTTTTCTTTTGTCTTCCTGCTCCTAGCTTACTTTTTGCTGCCTGTTGGAGTGTGAACAGATCAGCATGGACCTTGTAAACCTGCGCGACGTCCGAGCCGGTATGAGTTGCTTTCTGATTGACCATTTCATGAAACTGCTTTCAAAGTATTTGAATACTGCTAGCTTTTGCTGGACTAGCAGCACATTCTTGGCAGATAAAGGTATTATTAGTAGTAGGACAAGCTGAGACAAACTGACTCCAGTATCTGTTGCAGTTACTGACCAGATGGTAGGTTTGTTTATCTCTGCTCTTTGTGTAGTGCATGTCACAATGCACTGACTGGCACAGTCCACCACAGACCTTGTGACAGATGTGTTTATCTGCCCGGATGTCCAGTCTCACCCCGTGTAACAGGGAGTGGTCCAACACAGACCTGTGGCAGATATTGTGTTTAGTTCTGCCACGATGCCCTGTTTCACCCTCCACGCCCTCGGAAGTGCGGGGATGCCGGTTGAGTCGCCGACGGCCTGACCTATAAGACAGGTAGTACCGGTTTTCATGGTTATCCGGAAGCAAGCAAGCCAATGCCTGACATGACAAAAAAAAAAAAAAAGGATGTAATTTTTGATTTCACTATCTCTGATCACTTATTTCCTAAAGAAAAATACTACTACAGTAGATGTCTTTCTCATGACGTTGTTGCTAAATTTTTGCAGATTGTCTCCCCTATGCCACGGGTCAACACAACAGAAACCACCTGAAATAAGTGATGGAGAGTCTGCTCCAATCATGATTGATAGCATGGTTGATGGTGTTGCTGCCTCTCTGCATCGGACTCTAGATTTGGTAGTCCCTTTAAAAAAGAAAAGTCTAACCAGAGATTTCTTGCCCCTTGGTTTAACTCAGAAACTCATGGCTTAAAATAGAAAACTTGTCAATTGGAAAGAAAATGGTGCTCAACTAATTCAGATGAATTCTACTTAGCATGGAGAAATCATCTCTTAATCTATAAAAAATCTCTTAGAAAAGCTAGATCAAGCTATTATTCTGCATTAATAGAAGCGAACAGGAATAACCCCAGGTTTCTCTTCAACACTATAACCAGGCTTACAAAGAGCCATGACTCGGTCAATCCTTGCATCCCCCCTGAGCTTTCTAGTGAGGACTTTCTGAACTATTTCAATCTTAAAATTTTATCTATTAGAGATGAAATCAGTCAGATTCTTCCTACCGTAAACTCTAGTACATTATCTACTGCAACTCCCTCAATTGATATCTGCTTAGGTAAGTTTACTCCAATCGACCTCTTAGAGTTGGATAAAATAATTTCCTCGTCTAAGCCTTCATCTTGCCTTCTGGACCCTATTCCTTCCAGGTTATTTAAAATTATTTTCCCAATTATTGGTAGCCATATTCTTCTTATCATTAATTCTTCTTTAACTCTGGGTTATGTTCCACTGGCTTTTAAAACTACTGTAATTAAACCTTTACTTAAAAAAAACGAAGCTCGATCCTGGAGTTTTGGCCAATTATCGACCAATCTCTAATTTGCCTTTCATTTCTAAAATCTTGGAAAGAGTTGTTGCTGTGCAATTATCTGACCATTTGCAGGGAGTTGGTTTGTTTGAGGTGTTTCAATCTGGGTTCAGAGCTCATCACAGCACTGAAACTGCCTTAGTGAAGGTCTCTAATGACCTCCTGACTGCATCTGATAATGGACTTGTCCCTGTTCTTGTTCTTTTAGATTTCAGTGCAGCCTTTGACACCATCGATCATGCCATTCTGCTTGACAGATTGGAACACTTTGTTGGACTCAGTGGAACCCCGTTGCAGTGGTTTAGATCTTATTTGTCTGATAGATTTCAGTTTGTCCATGTCAATGATGGATTTTCTTCCAGCTCTAAGCTCAGTCATGGAGTTCCACAGGGATCTGTGTTGGGCCCTACTCTTTTTAGTCTATATATGCTCCCGTTGGGCAATATCATCAGAAAGCACTGTATTCATTTTCACTGTTACGCAGATGACACACAACTATACCTGTCAATGAAGCCCAATGATTATGATCAGTTGGCCAAGTTAGATGCCCGTCTTAAGGACATCAAAGCTTGGATGACTTGTAATTTTTTACTATTGAACTCTGATAAGACTGAAGTCATTGTTGTTGGCCCAAAACATCTTAGAAATTCCTTTTCAGACTATGCCCTTAATTTAGATGTGGCCACTCTCACTCTGAACAGTTGTGTGTGGAACCTTGGAGTGATTTTTGACCAGGATTTGTCCTTTAATTCACATATTAAAACTGTTTCTAGGACTGCCTTATATCATCTGTGCAATATTGCCAAGATCAGGAGCATCTTGTCTCTGGGTGATGCTGAGAAACGGATTCACGTCTTTGTCAGTTCGCAATTAGATTATTGTAATTCGCTACTATCTGGTTGTCCTAAAGTATCTTTGAAAAATCTTCAGTTGATTCAAAATGCTGCTGCTAGAGTTTTAACTGGTTCTAGAAAAAAAGATTATATTTCCCCGGTTCTGTCCTCCCTCCATTGGCTTCCCGTTGAATTCAGAATCAAGTTTAAAATCCTTCTTCTTACTTTCTAAGCTCATAACAATCTGGCCCCCGAATATATAAAAGATCTGATATTACCTTACCATGCTAATAGAGCATTACACTCCCAAAATGCTGGCTTACTTGTGGTACCCAGAATCTCCAAAAGTACGATGGGAGGCAGAACCTTCTGCTACCAAGCTCTTTCTCTCTGGAACCAGTTACCACTCTGGGTCCGGGAGTCAGACTCGGTCTCTGTTTTAAAGAACAGGGTAAAATCCTTCCTTTTTAATATAGCTTTTGTTTAATTAGGGTTTTTGTGTCTTTTAACCCCACTCTTGTTCTACTGTTATGTGATCCATACTGCTGGTTGACCTCCAATATTGTACTTGGCATCTTACTGCTATGTTCTTTATGTCTGTCCTTTCCATCCTCCCTATCCCCTCATCCCCAGCCAGTCACAGCAGACTACTGCCCCTCCCTGATCCTGGTTCTGCTAGAGGTTTCTTCCTTCCAAATGGGACTTTTTTCTCTCCACTGTCACTTAATGCTTGCTCATAGGGGATCGTCTGATTGCTGGGTCTTTCTGTGACTGTGTTTTTTTTTTTTTTTTTTTTTTCTGCACTGTGGCACCATGAGCCGACTTTTGTTGTGATGTGGCACTTTATAAATAAAGCTGAATTGAACTGAATTAAGTCTTTGTTAAAAGCTTCAATTTTTGACTAAAACAGGTAGAATTTTATGGATAAGAAGCTACAACTTTAGCAAAAAAGACAAAAAGGTGTACATTTCCAACTGTTTACAACCTAAAACACTGCAGATATAAGATTTGAGTAAAATGCTGCAATTTTAAGCCTTTTTTTAAACTGCAAATTCAAGAGTAAGAAAAGTTTTAAATTCATGAGGAAAAAGCTGCAAAATTATGAATAATAAAAAGCTGCAAATTTTCAAGTAAGAAGCTGCACATTTCTGAGTAGAATGGCTCTAACTCTGCAGGAAAATCCTGCAAATTTATGAGAAAAATCCTCACATTTACAAAAGAATGTTTCTAATTTACATGAAAATGGAAGTGATAAATCGCCGTGTGTTGGCCATTTTTTAAAAGACAGCCATGAGGAGGAACTAAGCGGTGGTGTTTGGAGGTGTTAAATCCTGCAGATCTGCATTAATCAGAAGGGAAAAGGAGAAGAAGAGGAATAGGTGATCCCCAGCAGCAGAAATAATCCAGTTAATCCAGGAAGAGTAAATACATAACACCCCATGACAGCCAACAGATCACCGCCCCACTACATCAGTGGGAACAGCTGGGCCAAACTTCACACCTCTGTCGATTTACATGTTCCCTTCTAAAGATAATTCAAGTGGAGCTGCTGATGAAATGGAAACCAAAGGGTTAAAGGGTGATGTGGCTTTGTCAGCAGCACTGATTCCCCCCCCACCACCACCACCACCACCTTACCTGCTGGCCAGGAACTAACAACTCCTTAGACCTGTTAACACAATTTTAACAACAAAAGGACATGCAAAAGAATGAAGATTCCCTTTGATTTAACAGGATAACAGCGTGAATTTTCTGGTCTGTGAATGAACAGAGCAGCCATGAGTGTTTCATGTAATCACTTATTGAATTATAATGGTTAATCTAAGTCACAATTTCAGGAAACATAAACTTCAGTTGAAACTTAAACCAATGACACATCGTTTTAATTTTTGCTGATTTTTTTCTTTTTTTTTCTTTTTTCCGCTTCTCTTCCAGTCCTTATGGCCACTTTCTGATTGCTTTCAGTTTTTAAAAAATCATTTTAAGAATAATGTTAACTGACTTAAAGTACATTTCTAACTCATTCATTTATTTGCTCCATCAATCTCGAAAGATCATGGGGGGGGGGGGGGTTGTGCCTTGAGTCATCATTCAGGGAGCTGCACCATCGGGCGTGGCTGTAGAGGCCGATACGGGATCTGCAGATCCTGCCGCAGCCACTGCAGATAAAGTCTTCACAGTGTAGTGGGGGTCTCGACAGTCTCCTCTGTCTGCGGAGTCTCTTCTCCCCCCAGCGAGTGTCTCTTCTCTCCTCTGCTGTTTGGATGATATCCTGGGTGGTGGTCCGCCAGTTGGAGCGGACGGAGGTGGCTGACTCCAGGTCGGAGGGGTTGAAGCCTCCAGCCTTGAGGTCGCGCTTGCAAACATCCTTGAATCTGAGAGTTGGGCGTCCCTTTGATCTAGTTCCAGTAGCCAACTCCCCATACAGTAAGTCTTTGGGGATGCGGCCATCCTCCATTCGGTTGACGTGGCCAAGCCATCGCAAGCGTCTCTTTGTCAGGATGGCAAGCATACTGGGCACATCTGCTCTGGCCAGGACGTCAATGTTGGAGACACGGTCCTGCCAAGTGATGCGCAGTAGTCTGCGAAGGCAGCGTTGGTGGAAGGCGTTCAGCCGGCATTCCTGGCAGGAGTAGAGGGTCCTTGCTTCACTGCCGTATAGGAGAGTACTCAGTACGCAGGCCATGTAGACTCTTATCTTGGTGTTGATGGTTAGCATAGAGTTGTCCCAGACTCGCTTCGCCAGACGGGCCATCATCGTCGATGCCTTGCCGATACGGACGTTCAGTTCGGCGTCTAGGGAGAGATTGCTGGAGATGATAGACCCGAGGTAGGTGAACTTGTCCACCACCGCAAGTGTGTGGTCGCCGATGTTGATACTGGGAGCACTGCTGACATCCTGGCCCATGACCTCGGTCTTTTTAAGGCTGATGGTGAGGCCAAACTCAGAGCAGGCATGAGCAAAACAGTTGATGAGACGCTGGAGCGCTTCCATGGTGTGGGCAACAAGACCAGCATCATCAGCAAAGAGCAGCTCCCTGATTAGAACGCTCCGCACCTTGGTCTTTGATCTGAGGCGTGCCATGTTGAAGAGGCCTCCGTCGCTCCTGGTGTGGAGGAAGACACCATCTTCAGAGTCCCGGAAGGCGTAGCACAGAAGCAGGGAGAAAAAGATGCCAAATAGGGTAGGAGCCAGAACACAACCCTGCTTCACATCGTTCTTGATCGGGAAAGTGTCTGAGGATAATCTATCAAACTGGACAATGCCGTTCATGTCCTGGTGGAATGACTTGATCATGCTCAAAAGCTTAGGGGGACATCCAATTCATTGGAGGAGGGCTAACAGTCCATCCCTGCTGACCAATTCAAAAGCCTTGGTCAGGTCGATGAAGGCCAAAAAGAGGGGTTGTCTCTGCTCCCGGCACTTTTTTTGCAGCTGCCTCATAGAGAAGACCATATCTATGGTTGACCTGGTTGCTCTGAATCCACACTGCACCTCTGGATACACACATTTGGCAAGTAGTTGTAGTCTGTTGAGGACGACACGGGCAAAGGCTTTGCCAACTATGCTTAGGCGTGAGATACCACGATAGTTGTTACAATCGCTCTGCTCCCCCTTGTTCTTGTAGAGAGTGATGATTTTGACATCACGCATATCTTGGGGCACAGCCCCTTCCTCCCAGCACTGCAGCAGGAGCTCATGGAGGTGTTTCAAGAGCAAGCTCTCCTTTGTGGTTTTGACGATTTCAAGGGGGATGTTGTCACTGCCTGGAGCCTTGCCGTTTGAGATGGAGTCTATCGCCTTGCTGAGCTCCTCGATGGTGGGTGGAGCGTCAAGCTCATTCATGACTGACAGTAGAGGGGTGTTCTCAAGGGCCATGTTAAAGACGGTGGTTACTCTCGAGTAGAGCTCTTGGTAGTGCTCAGCCCATCTCTCCATTTGTTTACCGCGATCCTTGATGACATCTCCTGCAGCTGATTTAAGTGGGGCGGTCTTGATGACACTGGGACCGAAAGCTTTCTTCATGCCGTCGTACATTTTGCGCATATTTCCGTGATCTGCAGAAAGCTGTATGTCCTGGCAGAGGTTAAGCCAGTAATCGTTGGCACATCGCCTTGCAATCTTTTGTGCATTGTTCCTCGCAGCGTGCAGTGTAGCAAGCGTCCCCACACAGGGCTCCTTCTTTTGGGCAATTAGGGCTGCACGTTTGGCGGCAATTGCAGGTTCCATCTCAGCGGCTCCAGCTTCAAACCAATCCACACTCTTCCCCACCTTTTTCCCAAAGGTACCTATGGCGGTCTCAAACACAGCCTCACAGATGTGGTTCTACCTTGCAGAAGCACAGTCGGTGGGACAGTCCACCAGGGCTTCATTTATGACTTTAGCATAGCGTTCCCGCAGTTCAGGTACTGTAATCATAGCTGTGTTGATGCGGGGTCGGGGTTTCTGCTTGGAGCGGTTGACACGTCTGAGGCAGAGACGTACCTTGGTGGCGACCAGGGAATGGTCGGTGTCACAGTCAGCGCTGTGGAAACTGCGCGTGACCAGCACTCGGTTCAGCAGGGATCTCCTGGTGATGACGAAGTCCAGCTGATGCCAGTGGCGAGACCTTGGATGTCTCCAGGACACTCGATGACAAGGCTTGGTGGAGAAAAATGTGTTGGTCAGAAAGAGGTCATGAAAGGAACAGAGTTCAATTTCTAACTACACTATATCATACAATATGCCATTTAACATACAATATGCCATTTAACATACAATTTCATTTGATCGCATTTAGATCTTAATTCGAACAAGCAGAGTATTTGCAACCAACTTAATTAAGACTTGAACAAAAACAATCAATCTGAATACAACTGGGAGCGTTTAAGAATAAAAAAAATCTTTGGATTCCTTAATGAAGTTCTGCCTGCAGATCACCTGCACTCAAACATTCCAAGTACCACTCATGGGACGGACCAGATTTCATACAAAATGTTAAGAATTTTACTTTGGCTTCATCTTTAATGGGTTGCTGTTCCAGTTAAAAGTCCCAAGTGTTGAAGAGTCCACCTTTGTATAAAATGGCCAAGTCAGTATACCACAAAAGGCTTAAAGTTGCTAAGATAATCCAGAGGTTAAACGGCTGTTAATGTCATTTAAACACTGCATGGCTTCGACAACATGGAACCTGCATTTCACTTCGAAATGGATGGCAACGAGTTATTGCAAACAAGCAAGTTTAAAACACACAAAACACTAAAGTTAAAAGTATTGCAAGAAGGAAAATAGTTTAATATAAAACACAGCTGTCTTACCTTGAAACGTCCTTTACAAATGAAGAGACTCAAACTGAAGAAAAACGTAATTCAAATCACCAATCCTCTGGTTACTGGACAACTCGCCCATTTCAATGGCATGTTTGGAAATAGCACAGCTCTGGAGCTCATGCAGAAACAGCATGGGCTGGTTATTTTAATGGACAGAGTTGTAGCAGTTGCAATGTATTTGCCCGTCATTGTATTTATATGATGATACAATAAATATTTTTTTTTATTCCATCCATGTTCTCATTTTATTTGCAGACTAATCATTGGAGTCTATAGATTAGGCATTAATGTATGATCTTTTTAGAGGAATGAATGAACAGCGAGCATGTGTGTGTTCTGGTGTGGATGCGACGCATGTCAATCTGAAGATTTTAATTTGATGCACATTTTTTGGTTTCAACACAGACTTCATCCATCCATCCATCTTCTACCAATTAATCATTTTTGGGTTGCGGGGATGGGGTGGGGTGGGGTGGGGGTGGGTGGGCTGGAACTTATTCCAGCATCCTTGGGCAAGAGGCAGGGTACACCAGGGACAGATCGTCAGTGAATTTGGGACAGATCGTCAGTGATCATCAGGGCCAACACAGAGAGACAGACTACCATTCACTCTCACATTCATACCAAAGGTGTCATGTCTGCTGCGTGATCTCACAGCGAACATATAAATTGGCAGAGAGCTCAAAATGCAGTGTAAGTAACGTGTTTATTTACAGTGGAAAAATCCATCCATCCATCTTTTTCCGCTTAATCCTTTTCGGGGAGGGGGGGGGGAGGGGGGACTGGAGCCTATCCCAGCATCATACAAGCAAATGTCCAAATAACAGTTACTGATGACAATGGTGGAGACAACCCGCTGCAAACATTGTAGCCTCCCAGGAAGACAGGACAGATGTGGAGGAGTATGCTGATTCGGTCACCAGCTACATCGCGAAGTGCACAGAGGATTTCACTACAGTGAAGACCATCACTATGCGGGGTAATCATAAGCCCTGGATGACTGCAGAGGTGCGCTCGCTGCTTAAAGTCAGAGATGCAGCGTTCAGAGCGAAGGACAGGATTGCCCTCCGCTCAGCCAGGTCTGCGCTTTCAAAGGGAATTAAGGCGGCAAAGCGCGCCTATGCGCAGAAAATCCAGGGACACCTCTGTGACACTAGGAACACCAAGCAGATGTGGCAGGGAGTTCGGACACTGACGGGCTTTAAGTCTCGGCAGGGGGTCGATGATGACGACGCTTCGCTTCCAGACAGGCTTAACAACTTCTTTGCACGTTTTGAATCATCAAACTCGACAATCAGAGGGAGGGCCGGCCCACTCCCACCATCGGTCGGACCAGCTTTTACCATTAACACAGCGGAAACACGGAGGACCCTATCCAGAATCAACCCACGCAAAGCTGCAGGTCCAGACAACATTCCGGGACGTGTGCTCCGAGACTGCGCGAGCGAGTTGGCGGAAGTCCTGACTGACATTTATAACATCTCCCTGAGTCAGGCCATCATTCCCAGATGCTTCAAGACCTCTATCATTGTACCGGTGGCAAAGAAACCAGTGGTGTCCTGTTTGAATGACTATCGTCCTGTTGCACTGACACCAATTGTGATGAAGTGTTTTGAACGGCTTGTCAAACCACACATCACAGCCTGCCTCCCTGCATCACACGACCCGCTCCAGTTTGCATATCGTTCAAACCGCTCCACGGAGGATGCTATAGTCACCACCCTACACTCTGTCATCACCCACCTGGACCAGAAAGACACCTACGCCAGACTCCTGTACATTGATTTCAGTTCAGCATTCAACACCATTATTCCCCAGAGACTGATGGAGAAATTACTCCTTCTCGGTCTGAACACCGCCACATGTCTCTGGATCCTGGATTTCCTGACTGAGAGACCTCAGTCTGTCCGGGTTGGAAACAACATCTCCAACTCTGTCACGCTGAGTACCGGAACCCCTCAAGGCTGTGTACTCAGTCCACTGTTGTTTACACTTCTAACACATGACTGTGTATCCAAACACAAGGGGAACCAGATTATTAAGTTTGCAGATGACACCACGGTGATGGGACTTATTCAGAGGGATGAGGAATCAATGTACAGGGAAGAAGTGAGAGACCTGGAGGGCTGGTGCAGGGAAAACAATCTGGTGCTCAACGTGAACAAAACAAAGGAGATGACTATCGACTTCCGGCGGTCACAGCCTGAGCACGTCCCCCTCAGCATCAGCGGCCGTTTAGTGGAGAGAGTAGAGCACATCAAGTTCCTCGGGGTGCAGATCTCGCAGGACCTGACCTGGAGCAAAAATTCCTTGGAGATCAGGAAGCGAGCTCAGCAGAGACTACACTTGTTGAGGAAACTCAAACAGGCCTCTCTCCCCATCTGCATCCTCAGGACCTTCTACAGAGGTGTGGTGGAGAGTGTTCTGACATACTGCATTGCTACATGGTACTCCAGCTGCAGTATGTCAGACAAAAAAGCCCTGCAGAGGATAGTCAAGGGGGCGGAGAGGGTAATTGGAGTCTCCCTCCCCTCTGTCCAAGAACTTTTTCAGAACCGTTGTAGGAGCAGGGCACTGAACATTGTCAAGGACCGTTCACACCCTCTGCATAAACACTTTGAACTTCTTCCATCTGGTAAACGATTCCGGAGCATCAGAGGCAGAACCACCAGAGTGATCAACAGCTTCCTCCCACAAGCTGTCAGGATGCTGAACAGCTGACCCGGATTCTCACATACACACTACTGCACCTATGGACATTTTGTATATTATAGTTAGTTATTCTTTTTCCCCAAGTATGTCTCAGGGATGTGTGAATGGATGGGGGGGTTGGGGTGGGGTGGGGGGTGGAGCTATGTGGGAGTGTGTCTTAATCATGCTGCTTCTTATATGGATGCCGAGAGAAACACAATTTCATCTTGCCTGCACTACAGTTGTATGTACAGCAGTATGACAATAAAGTTTGATTTGATTTGATTTGATTTTGATTTGAAATGCCTAACACGCTCTGAACAGTCAGGAGTGGAGGAAAAAGGCACAAAAATAAGGACTTACACATATGTTGGAGTGGAAAGGCTCAAGGTGACAACACAATACGTCCAAGGGAAGAAAGCCAAACATCGGTGAGTCAGGATGTCCATTGCTGACTTAAGCTGCCACACTGACTGTGCACACTGCCTACCAATAAGTACTCAATATACTAATGAAGGCAAGTTGACACAGATGAGTGGCAAGCTAGTACGTGAATGATTGACAATGTGTGTGTGTATGTGCATGTGTGAGTGTGTGCATGTGGTGATCCCACACAGCTGGTGAGTTTCTGGTAAGAGGAGGAAGGTGTGACTGTAGGACTGGCAGAGAGCAAGGCTCAATCTGCCAGCTGGAATTAATAAGATGTAATCAAAACCTACAGCCACAGGTCATGGACGGGGTGAACGACCCCTACCATGACATCAGGACAATTTAGAATCCTCAGTTGATGCCAATTAACCTAACCTGCATGTATTTGGCCTGTGGGAGGAAACCGTACTACCCAGAGTAAACCCACACAGACATGGGAAGAACATGCAAACTGCACACAGAAGGATCACTGATGATCTGGGGGTGGGATCAAACCCACGATGGTCAGGGGTGGAATTGATCCCATGACTTATTAGACTTATAAGGCATTAATGTGTTTATTTTCAGGGGAATAAAGGGATGACTGAAGGGATGAATGAACAGGGATTTACTTTTCATTGTTATACCCCAGACAGACAGGAGATGCATCCACATCTGCCTCATCCACAAGCCCATGGGTTTTCAGCCAGGCCGAGGCTGCCAACATCATGCTTCAATGGTCAGGGTTTTTGAGCTGCGGGCGCTCTGACTTCCACCCATCAGCCCCAAGAGGGCTGCTGAGAGTGGGGTTGCTTTGTGGCTGGAATCAGCGGTGGATGGAATGCCACGGTGGATCTCCTCTTTCCCTCCTGCCTGGGAGGGACTGGGATAGAGTGCTACAAACCTTGGCCGACCCTGCATGAAACAGGGGACCCATCATTAATGATCCTTTTATGAAAGTTTGCACAGGCATCATCCACTTTTCCTGAAGTTTCAAACCCATTCATGTCTGTACGCTGCATCTGTGCACTCTACATTAAACCATCCATCCATCCATCCATCTTCTACCGCTTTTCCGGAGGTCCGGGTCGCGGAGGCAGCAGTTCAAGCAGAGAAGCCCAGACTTCCCTCTCCCCAGCCACCTGCTCCAGCTCTTCAGAGGGGATACCAAGGCGTTCCCAGACTAGCTGGGAGACATAGTCTCTCCACCGAGTCCTGGGTCTGCCCCGGGGTCTCCTCCCAGTGGGACGTGCCTGAAACACCTCAAGTGGGAGGCGTCCAGGAGGCATCCTAATCAGATGCCCATACCACCTCAACTGACTCCTTTCAATGTGGAGGAGCAGCGGTTCTACTCTGAGCCTCTCCCGGATGACTGAGCTCCTCACCCTATCTCTGAGGGTGAGTCCAGCAATCCTACGGAGAAAGCTCATTTCAGCCGCTTGTATCCGCGATCTCATTCTTTCGGTCATTACCCAAAGCTCGTGACCATAGGTGAGAGTAGGAACGTAGATTGACTGGTAAATCGACAGCTTTGCCTTAGAACTAAGCTCCCTCTTCACCACAACAGACCGGTACAACGTCCGCATCACTGCAGATGCTGCTCCAATCCGTCTGTCGATCTCTCGCTCCATTTTCCCCTCACTCGTGAACAAGACCCCAAGATACTTAAACTCCTCCACTTGGGGCAGGAGCCTGTCCCCAACCCGGAGAGGACAATCCACCTTTTTCCGGCTGAGGACCATGGACTCGGACTTGGAGGTGCTGATTCTCATCCCAGCCGCTTCACACTCAGCGGCAAACCGTCCCAGCAAGAGCTGTAGGTCATTGCTGGATGAAGCCAACAGGACAACATCATCTGCAAACAACAGAGATGAGATCCTGTGGTCACCAAGCATGACACCCTCCATTCCCTGGCTGCGCCTAGAAATCCTGTCCATAAAAATTATGAACAGGACCGGTGACAAAGGGCAGCCCTGGCGGAGTCCAACTCTCACTGGGAATGACTCCGACCGAGTGTTGGCAATGCGAACTAAACTCTCACAACGGTCGTACAGAGACCGAATAGCTCGTAACAACAAGCCCGATACCCCATACTCCCGAAGCACCCCCCACAAAAATCCACGAGGGACGCGGTCAAATGCCTTCTCCAAGTCCACAAAACACATGTAAACTGGTTGGGCAAACTCCCACGAACCCTCAAGAATTCTCGAGAGGGTAAAGAGCTGGTCCGATGTGCCACGGCCAGGACGAAAACCACATTGCTCCTCCTGAATCCGAGGTTCGACCAACGGCCGGACTCTCCTCTCCAGTACCTTGCCATAGACCTTCCCAGGGAGGCTGAGGAGTGTGATCCCTCTAAAGTTGGAGCACACCCTCCGGTCCCCTTTTTTGAAGAGAGGAACCACCACCCCGGTTTGCCATGCCAAAGGCACTGCCCCCGACCTCCACGCAATGTTGCAGAGGCGTGTCAACCATGACAACCCAACAACATCCAGGGCCTTGAGGTACTCGGGGCGAATCTCGTCCACCCCCGGGGCCCGGCCACCAAGGAGATTTTTAACCACCTTGGCGACCTCAGCCCCTGTGATAGGCGAGTCATCCCCCTCGTCCCCAAACCCTGCTTCCTCTGTGGAAGGCGTATCAGTGGGATTGAGGAGATCCTCGAAGTATTCCTTCCACCGCCCGACGATATCCCCAGTTGAAGTCAACAGTGTCCCATCCGCACCATACACAGTGTGGACGGGGAGCTGCTTTCCCCTCCTGAGCCGCCGAACAGTTTGCCAGAATCTCTTTGAAGCCGACCGAAAGTCTTGTTCCATGGCCTCACCGAACTCCTCCCATACCCGGGTTTTTGCTTCAGCAACCACCCGAGCTGCACTCCGCTTGGCCTGCCGGTACACCTCAGCTGCTTCGGGAGTCCCACAAGCCAACCAAGCTTGATAGGACTCCTTCTTCAGCTTAATGGCCCCCCTCACCACTGGTGTCCACCACTTGGTTCGGGGGTTGCCACCACGAGATGCACCGACCACCTTGCGGCCGCAGCTCTGGGCTGCCGCTTCAACAACAGAGGTGGAGAACATGGCCCATTCAGACTCCATGTCTCCAGACTCCCTCGGAATGTGGTTGAAGTTCTTCCGGAGGTGGGAGTTGAAGACCTCCCGGACAGGGGCCTCAGCCAGACGCTCCCAGCACACCCTCACTATACGTTTGGGTCTACCAGGTCTGAATGGCTTCCTCCCCTGCCATCGGATCCAACTCACCACCAGGTGGTGATCAGTTGACAGCTCTGCACCTCTCTTTACTCGGGTGTCCAAGACATACGGTCGCAGGTCTGATGATACGATAACAAAATCGATCATCGACCTGCGGCCTAGGGTGTCCTGGTGCCAGGTGCACATATGGACACCCTTATGCTTGAACATGGTGTTCGTTATAGACAGACTGTGGTTAGCACAGAAGTCCAATAACTGAACACCACTCGGGTTCAGATCGGGCAGGCCGTTCCTCCCAATCACCCCCCTCCAGGTTTCACTGTCGTTGACCCCCTCATGGATCGTCACCTTATCGTGGTGGGGGGGTTTGCGTGCCCCAGTGATCCCAGGAGCTATGTTGTCCGGGGCAATTTGCCTCTGATAGGGTCTCCCAAGACAAACTGGTCCTGGGTGAAGGGCCAGACGAAGAACGATCCAACAGACTCTCATGATAAATTGTATATCAAGGATTCAGTGTACCCCGCCCGGTATGGGGTTACCGGGGCCCCACCCTGGAGCCAGGCCTGGGGGAGGGGCTCGAAGGCTAGCGTCTGGTGGCCGGGTTTCCACCCATGGGACCCGGCCGGGCTCAGCCCGAAGGAGTTACATGGGTCCGCCCTCCAGTAGGTTCACCACCTGCAGGAGGGATCATGGAGGTCCGGTGCTATGTGGATTAGGTGGCAGTCAAAGGCGGAGACCTTGGCGGACTGATCTACATTAAACCATTGAGCTTATTTTTCAGCTCAGCATTCTTCACCATTTGTTCTCTCTAAAATAACTAACTGGGCATCAACTGTGATTGATGTCTTCCTTCAGTGGCAGACTCAGATACACACGTGGACATAATTGTTGGTATCCCCCTGTTAATGAAAGAAAAACCCACAATGGTCACAGAAATAACTTGAATCTGACAAAAGTGGTAATAAATAAAAATTCTATGAAAATTAACCAATGAAAATCAGACAATGCTTTTGAATTGTGGTTCAACAGAATTATTTTAAAAAACAAACTCATGAAACAGGCCTGGACAAAAATGATGGTACCCTTAACTTAATATTTTGTTGCACAACCTTTTGAGGCAATTACTGCAATCGAATGATTTCTGTAACTGTCAATGAGACTTCTGCACCTCTCAGCAGGTATTTTGGCCCACTCCTCATGAGCAAACTGCTCCAGTTGTCTCAGGTTTGAAGGTTGCCTTCTCCAGACGCCATGTTTCAGCTCCTTCCACAGATGTTCAACAGGATTTAGATCAGAGCTCATAGAAGGCCACTTTAGAATAGTCCAATGTTTGGCTCTTAGCCATTCTTGGGTGTATAGCTGTGTGTTTTGGGTCATTATCCTGTTGCAAGGCCCATGACGGGCGACTGAGACCAAGCTGTCTGACACTGGGCAGCGCATTTCTCTCTAGAATACCTTGATAGTCTTGAGATTTCATGGTACCCTGCACACATTCAAGACACCCTGTGCCAGATGCAGCAAAGCAGCCCCAGAACATAACAGAACCTCCTCCATGTTTCACAGTAGGGACAGTGTTCTTTTCTTAGTATGATTCATTTTTGTGTCTGTGAACATAGAGCTGATGTGCCTTGCCAAAAAGTTCCAGTTTTGTCTCGTCTGTCCATAGGACATTCTCCCAGAAGCTTTGTGGCTTGTCAACATGCAGTTTGGCAAATTCCAGTCTGGCTTTTTTATGATTTGTTTTCAATAGTGGTGTCCTCCTTGGCCGTCTCCCATGAAGTCCACTTTGGCTCAAACAACGACAGATGGTGCGATCTGACACTAATGTACCTTGACCTTGGAGTTCACCATTAATGTGTTTAGAGGTTGTTCTGGGCTCTTTTGTTACCATTCGTATTATCCATCTCCTCCTGCGGCCAAGTCCAGGGAGGTTTGCTACAGTCCTGTGGATCTTAAATTTCTGAATAATATGTGCAACTGTAGTTACAGGAACATCAAGCTGCTTGGAGATGGTCTTATAGCCTTTACCTTTAACATGCTTGTCGATAATTTTCTTTCTAATCTCCTGAGACAACTCTCTCCTTTGCTTCCTCTGGTCCATGTTTAGTGTGGTACACACCATGTCACCAAACAGCACAGTGACTACTTGTCACCCTTTAAATAGGCCGACTGACTGATTACAAGTTTGTAGACACCTGTGATGTTAATTAGAGGACACATCTTGGTTGAACATGTTGATCTTGGTTGAACATCTTTTCTAGGGGTACCAACATTTTTGTCCAGGCCTGTTTCATGAGTTTGTTTTTTAAAGTAATTCTGTTGAACCACAATTCAAAAGCATTGTCTGATTTTCAATGGTTAATTTTCATAGAATTTTTATTTATTACCACTTTTGTCAGATTCAAGTTATTTCTGTGACCATTGTGGGTTTTTCTTTCATTGACAGAGAGGTAAACATTTTTTTTTCCATGTGTGTACTGTATGTGCCATGTGGGCAGGGCCCAGGGTGCAACTCTTTTGAGGGTGCCATGAGAATCAGAAAATCAAAAATAATAATAAAAAAATCTTAATTATGTGTGCTGAGTGTGTATTTTTGGCAAATGGGCTCCCTCTACAGGCAGGTTTGCTGGCACCCTCTGGCTATGGCTGTAATGAACCGGGCTGAGGCTCCTCCCGAGCCCGGCTTCATGGCTTCTTCCTTTTTCTTTGTTATCTGTGTTTCACGTTACCTTTTTAGTTTCATATGGTCTTGCCATTATTTTTACTTATGAGTCCATGTTCTGTTGTATTTTGGTGCTCTTATTTGTCTTTTCATATTTTTGGTTATTTTATTATCTCGTGAGTTATTGGTAGTTATTCTTTAGTCTGTTTTTTGCTTTGTATTTATTTTGTGACTGGCAGTGGTCAGGGCCTTTGGCCTTTTTGTCTCCTGTCTGCTGTCAGCCACGCCCCCTTCTCCTGTCAAACCTTGACAGCTGATCCCTGTTCTGTGATTACTCATTCCGCTTCCTCGCTCAGGTGCATCTTATCATTGAACCATTAGTCTGTGTATTTAGCCTGCCTGTTGTCATTCACTCACTGCTGGATTATTGTGTTTGCGTATATGTTCTCGCTGGCCATGTTACGCCGTTGCCTTCCTTGCTGTAGTTTCCTCTTCAGTGTGATTCTCCACCATGTCTCATCGTGGTCACTCCGTAGGTTTGTCTCTCAGCATTTTTGTATGTCTACACTATCTGTGGGACTTTAATGTTAATAAATGTGTCTGTGGTGAACTCAGCTCGTGAATCTGTCCCTCTCCTCGCCTCATTAGAGGCGAATCAAAACAGTGGTTGGTGGACTCCAGTATGGTGGAGAATCAGAGCAAAGCAACGGAGGAGAAAAAAACATTAAAATTATTTTTTCTTTCTTAAATTATGCAGCACTTTGAATTTTAAAACAATGAGCCCTAAAACAGCAATATTTGGTTATCACAGGTGCCAAGTCCTGCTGGAAAATGAAGTCAGCATCTCCATAAAGGTTGTCAATAGAGGGAAGCATGAAGTGCTCTAAAGTTTCTTGGTAGACAGCTGTGCTGATTTTGAATTAAAAAAAAAAAAACAAAAACTTCTTTTTAAATTAATTTTATGTAATATTCTACTTTTTTTGAGAAATTGAATTTGGGGTTTTCACTAGCTGTAGTAGTAGTAGATTAGTTTATTTGACAGGGACAGTGCAATAAACAGACAATTAATCAAAGACAATCAATCTGATGTGTTGCACATAGAGTGTATAGCTGTTAGCTAATTTGCAACTCTTGTCCCTGGAAGCCATAACCATCACAATGGGAAAAAAATAAACACTTGGGATATATCACTCTGTGTGTAATGAATCTATATAATATTATAGTTTTATTTTTTTAATTGAATTACTGAAATAAATTCACTTTTTGATGACATTGCAATGCACCTATTAGTGAGAGGATAGGTGCAAATGTACAAGAAAATCACGAAAATGTGAAAGAAAAAGTGTAACATTGCAAAAGTTAAAAGAAGTAATAAAATTGCCAGGAAAAAGTTGTAAGAAAAACCTGCCTAATTGTTGAGAAAATTGAACATTTGGATATTTAAGAGAGGAATAACAAGAAAATGTTAAAAAAAGTGTGTGTTTGGAGGGGTGGGGGAGTCCACCCAGGGTGTCATACAAGCCAGGACCGTCCCTGTCTTCATTATTATCAAGCAGCTTCACTATCACATGCAGTTTCACTCACATGTGCACTGTTTGACCAGCACAAAATCCATCTTAAACAAGTGTGTCTTAGTGCATGTCTGTAGAGCTGGTCTCCCATCAATGGAAGACGTGCTAATACAGATGAACCTGAGATGGCTCGGACATGTTGAGAGGATGGACCACCAGCGTCTTCCTCGGTAGTTCCTCTACTCACAGTTATGCGAGGGCAAACACAATCAGGGTAGACCAAGGCTCAGATTTAAAGACACTGTAAAAAGAAACTTGGAGAAGTTGGATATAGACAGGAGTTCCTGGCAGCAGAAGGCTAAAGACATTTACTAGACAATTGTTATTCACGCTGGCATTAATGACATCCGTCTCCGGCAGTCGGAAGTCACCAAACTTAATATAGAATCGGTGTGTGACTTTGCAAAAACGATGTCTGCCACTGTAGTATTCTCTGGGCCCCTCCCCAATCTGACCAGTGATGACATGTTTAGTCGCTCGTCATCCTTGAACCGCTGGCTGTCTGTGTGGTGTCCTAAAAATGACGTGGGCTACATTGACAATTGGAGCTCTTTTTGGGGAAAACCTGGTCTTATGAGACGAGACAGCATTCATCCCACTTTGGATGGTGATTCTCATTTATCTAACAATCTGGCATCTTTTTTATCCAAATTTCCAAAACCCTGACTACTCAGAGTTGGGACCAGGAAGCAGAGTCGCAGTCTTATACGCCGCTCTGCAGCTCCTCTTCATCCGCCACCCCTCAGCTTAGCCCCTGTCTTCCCCATCAGAGAATCGTTGTCTGCTCCCTCCAAAGTAAATAAAAATATCATGCATAAGCATCCCAAAGTGATAAAGCAAAACA
Source organism: Pholidichthys leucotaenia (assembly GCA_020510985.1). Lineage (NCBI taxonomy): Eukaryota > Metazoa > Chordata > Actinopteri > Cichliformes > Pholidichthyidae > Pholidichthys > Pholidichthys leucotaenia. The sequence continues at coordinate 434,241,245 of CM035842.1, read as the reverse complement.
TTGGTAAAACTCAAATTAAACATAAAGCCTCTAAATTGAATGATTTGGCCTCTGTTCCTCCTCATAATTTAAAAATTAAATGTGGTTTACTAAATATTAGGTCTCTAACTCCCAAGTCTCTGTTAGTCCATGATCTGTTAATTGATCATCAGATTGATTTAATTTCCCTTACAGAGACTTGGTTAGGGCAAGAGGATTATGTTGGTTTAAATGAATCAACTCCCTCTGGTTATTTAAACTGTCAAAATCCCAGAAGTTCTGGTCGTGGAGGAGGAGTAGCAACAATTTACCATTCCAAATTACTAGTTAATGTAAAGCAAAAAACATGTTATAATTCCTTTGAGGGCCTGGTCCTCAGTATTGGGCACTTTAGCAATTTTAGGTTAAACCCAATTTTATTTGCCATAGTTTATCGTCCCCCATCAACCTACTCAGAATTTTTATCCGAATTTGCTGATTTCTTAGCTGATTTAGTGCTGAAATCTGATAGAATAATTATAGTAGGGGACTTTAATATACATGTGGATGTAGATAGTGACTACCTTAATGTGGCATTTAATTCAATATTAGACTCGATTGGGTTTTCTCAGAAAGTAGGAAATTCTACTCATTACCTCCACCATACATTGGACCTTGTTCTGACATATGGCATAGAAATAGAAAATCTTGTAGTGTCTCCTCATAACCCTGTACTGTCAGACCATTGTCTGTTAACCTTTGATTTTACCATTTCGGACTATTTGCCTCCTAAAGAAAAATATTATTACAGTAGATGCCTCTCAGATGATGCTGTTTCCAAATTTATGCAGATTGTTTCCTCTATGCCATGTGTCAACACAACGGAAATAAGCTATAGACAGCTTGCTCCTTCTGTAATTGATAACATGGTGGATAGTGTTTCAGCTTCTCTGCATCAGGCTCTAGACTTGGTGGCCCCCTTAAAAAAGAAAAAGTCTAATCAGAGATTTCTAACTCCTTGGTTCAACACAGAAACTCGTAGCTTAAAACAGAAGACTCGTCAATTAGAAAGAAAATGGCGCTCTACTAATTTAGATGAAATCTATTTAGCTTGGAGAAATCATCTTTTAATGTATAAAAAATCTCTTAGAAAAGCTAGAACAAGTTATTACTCTGCATTAATAGAAGAGAACAAGAATAATCCCAGGTTTCTTTTCAGTACTGTAGCCAGGTTGACAAAGAGTCAGGACTCTATCAATCCTAGCATTCCCTTAGAGCTTACTAGTCAGGACTTTATGAACTTTTTCAATAATAAAATTTCATCCATTAGAGATAAAATCAATCAGATTCTTCCCACAGTTAACTTAAATACTGTAACTACTACAACTCCTTCTTTTGATGTCTGTCTTGATGAGTTTACTCCAATCGACCTTTGTGAGTTAGACAAAATAGTTTCCTCATCCAAACCTTCAACTTGTCTTTTAGACCCTATTCCTACTAGGTTATTTAAAGAAGTCTTCCCACTTATTGGTAGCTTTATTCTTCATATAATCAATTCTTCATTAACTTTAGGCCATGTACCGCAGGCTTTTAAAACAGCTGTAATTAAACCCTTACTCAAAAAGCCAACGCTAGATCCAGGAGCTTTAGCTAACTATAGACCAATCTCTAATCTCCCTTTCATTTCAAAAATCTTAGAAAGAGTTGTTGCTACGCAATTATTCGACCACCTGCAGGGAAATGGTTTACTTGAAGAGTTTCAATCTGGGTTTAGAATCCATCATAGTACTGAAACAGCCTTAGCGAAGGTCACTAACGACCTCCTCATTGCATCTGATAATGGACTAGTTTCTGTTCTTGTCCTTTTAGACCTTAGTGCAGCTTTTGATACTATCGATCATAATATTCTACTTGATAGATTAGAACACTATGTTGGACTTAATGGAACTTCGTTGCAGTGGTTTAAATCTTATTTATCTGATAGGTTCCAGTTTGTTCATGTAAATAATGAGTTTTCTTTCAACTCAAAGCTTAGTCATGGAGTTCCACAGGGATCTGTGCTAGGCCCTACTCTTTTTAGTTTATATATGCTTCCGTTAGGCAACATTATTAGAAAGCACTGTATACATTTTCATTGTTATGCAGATGACACACAATTATACCTGTCAATGAAGCCAGATGATAGTAATCAATTAGCCAAGTTAGAAGTCTGTCTTAAGGAAATCAAAGCTTGGATGACTTGTGATTTCCTGCTATTAAATTCAGATAAGACTGAAGTCATTCTTGTTGGTCCAAAAAACCTTAGAAATTACTTTCCAAATCAGACTTTCAGTTTGGATGCAGTTACTCTTTCTCTTAATAGCTCTGTGAGGAACCTTGGAGTTATTTTTGATCAGGATTTGTCCTTCAATTCACATATTAAATTTGTTTCTAAGACTGCCTTCTATCATTTGCGTAATATTGCTAAGATTAGGAGCATCTTGTCTCAGAGTGATGCTGAGAAACTGATCCACGCTTTTGTTAGCTCGAGATTAGATTATTGTAATTCTTTATTATCAGGTTGTCCTAAAACATCTTTAAAAAGTCTTCAGCTGATCCAAAATGCTGCAGCAAGAGTTTTAACAGGTACTAGAAAGAGAGATCATATCTCTCCGGTTCTGGCCTCCCTTCATTGGCTTCCCATAGAGTTTAGAATTAAGTTTAAAATCCTTCTTCTTACTTACAAAGCTCTAAACAATCAGGCTCCTTTTTATTTAAAAGATCTGATACTACCGTATTATCCTAACAGAGCACTATGCTCCCAAAATGCAGGACTACTTGTAATACCTAGAATCTCCAAAAGTACAATGGGAGGCAGAGCCTTCAGTTATCAAGCTTCTCTCCTGTGGAATCAGCTGCCAATCTGGATTCGGGAGTCAGACTCGATCTCTGTTTTTAAGATTAGGGTTAAAACCTACCTTTTTGATATAGCCTACAATTAGGGAGGGATCATGTGTTTCTGAACCCTCCCTTAGTTATGCTGCTAATAGGTTTAGTCAGCCGGGGGACCTCCAGTAATGCACTGGGCCTCACTCCTTTCCTCACTCTCTATGAAATATTTTTTTTTGCTGGTCATTAACATTTGTTTGTTCTCTCCCATAGATTGAGTCCCCATCGTGCTGTTTGCTCTCTACATGTCTGTTCTTTTCATCTTCTCTGTCCCCTCACCCCCCAGCCAGTCGCAGCAGATGACTGCCCCTCCCTGAGCCTGGTTCTGCTGGAGGTTTCTTCCTGTTAAAAGGGAGTTTTTCCTCTCCACCGTCGCCAAGTTCTTGCTCACAGGGGATCACCTGATTGCTGGGGTCTTTCTGCAACTGTGGGGGTTCCCCCTACAGTTGATAGTGCTTGAGATGACTGTTGTTGTGAAATGGCGCTATATAAATAAAGTTGAATTGAATTGAATTGAATTGAATTTATAAATGGTTCCTATTACAGGAGCCATTTATAAATATTTCAGACCCACTGTAGTGCATCAGTTTATATTTTAGCAATATTATAAGTACAAAACACGGAACTTCTTTTTTTTGTGTTTATTTGTATCTTGTATACTTTATTGATCCCCAGAGGGACATTCAGGGCATCTACATATGACACTGATCCCTTCACCATTCACACACACACACACACACACACACACACACACACACACACACACACACACACACACACAGAAGAATGACCTGTTTGGCTGGAATTGTTGCATCAGTGTTGCCAATTTGTCTGTAAATATTTAAATAAAAATGATGTTTTTCATTATTTGGGCATTTTTGCTTCTTGTTGTCATTTAGTGTCCGCTTATGATATGCAGTTGATCTGGCCGTTCCGCTCCACAATGAAAAAGCAGTCTGGCGATTGAGAAGTGAGGAGATAGAGAAGAAGAAGAAAAGAACAGACATGTAGAGAGCAAACAGCATGATGGGGACTCAATCTATGTGAGAGGACAAACAGATGTTAATGACCAGCAAAAATATTTCATTGAGAGTGAAGAAAGGAGTGAAGCCCAGTGTATTGTTGGCGGTCCCCCGGCTGTCTAAACCTATTAGCAGCATAATGAAAGCTGGGTTCACACTAGAGCATTTGGACCGACTTTTACAGACATTTTGAAAAATCAGACAAATTAGTCCAAATGTCGGTGAAATTACGTTTGTGAGCAGGTTCTTTTTTTAATCCAACACACCAACTTTTACGAACTTGTGCTACTATTTGCCAGCATTGCAATCCATGTTGGAAAACTTGTGCCAACTTAGGCTAGCATATGTGTAGCTGTTGCCAACTTAGGTTAACTTAAGCAAACAAATACTCAGCGCAGATCAGCTGAAATAAGCGTTACACAACATTCATGTAAAGATCAGCATTTGTGGAGGCTTCCTGCCATTCTGGACCTGCTTTTGGAGTGAACACATCTTCCTTGGACATACGTTTCAGTATTTATTTGTGTTTTATATTCCTATGCAGTTACTTCTAACATCAGCTAGGGCAAACACATCCCGTGGCATCAAGGAGGCAAAACGACAGTAAAGCAAGAAAGTATCCTGAAATTTCAGCAACACCAGAGATGCACAGACCCTTACCAACTACAAACCTCCACCTCAGACCTGTGTGAGTGACGTCACACTTCTTAACAACCTAAATGACTTCTTTGGCCACTTTGAAGCACAAAACAGCATATCAGCACAAAAGACCACTTCTCCTCCGGAAGAGCAGGCCACGTGTCTGGATCCGGTTAGCATGAAGAGGACCGTCTGCAGGATCAACCCACACAAGGCAGCTGGACCAGATAACATACTGGGTTGTGTTCTGAAGGACTGTGCAGAGGAGCTCAGGAATGTCCTGACAAACATCTTTTTTTTTTTTAGATTTAGTATACTTTATTGATCCCCAGAGGGGAAATTGAGGGTCATCCACCACCTGGATGGATAAAGCAGCCACGATACGGTGCTATCCCTTAACCATTCACACACACATTCACACCTAGGGCCACTTTAGAGTCTCCAATTAACCTAACCTGCATGTTTTTGGCATGTGGAAGGAAACCGGAGAAATCCCGGAGTAAACCCATGCAAACACGGGGAGAACATGCAAACTCCACACAGACCGCCGTTGGCCGGTGGCTGGGACCGAACCCACGATCCCCGGGCCAAGGGTAAACTGTGCTGCCGCAGTGCCAAACACTGCGCCACCGTGCAGCCCCAACATCTTCAACATCTCACAGACTCAAGCTGTTGTCCCCATATGTTTCAAGACTACCACCATAATACCAGTCCCAAAGAAGCCCGTCCCATTCAGCTACAATGATTACCAGCCTGTAGCACTGACCCCCATCATAATGAAGTGCTTCAAGCGGCTGGTCATGCAAAACATCAAGTCCAGCCTCCCTCCCTCCCACGACTCACCTCAGTTTGCATACAGGTCAAACAGATCCACAGAAGATGCCATCGCTGCTGTTCTCCATCCAGCCCTCACACACCTGGACTCAAAGAACTCCTACGTGCTAATGCTGTTAATGGACTTCAAGTTCAGCATTCAACACAATCATCCCCCAACACCTGATACAAAAACTCAGACACTTGGGAGTTAAAACTTCTCTCTATAACTGGGTGCTGGACTTTCTCACAGGGAGGCAACAGAACGTGTGAGTTTGCAGCAACACATCCAAGACAATCACGATGAGCACAGGAGCCCCTCAAGGGTGCGTGCTCAGCCCGCTGCTCTTCACCCTGCTGAACCATGACTGGGTGCCAGCCTACAACACCAACCAAATCATCAAGTTGGCGGATGACACGACGGTGGTGGGCCTCATCACCAACAAAGAGGAGGCTAACTACAGAAATGAGGTGAGCCAACTGGTCCAGTGGTGTAAAGACAATAACCTCTTCCTGAACGTGGGAAAAACCAAGGAGATTGTTGTCAACTTCAGGAGGGGTCACACACAGCATCCTACTCTGATAATCGATGATGCAGCTGTGGAGAGGGTGAGCAGCACCAAGTTCCTTGGGGTGCATATCTCTGAGGACCTCTCCTGGTCCAACAACACCACATCACTGGCCAAGAACTCTCAAACTCTCCTCCATATCCTCTGCAAACTGAGGAGAGCACGAATCCCACCCCCCATCATGTGCTCATTCTACCGGGACAACATTGAGCGTATCCTCACCAGCTGCATCACGGTGTGGTATTGAAGCTGGACCGCCTCCTGCTGGAAGACACTACAATGCACAGTGAAAGCAACCACAAGATCATCGGTGTCTCTCTGCACCCCTTCTCTGACATCTACCTGACCTGCCTCACCCGCAGAGCCATCAACACTGCAGGCAACACCTTCCACCCCTCACACTCCCTCTTCAGCCCCCTGCCTTCTGGGAAAAGTTACCGGAGCCTCTAGGCCCGCTCCAACAAGACTGCTAAACAGCTTTGTTCATCAGGCCACCATGACTCTGAACTCTGCCCCCCCTTTCCCGGACTGTAACACGAACAGTAATACATTTGCTGTTGTATGTCTCTGCAGTTTACTGCGACCATCTGCACAAATATCATATCTACTGCTGTCTGTTATTGCAACACAGATTATGTGCAGTCCTATCTGTCACTTTCTGCACCTACACTACTGCACTGAACTTGATACTTTCAGTATTACTTCTCTGCTTTTCTATATATAAGATTGCTGGGTCTCATCATTTATCGTTTATTTTTATTTGCAGTACGGGAGGTCTGGGTCTATCTTTAGTCACCATTTGCGCTACAGGTAGCCTTACTGTACATAGACTGTTGTTGTTTTTCGAGCCTTGTTCCTTTTCTTTTTAATTTTGTGCACACCACTGAAGAGAGCGAGAAAAGCCATTTCCATTCTTCTGTATGTCCTGTACGTATAGTAGTACTGACAAATAAAATCTTGACTCTTGAAGCTTCTGCTTGTCCTTTTCCTCTGTTCATTCATTAATTCATTCATTCATTCATTCATTGTTTTATTCCACTAATAAATAATACAATGAAGCATACAGTGTCAAAAAAAAAAAAATCTGTGGTTTTCAACAGAAAAATTCTGGCAGCTGAGGGTACCAGAATAATTCTGGTAAAAATACAGACAAAATATAAACAGCATTACAGAAAAAAACATGCATCTATATCTATAGTTTAAAACTGTAGTAATTTACTAAAAATAAATTTTTAAATCAGTAAATTTAACAGTCATTTTCTGCAGAATTAGCATGACCACACTGCTATTAAACTAATTTTTACTGCAAGATTTACATGCAATTGCTGTTTATTGTACATTAATTTCTAATCAATTTTACTGACAAATATAAAATAAAGAACATTGTTTAACTGTAATTTTTTTCATTGTAAACCTGCCTTTTAACTGTTTTTTTTCTGTAAATTTTAATCAACATAATTTATAATATAGTGTATTTTACAGTATAATTTACAATGTTTGCAGTCAAAGCACTTACTAAATGTTCTGTAAGATAAGATAAGATAAGATAAGCCTTTATTAGTCCCACAATGGGGAAATTCCAGGATTGCAACAGCATAGGGATAGCAACACTCAGAGCAACAATCAGAAGGCAAGAAAAAACAACATCTAGTAAACATATGTCCATATTACTATAAATGTATATATATAGACACACAGTGCAGAGCATTATGGCTGGTGGATGTGCAGCAGAAAGTCTAAGCTCTCTCTCCGTGTAGAGAGTCTAAGCTCTCTCTAGTAAAATGTATTATTTACAATGTAAAGCTATAAAGCCAAATTACAATTCTATCTTTAAAAAGTAATTTAAATTCATCAAAAACTATAACCCAGTAAACACAAAATGTTCATTTAAAAGTTGAAAGCCAAAGCCAGATGTATCTTAAGAGTTACTGTACTCAAATTTTGTCACGGTCTGAGCGCCGATCTCGTCCGCGCATGGGTCATGCAGTGTTTCCTTCCCATTCTTTAGTAATTCCTTGTGGGCTCTCTGAGCACTTATTTTGACTATATTTGACAACGTCTCTGCAGGGCTTCCGGCGCCGGAAGCCCTGCAGCCGAGCTCAGCAGTGACAGCTGGCCTTGATCTGATTCAGCTGTTAACGCCTCATCAGCTGATTAATTATCTCACCCTACTTAAGGGAGCAACTTAGGTTACTCCGGGCTGCAACATCATTCGTGTTTGGATAACGCTGGTCTCTCCAAAGTTAAGCTGGAGTCCCTATGCCCCAGCTCCAGTCATCCTCTTGCTTCTCGCAACACTGTAAGTTAGATAGATAGATAGATAGATAGATAGATAGATAGATAGATAGATAGATAGATAGATACTTTATTTCGAACAAAAAAGTAAAACAAAAACAAAACAAATGACAAATGCAATAAAGTAACAGTATACAGTGTTCGAAAGGGAGAAGGAAGAAGTGAACACTTATTAATTCCATCTCCTCTTTTCCATAAATACACCCATGTGAATTATATACAAATTACCACATTTAAGACCCCAAGTAAACAATTAACTGTATTTTGTACATATCAACATTAACACCCATCCATCCTAAAATACATTGATGTCCATACATCAAAACCAGCCTCAAACAACACAGAAATACACAGTACTGTCTCACCCACCATTCCATAGTGTCCCATAATGTCCCAGAGTGAACATAGTGAATCGTACATATAAATACTGCCGTTCTAACATATATCCTTTCAGCAAATAATGTTTGTACATCTTTTTGAATTGATTTCTGTTTGTACATAGTTTCAGTTCCGGCTCCAGACTGTTCCACAAATCCACCCCACAGACAGATATGCACAGACTTTTCTTGGTTGTTCGTATCTTGGGTTTTGTAAAGTTTAAGTCTCCTCTCAAATTATGATCATTGTCTCTTCTTTTTAAATATTTTTTGTATATTAGTTGGGAGTTGATTATTAATTGCCCTGTACATGACTTGTGCTGTTTTAAATTTAACTAAATCCATGAACTTTATGACATGTGACTTTAAAAACAACGAATTGGTATGGTCTCTATATCTTACATTATTTATTATACTTATAGCTCTTTTTTGTAATGTGCATATTGACTGTAGGTTGGTCTTGTAGGTGTTTCCCCAGACTTCTACACAGTAATTAAGATATGGTAGAAGCAGTGAATTGTACAGTAAGAACAATGATTTATAGTCCAAGATGTGTCTTGTCGTCCCCAGTATGCCTATACATTTTGCCAACTTGGCACGGATGTGACTGATGTGAGGTTTCCAGCAGATTTTACTGTCTAGCGTCACCCCAAGAAACTTATATTCCTGTACTGTTTCTATTCTGGTATCATCTATCGTTACCATTATTTCATGATTTATTTTATAATTTCCAAACAACATAATATTTTTTTTTTTTTTTTTTACTTTTAGAGATAATTTATTTTTGTTTAACCACTGCATTAACTTTTTCAATTCAGTTGTGACCACCTCTAAAACCTGCTGCAAATTCTCACCAGTGCAAAGGATATTTGTGTCATCCGCAAACAAAATAAATTTCAGAATTTTTGATACTTGGCATATGTCATTTATATACAAAATAAAGAGTTTGGATCCCAAAACTGACCCCTGGGGCACACCACAAGTGATGTCCATGAAGGGTGATTTGTGATCACCAATTTGTACAAATTGTTGTCTGTTACTTAAATAACTTTCCACCCAACTCAGTCCGACCCCTCTTATCCCCTACCTTTCCAGTTTCCTTAGTAGTATTCTGTGGTCAATGGTGTCAAACGCTTTCTTAAAATCTATAAATACTCATACAGCAAACTTTTTTTTTATCTATACAACTAATAATTTCTTCTATAATTTTGATCAGTGCCAAAAATGTAGATTTATCTGCTCTAAAACCATACTGGCTGTCTGTAAGGAGGTTGTGTTTTTCAATGAAATCATCCAGTCTCTTAGTGAAGATTTTTTCAAGTATTTTGGAGAATTGTGAGAGTAAAGAGACCGGCCTGTAATTTGTGAAACAATGACTGTTTCCTGTTTTGTATAGAGGTATTACTTTTGCTATTTTCATTTTGTTTGGAAATTTTTCAAATTCAGTTTGAAATGACAGATTACAGATGTGGGTGAGTGGCTTAACAATTCCTTCAATTACTTTTTTCACTATTGTCATGTCAATTTCATTCCAGTCCGCTGATTTTTTGTTCTTAAATTTACTCACAGTCTTGATAATTTCCGTTTCAGTAACTGCACCCAAAAAGATTGTGTTTGGATTTATATCTTTTATTTCATTTACAGAACCACTGTTGTTTGTTTCTGTTGTCACTATTGATTTTGCTAATTCAGGACCAACGTTTACTAAAAAAATTATTGAAACCACTGACCACATCCTCCATATTATTTATCAAATTGCCATTTTCAATAAAATATTCTGGATAATTTGCATTCTTAGGTTGATTACTATTAATCCCATTGAGTACTTGCCATATTCCTCTTAAGTTATTTTTATTATCCTCTAATATTCTGTTTTAATATTCTTTCTTACAGGTCCTCATTATATTAGTAAGCTTATTTTTATATCTTATATATTTGATCTCAGCCTCCACCATTCTGCACTTAATGAATTGTTTATATAATGTATTCTTCTTTTTACATGCATTTATTAACCCCTTGGTGACCCAAGGAATATTTTTCTTTTGTTGTCTGTTACTGTATTTTTTTTATAGGACAGTTTTTATTGTACAATGATTGAAATATTTGTAAAAATGTATCATATGATTTATTTATATCATTTTCATCATAAACTATCTTCCAGTCTTGTATTAATAATTCCTTTGTCAGTAAATACATAGAATCTTCGGTCCTTATTCTTTTATATTTAATATTTTTGGTATACTTTTTCTTCCTATAATCACATTGATAGACAACAAAAATCGGCAGGTGGTCACTGATATCATTCAATAAAACCCCACTCCTAATATTATTTTCCATAATGTTTGTGATTAGTGTGGCACTGTGTGACGTGATTCTGCTAGGTCCGGTAATTGTTGGATGTAAGCCCATACTGTACATTGTGTTGATAAGTTCATTCCTTAGTCTGTGTTATCGTCAGTGTGTCTTAGCCATAACCCTTGTTTGTGTTTTGCCCCACGTGGTTCATTATTTTGTATCTTTTCCCTTGTTTAATAAAAACGCAAACTCACTGGTCACCTATAGCGTCTCATTGTTGTCCGCGAGGGCCGCACCATAACAAATTTTCTCTAAAAAAATCCAACTATAGCTTGCTTTTCAAAAAAAAAAAAAAATTTTTTCAAATTAAACCATGTCCAAGGCATGCGAACATATTCTTTCTCAGCACATATTTGTAATACTTTATGAATGTTTAAACTGACAGCATGTGACAGCTTAGTCCTTATATAAATGTAAACGGAAGAGGAAAGATTGGCAGAGAGGGAAATAATTTTCCTCTGCAAGTATCATTATGGACAGCTAAAGGGTAATTCCTGCTATAAACACCCCTAGGGCTTACAATTATTTCTTTATTGTGGCAAACAGTACAGAACAAATGTATCTGTGTCACAACAACAGATTGCTCAAATTTAGGTCCAGGGGACACAACTGTTAACCACTTGCGCTCCGTTGTTCCGCGGGCGGGCAAGTCTCTGCGTCCTATGATGCAGGAGGGCGCGCGAGAGCGCGCTCGTGCGCCCTCGTGCGCATGACGCATGATGGTGGTGATGGTGATGTAGTAGCATCCAAGCGCCACTCAAAAAAAAACTGCAGAGACAGCCGCAAACAGATTAGTTCATCTGATTGACCTCTCATTCGACTAATATGAGCCTTGAATTGGGTTTCTGAAACCTTGAAGAACCAATGAATGAAAACCTAGGAAGGAGGACCCGCCTACTGTGAACGCAGGAGCCAATTGAAGCACAGAAATTCTGGCTGGGTGAAGCGATATTTACTGCTGCCACAGATGAAAACAAAGGACGCTGGACAAATCTCCTACAGACCCAGGCTCACCCAGCAGCATGGAGAACACCCACAAGTGGGACCTGCACTCATTCCAGCAGAATAGACGGAGGCCGACGACAAAAGTCGTAAATCATTCGCCAAAACGGCAATATGTAATGGAATTATGTTTTGATCGGGATCCACGAGCGGAGCAGCGTCGCGTTCGTCTGACGCGTGGGAAGAGCTGTTCGCCACGACTCTGCTGCTTTGAAGAGGTAAGGTGTTATAAGCTAAATTATTATTTATCCCTGAAAACTGTAATCCAAAAATGACTTTTGACCGATCGGTAATTTACAACTGTACTGCGCACGAAATACGAAGTGCGTGCGCCGCGATAAACGGTTCATTTGCCGTGTTTGGACCGTGAACGCCCCCCCACCCACCCGCTGCAGAAGAGGAGGGGGGGGGGCACGGTCCGAACGCTCCTCGGTCGGCGGAGAGAGGCTTATCAGTCTATTCCATCATGTAGCGATGGCCCTCTTCTGTGCCCTCTTCTGTACCGAGGGGGGGGGGGGCGTTCACGGTCCGTTCACGGTTCCCCCCCACACACACACACAGTAGCGGGGGGGGGGAGCCGCTGTGAAAACATGCAAGGAAAAAAAAAAAAGAGTGTATTCCGTCTTGTAGCGAGGGCCGAATTTGGTCCTTGGTAGCGGGGGGGGGGGACGACCCCCCGCCCACACACACACACACAGACACAGCCCTGAGTGTGACCTTTCATTAGAGCCTAAAATGAAGATTCTACATTGAATTATTCAAAAGTTACAGACGTTTTTCCAAACTGTGCCATTTGGCACAATTTGGCACAGTTCCAAAACGCCTGGGAACTACCTGAGAACAAAGCTGTGTAAACTATTCGTTTTTTGTGGTATTGTTACCAAATTTGGATCTCAGCTGGATAACACTTGGTTCTACATTTCTGTTGCATTGTCCAGCCGGATCGGACAGCTGTGTGTTATTTACAAGCATTTGTATCCAAAAAAACAGTGTCCAAATTTTTTTTCTTCAAGTTCAGTATGTTTAGATGACTGTAACTCAGTGGCCGGAGCACGTAGAGAGATTATGTTTTTTTTGCCAAAAAATTCAAAGTGTTTTCTTTTAAATGAGACCAACCCCATGAAGATGCTGCAAAGGGTTGAATAACAGCTTTCGATTTACTTTGGGCACGTTTTTTTTTTGGCATTTTTAGGAAAATTGCCCGGAGTGCAAGTGGTTAAACATGACCAATATAACACAGAAATAGCGATCTTCACTGAACATTACTTAACTAAACTGATGAGCTGAAACAGTCCTCAACAAAGGGAGTAAACCCTGTCACTACATGCAGTCTTACTTCAGTCCGTATTCAAACATCAACGCCATTCACGATCTGAGAGTTTGTGAATCAAGGTAAAGACTCTGGGGTTCACATCAAGACGAGCCTTGTTCTTCTCAACTTTGGTGCTGTCATGGTCTGCTCCGTGATTGATTTCCAGCAGCTGAGCGCACACCTCCTTCCCATCAGACTGGGCCTATTTAGACGGCTCTGCCCAGGCTTCTGGATGGAGATGTCTCACTGCGCTCCAGAGGAGCTTCATCCGTCAATCCTCTCGTCCTTGCCAGAGTCTACAGTCCTCTGCTACCCAAGCCTGCTGTCCCAACGCCTAAGGGACATCGTCCACAGCTCACGTAAGTTACCATTCCTCAACTCACCTTGTCTTCCAGTCCCCTGTGCACAGGTGGAGCGCCTTGGCGGCGGATCCTTTTGTCCTCTGTGGCGGTGAACTCCTACCCTCTCTCCCAGCACACCACTCCTCCACATCAACACCCCAGCAGGAGCTACAACACCCGACAGCGGACACTGTCTCCCTGGCCACAGCTGCCGAGCTGAACCTGAGCCTCCCACCATCTTCATGCCCAGTAAGCCTCTGACTAATCATCCATCACCAATTGTCTCCTCCACTAACTGTCACGCTTCTTTGTGTTTCCAGGGTTGCCAGGCCGAACGGTGTCCTGCTCTGTCCCCTGCTGTTCCTGTACACACTCACACGCACGCATACACACACCCATTTACATTAATAAATCTAATTGAATCTATTCTGGAGTCTGTGTGTGGTCACTGGGTCATAAAACCATGCCAGGTGCCCTTCCCTGGGTTGATGGAGAAAAAACACCTAGAGAAATGGGTGGGGGTAGAGGGGTGGGGAGAGACAGGACTATAAATTAAATAGCTTTATTTAAAAAAAAATTAAAAAAAATCTTATGCCATTGTTTAAAAGCCATTTATAAAGAAAAATGACTAGTCCTGTAACCCACAAGTACAGTGGCTTTGAGAAAGCGCATACAAAAGGATATAACAGTAGCAAATGAAAAAAAAAAAACAAAAAAACAAAAACACCTTAACTAATTTGACAACACATGCTGCAAATGCTGCAAAAAACAACACGACAGAAACCTTTTCAGAACAGAAAAAGCAACAGACCAAGCTGGAACGTTCATGTTTTATGACATGTGAGCGTAACAGTAAAATAACACTTTTTCTGTCCCTCGGGAAATACGTTGAGTTGTGAGTTTTTTGCAGCACATCTTTTTATTTACAGTGCATGTGTTGTTAAATTGATGAAGAGGTTTTCTTCATTTGGCAGTGTTTTGCCCTGTTGTATTGTTTTTCTCAAGATCTACCAAGTAAGTCGCTGCAGCAGCTATTTTAGATATGTTTCAATTTAATAAAATGAGTATGTTGGACAATGTTTTGAATATGTTAAGTCAATCCAAAATCATACAAAGAAAAAGAAAAGAAAAGAAAAAATACCACACACCTCTGCAGAAACTCCAGAGTTGACACTAGCTTTGATGGGTAATCGATGTTGAAGGAATAATAGCTTCCAAACTTCAAGCACAGGACAGAAATCAAGGAAGTGATGCTGTCATGCACGATGCTTCATTCAACACTCAACATGAAGCATGTCGCAGACTAAAAGGATCGGCCTATAAAAGAAAAAAGTACTACAACAAAAACATGATTCAACAGTAAAGAAAATACGCAAAAAAATAAAAAATCTTTTTAGTGCAAAAATCAGTATCCTAGTTTGGGAGAGAGAAACATACCTATAAAAGCTAATTTGCTGACTAAGCTTAGGAGCTAAAAGTAACACAAAATACACAGCAATATGAATATTTGTCCAGGTAGACAGAAAAAAATAGGAAAGAAAAAAATGAAGAAACAGTAGAAAATAGTGAAAAAAAGATCAACTAACTAACTAACTAACTAACCTGCACTTATATAGCGCTTTTCTAGTCACAAGACAAAAACAAATTAACTTACCACACACCACAATGGTGGGAGTCAAGCGAACTTGATCAATCCGAACTTCCCCTTCCAGGCAATTATCCTCCACATAGCAGAATATTGCATCCTCCTTCTCATCAAAGTAAGACAGCAGAAGCAGCACCATCTCGTTGACATCCTCAGAGCAACCACTCTGTTCTCCTCTCATTACTTTAAATTTTGTCAAAGCTTGTATGAACATTTTGCTCTTGTTCACACAAACCATGTTCATGTAGTTCAGAAGCCATTTCCCATTCAGATCCAAATTCCTTGTGAAAGTTTCTTTGAGATTAATCCCAGTGAGTTCCTTGAAATGAACTGCCATGCCAAGTTCATCAAACCAAAACGGCCACTCTTCACGGAGGAACTGGATATTTTTTCCCTGGTTTACTTGTTCCCCCTCATGGATCGTCACCTTATCATGGTGGGGGGGTTTGCGTGCTCCAGTGATCCGAGGAGCTATGTTGTCCAGGGCAATTTGCCTCTGATAGGGTCACCCAAGACAAACTGGTCCTGGGTGAAGGGCCAGACTAAGAACGATCCAACAGACTCTCATGATAAATTGTATATCAAGGATTCAGTGTACCCCACCCGGTATGGGGTTACCGGGGCCCCACCCTGGAGCCAGGCCTGGGGGAGGGGCTCAAAGGCTAGCGTCTGGTGGCCAGGTTTCCACCCATGGGACCCGACCGGGCTCAGCCCGAAGGAGTTACATGGGCCCGCCCTCCAGTGGGCTCACCACCTACAGGAGGGATCATGGGGGTCCGGTGCTATGTGGATTATGTGGCGGTCAAAGGCGGAGACCTTGGCGGACTGATCCCAAGCTTTCTAAATTGGCTTTTGGTACATGGAATGTCACCTCTCATGTGGGGAAGGAGCTTGAGCTGGTGTACGAGGTTGAGAGATACCGGCTAGATATAGTTGGCCTCACCTCAACACACAACTCCGGTTCTGGAACCAGTCTCCTGGAGAGGGGCTGGAGTTTGGCCTTTTCTGGAGTTGCCCGGGGCGAGAGGCGACGAGCAGGGGTGGGTATTCTTGTATCTCCCCACCTTGCTGTCTCTATATTGGAGTTTTCCCTGGTGGACGAAAGGGTTGCTTCCCTGCGCCTTCGGGTTGGGAAACGGGTCCTGACCATCATTTGTGCCTATGCACCAAATGATGTTTCAGAGTACCCACCTTTTTTGGAGTCTGTGACCGGGGTGCTGGAGGGTGCTCCTCTTGGAGACTCCATTGTCCTACCGGGGGACTTCAATGCACACGTAGGCAATGACAGTGAAACCTGGAGGGGGGTGATTGGGAGGAACGGCCTGCCCAATCTGAACCCGAGTGGTGTTCAGTTATTGGACTTCTGTGCTAACCACAGTTTGTCCATAACGAACACCATGTTCAAGCATAAGGGTGTCCATCCTTAGGTGGACACCCTTTGTTATCGTGTCATCAGACCTGCAACCGTATGTCTTGGACACTCGGGTAAAGAGAGGTGAAGAGCTGTCAACTGATCACCATCTGGTGGTGAGTTGGATCCAATGGCAGGGGAGGAAGCCATTTAGACCTGGTAGACCCAAACGTATAGTGAGGGTGTGCTGGGAACGTCTGGCTGAGGCCCCTGTCCGGGAGGTCTTCAACTCCCACCTCCGGAAGAACTTCAACCACATTCCGAGGGAGTCTGGGGATATGGAGTCTGAATGGGCCATGTTCTCCACCTCTGTTGTTGAAGCAGTGGCCCAGAGCTGCGGCCGCAAGGTGGTTGGTGCATCTCGTGGTGGCAACCCCCGAACCAAGTGGTGGACACCAGTGGTGGGGGGGGGGGGCATTAAGCTGAAGAAGGAGTCCTATCCAGCTTGGTTGGCTTGTGGGACTCCCAAAACAGCTGAGGTGTACCGGCAGGCAAAGCGGAGTGTAGCTCGGGTGGTTGCTGAAGTAAAAACCCGGGTATGGGAGGAGTTCGGTGAGGCCATGGAACAAGACTTTTGGTCGGCCTCAAAGAGATTCTGGCAAACTGTCCGGTGGCTCAGGAGGGGAAAGCAGCTCCCTGCCCACACTGTGTATGGTGCGGATGGGACGCTGTTGACTTCGACTGGGATATCGTCAGGCGGTGGAAGGAATACTTCGAGGATCTCCTCAATCCCACTGATACGCCTTCCACAGAGGAAGCAGGGTTTGGGGACGAGGGGGATGACTCGCCTATCACAGGGGCTGAGGTCACCAAGGTGGTTAAAAATCTCCTTGGTGGCCGGGCCCCGGGGGTGGACGAGTTTCGCCCTGAGTACCGAACCTGGAACCTTCTGGCTGTTAGGCAACAGTGCTAACCACTGCACCACCGTGTTGCCCGGTGGTGCAGGTACTAGTGAGGAGAGTCCGGCCGTTGGTCGAACCTCGGCTTCAGGAGGAACAATGTGGTTTTCGTCTTGGCCGTGGCACATCGGACCAGCTCTTTACCCTCTTGAGAATTCTTGAGGGTTCGTGGGAGTTTGCCCAACCAGTTTGCACGTGTTTTGTGGACTTGGAGAAGGCATTTAACCGTGTCCCTCGTGGTTTTTTGTGGGGGTTGCTTCGGGAGTATGGGGTATCGCGCTTATTGTTACGAGCTATTTGGTCTCTGTACGACTGTTGTGAGAGTTTGGTTCATATTGGGGCAGTGCGGTGGCGCAGTGGTTAGCACTGTGGCAGCACAGCAACTCACCCCTGGCCATGGGATCCCTGGTTCGATCCCAGCCCCTGACCAACAGTGATCTGTGTGGAGTTTGCATGTTGTCCCCGTATCTGCATGGGTTTACTCCGGGATTTCTCTGGTTTCCTCCCACAGACCAAAAACATGCAGGTTAGGTTAACTTAAGACTGTAAAGTGGCCCTAGGTGTAAATGTGTGTGTGAATGGTTAGGGGATAGCGTCGTACCGTGGCTGCTTCATCCATACAGGTGGATGCCCTCAATTTCCCCTCTGGGGATCAATAAAGTATGCAAAATGCAAAATGCAATTGTTGCCAACACTCGGTCGGAGTCATTCCCAGTGAGAGTTGGACTCCACCAGGGCTGCCCTTTGTTACCGATCCTGTTCATAATTTTTAAGGACAGGATTTCTAGGTGCAGCCAGGGAATGGAGGATGTCATGCAAGGTGACCACAGGATCTCATCTCTGTTGTTTGCAGATGATGTTGTCCTGCTGGCTTCATCCAGCAATGACCTATAGCTCTTGCTGGGACAGTTTACCACTGAGTGTGAAGCGGCTGGGATGAGAATCAGCACCTCCAAGTACGAGTCCATGGTCCTCAGCCAGATAAAGGAGGATTGTCCTCCCTGGCTTGGGGACAGGCTCCTGCCCCAAGTGGAGGAGTTTAAGTATCTTGGGGTCTTGCTCACGAGTGAGGGGAGAATGGAGAGAGAGATTGACAGACGGATTGGAGCAGCATCTGCAGTGATGCGGACATTGTACCGGTCTGTTGTGGTGAAGAAGGAGCTTAGTTCTAAGGCAAAGCTGTTGATTTACTAGTCAATCTACGTTCCTACTCTCACCTATGGTCACAAGCTTAGGGTAATGACCAAAAGAAGAAGATTGCAGATACAAGCGGCTGAAATGAGCTTTCTCCACAGGATTGCTGGACTCACCCTCAGAGATATGAGCTCAGTCATCCGGGAGAAGCTCAGAGTAGAACCACTGCTCCTCCACATTGAAAGGAGTCAGTTGAGGTGGTATGGGCATCTGATTACGATGCCTCCTGGACGCCTCCCACTTGAGGTGTTTCAGGCACATCCCACTGGGAGGAGACCCTGGGGCAGACCAAGGACTCGGTGGAGAGACTATGTCTCCCAGCTGGTCTGGGAATGCCTTGGTATCCTCTCTGAAGAGCTGGAGCAAGTGGCGGGAGAGAGGGAAGTCTGGGCTTCTCTGCTTGAACTGCTGCCTCCGCGACCCGGACCTCCGGAAAAGCAGTAGAAGATTGATGGATGGATGGATGGGTTTACTTGTTTTCGTTGTTTCTAGAAAGTCAGTCTCATTAGTTGTTTGACCACCTCTGGATTTGCATCAGTTTGCTGAGACGTCATCATTATTTTTTTTTTCCAGCTTGCTCTCTAGGGTCTCACCTAGTGGCAGGAATTTTAAATCCCATTTAATGCACCCATAAGTGTCTTGGATTGCTGGGATTGCTGTTCTTTGTTCTCGAGTGACTCCATCTGTCTCAGACTCTACAATGTGATGCTTACATTTTCTTATTTTTGGTGTCATAGATCACTTCATGTTCTCTAACTTGTTCTGCAACTGCTTGACTAGAGAGTGATACCCTGGCCCAATTATTTTTCCCTCTATTATGTCTTGGAGAGATTTGGGATATTTTGCAAACATCTTTTTGGCAACTTCAGTCGAGTTCCTTTTACTTATGCAAGAACTTTTCTTCATCATGTCGCCAACCACAATCTGGACCATCTCTCTCCTCATTTGTGGACTTGGTCTTTTCCCTCTTTCCAGTGACTTCATCAGTTCCTCTGGGAACCTCTCTCATGGTATCACAAAGGTATCCACCCAGTCTATGCTAGGGCTTTGGCTACTGTTTGAAGTGGTTGAAGATGAACTTCTTGGTGAAAGTGACTGCAATGATGGAGGAGGTCCTGGTGAGGCATCAACAGATGAACTGCTGGTTTCAGGAGTCTGACCTGGAAAAACACCCATACACATATAAAAAAGAGTTATCAGGAGCAGACTACTTTGAACATTTGTTGCATTCTGTACAGCAAAACTTGACTTATATTTCTGATTCCAAGCAGAAAGGAGTTTTTGGGCTTGTATTTGCCTCAATGCTGACAGTAAATCAGCTTCTTCAATAAACTGAAAATCATCATATGTCTCCACCCCAAGAGATTGTAAGGTCTCTTCTAGAACCTTTTTGGCCACCTCTGGAAGGTCAGGCGACACCTCAGAGATGGCAGAGCGTATAAAGCTTTTCTCCAATTCAGCCATTTCTGGACTCAAGAAAGGCAGCTGTTTTCAACATTACAAATGAAGACAAGTACAGTAATCAGATATTTAGTTAGCTAGTATTTAATCACTTTTCCTGAGCATACATGTGGAATTTAATATGGTTTCTCCACTACTGTTTCAACATGTTTATTTAGACCATACCCTGTTTCACCGGAATGACCTGGTGCTCGTTAACAATGTATGATCATAATAGATAAAAATCCACCAAGTCATCAACGTCAAGACAGAGCAGCCTTAAGCTCTGTTTTTTTTTTTTTTTTTTACTGAGTAGAGATGGTATTAAGAATGATACTCCGCATTGTGTATATCGATCACAAAGTACACAGCTGTATCATTGTTAATCAAAATAATTAGAAGTTCTCCAAACTCCATCAACTCATCATTTTTTGATGCAAGGAAATGTCCCTTTTTTCATATGATGTACCTTTATACTGTATGTCTGTGGAGACAACAGTATTATCTTCTGAGAAACCAAATTTTCTAACTGCCTGTTTAATTGCTTCACTGTAAAGACTGCAGTAAAAAGCACAACTGTCTTTGAATTGCAGAAACTGACTGCATCCTGGACCAGCTGAAAGATAAACTTTGCAACATCTGATTCCTTTCACATAGAGTTATGCAGATATTTTTTAAAAATTTTCAGATGTCTGGCACACGCTTGAAGAAGCTGTGTTTACTTTCAAAATGCATGGTCCATAACCTGATTATTATTATTATTATTATCGCCTTTCACCTGAAACGGGTATATCCACAGTTCCTTCCTTACTTCTCTCTGCTCTGCGTCGAGCCCGTCTTTTCTCGTGAGCTATCACTCTCCTTGTATTATGCGCCCTGCAAACTTTCTTTGTGAGGTTCTTCCATTCCGCTCTATCATGTACTACCAATTGCCATTGATCTAAAACATCGGCACACGTCAATGCATTTTTGCATGTGTCCTTAAAACGGAGTTTGGGTCGACCTACTTTGTGAGAACCATGAACCATGAACCAGCTCACAATACAGGAGTTCCTTCACCGGCCTATCATCATTCATTCAACAGACATGACCTAACCAGAGCAGGCAACTCATTACAAGCTTGATCTCAATGCCTTCGACGTGTGCCCGCCGCAGCACCTCCTCATTGCTGATGAAATCGTCCCACTTGATGTTTAGTATCAGGCGAAGGTGACGCTGTTGGATTATGCGAAGCTGCCTGACTTTGTGCTGGTATAGGGCCCAGGTTTCGCTGCCATACATCAGGAGGGGCGTAAGGCACTGATTGTAAACTGCAACTTTGGTAGAGACTGAGGTCATGCTAATCAAACACCCTCTTGCACAGACGGCCAAAAGCACACAATGCTGCTTGAATGCGAGATGCAAGTTCTTCCTTCATAGAGCAGTCACTGCTGACATAACTGCCGAGATACTTGAAGCGAGTAACGTTGGCCAATTTGATGTCGTCAATAAAGAACTCGGCTGTATTGCCAATACACATGGTCTCCGTTTTGACTGTGTTGATGCAGAGACCTATTCTCTTAGCAACGTCATTGTAGGAGGATAATAACGTCTGCAGGCCCTCTGGTGTATCACTGAAGATCGTGATATCGTCAGCATACTGAGCTTCTCTAATATAATCTGTGAGGACTCTGGATTTCGCTTTTAATCTGCGAAGGTCAAAAAGATTGCCATCATAACGCAGTCTGATCTGTACGCTGCAGGTGTGCTTGATTTCTTTGAAAGCGAGCCAAAGTAGGACTGCTGCGTACATGCCAAAGAGTGTTGGAGTTAGTTTACACCCCTTCTTGACCCCGCTGTTGTATTCAAGGGATTGGTTGAGTTCACCATTGATAGCAAGTCGGGCGTGCACATCCGTGTATAGTCTCTTGATGATTCTTATAAACTTTGGAGGACAGCCAAGTTTGCCAAGGATGATGAAGAGGAGCTCGCAATTGACCATGTCAAACGCCTTCACAAAATCCACGAAAGCTATGTACAAACATCTTGCGCTGCTCTCTTGTTTTTTCCATCAGCTGGCGAAGGGTGAAAATCCCATCTATTGTACTTCTACCATTTTGATACCCTGACTGCGACTGGGGGTAGATATATTCTGCTAACAGGTGAAGCCTCTGCAAGATAACGTCCTTGAAGACTTTACCGACAGCACTGAGAAGTGAGATTCCTCTGTATTTGCCACAGAGGCTTCTGTCACCTTTTTTGAACAGAATTGTGATGGTGGCGTCTATCTAGTCGGTAGTCCAGCAGATGTTGAATAGGACAAGTAGGAGAGCTCTTCTTCTTCCGGCTTTCAGAGAGAGCAGACGCATTTCTTCTCCTCTCCTCCTCCGCCTCCCTTGACTGATCCCAGCTTGCTGTGTCCTGTCTGTGTCTCGCTGTCCTTCTCGCTGATCTCAATCCAAACGGAAATTATGGAATTGAGCTGGGCTTTAAATGCAATTGACACCACTTTTTCAAACAGAAAATCGGGCCCAGGGGAGCCCAGGTGTGGGAGAGACTCATGGGACAATTGGAAACTCATGTGTCTGTGTGACTCGATTGAGGATGTGGAAGACATCTACCTGTTTGGCTTCATGATCACAGGATTTCTGCTGTTTGGCTTTGGAGTTTTCCTGGTGTATTGGAAATTAAAGAAGTTGAAAAGAGCTAATCAAAATGCGGACCCGGCGAAGCTC
This sequence comes from Pholidichthys leucotaenia, assembly GCA_020510985.1. NCBI lineage: Eukaryota > Metazoa > Chordata > Actinopteri > Cichliformes > Pholidichthyidae > Pholidichthys > Pholidichthys leucotaenia. The sequence continues at coordinate 434,218,331 of CM035842.1, read as the reverse complement.
CTTCAACAATTCGACCAGATGGGGAGAGCACTGATAGCGGCAAATGGCGAACTGAATCGGAAGGTGGGAAACATCTCAGAGTCGCTGGGTGCTCTCCAAGGAATGATTTTAAAGCCTGTGAATTAATGTAAATTGTGATGCACAGAATCGCATGAGAGATGACAATTCTATGCTCTAAGTGAACTGTGCTCATCAGGCCTTGGGAAAACTCATTCCTCCAGGAGAAGAGATAAAGCAGAAGGGAGTTTTGGCTTCCCTCTAACCCAAACAATTGCTGATGTGCAGCAATGTGAACTCTCCAAGGACAGCGTCATGTGACTAACATGGAATTTTACCATCTGGCATGCACTGAAGAGAGATGAACTCTGTGGACATGTTATCTATGCTTTTGAACACCAAGGACATAACATCTAGCCGCTGCCTAGGAGAGGATTTTTGTTGTCCACCAGTAACTGATATTTCACACACTGCATTCACACTGATATCATATGACTGACATACACACACTGGTCTCTCTCTTGCTTTGTTAATGTGTGGATCTGTATTGTCTGCTAAGTGTGCAATTAGAGGTTTTTTTTCTATGTGATCACAATCTTGCTCACTCGAGCTATATTTTGATAACTATGTTTTTTTCTCTCTGCCCAATGTGTCACCCCCTCCCCCTCCCCCTCCCCCTCTTTACCTCCCACTGTATGAGGCGCCTGTATGGCTGCCGCGTCATTAGGGACGCGGCAGCCATACAGTCATTATGGTGCGCTTAACACAAGCGCACCATAGTGATAAGTAAAATTCCTTGTATGTGTAAGCATACTTGTCAATAAAGTTGATTCTGATTCTGATTCTGATTCTGATTCTTAAGCGACGTCCTCCATGCACAAGTACTTCAGGTAGAATACCGTCTGGACCTGGGCTCTTTCCTAATCGGGTGTTTCTAAGGGCTTGGTCAAGTTCTTGGTCTTCAATCAGAAGGCTCATTGATTCGATAACTGGAAGCTGGTCTATGTCATCGACGATGCTCAAGTCAACATGAATGAATGAATGAATGAATGAATCTTTATTTAGAATAGTACAGGTTAAAAGAAACTGAATAATATAACAAAGGGGGAAAGAAAATCCAACAAGGTCAAATTAGACAATAACTCCTCTGATTATACAATTCAGCATAAGTTATCTGAAATGGGTGATGGCTGAAGCCGCAGCTTATATTGCCCACCCATATTCCATCCAAGAATTCAAAAGAAAAAAAAAAAACAAGACAAGAGCGATTACAATTCAGAACGAAGCTAAGACAAAATGTGACAGAAAAAAACTAGGCTACAACACAACACAGGCTGGATATGACAATCCTTATGTGATTTTACATGTCATCTTGTATATATGTTTGGAGTATTTCTTCCTTTAGTTTTTGTTTAAATTGTCCAAGCGTTGTACATGATTTTAATTCAGGTCCAAAATCGTTCCATAATCTGACTCCTTGCACTGAAACACAGTGTTGCTTGGTGGTAGTTCTCACTGGAGGTTTTTGAAATATACATGTTCCTCTGAAATGATATTGTTTCTCCCTTATTTGGAACAACTTTTGGACATTTGGGGGGCAGTGATAGATTCTTCACTTTAAAAATTATTATTGCAGTTTTAAAGTCAACCAGATCTTTCAACTTGAGAGCTTTTAATTTAAGAAAAAGTGGGTTTGTTGGTTCCCTGTAAGCTGCTTTGTTTATTATTCTAATAGCTCTCTTCTGAAGCATAAAGAGTGGATATATGTTTGTTTTCTATGTATTTCCCCATACTTCATTACAATATGTCATGTATGGGAGTATTAATGAATGGTACAAGGTATATAGTGTGGGTTGATTCAGCAACACGGAGACCACCCACAAGTGCGAGCTGTGTGACAGGGACTGTCATTCGCGCATCGGCCTGTTCAGCCACAGGCGGTGCTGTTCCAGCAGAGTAGACGTTTAGGATTCTCTTCCATGGTCATCATAGACCGACGGAGGCCGACGACGATTCAGCAAATATTTCACTCTGTGTAATATTGCAATTGATTTGATATTTTACCTTTAATATAATTAATATGTGACTTCCAACACAGTTTATTATCAATTATTACTCCAAGAAATTTAGTTTCAGATACCCTTTCAATCTCTACACCATTTACACTGAGTTTAGATACTGAGTTGTTGTGATGGTTGTTAAAGACTATAAATTTTGTCTTACTTAAATTGAGCGTTAATTTGTTTGAATCAAACCACAGTTTAAGCTTTCCTAATTCCTTTCCGAGTGTATCCAGAAGTTGTTCCAAATTGGTTCCACTGCATAATAGATTAGTGTCATCGGCAAACAATATTAAGTCCATTTTTTTCTGAAACTTTACATATATCATTTATATACATATTGAATAACAATGGCCCCAAAACTGAACCCTGTGGGACTCCACAAGTAACCTTCAGTAACTGTGAGTTTTTGTTACCAACACATACATACTGATATCTATTCTTTAAGTAACTACTTAACTAGGACAGTGCTACCCCTCTAATACCACAATTTTGTAGTTTCTTTAATAGTAAATTATGATCTACTGTATCAAATGCTTTTTTAAGATCCAGGAATACCCCAACTGAATACTCTTTATTTTCAATGGCAGTTGATATTTTTTCTATAAATTCCATTAGAGCAAATGCAGTTGTCCTCTTGTGTCTGAACCCATATAGCTGCTCACACAATAAATTATTCTTCAGTATGAAGTTGTCAATTCTCTCATAGAATATTTTTTCAAGTATCTTGGAAAATTGCGCCAATAGTGAAATTGGTCTATAGTTTGAGAATTCCCCTCTGTCACCCGTCTTGTATATCGGAATTACTTTAGATATTTTCATTGCATTGGGAAATATACCTGTTTGGAGAGACAGGTTACAGAAATACGTCAGTGGTTTCACTAAGCATTCAATAATAGTTTTGACTAAGAGCATGTCAATACCATCACAGTCCGTAGATGTTTTACTTTTAAACGATTTAACAATTTCAATGACGTCTCTCTTGTCTGTGTTCTTTATGAAAATGGAGTCTTTTATAGCAGTGTTATTGCTTATTGTATCACCTATAGGCGCCATAATGGGTATTTCTTAAGCCAAATTAGGACCAATGTTACCAAAAGTTATTAAATTCATCTGCAGGTGAAGCTGCATTCACACTTTGAGTCGTTTTATTATTTTTTGAAAAATCGGTTGGGTAGCTTGTATTTCTGCTTTTATTTCCAAGAATACTGTTAAGTATTGTCCATGTATTTTTAATATTGTCTTTGTTTTTCTCCAGTTCTTTATTGTAATAGTCTCTCTTACTACATCTTATTATATATGTTAACTTATTTTTGTATGTTTTATACCGCTGCTCTGCTTCTTTTGTCCTTTTCTTTAGGAAAGCTTTATATAATATTTTTTTTCTTTGTACAAGCCTTTTGTAATCCTTTGGTTAACCGTGGCTTATCAGCAAATTTATGTTTAAGCTTTTTTTTTACTAATGGACAATTTTTTTCATAAAGAGTGGTTACAATGTTTATATATGTTGCCTGTATCTTATTTTGTCTTTTCAGCATCCGTGCTTGCCGTGCTATTTCAGCATTTGTTTTAGTTAGGTGTTCATTTAGATAAACTTCTGTTTTCTGTAACTTTCTGGCCTGCCTCAGTTTGTCATTCTTTACCCTTCTGTTCACAAAGCGCATCACAATTGATTTCTTTGTTTTATTATCTTTCCTGGGTAAAGCATAACAGGCTGAAATTGCATTTTCTTCTACCTTTATATCTTTACTGTCAAGGAACTGAAGCACCTGGTTTTCTAGGGAAACTGATTCACTCAGGGGAGCCTCTTCACCTCTCAGTCCTATTGTAGCATGAGCGTATGACTGATATTTGATGTCTAGTCCACTTATAACTAGGTCATCCATACGAGAACCTTGTTCAAGATCCTCGATGTGTCACTCCAAGTCCGTAATTTTTTGGTCTTTTTCCTGAATTGTTAATTTTAAGTCTCGTACATCTTCCATTAGGCCTATTATTTTGGCCTGCTGGCTAACCATTTTGGCCACTTCTTCTGACAAGAAGTTCAGAGATTTTTTGATCTCTTCCATTTCCTCCTTCTTTGGTGGCATTTTTACTGACCTGTGGATAGTAGAAACAATCTCTGCTTGTGTCGCCGGTATCCGATCCGACCGACCTCGAATCCAGCTGGGCCTCAGCTAGCCCCCTCCGCTGCTAGTCCCGCTGCTTACCACAGCCGTAACTGAGCTCCTGTCCAGCTCCTCCACCGAGTGCCGCCACACACCGCCGCTGCAGCCGAGCTCCGCTGGGGTCCCGGTAGATCCTCTGCTGATCACCGCCGCCTACCGCCGTCTGCCTCGGTAGTTCCTTCTCTGAGCCCCGCCACCTACCACCGTCTGCCTGGTAGTTCCTCCGCTGGGCCTCACAACTGGGCTCTGACTGAGTCTATTGTCTGGATGGGTCCCGGTGGTCCTCCACTGGTCCCCGTCTCCCACCACTGCCGCCCCCGAACTCCGATCCGGCTCATGTCAAACTGCTGCCTCGGTTAGTTCCTCTGGCGAGCCCTCACCGGGGACTGAGTCGCTTCGTGTCGGTGTTAGGCAGCACGACTGGAGCAAGCATTAAGTTAACTAGCGTTAGCTTAGCGAAAACTTCGGGTAAAGCGCAGCAGCGAACCACAAAGAAACGCTAGTCAGTTTACTCACAGTGGCCGGTGAAAGGCGATTAAAGGGGTATTCCAACGGAGGTGGAAATTCAGCCCGTGCGTGTGCGTCATAAGTGCCGATCGCTGTTGGTTAGTTATTTTTAATGGCAAAATCAGCAACTTTGTCTCAGCACTGAAAAAGTGTGACCATCCCGGTCACCATCTTGCTCTTTTATGCATCCGTTGGTTGGTTTAATAAGTTGCTGAAGTGTTCAACCCATCTGTCCTTTATCTTGTCAGGAACAGTCAGGAGCTCACCATCTTTGGACTTCAAAGGATGGGTGCTTCTCGATCTAGGGCCATAGACAGCATTGAGGGTAGCATAAAACTCTCTGTGGTTCTTCTCCTGAGAGTGCCGCTCTGCCTCCTCAGCTCTGCGCCGAAACCAGTCATACCAAGTCTACCTACGGGTACAAATAAGTAACAAAAAAAAAAAAAAAAATTCTTTAGCTCTCTGATCCACTTTCTTAGAACATGCCTGTCCAAGTTCTTGTCTTGAAGCAGCTTTTGAATTTTTTGGTCCTGATCATCAAACCAGTCATTCTGCAATCGTTTCTTTTTGCCGAAGACATGTGTGGCAGCATTCTGGAGAATAAGTCTGAGTTCATCAAAGTCCGCCTTACAGGTAGACGACTTTTCGTCGTCCATAACCTGATCAAAGGGCCAAATTTGATGAACCCCCTCTAACAGCTTCTTAAAGCAGCAGTTGCTGTTGTTAGCTAAAATATGTCGTGGTCACAAATAAAAGTTGTTTTTTTTAAATTGCAAAGCTCCCTATATTTCACATTTGAAAATAACTAATTGTAGCTCACCACTCCTGCAGATTTATTTTGTTGCAAAAACTGCAGGTAATAATTTCTTTAGCAGTCTACCCAACCCTGTCTGTTTTTTAGTTTATACTCTCCAAAAAAGCACGCTCGGAAAAAAAAAAAAAAAAAAAAAAAAAAAAAAAAAAAAAAAAAAACCTCTAAAAAACGGAACAAAACCCCCACAGATTAAATGCAGTGTTAAGTGTTAAGCCTGCAACCTACCAGACTAGCTAACAGAATTCACCACAGGTGGACTTCAGTTAAGCTGTAGAAACATCTCAAGGATGATCAGTTGAAACAGGATGAACCTGAGCTCAATTCTGAGCTTTATGGCAAAGGCTGTGAATATTTATGTACACGTGATTACTTATTCTTTTTTTTTTATTTTTAATAAATTTGAAAAAATCTCAAAAAAACTTTTTTTTTTTCCACATTGTCATTATGGGGTGTTGTGTGTAGATGAAATGATAAGATAAGATAAGATAAACATTTATTAGACCCACAATGGGGAAATTCCAGGATTGCAACAGCACAGGGATAGCAACACTCAGAGCAACATTCAGAAGGCAAGAAAAAAAAAAAAAAGCAAGAGCAGCTAATATACATATGTACATATTACTACATATATATATATATATATATATATATATATATATATATATATATATATATATATATACACACACACAGACACACAGTGCGGAGCATTGTAGCTAGATGGGATTTTTTTTTTTTTTTTGTTACTTATTTGTACCCGTAGGTAGATTTGGTTTGCAGTCTGGCGACAAGCCACTGGCTGCTGGTTGCTGCATGCGCGAGCACCCTAAACCTACATGTTTTTTTTGGTATGCGGGAGGAAACCGGAGAAATCCCTGAGTAAACCCATGCAACACGGGGAGAACATACAAACTCCACACAGCTCACTGTTGGTCGGGGGCTGGGATCGAACCCATGATCTCATGATCCCCGCGATCCCCCGGCCGAGGGTAAAACTGTGCTGCCACAGTGCTAAACCACTGCGCCACCGTGCAGCCCCCATGAAACAGTACAACCGTCTACTTAGTTATCCTACATGGTATGATTATGTGCCCATACATATTCTCACCCTCCATAGCGACCGGTATTTTCCTAGTTGTATGCTGGAGGGGACCATTGTGTAAGTCTATTGCATCTTTTGCATTCAAAACCATTAGGTTGTTACGTCTTTGGAAAAAATTTTGGAAAAAATGAATTAAATCCATTTTTTGAATAAGGCTGTAACATAAAATGTGGAAAAAGTGAAGCGCTGTGAATACTTTCTGAATGCAGTGTAATATCAAAATATTTAGGGAATCTGGAGAAACTTCTGCACGTAAGCCGAATGGCCGAAAACCAACACGGAATTCCCGTGATCTTCAATCCTTCAGCTAGCACTGCATTAAAAAACAATATCATTCTGTAAAGGATATTACCACGTGGTCTGAGAAAACCATTGTCAGTTAATACAGTTTAACACCACATCCACACCAAGAGATCATCTACAAGTTTAAACTCTACCGTGCAAAACCAAAGCCACGTCAACTAAGGGTGAGCAAAATAATCATTTTTCTCATTCATCTCAATGCAGATGTGAGCAATTCTTAATCAATGTACAAATGTCAAGATTCTGATTATTAAATATTGTTAATACAGTAATTAATCTGGCCAGAACAAAAAAGTTGGCGCCTGTACCTGCCCAGACTTTTTATTGCATGACACAATAGAAACAAAACGGCGGGGCAGAGTATCTGGTCGGTGCCCTATTCATTAAATGCAAACGTATAGCAGTACTTCGGCTTTTATAAAATCAAAATAATAAAATATTTGGCCAAGAAAGACATTGTATGTAAGCTCTGTCAGATAAAACTAAAATATTTCGGAAACATGACAAACATGTGAAACCATATCGCACGTTTCCACTCGGTGGCCAGACAGAATAAAGCAGTGGTAGCTCTGCCGTCGACCACAGGACCATTGAGTAAGCAATGTCAAAACTTCCACACAACTCAGAAACCATTGAAGACAGCGGGTAGGATTCCTGTTACATGTGATGATGGACATCCATTGCCACCAAATCATTTGTAACAGTAACTGCACATTTTTGTATGAAAGATAAATATGATTTTGATACAGTGGAATTTTCTGAGTTTTTGAACTGAAAGACTGAGGTATTTTTTTAAAGCCAACTTTACTGTCATCCAATCCATAGAGCCAATCATGTACAGTAGAACAAAATTATTTTTCTCTTATCTACAATGTTAATGACATTTAGAATCAGAGGGGTCGCTTCCATGCAAGACACAGCCACAAATTTCTCTCCTCCGTTTCATTATTGCTTAGCACCAAGCTGGATGGGAGTAAGTTCCACTTTTATATGGTCTTCAGCATTACCTGGCCAGGATGTGAACCCAGACCTCCCGGGTGTGGGGTGGATGCTCTACCAACTAGGCCACCACTATGGTTCTTATTGCACATAACAGAATATTTGTTATAAGTCTCATTGAGGAGAGAAAAATAATCAGGCAAAGAGGTCCAGATCATATTAGACTTTACGCAGCTCTCTCTCCATTTCTCTAGAAACACAAGGCACAAAAGAGTAACAGCTCTCAGGCACCTCTGCTCTTAAATCCCACCACTCGGTCAGCCTTCTCTGTGTGCTACCTTAACATCAAAGTCTTTGTAATTTCCATTCTCTTTGTCACTGTTCACACCAACACATCACCCCCACATCCACACACAAACCCTCTATGACAATTCCTTTTTGACTTTTACGTCTGAGTGTAAATATACTGAAGTGGATCCCCACACCCCCCAGACTCAGACTGAGCCTCGACCCTCATGTGCTTTGGGCTTCAGCTTTCATCCATAGTGGCTGTAACGTTGGGTCTGCGGCTTCGAGGTTGGGGGTGCGTCCGTCTGTGGGGGGACATTGGGAGGGGGGAAAACATCATTAGCATGCCCTTGTGACTGATCTGATGAGTCATTGACCTGGGAAGTTCTCAGTGGGGGTCGTCCGCGCAGAGGAGTTCGGGCCAACATCACTTGCTCGTCTGATAACATGAAAGTGGGCTTAAGCCTGTCTATACAGACTTTTTCTCTGTGTCCCCCCAAGTCTAACACAAAATGTTTCTACCCGGGTTCCAGCACTCTGAACGGGCCATCGTAGGGCAGGCGCAAGGGGGTCTGGTGGGCATCATGCCAGATAAATACGAACACCGTGTCCTTCAAGGCCTTTGGCATAAAAACAGTGGTGGATCGGACCGGGTACCATCCCTGCCATTGCGTTACGTGGTGAAAATGGGGATGGATCAGTGTTTGGAGCGTTGCTCTCCGGCAAAAATTCCCCTGGGGGCCACAGCGGCTGGGAAAAAAACAGCTCTGCTGGGGAGGCTGCCAAATCTTCCTTCAGTGCTGAACGAAACCCCAATAGAACCCACGGCAACCGGTCCACCCAATTTGCATCCGTAAGCAAAGCCCTGAGCGCTGCTTTAACCAACCTATGGAAACGCTCGCATAACCCATTGGCCTGTGGGTTGTACGCGGTCATGCGATGAAGTGAGACGCCCAGGCTCCGGGCCATGGTGGACCAGAGGTCGGAAACAAATTGCGGGCCCCGATCGGACATGATATCTGAAGGGGCGCCGAAACGTGCCACCCATGGCATCAAAAAAGCGCGTGCAACTTCTGTGGATGCGGTGGAAGCTAGCAGGACTACTTTGGGCCAGCGCATGGTGCGGTCCACCACTATCAGGAGGTGCGTGAACCCTTGTGATGGCAGGAGGGGGCCCACGAGGTCCACGTGAACGTGGTCCAACCACTTAGCCGGGATATGGAAAGGCTCCAAGGGGGCCTTTGTGTGCCTGTGCACTTTAGCTCGCTGGCACACTACACAGGCTGCAGCCAACTCTTTCACCTGTTTGCGCAGGCTCAGCCAGACAAACTTCACTCCCACCATTTTGACTGACGCGCGCACTCCTGGGTGCGCCAGGGAGTGAACCGATTCAAAAGCGCGGCGGCGCCAAGCGCGTGGGACCACCAGGCGCGGGCGGCTTGTGGAAACATCACAGATGGGGGGGGGGGGTCTTGCAGTACTCTGCTCTCCAGCCTTAACCCTGTTGGTCCAGACTGGAGCATGCAAATGTCTGCATCGCCGTTCTGCGCAGCGGCCATGGCCGATTAATCTATCCCCACGTAGACAGGGGCTACTAATGTGCATGAGATGCAGTCCGCCACCATGCTGAGTTTACCGGCCACATGCTGAATGTCGGTTGTAAACTCCGAGATCGCGGCCAGCTGTCTTTGCTGCCGGCCTGACCATGGTTCCGAAACCTTGGCCATCGCATACGTTAGTGGCTTGCGGTCTACGAACGCAGTGAAGGTGCGCCCTTTCAGCCAGAACTAGAAGTGGCGTATGGCCAGGTGGAGAGCCAGTAACTCTCTGTCGAACGCACTGTCGTGCAAATACCTGCTAAAAGAGACGAGTGGCTGCCAAGAACCGGCGACGTGCTGCTCCACAACGGCCCCTATGGCCACATCCGAGGCGTCGGTAGTGAGCACTATCCGAGCCGCCGGGTCCGGGGAGTGCCAGCAGTGCGGCATTCGCAAGAGCTGTTTTAATCTCGGAAAACGCCTGCTTCCGCTCAGGAGTCCAGTCGACTCTGTCCGCCAGTTTCCATTTCTTAAGCGTGGCGTACAACGGCTGCATGAGCTGGGCTGCGCAGGGGAGGAAACGAATGTAGAAGTTAACCATCCCCAAAAACTCCTGCAGTGCCCTGACCTTCTGAGGCCGGGGAAAATTTGCCACGGTACCCATCTTGTCTGGCAAGGATGTCATGCCCTCCGGTGAGATGCGGAGGCCCAAAAAATCGATCCCCGCAACACAGAACTTGCACTTCGCTGGGTTGATTATAAATCTGTGCTCCTCCAACCTCTGGAAAACTGTCCTGAGGTGGGTTACGTGTTCGTCCTCGGACGCACTGGCCATGAGGCCAGGTAGACAAACACAAACGACAGATTGTGCAACACTGCATCTGTCATGCGTTGGAATGGCTGTGCCGCACCTTTTAACACGAAAGGCATGCGTAAAAACTCAAACAGGCCAAACGGAGTTATTACTGCCATTTTAGGTATGTTCTCAGCGCACACCGGGACCTGGTGGTAACCATGGACCAGGTCTATCTTCAGAAAAATGCATGCCCCGGTGAGGTGAATGGAAAAATCCTTAATATGAGGGATGGGGTAGCAGTCATGCGCTTTGGTGTTGTTTAATCTGCGGAAATCTCCGCACGGTTGCCACGATCCCTCAGCCTTAGGAACCATATGTAGAGAGGACGCCCATGGGCTGTTTGAGCGCCTGATGATGCCCAACCATTCCAAGTTGGCAAACTCCTCTATGGCCAGTTTAGCTGCGTCCAGGCTCCGTGGTCTCACGAAAACGGGTGGCCCCATGTTGGTAATGAAGTGCTCCACCCCGTGTTTAGTGATAGTCGCTGAAAACGTTAGGACCGTGAGTGCTGGGAACTGGTTGAGTAGTGTGTGGAACTTACCCCCGGGAGCTGTGATGTTGGCTAGTGTTGTTGTCCCGGCTCCTAGAGCTGTACAGGGGAGAGAATCAAAAGACATTGCATTAATCAGGCGTCTGTTAGTAACATCAATTTGTAGTCCATGTGCACACAAAAAATCAGCGCCTAAAATGGGGAAGCTGCATGCCGCTATGACAAATGTTCATTGGTATGTATGGCCGTGCAAGGATACAGTCAATGTCCTCTCTCCAAAAGTCTTAATGTCTGAGCCGTTTGCGGCCGTCAGCTCAGGGCCGCTAGTTCCCACTAGCCGGTCAGAGTAGGATGGCAGGATGAGGCTCTTTTGGGAGCCGGAGTCCACAAGGAACCGTGTCCCTGAGAGTGAGTCTGTCACATAGAGCAGCTATGCTTGCTTCACCGGCGATCGCAGCTGCTGCCGACTGCCGGTCCTGGCATTTCCCGAATGCTTGAATTGGCACGGTGGCACGCATTGGCGTGCGTCCTCTCCAAAATGGCAGTGGTAGACACAGAGCGTGTCTCTCCAGTGCTTCTTGGCCGCTGCTGCAATCATCATCGCTGGCTCCTTGCCTCCGCTGGCCATCTCGCTGGGGTCCGACACCACTGCGTTCACTGTGAGGGCTCTGGTGGTGAGGATAATTCGATCTGCCTCCTGGGCTAGTGCCCGGTAGTTGCACGCGGCCAGCAGCGGCGAATTGGCAAGGACTGCTCTGGCCGTCATTGGGAGGTTCCGGAGGAAAAGGTGAGCAAAGAGGAAATGCTCGTCATCTGTGCCCATCAACTCCAACATGTTCTCCATCAATTCGACCACCAACCCATCTCCTAACTCGAAGAGCTTCAGGAGACTGTCTGCTCTCTCACAGTCCGAGAGCGTATAGTGCCGGGTCAGCGCGGTTTTGAGAGCACCGTATTTGTCACGGGCTGGGGCCAGTTGGAGCAGGCTTGCCACCTTCTGAGTTGTGCGTGCATCCAGTGCTGCGACCACGTAGTAGTATCTGGTGTCATCTGCCGATATTCCCTGGAGCGCGAACTGGGCCTCGGTGTGGAGGAACCAAGACTTCAGGTCGTGTAGCCAAAAGTCTGGGAGTTTGACCGAAACAGCGCACGCGTTGCTGATACTTCCCATCCGGGTCATCTCCAGGGTGTTCGCCTTGCGTTCCATTGTGCATCTAGGGTCACCAGTGTGGAGAGAGAAATAATCAGGCAGAGAGGTCCAGATTATATCAGACTTTATGCAGCTCTCTCTCCATTTCTCTAGAAACACAAGCCACAAAAGAGTAACAGCTCCCAAGCACCTCTGCTCTTAAATCCTACCACTCGGTCAGCCTTCTCTGTGTGCTGCCTTAACACCAAAGCCTTTGTAATTCCCATTCTCTTTGTCACTGTTCACACCAACACACCACCCCCACATCCACACACAAATCCCCCATGACAATTCCTTTTTGACTTTTGCATCTGAGTGTAAGTATACTGAAGTGGATCCCCACACCATCATATTATAATTTAAGAAATCTCTGTCTGTCTGTGTGTCTGTCTGTCTCTCTGTGTGAGTGTTCCTCATGTATCTCCTGAACCATTCGTCAAACTGACCTAAGATTTGATAAGTGCTGTACTGAGGTAACGGGGGTGTACATCCCTTAATTTCAGCCTCCCCGGTTATCCAGAAGTTTAGGTGGGGAAATCTTCATTGAACATCCATAGGGGAGCTATGGGCATTCATAGCTATGACATCGCAGACTCACAGATGTTACCCTGGTTTCTGTTGCCAGGCATATACATCATCAGAGATCAAAGGCAGACATCACTGAACAAGTGGTGACGTCAAAGATCAAAAGCAGCTTTCACCGTGTTTACTGTTGCTATGGTAATAGTAAATTTCTACAGGCATGCAGAAATACTTGCTTGTGGGGCACCACTCCACAAGAGTGGTCTGGGGGACTTTTATTAATAATTAATCTTTGTGCCCTCTATGAATCAGTCTCAAACATTCATGAATTCTTCTGTGTAACTCAAGAGAACAGATACAGTGGGATAAAAAAGTATTTAGTCAGCCACCAATTGTGCAAGTTCTCCCATAGGTATACCTCATCTATGAGAGACAAAATGAGAAAAAAAAATCCAGAAAATCACATTGAAGGATTTTTAATGAATTAATTGGTAAATTCCTCAGTAAAATAAGTATTTGGTCACCTACAAACAAGCAAGATTTCTGGCTCTCACAGACCTGTAACTTCATTTTTAAAAGGCTCCTCTGTCCTCCTCTCGTTACCTGTATTAATGGCACCTGTTTGAACTTGTTATCAGTATAAAAGACACCTGTCCACAACCTCAAACAGTCAGACTCCAAACTCCACTATGGCCAAGACCAAAGAGCTGTCAAAGGACACCAGAAACAAAATTGTAGACTTGCACCAGGCTGAGAAGACTGAATCTGCAATAGGTAAGCATCTTGGTGTGAAGAAATCGACTGTGGGAGCAATTATTAGAAAATGGAAGACATACAAGACCATTGATAATCTCCCTCGATCTGGGACTCCACGTAAGATCTCACCCCGTGGGGTCAAAATTATCAAGAGAACGGTGAGCAAAAATCCCAGAACCACATGGGGGGACCTAGTGAATGACCTGCAGAGAGCTGGGACCAAAGTAACAAAGGCTACATCAGAAACACACTACACCCCCAGGGACTCAAATCCTGCAGTGCCAGACGTGTCCCCCTGCTTAAGCCAGTACATGTCCAGGCCCATCTGAAGTTTGCTAGAGAGCATTTGGATGATCCAGAAGAGGATTGGGAGAATGTCATATGGTCAGATGAAACCAAAATAGAACTTTTTGGTAAAAACTCAACTTGTCGTGTTTGGAGGAGAAAGAACACCATACCTACTGTGAAGCATGGGGGTGGAAACATCATACTTTGGGGCTGTTTTTCTGCAAAGGGACCAGGAAAACTGATCCGTGTAAAGGAAAGAATGAATGGGGCCATGTATCGTGAGATTTTGAGTGAAAACCTCCTTCCACCAGCAAGGACATTGAAGATGAAACATGGCTGGGTCTTTCAGCAGGACAATGATCCCAAACACACTGCCCGGGCAACGAAGGAGTGGCTTCGTAAGAAGCATTTCAAGGTCCTGGAGTGGCCTAGCCAGTCTCCAGATCTCAACCCCATAGAAAATCTTTGGAGGGAGTTGAAAGTCTGTGCTGCCCAGCGACAGCCCCAAAACATCACTGCTCTAGAGGAGATCTGCATGGAGGAATGGGCCAAAATACCAACAACAGTGTGTGAAAACCTTGTGAAAACTTACAGAAAATGTTTGACCTCTGTCATTGCCAACAAAGGGTATATAACAAAGTATTGAGATGAACTTTTGTTATTGACCAAATACTTATTTTACCGAGGAATTTACCAATTAATTCATTAAAAATCCTTCAATGTGATTTTCTGAAATTTTTTTTTCTTATTTTGTCTCTCATAGTTGAGGTATACCTATGATGAAAATTGGAGACCCCCCTCATCTTTTAAGTGAGAGAACTTGCACAATTGGTGGCTGACTAAATACTTTTTTACCCCACTGTACACAAATAAATAAATAAAAAAATCGGGTATACAAAATAAAAAAAAAAAAAATCAAGCAGGACACACACACACACACACACACACACACACACACACACACACACACACACACACAAATAAATCAAGCAGAAACTTCAAGATACCGTTAACAGTTTAATGATCAACCTCAGCTTAGATAAAGCACTACATTCAAATGACTTTGTAGTGATATTTAACCTGTTGCACTTCTGTGTACCATGGGCGGGCACGTCTGTGCGTCCTAGAGCGCACGAGGGCGCACGAGAGCACTGCGTCCTAGAGTGCACTGAAAGAAAAAGCTGCATTTCCGTTCTTCCACTACAGACACAGCCGCGAACAGATTAGATATGATTGACCTCTCATTTGACTAATAAGAGCCTTGAATTGGGTTTCTGAAACTGAAGAACCAATGACTGAAAACCTAGCAAGAAGGACCCGCCTATCAACGCTGCAAATGCAGCGAGCCAATTGAAGCACAGAAGTTCGAAAGCTGTTTTGTGTAAGGCTGGGTGAAGACAGACTGCTGCAGCAGATGAAAAAAGGACCTGCAGGAAGAACCGCCACAGACCCAGCAGCACAGAGACCACCCACAAGTGCGACCTGTGTGACAGGGACTGCCATTCGCGCATCGGCCTGTTCAGCCACAGGCGGTGCTTTTTTTTTTTTATTCCAGCAGAATAGACGTTTAGGATTCTCTTCCATGGTCATCATAGACCGACGGAGGCCGACAACGAAGGCTGAGTGACACACACGCATTCGCCAGTCTTTTTTAATTACTACTGTTATTTGTTTTGAAAAATCGTTCCCCAAAACCGCAATCATGGAAGCGCAAAACCGCAATAATGGAATTATGTTTTGACCGGGTCGCGAGACCAGAACCACGAGTCCGTAACAAGCGGACCAGCGTTGCGTTCATCTGACAATGAGGAAGAAAAGTTCGCAAGCTCCACTGCTGCTGTGAACAGGTAAGTGTTATAAGCTAAATTATTCTTTATCCCTGAAAATTGTAATCAAAAATGACTTTTGACCGATCGGTAAATTACAGCTGTGCGTCATCGCCACGTTACGGACAGCGGCCCAACGGGCAATGTCCGTCCTCTGTAGCAAGGTGGGACGGACACACACACACACACACACACACACACACACACACACACACACACACACACACACACACACACACACACACACAGCCCTGAGTGTCACCTTTCATTAGAACCCAAGTTGAAGCTTCTATATTGAATCGTTCAAAAGTTACAGACGATTTTCCAAACTGTGCCATTTGGCACAATTTGGCACAGTTCAAAAACGCCTAGGAACTACCTGAGAACAAAGCTGTGTAATATATTCATTTTTTGTGGTATTGTTACAAAATTTTGACCTCAGCTGGATAACACTTGGTTCTACATTTCTGTTGCATTTTCCAGCCCGGATCTGAAGCTGTGTGTTATTTGCAAGCATTTGTATCCAAAAAAACACCCAGGCGAAATTTATTTTCATCGAGTTCACTATGTTTAGATGACTGTTACTCAGTGGCCGGAGCACTTAGAGAGATTATGACTGTTTTGCCAAAAAACTCAAAGTGTTTTCTTTTAAATGAGACCAACCCCATGAAGATGCTGCAAAGGGTTGAAGAACAGCTTTTGATTTACTTTGGGCACCTTATTTTTTGGCGTTATTAGGGAAATTGACCGGAGTGCAAGGGAGTGCAAGGAAATTGACCGTGGGGCTGCACGGTGGCGCAGTGGTTTAGCACTGTGGCAGCACAGTTTACCCTCGGCCGGGGGATCGCGGGGATCATGAGATCGTGGGTTCGATCCCAGCCCCCGACCAACAGTGAGCTGTGTGGAGTTTGCATGTTCTCCCCGTGTTGCGTGGGTTTACTCCGGGATTTCTCCGGTTTCCTCCCGCATACCAAAAACATGTAGGTTTAGGGCGCTCGCGCACGCAGCGACCAGCAGCCGGTGGCTTGTCACCAGACTGCAAACCAAATCTACCTACGGGTACAAATAAGTAACAAAAGAAAAAAAAAAGGCAGTACCAGTTCTAAAGAACAATTTGTATTGTTAACTTAATTTCAATTAATTAATTTCCGTACCTTCAATTACTTAATGGATCAGTCTCAAAATTTAAGGGAGTTATTTTCCTGCCGTGATCTAAGAAACATATATGCGAAAGAAAAATGCTTCAACTTCTCTCATTCACCCTTTTATTAAACTCATTCAGGTTACATGATATGGTATTCAAATGATGGATAAACAGATTCAAATGATAACAGGCGTCCAATATCACATCAACTTTTATTGGATTCCTGAACATAAAATCTAGCGTTAAAACTTCGTAGAACCAAGGAGAAACCAGACTTATGTTTCAATGGTAAATGAAGGCTGAAATGTCTAACAAAACAGAACACAATTGTATGGGGAAAATTCATAAGCTGACTATCTAAAAATGAACTTCTGAATTAATCTACAAAAATGAAGGGAAGTTACTTAAAAAATGACTAAGAGTCTTCCTTCAGTTTATTGCTTTATCCTATGGCTGACAGACTAATTGTACCATGGAAATACTGGTTATGTTCAATTGTAATTTGAATGTTAGGACATCACGTTTAACCCAGCGGATAGGAAAATGGGAGTCTCACTTACCAACAGCTAAAGGTCCACGTGTTCAGCGAGTCAATACTGGCTCGGTTTTGATCACTGGGACCCAGGGATGGAGCCACTGCTGCAAGGCTCCTTGATGTTCACAGCCAACCTTAGGAAGTGCAGACTCAGCTGGGGCCTCTTAAAGAACAGCGGCAGCAGTGAAGAATTGTCTCAGAGCAGCGTGAAATGTCCTTGGCAACGAGTCCGAATTTGTGAGGTCTCTGGTCGCAGGATAGACCAAAAAAACTGAAGAATAAATTTCTCAGTCAGGCAAGTATGAGGCCGGAAAGAAAGTCCAAAAACACAATCTCTGTTCACTTCAAATTAGGAAAATTATTGGTCCACTTTATCGGCATGAAAAGTCAGAAAATCTAAGAAAACATTTACTAGGATAAAAATGGCTTCTGAGGTGAAGGAAAAAAAAATATTTTGAGAGTCTGACTCTCTATTTAAGGCGAGCTCATAAGAAAAAGATGGTTTCTCCTCAGTAACCAGAAAATTGAGAAAACTAACTCAGGATTTGACAAACTTCACACAGAACAATTTAGATAAAAGAAAACTGCAAAGAACTTTGAAAAAGTGAAACAAACTTCTCTCTGAGATCTAGATCGCTATTCTGCTTCTTTAATCTTAATCTTAAACTTCTTTTCTTTCTATATTCTCTCTATTCTTTCCTTATTCTCTTTTTTATTTCTTTCATTTCTTTATTTCTTTTCTCTTCCTTCTTGTTCTACTTCTTTTTGTCTTCTGTTTTGTCTTACACGCAGGGCGGCTCCTCATTCTTTTAATTGAGCGCACCGTTGGGTAAGAAAATGGGGCTGGTCGCAAGACAGACCAATCAACTTTCATAAAGAGGAGTTTGAACTGGCCGTTATCCAATGTGAAAACATTTCTTTGTTTGGGAGCAGCCAATCAAAGAAAAGGGCACCATCCCATGAAAAGGGAGAGAAAACCAGGGGCCAGGAATGATAGCAGACAAGAATTAATACCCATTCAGTTCTTATAAAATTAGGTGCTCAATATAAGATCTAACTAAATTAAGTGACTTAGCTAATATTCAGTGATCATGCATTTATACCATTACTACTAATATTAACATTTGTTTGACTAACACTCATTAACATAACATTTCTTATACATGTTTACAATACATGCACTCATATTTCGATCAAAGATTAATGAATTACTGCAAACCCTGGTCCATGATCAAAAGGATGATTTTCAGTGTCCTTAGGATCCGGGGGAGATGATAAGCTGAAAGAAAATTAATGTTTAGTAAGAATTGACAGTCAGATTATACATAATGAAACACATTCCGTAGGTATCCACTAGGAGGTACTGTTGGGTTGTAGATAATTTCTTTAGGTCCATGATATCTGAAAAGGGGTCTTGTATCTGTTGAAAGTCATAAACCCATCTGGTGAAGAAGTTTATGACCTTTGAAGATCATAAGTTTCTTGTAGGGTGGATGCTATCCACATGAACTGTCCATGTTGGGGATCTGGACTCCGAGTTTTTATGCTCCCTTTAAGCCTTTAAAAGCAAATTCTGATTCTTACCATCTCTGCAAGAGGCAACTGTTTACATTGGGGTCCTGGGGAAAGCATTGTTGGTCAGGCCTTGAGTGAGGGTATTTAATATGAAAACAAGTGATATTCCTGTAGAATGAATAAAAGTGATCTTCTGGATTGGTTTGGTGAGACGTTGATGCTACACCACTATTTGATAATGTTCAAATTTGTGCTATCCGATTTCACAGCATCAAGCAGAAATATAGTTACCAGATACTTATCTGATAGTGCTGTTGCTCACTTTAAACAATTAATCCCTTCAGCACTTATACTACTGTATTACCATGTCTCAATGTAGCAGACAGCACTGACTACTTGAAACCATTAGAATTAGGCCTTTTAGTTGGTAGTACTGCAGCCTCACTGCTGTCAATAGGAGACTAGCTCCATGGTACAAATCCAACACCTGCAAGTTAAAACATAAAGTTTGATCCTGTGAAAGGCTTTGGTGTGCAAATAAGACCTGGAATGCCAGCCTTACCACCTATAAGAAATCTATCCGTAGTGCTAGGTGGCAGTACTATTCATCCTTGATAGAAGAAAATAAAAACTACTATAGATTTCTCTTTAACACTGTGGCTCAGCTGACCAAGAGCCAAAATGCCATAGATACCTACATCTCTCCAACTCTTAGTGCTGATGACTTTTTGAATTTTTTTAATGATAAAATTGTCAGTATTAGGAATAATATTAAAAAAAAAAAAAAAAATACCAAGCCTCTACCTAACACTGCTGTGCCCACAGGCTCAGAACTCCACTTTTCTAAATTTTCTCATATTAATCATTCTGATCTAGCCCTAATAGTGTCAGCCTCTAAATCAACTACCTGTCTTTTAGATCCAATCCCCGCTAGACTAGTGAAGGAATTGCTATCTCTGATTAGTCTGTCTCTTTTGAACATAATTAATATGTCCCTATTGACAGGACATGTACCACAGTCATTTAAAGTGGCAGTAATTAAACCTCTACTTAAAAAAACCTTTGCTTGATTCTGGGATTTTGGCCAATTATAGACCAATATCTAACCTCCCCTACTTCTCCAAGATCCTCGAAAAAGTATCAGCTATGCACCGTTTTGAAAAAAAAAAAACAACAAAAAACTATATCTGAGAAATTTCAGTCAGGTTTTAGGAAACATCACACCACAGAGACAGCCTTAGTGAAAATTACTGATGCCATCCTTATGGCATTTGAAAAAGGACTTGTCTCTGTCCTTGTTTTATTGCACCTCAGAACTGCCTTTGATACCACTGACCACCATATTCTGCTAGAGAGACTTGAACAGCAAATTGGCCTGAATGGAACAACGCTAAGATGGTTCCAGTCTTATCTATCAGATCATTTCCAGTTAGCTCATCTCCATAACAAGTCCTCTACTCAGACCACGGTTAGCTATGGAGTTCCGCAGGGATCAGTACTTGGACCAGAATTGTTTACATTATACATGCTGCCTTTGGGAGACATTATAAGGAAGCAGTCTATTCATTTTCATTGTTACGCTGATGACACTCAGTTGTATTTATCCATCAATCCAGGTGATCCCAGCTAGTTGGGTTTACTCCAGGCGTGTCTTAAGAATATCAAAACCTGGATGAACTACAACTTTCTATTGCTGAATACACATAAAACTGAAGTCATCATCCTTGACCCCAAACATGCTAGAAGTACTCTTTTTAGCAAGATAATAACACTAGATGGTATTGCAGACATTGTTTTGGCAAAGTCACACACCGATTCCACTTAAGTTTTGTGACTTCCAGCTGCTGGAGTCGGATGTCATTAATGCCGGCATGGATAACAGTTGTGGCATATTTACAGTTACTTTTAGCCGGCATTTTCAAATTTGACTCGATGTCACCTGCTCTTGCCCTGGGAATGCATTTGACTATGGCCACTGGAGTCTCTAAGTTCATGTTTCTGACTACAGAGTCTCCAATGATCAGAGTTTTTTCCTAAGTGGGTGTGTCGCTGAGCGGGGAGAAGCGATTAGAAACATGAACAGGTGGGTGGTGAACCGGGGGCTTGAGGCTGTTCTTCCTTCTCACCGTCACCCACCCATTCTCCTCGCTGCGAAGGAGGACCCTAGGACCACTCGCAGGCCGCTCTATGCTAGGGAGCTCTGCTGCAGCTAAGGGGCATCCGTCATTATTAACTGGCGCAGACAGTGTTTCAATGAAGCAGAGCTGGGATTCCAAATCAGACAACCTCGCCTCGAGCTCCTCAAAAACACAACATTTATTACATTTACCACTGTCACTAAAAAAGGCAGAGGTGTAGCTAAACATCTGACACAGAGAGCACAACAGAGGAGAAGGGGAAGGAGAGCTAGTAGCCAAAACTAGTGGCTATCCCGAAGCTAACACAACCACCGAAGAAAGGTGAACAGAAGGCTAAAGAGGGTGATTAGATGACACTGAGTGCGCACACAGGTGCAAGAGGCTTGATAAACAGAAGTGAGAGCTGACGGTAGATGGAAAAAAGTGATTAAAATACAATTAAAGGCAAAATCCTCAGGAGATTGAGGAGAGCTAACCACAGCGCAAACCACAGAGACAGCCAGCAACACAGGAAGTGACCATATGCTACCACAGCAGGAACAAACCACCCACCCACAGTCTGCTCCTTTTGTTCAACTTCCAGTGCGCCGTACAACCTCCGGAAGTGTAAGGAGTTTCTTCATCAGGTGCAGATGTATTTGGAGCAGGTCCGGGGGGTGGGGGGGTGGGGGGTACCCGGGGGATTTTTTTTTTTTTTTTTTTTTTTTTGTTACTTATTTGTACCCGTAGGTAGACTTGGTTTGCAGTCTGGTGACAAGCCACCGGCTGCTGGTCGCTGCGTGCGCGAGCGCCCTAAACCTACATGTTTTTGGTATGCGGGAGGAAACCGGAGAAATCCCGGAGTAAACCCGCGCAACACGGGGAGAACATGCAAACTCCACACAGCTCACTGTTGGTCGGGGGCTGGGATCGAACCCACGATCTCATGATCCCCGCGATCCCCCGGTCGAGGGTAAAACTGTGCTGCCACAGTGCTAAACCACTGCGCCACCGTGCAGCCAATGAAAAGGGGATGTCGAGAAAATTCAGTTTTTTACCCTACTGCTACGGGACCGGGCCCTTGGTTGGGCTCGGGCCATGACAGACAGCCCTGAGGGGTGGGTATACACTGTAGTGTTAACCCTGTTCTAGTTCCAATCTATAAAATAATTGTTTGCTGAAGAAAAACTGTTTCAACTCAAAATGAACTGCTTGAACTGAACTGCATCTCTCATCCAATGACCAGAACTGTAACCCTATCAATGGGCCATAAAGTGGAAGGTTAATCCCTTTTTCCAAGACTCTTTGGCAACGGAATGTTCCTTTTCAGCAGATTTATGAGCAACATAAACCAGACGGGGAAGCCAAGATTCTCCAGTTACAACCAGCCAGTTTCACAGTGCCATCTGGTTGACGGATCAGGAATATTTAACCTTTTCAGTGTGAGATTTTGCGTGCCCCTAGTGGCAGAGTGCGGCACTGCACCTGTCATCTCACTCTGACATGATCAGCTGCATTGGGGATTTGTACTGATTTGTACTGATCTGCCAGTTTCAGAAGGTGGCAGACATCAGTTGGAGGATTCAATGGATGACACTTACTGTAACACACCAAAGAAGAAGAACGCCTCATTTCCTTTTATTGTTTTTTGCATTTTAGCCCTGAAAGCTAATATGACTGCCGTCCATCATCGTGCACCATCACTTAGTCAGCTTTGCACGGGGAAAATAGCCCCGGGATACAAGCGAAATTTATGCGGGATAATCGTAAGACTTTTTAGATGTGGTAGAGAGTGTAAATGACCGACAGAACGCAAAATAATGACCACGATGGGTGAAAATGCAGCGACCACAGCAGCGAACAAGTCCCCTTAGCTGCCGGTAAGCCAGGAATTTCTGTTTTATTTTAAATATTGTACTGATTTCTTGTTAATATACTTTGAAGATAAGATGATGAGGTAGGTCTGTAAAAAAACAGTGTCAAAAGACTGAACCATTCTTTGTGTAAATATGTCCAAAGTTCAGTTTTGACTGAGTTATGGAATTTAAAGAGGTGTCGCAACATTTTGCAAATTAGATGTGTAAATTTATTCCTATCTGAAACTTTGGATCATATTTTACATCTTTCTAATTGAAAGTAAGCCATTATCTCTTACCACTTTCAAGTTATAGCCTTGGAAATCTGAACTCTTTTATTGACAAAAAATACTGTATTTACCACTCTTGACCACTAGGGGTTATGTTGCAATTCGGCGACAGACACGCTCAAAGAGTTTCTCTCGTTACATGGAATTTTATTCATTATGGACCAATAAACTAACTTGTGCTTTCTCTCAAGACAGTATCTGCTACAGAAGATAGGATTCAACTCTGGGGATGGACAATGTGGTTTCAAATGTTTCATTGATATGATTTTGATACGTGCTGCTCTATTTTCAAGAAGAAATTAATTTTTGCATGCTTAATATCACAAGTTAATTACAGTAGATGTAGATCCATTTTATGCTCCTTTATTGAGTAGAATATCTCAGATGTCAGATAGCTTAATGTTTACTCCGGCACAAGTGCAATGGAGTGTGATGAACATGTTGACATTGACAATCAAACCTGAGATCATGACAATGGAGTTTAGACCAGTTGCTTTGACTTCAATTTTAATGAAAATTTTTGAAAAACTGGTCAGATATGAGGTCCTAAAGCAGACTGAACATGCATTGGATCCTTTGCAGTTTGCATATAGGCCTCACAAAGGAGTGGAGGATGCTACTGCCACTCTGTTTAACATGCTTTTTAAACATCTGGATTTTAATGGGACACATGCCAGGCTGTTATTTGTGGACTTTTCCTCTGCCTTTAATACAACCCAACCTCATATTTTAGTTGAAAGGGTCCTGCAACAATTTGATTTGAGCAATAATCTGGTGGGTTGGATTCTGGATTTCTTAACCAACAGGACACAGAGAGTAAGGGTCAATGGTACATTGTCTGACCAAAAATGTTCTTCTACTGGCTCTCCTCAGGGGTGTGTGTTGTCACCACTACTCTTCATCCTGTACACAAACATGTGTCGGAGCAGACATGACAACAGACACATTATAAAGTATGCTGATGATTCAGTTATTGTCAGTCTCCTCCGGGATGGTGAGAGTGGCCACGGCCCAGTAGTTGATGATTTTGTTCACTGGTGTGAGGATTCCTACCTGCAGCTGAATACAACAAAAACTAATGACTTTAGGAGGGAAACTCCCAGGCACAAAGTCACCATACTAAAAGGCCAGACCACTGAATGTGTACAATCCTACAAATATCTTGGGACGATTATCACCTCCGCCAAGGAGGTTATGTGATCATCGGCGTTGGTTTGTCTGTTTGTTTGTTTGTTTGTTAGCAAGATAACTCAAAAACTTATGGACAGATTTTCATGAAATTTTCACAGATTGTCAGAAATGGGGTATCCTACAAATGATTCCATTTTGGTGGTGATCTGGATCACCGTCCAGAAGAAAACCGCCATTACGGAAAATTCCATTTTCGTGAATAACTTCTGAACCACTAATCCTATCATTGTCAATCCAATTGCTAGTCATATGTTTTCATGGTCAAGGAATCTGAAAACATACACACAAACACTGTATGGGGGGAACTGTGGTGCTTGGCGGAGGTCTGCGCTCTCCGAGTGCTTTTCTAGTTGATAGTAATTTAAACTTTGAAGAGAACTGTGAAAGGGTGTGCAAAAAGGGTCAGCAACAGTTGCATTGTTTAAGGAAACTTGCACGCTTCCAAATTGACCGAACCATGATGACAATGCTTTATCGGGCTTTTATTGAATCTGTTTTATCCTTTTCTTCAGTGTCATGGTTTGGTCAGATAAAACTGAAACAGAGGAAATCCTTGGATCAGGTAGTTACATGGTCCATTTGTTTGCTTGGTGAGTCACAGCTGAGCCTGACATCCCTGTACACCAGACAGGTACAGAGGATGGCTACCTCCATTTTAAATGATGACTCCCACCCTTTGCACTGCCACTTTCAGCTTCTTCCCTCAAGACGGAGGTTTGCTGTCCCAAAAAGTAAAGCCCAGTGCTACAAAAACAGCTTTGTTCCTGCTGCTGTCAAAGAGCTGAACAAGTTGTAGATAGATAGATAGATAGATAGATAGATAGATAGATAGATAGTTTATTTCAAACACAAAAAATATAACAAAAAACAAGCAAATAGCAAATGCAATAAAGTTACAGTATACACTGTTCGAAAGGGAGAAGGAAGAAGTGAACACTTATTAATTCCAACTCCTCTTTTCCATCGATACACCCATGTGAATTTTATACAAATTACTACCTTTAATACCCCAAGTAAACAATTTACTGTATTTTTTACAGATCAACATTAACACCTGTCCATTCTAACATACAATGAAGTCTATATTTCAAAACCAGTCTCAAACGACACAGATACACACAGTGCTGTCCCACCCACCATTCCATAGTGTCCCATAATGTCCCAGAGTGAACATAATGAATCGTACATATAAATTCTAGCCTTCTAACATATATCCTTTCAACAAGTGGTGCTTATACCTCTTTTTAAATTGATTTCTGTTTGTACATAGTTTCAGTTCCGGCTCCAGACTGTTCCACAAATCCACCCCACAGACAGATATGCACAGACTTTTCTTGGTTGTACGTATCTTGGGTTTTGTGAAGTTTAAGTCTCCTCTCAAATTATGATCATTGTCTCTTTTTTTAAATATTTTTTGTATGTTAGTTGGGAGTTGATTGTTAATTGCCCTGTACATTACTTGTGCTGTCTTAAATTTAACTAAATCGATGAACTTTATGACATGTGACTTCAAGAACAACGAATTGGTATGGTCTCTATATCCTGCATTGTTTATTATCCTTATAGCTCTTTTTTGTAATGTGCATATTGCTTATAGGTTGGTCTTGTAGGTGTTTCCCCAGACTTCTACACAGTAGTTAAGATAAGGTAAAAACAGTGAATTGTACAATAAGACCAATGATTTATAGTCCACAATGTGTCTTGTCTTCCCCAGTATGCCTATACATTTTGCTAATTTAGCCCAGATGTGACTGATGTGAGGTTTCCAGCAGATTTTACTGTCTAGCATCACCCCCAGAAACTTATTTTCCTGTACTGTTTGTATTCTGGTATCATCTATCGTTATCATTATTTCATGATTTATTTTATAATTTCCAAACAACATAATCTTTGTTTTTTTTTAGATTTAGAGATAATTTATTTTTGTTGAACCACTGCGTTAATTTTTCCATTTCAGTTGTGACCACCTCTAAAACCTGCTGCAAATTCTCACCAGTGCAAAGGATATTTGTGTCATCTGCAAACAAAATAAATTTCAGAATTTTTGATACTTGGCATATGTCATTTATATACAAGATAAAGAGTTTGGGTCCCAAAACTGATCCCTGGGGCACACCACAAGTGATGTCCATGCAGGGTGATTTGTGCTCTCCAATTTGTACAAATTGTTGTCTGTTACTTAAATAACTTTCCACCCAACTCAGTCCTACCCCTCTTATCCCATACCTTTCCAGTTTCCTTAGAAGTATTCTGTGGTCAATGGTGTCAAAAGCTTTCTTTAAGTCTATAAATACTCCTACAGCATTAACAATTGTAACAATATATTGCACATAATTTAGTTACCTATTTATTAACTTCATTTTATATTTACTTATTTTTGTAGGATTTTTATCTGGGATCTAAATCTTTTATTGGGTTTTAGACCTTTGAGTTTTTAACCTCTTTGACTAGTCTTTAACTTTTTAATATGACCCTTCTCTCTTATCTCTGTTTTTTTCTCTCATCTCGTTGTCTTTATATTCTGATTGATGGACACTTGAGTATTTTTATCATGTTTATAGTAAGTGTCATGTGTGCCTGTGTTTGTGTTTATGTTAAATGTAATTGTGGTTTGTAAATATGGATGTCACCAGACTGCCAAACAAATCTACTTACGGTTACAAATAAAGTAACCTGAACCTGAACCTGAACCTGAACCTGAATGGAGTGAATTAAAGGAATGTAGAATATATTCCTATATTGGTAACAGGCTGGTGTGGTGTAGCCGGGTTTCATTGTCATGTTGTACATTGCTGTATGGTTTTCTCCTGTGAAATTAAAAATGGACTCCATCGTAACGAAGAGGATATACTGAGAGGAGGGATTGTATAGCTCTACTTAAGTTTACCTGGAATTCCCAACCTTCCATTCCCTGACCTACCAATTTCACCACAATCACAACTTTCCCGGGCCTTCCAAGATCCCCCAGCCTTCCAAGATCCCCCGACCTTCCAAGTGTCCCCAACCTTCCAAGTTTCCTGACCAAGAATACAAGCCCCGAGGCAGGACTTGTGAACCTCTATATAAAAACAAGACCTTGCTGAGTTGCTATCAACGCGCAAACACACTTCTAACACACTAACTGCTATTTACAAGCCAAACTAATTTATGACAAGAATAATTATACGATGTTGGGTGTTATTGGAAAGGGATCTTACGGGCTTGTGTACAAACTCAAGTGTAAAACAACCGGAAAATATTTTGCGTTAAAATGTTATAAAAATGAGAGAGATGCTTTTGATGAGGAAGAAGAATGTTTTAATGATGAGACAGGGTGTGTGACAGACTCAACTGTGAGAGAAGATGTGTGTGAAGAAGAAGAAGAAGAAGAAGAAGAAGAAGAAGAAGAAGAAGAAGAAGAAGAAGAAGAAGAAGAAGAAGAAGAAGAAGAAGAAGAAGAAGAAGAAGAAGAAGAAGAAGAAGAAGAATGTTATAGTGATGTGGAGTTTTGTTGCTCATTTTTCTGTGCAGATCGCCAATGTGCTATCTTACATGCATGGACTTAACATGATACACAGAGATTTAACACCATTTAATGTGTTACTGACAGAAAATCTTAATGTCAAAGTGGCCGATATGGGTCTGTCAAGACACGCTGTAAAATGGATGAGTTCAACTGTAGTAACAGAATCCTATAGAGCACCTGAATTGTTTACGGAACACAAGACTTCGAATTACACATGTGCCATAGACGTGTGGAGCCTGGGCGTGTTGATAGCGGATGCCATGAAAGGGAAAATGGTTTTCCTTAAACGCAATTACCCGAAGCCCCTTTCCACATATCAGAACATCATAAGAATGTTGTGTCCTAAAGGCCACACTTGCAAATCATCCCTAACATGGGACCTTAGCACTGTGATGCCAAATGTCATGAAGTGTGACCATGTGAAAAATGTGGTCTTGAAACTGTTGACTTTTCATGCTAAGGAAAGACTTCTTGCTCATATGCTATTGGAGGATAGTGAATGGAAACAGTTGGCTCATATTGGCTCAGTTGGCTCAAGCCCGGAGTCCATGCATGCCTGGGAGAAATGGTCCATCAGGGTCTGAAGCTCCTGCTATGTGTGGGTCGCGACTGCAGCTTCGTCTTCGAACAGCATATCTCTGATTAGGGCCTCACGTACTTTGGTTCTGTCTTTCAGGTGGGCGAGGTTGAAAAACCTGCCGTCAGATCTTTTATGCAGATAGATTCCCTCTGTTGCTGTGCTGAAGGCATGCCTCAGGAGCATAGCAAAGAAGATCCCAAAGAGGGTTGGCACAAGTACACAGCCCTGTTTCACTCCGCTGTGTATATTGAATTGCTCTGAGACGTTGCCGTCGTACTGCACCATCCCCTGCATGTTGGTGTGAAACGATTCGATGAGGCTTTGCATCTTTGGTGGGCATCCTATCTTTGGCAGGATCTTGAAAAGGCCCTCTCTGCTGACCAGATCAAACGCTTTAGTGAGGTCAATGAAGGTGACATACAGGGGCATGTTCTGTTCTCTGCACTTCTCCTGAAGTTGACGGATGGAGAATATCATGTCCATCGTCCATCGCCCAGTGCGGAAACAACACTGAGACTTGGGGTAGACATGTTCGGCAAGCTTCTGTAGACGAACGAGGACAACTTGTGCGTAGACTTTGCCAACAGGGCTGAGGAGGAAGATGCCCCTGTAGTTGTTGCAGTCGCTTCTCTCCCCTTTGTTTTTGTAGAGGGTGATGATCTTAGCGTCCCTCATGTCCTGTGGTACGGCACCTTCCTTCCAGCACTGGCAGAGGACGTCAAGCAATGGCAGCAGTAGGGCAGTCTTGCAGTGCTTGATCAGGTCAGGGGGTATGCCGTCATTGCCGGGAGCCTTGCCAGCGACCAAGCTATCAATAGCCTTGTTGAGTTCGTCGATGGTTGGCTTGGCGTCAAGTTCATCCATGGATGGCAGGCAATCGATGGCATCAAGGGCTGACGGTGTCACGGTGTTCTGTCTGGAGTAGAGGTCGGAGTAGTGCTCCACCCATCTCTCCATCTGCTTGTTCTTTTCTGTTATCATCTCCCCAGTGGAGGATTTGAGGGGGGCCATCTTGCTTTGAGCTGGACCAAGTGCTTTCTTGATGCCGTCGTACATACCACGGATGTTTCCTGTTATGGCAGCGGTTTGAATGTCTTAGCTGAGCTGAGTCCAGTACTTGTTGGCACAGCGCCGGGCAGTCTGCTGAATTTTGCTTCTTGCAACCCTGAGAAGCTGGAGATTCTTCTCATTTGGGTACTTCTTATACTCAGCAAGTGCTAAGCGCTTGGCTTCAATGACGGGGGTCATCAAGGTCGACTTGGCATCAAACCAGTCCTGTGACTTCAAGGTCTTCCTCCCAAAGGTAGCCAAGGCTGTGTGGTGGATGGTGTTTCACAGCTCTTCCCACTTCTGCTTTGCAGATTCTCCTTCTTGTATTACACCAAGTTCCTTCTCAAAGGTGGAGGCAAACTGCTCAACAAGTTCTGGTTGGGCCATCTTGCTGGTGTCAATACATGCCTTTCCAGGCTGTCTAGCACGATGGAATTTCTTCAGCTGCAGCTTGACCTTGCAACACACCAATGAATGGTCTGTGTCGCAATCTGCACTCTGGAACGGTGATTAGCACATTCTTCAGTGAGGTCAGGATCAAGTCGAGCTGGTGCCAGTGCTTTGAGCGCTGCCTTCTATCATTTGCGTAATATTGCCAAGATTAGGAGCATCTTGTCTTGAGTGATGCTGAGAAACTGATCTACGCTTTTGTTTACTCTAGATTAGATTATTGTAACTCTTTATTATCAGGTTGTCCTAAAACATCTTTAAAAAGTCTTCAGCTGATCCAAAATGCTGCAGCAAGAGTTTTAGCAGGCACTAGAAAGAGAGATCATATCTCTCCGGTTCTGGCCTCCTTTCATTGGCTTCCCATAGAGTTTAGAATTAAGTTTAAAATCCTTCTTCTTACTTACAAAGCTCTAAACAACCAGGCCCCTTTTTATTTAAAAGATCTGATACTACCGTATTATCCTAACAGAGCACTATGCTCCCAAAATGCAGGATTACTTGTAATACCTAGAATCTCCAAAAGTACAATGGGAGGCAGAGCCTTCAAGCTCCTCTCCTGTGGAACAAGCTGCCAATCTGGATTTGGGATGTCAGACTCGATCTCTGTTTTTAAGAATATGGTTAAAACCTTCCTTTTTGATATAGCCTACAATTAGGGAGGGATCATGTGTTTCTGAACCCTCCCTTAGTTATGCTGCTAATAGGTTTAGTCAGCTGAGGGACCTCCAATAATGCACTGGGCCTCACTCCTTTCTTCACTCTCAATGAAATATATATATTTTTTTGCTGGTCATTAACATCTGTTTGTTCTCTCCCATAGATTGAGTCCCCATGGTGCTGTTTTCTCTCTACATGTCTGTTTTTTTCATCCTCTCTATCCCTTCACCCCCCAGCCAGTTGCAGCAAATGACTGCCCCTCCCTGAGCCTGGTTCTGCTGGAGGTTTCTTCCTGTTAAAAGAGAGTTTTTCTCTCCACCTTTGCCAAGCGCTTGCTCACAGGGGATCGCCTGATTGTTCCTCTACAGTTGAAAGTGCTGTGAGATGACTGTTGTTGTGAAATGGCGCTATATAAATAAAGTTGAATTCAATTGAAAAAGGGTTTGTTGGTTTGCACAGAGCATTTGTTTTATTGCTAATACAATAACGTAACTATTGCTACAAATCACACATAAACTAAAGGTCTTGATATACTGTACTTGTGGATATACAGTTTGACGTTCAATGTATTATCATTGTTACGATGGTGATGAGGGCAGTTCTCTGTCAGGAATCCGGGTTTGGAGACCAAGCCCGGGTCTGACTTACTGTTGTGATTTGACCTTGTTTCCTCCTGACAGCTCGGACACACCCCCTCCTCCTGTCAAGCTCCGTCAGCTGCACTGTCTGGTGCTCACACACACACACACACACACACACACACACACACACACACACACACACACACACACACACACACACACACCCATGCACACACATGCACTCGCTCCATTCATTCTCCTTTCACACACTCTCACACACCTGGTGTTAATCAGTTCAGCTCATGAATTTGCACACCGGCCATCTCTTTTCTCATTAGCTTCTGGAGTATTTGTTGGGTGCGCCAGAGGAAAGAGATTGTCGGGGCATACGCCTCTATACACGGCAGCAAGTCCTCCTTGTATATTGCATTATTCACTTCATTAATCATCATCCCGTCTACTCTGACCTGTGTGTCCCGTTGGTGTTCGGCTGGCTCCGCGTCTCTACCCCTTCCTCCAGACTGCATGGTTTGCCCCGGATAGCTCCAGTGCTGTAAGTGTTTTTGTCTTTTCTCCTGCATTAGCAAACTTGCAGCAATAGGCTGTTTGCCTTTCCTATTTCATGTGCGAAGCAGTACTGCAGCACGAGGCTTTGTATTCACCAAGCTGTAGAGCATTCAGCAGACGCCCTGTA
This sequence comes from Pholidichthys leucotaenia, assembly GCA_020510985.1. Taxonomy (NCBI): domain Eukaryota; kingdom Metazoa; phylum Chordata; class Actinopteri; order Cichliformes; family Pholidichthyidae; genus Pholidichthys; species Pholidichthys leucotaenia. The sequence continues at coordinate 434,186,523 of CM035842.1, read as the reverse complement.
TGTTTGGTGGCCAACTCTGCAATTGCATCTTTCTGTATTTTTGTGGTGAACTGAACTGGTGATTTTTGTGAACTTAAATAAACATGACTCGCTGTACTCCTGCAATTGGGTTTTTCATTCCCTCCCTTGTGCACCCTGTAATGGCACACAAGGGGCTTATGACATTCTCAGGATTTCATCTCGGAGGCTGGATGCACAGTTCCACATTCTTTCAAAGTCATCGAGCATTTTCTTTATGTTTGCTGTATCTGAATGAAAGAAGAAAAACTGAAGACAGGAAATGACTAATGATTGTATGATTTTGTCATTATCATCATCCACACTTACTTTCATTGACACTGACCAGGCCCACATGAGTACTGACATCTTCCAGTGGCCAAATGGCTGGAATCTGGGGGATACTGGGTCATATCACAGAGGTGGCGTTCATATCTGCACACAACTGATCTGTCCGTCCCTGTCTCTGGTACATGAAATGATATTGCGTGTCTCCGTAACCGCCAAAGGTAGTACCGTTATGGACCATGAAGCAGCAATGTGCAGAGCTTACAGTTCTGCTCATCGTATTGTTCCACACCTCGATCAAACTCAACATTTTACTGTCATCAGAGCATAGAGATGCGTAAAATACCATGAAGTGGGCTGATAAGGGCTGCCTTGCTGGCTTTGTCTACTTTGGCGGTGTAATAGAACATCCTGCATTTCATGGGCTTCACACACACAGCAAAACTTTTGTTTCCTATTCTATAATAGCCTTCATCTGTACATGTGATAAACCTAATGGAAACTTGATAACCTAAAGGTGTCAGGGTCACTTTGTAGGTTTTTTCACTGGCTAAAACCACTTGACTGTCTTTGTAGAATGTTTCAGTTGCACCTTCTAAGTGCTCCAGTAACTTGACAGTTGCATCCATTGTAGCTACAATGGTGATTGGTGCATGTGAATCAGACGTAAGACGTAAGACCACTTTCTCTTTTCAATACACAACATTGGGATGCTGGTGACAGCATGTGCATCACAAGGACACCCATGTTATACTGGGTAGTCATTTCAGTAAAGCGCATCAACCTTTACTTGGTTCACAACCGTACCAGTTAACAGCTCTGCTCTGTACAGCCCTGCCTTTTTATAAGGTTGTAACAATGACATCATTCCCAACCAAGCTGTTATGTAACTTTTACACCAATCACATGCTGAGAACAGTTACGTGATGTGTCCTATTATTTTGTTCGCATTTGAAATGTGCTTTTTTTATTGATGGATATTATAACTTTATTTATAGACAAACAACATACAGCACTGACATTCGGGACTTTATTTATGATGATCATAAGCAAAAGGATATTGAAAATCATCTTAAGATAAGCCTTTATTAGATAGATAGATAGATAGATAGATAGATAGATAGATAGATAGATAGATAGATAGATAGATAGATAGATAGATAGATAGATAGATACTTTATTTCGAACAAAAAAGTATAACAAAAACAAAACAAATGACAAATGCAAAAAAAGTAACAGTATACAATGTTCGAAAGGGAGAAGGAAGAAGTGAACATTTATTAATTCCCTCTCCTCTTTTCCATAAATACACCCATGTGAATTATATACAAATTACCACATTTAAGAACCCAAGTAAACAATGAACTGTATTTTGTACATATCAACATTAACACCCATCCATCCTAACATACATTGATGTCCATACATAAAAACCAGCCTCAAACAACACAGATATACACAGTGCTGTCCCATCTACCATTCCATAGTGTCCCATAGTGTCCCAGAGTGAGCACTGTGAATCGTACATGTAAATGCTACCCTTCTAACATATATCCTTTCAGCAAATAATGTCTGTACCTCTTTTTGAATTGATTTCTGTACATAGTTTCAGTTCTGGCTCCAGACTGTTCCACAAATCCACCCCACAGACAGATATGCACAGACTTTTCTTGGTTGTTCGTATCTTGGGTTTTGTGAAGTTTAAGTCTCCTCTCAAATTATGATCATTGTCTCTTTTTTTAAATATTTTTTGTATATTAGTTGGGAGTTGATTATTAATTGCCCCATACATGACTTGTGCTGTCTTAAATTTAACTAAATCCATGAACTTTATGACATGTGACTTTAAAAACAACAAATTGGTATGGTCTCTATATCCTACATTATTTATTATCCTTATAGCTCTTTTTTGTAATGTGCATACTGACTGTAGGTTGGTCTTGTAGGTGTTTCCCCAGACTTCTACACAGTAGTTAAGATAAGGCAGAAACAGTGAATTGTACAGTAAGACCAATGATTTATAGTCCAAGATGTGTCTTGTCTTCCCCAGTATGCCTATACATTTTGCCAACTTTGCCCGGATGTGACTGATGTGAGGTTTTCAGCAGATTTTATTGTCTAGCGTCACCCCCAGAAACTTATTTTCCTGTACTCTTTCTATTCTGGTATCATCTATCGTTACCATTATTTCATGATTTATTTTATAATTTCCAAACAACATAATCTTTGGGTTTTTTTTAGATTTAGAGATAATTTATTTTTGTTGAACCACTGCGTTAACTTTTTCATTTCAGTTGTGTCCACCTCTAAAACCTGCTGCAAATTCTCACCAGTGCAAAGGATATTTGTGTCATCGGCAAACAAAATAAATTTCAGAATTTTTGATACTTGGCATATGTCATTTATATACAAAATAAAGAGTTTGGGTCCCAAAACTGACCCCTGGGGCACACCACAAGTGATGTCCATGAAGGGTGATTTGTGCTCACCAATTTGTACAAATTGTTGTCTGTTACTTAAATAACTTTCCACCCAACTCAGTCCGACCCCTCTTATCCCATACCTTTTCAGTTTCCTTAGTAGTATTCTGTGGTCAATGGTGTCAAAAGCTTTCTTTAAATCTATAAATACACCTACAGCAAACTTTTTTTTATCTATACAACTAGTAATTTCTTCTATAAGTTCGATGAGTGCCAAAGATGTAGATTTATCTACTCTAAAACCATACTGGCTGTCTTTAAGGAGGTTGTGTTTTTCAATGAAATCATCCAGTCTCTTATTGAAGTGTTTTGGAGAATTGTGAGAGTAAAGAGACCGGCCTGTAATTTGTGAAACAATGTCTGTCTCCTGTATTGTATAGAGATATTACTTTTGCTATTTTCATTTTGTTTGGAAATTTACCAGTTTGAAATGATAGGTTACAGATGTGCTTGAGGGGCTTAACAATTCGTTCAATTACTTTTTTCACTATTGTCATGTCAGTTTCATTCCAATCCGTTGATTTTTTGTTGTTAAATTTACTCACAGTCTCGATAATTTCCTTTTCAGTAACTGCACACAAAAAGATTGTGTTTGGATTTCTATCTTCTATTTCATTTACAGAACCACTGTAGTTTGTTTCTGGTGTCACTATTAATTTTGCTAATTAAGGACCAACGTTTACAAAAAAATTATTGAAACCACTGACCACATCCTCCATATTATTTATCAAATTGCCATTTTCAATAAAATATTCTGGATAATTAGCATTCTTAGGTCGATTACTAATAAGCCCATTGAGTACTTGCCATATTCCTCTTAAGTTATATTTATTATCCTCTAATATTCTGTTGTAATATTCTTTCTTACAGGTCCTCATTATATTAGTAAGCTTATTTTTATATCTTTTATATTTGATCTCAGACTCCACCGTTCTGCACTTAATGAATTGTTTATATAATTTATTCTTCTTTTTACATGCATTTATTAACCCCTTGGTGACCCAAGGAATATTTTTGTTTTGTTGTCTGTCACTGTATTGTTTTATAGGACAGTTTTTATTGTACAATGATTGAAATATTTGTAAAAAAATTATCATATGCTTTAGTTATATCATTTTCATCATAAACTATCTTCCAGTCTTGTATTAATAATTTCTTTGTCAGTAAATACATAGATTCCTCGGTTCTTATTCTTTTATATTTAATATTTTTGGTATACTTTTTCTTCCTATAATCACATTGATAGACAATAAAAATTGGCAGGTGGTCACTGATATAATTCAATAAAAGCCCATTATTAGTCCAATAATGGGAAAATTCAAAATGGTATAGACAATGGTCCATGAATTAAGCACTGATCATTTCACTTTTTACTCCTTTCTTTGTATACCATCGCAGTATTACTATAACAACAACAGCAGCAACAACAACAACAACAACAACAACAAGAGACCCCATGGTTGCACAAATAATCTTATGTTAGTTGTTATTTGGTCAGAGTTTTGTATTCCATCCTGGTCTTCTGTCAGCAACATGGAGTCAAAGCTATTTTCCCTAGTGCCATCCATTACTGTCAGTGTGATGAAGTGACTCGTCCCTGTCTTGCTGTGTCCCCCTGACTTCAGAGATGTGTAACACTCGTACATCCCATCGTCCCTCACGGTGACATTCCTCGGGATCAGAGACACATCTCCGTCCTTCATCTGCGGGTCCCTCAGCTCAACTCGTCCCTGAAAAGACTGGTGTTGGTTGTCATGGTAAACACATTGGTTCCTGTAGAAGTAGATGTATCCACCTGAGATCAGTTTAGGTGTGCTCCACTATAGCACAGAAATAGTTTGATTTTTGGAGATGGAGCACGGAAGGACGATGTCCTGATGCGCATGCGCATTAACAACCTTATGGGCTCTTGGTGAAGTGAATCGGGTGCAGCTGTCAACTGCACCTGAGTTCACCTTGCCGGGCTCCACTGCTGCAGGTGACCCTGACCCTGTCTCTCCTCCTGTTTTGTCTGAGCTCTCCCCCAGGGTCGCTGAGGAGATTCCAGATCTGCCAGATCTACCCTCAGAAAAGGAAATTAGACATAGGACGGTGAAAAAAGTGCAGAGAGGAGCCATGGTTTTGAATTTTAGGAAAACTGTTGGAACACTCTCTGTCATTCCCAACAGTACCACCTACACGTGGTACTTTCTTTTATATATAACCAAGCTTTCGTTGCAGTAGGTGGGTGCCCAACTATTAATATTGACACGTGTGACCTCGGCCAACTGCTCAGTGATCTGGTTCAACAAATCATCTGAGTCAGTATGCCCCCCCCCACTGACGACTTCTCCTGTAAATATAACGTAACTTCCTTTGAAAGCAGTAACCACTCCTTGGTATCAAGTAGCCCCTCACCAAGGGAATGTGAACATCAACGCTGTTACGTCTGTGTACTTGGAAATGACATCTAGATAAGACTGGTGCTCCACTAAAGCTTTGGAAGGGTGCAGATCTGTCAGATATACCTTGTTAGCACCGAGTATTTTATGACCTAAGTAATAGTCGTCAACCCTGCACCGCTGCCTAATGATAAAATGGCATCTATTACAGGTAATGTGACCGTGGATATCTTTTCAACTAGATCGGAGAAGCAACTCATCCCATATGGGAAATGCACCGCCTTTCTTTTCAGTATAAGATCTATATGAATTCAGGTTTTCTCCCAGAATGCATGGCAGGCTAGTTTGTATGTAGTATTGATTTTACTGCAAAGAAATCACTTGGGATATGGACACACTTCCGATTTTGGATCTGGGCCTTATTGACCACGTGCTGCGTATGGATACACTTTCGACTTTTAATCTGGACCTCGAAGAATTAAGTGACGACGTGTTGTGCAAGCAGTACCTTGAAGATGTAATTGATGAAGTGTTGCGGACTATGGATCCGGGCCTTATTGATGACGTGTTGTGTACGGATAGAGTTCCAACTTTGGATCCGGACCCTAAAGAATTAAGTGATGACATGTTGCGCACAAATACACTTCTGACTTAGGAGCCCTACTTTGAAGATGTAACTGATGAAGTGTTGCGTTACGGTCCAATGAAATACTTTTCCGATATGGTCCCACTGGAAATGTATAAAGCGGTCGAGCTAGAAGAAAAAAATCAATGACTGATGACATATTGATTGAATTACTGTATATGTTGCACCATTATTGTTGTTCTTAATAAAGACATGAGAATCGATTTTATGGGTGGTTTACTTTTCATTATGTATTACACTAACACATGCAAAAGGAGCATATATGCATAACACACCACTGTTGACTATAAACCTCAGCGACATCATGGTCAATGTTCAGGATTACAAACAGAGTATTTCACAGATAATCATGTTCTTCATCGCTGTCTTGGGGATCGTATTCAGAATCAGAATCAGAATCAGAATCAGGTTTATTGCCATTGTTTATGTAGTACACAAACTAGGAATTTGTCTCGGTACAATGCTGCAACATTAAACATGATAGGATAAGAGAAATAAACTATACATGTAATAAAGTGTAGGATAAGATTAAGTGATACTGGTCAACAGTTAAAATATATATTAGCCAGCAGCAGATACTGTGGAGAACTATATAGTGCAGTCGGTAATGCAGGAAGAAAAACAGTGATGATTGACATGAGTCTGGTTGAGCTGCTGTACATGGTGCACGAGAGTCAATAAGTCACTTAGTGTTCAGCAGTCTAATGGCAGAGGGGAAGAAGCTGTTCATGTGATTCTGGGTCGCTCGTCCTATCGAGCATGTCCATTTGTACATGTTCACGATAACTGTCTTTCGGTTTCAGTTGATAAGCTTCAGAGTCCAGGAGACAGGGTGTCTCGTCACCTCCACTGGTTTCAGAAACAATATTTCTACCTATTTGATTCATAGGGAAGGAATTGGGCTCAACAAGGGCCCTGATCAGATTGTAGGGTGATTCGGCACCTCGCGAGGGCTCGCCCGATCGAGGCTTCAGGCTCCTGTGCACGCATGGCTTGCAAACTACTGAGCGGAGCCCTAGCTCGTCCGGGTCTCCCACAGCACCTTGATCGGGTGAATCCAATTGAGGTTTCAGGCTCCTGTGCACGCTGGGCTAGTAAATTACTTAGCAGAGCCCTAGCTCGTCTGGGTCTCCCGTGGCGCCTCGAGTGGGTAAATCCAATTGAAGTTTCAGGCTTCTGTGCACGCTGGGCTTGCGAGGTCTGGTTAATTTCAAATCCTGGAACACACTATTGAGTTCACCTGAGACCTCGCTGTCACCCGAGGTTGTGATCTCTTCTAGCTATATAGATTGGATCATGTCAGTTTTGCAGTATTGGACGAGATTGTCAATATCGCAAAATGATCTGGCTTGTTGTCCTTGCATTGTGTCACTTACAACGTATTTGTTATAAGTTTAATCTGGGGTTATGATATAGATAACTATAGTATATGGTATAGATTTGTGCACCACCACCTATAATACGAGCAATACCTCTAATTTGAGCATTACCTCTAATAGGTAACAAAAACCTGCCTTCTTGTTCGGTTGGCATGAAAGCACAGTAACCGAAACATTTATCATTTATACGATCCAAAGCACACTCTACATTTCGTGTAGTGATAAAGTTAGGATATGTGATTATTTTTTTTTCCATTGTGCTAAAGGACGTTGTTTGTCTTTTTCATCGACATTGCGTTTCACCTTAATAGCTCTCCTCCTATGGTAACAATGCATTGTTGAGCTGAGGATACACCCACTTTCCGCAAGGCTAGTATGTCACTAAAGGCCCTTCTCCACTAGCCTCACTTGGCCCTACACCGCACCACTCAGCCCGCTTTAGGCGCTTTTCTACTAGCCCCAGCACCGGTTAAGCAGGTACTTTTTTCGTACCTGATCCAGGGCAGGGTCTAACCGGGCCGAGTAGGGCTGAGTATGGCTGTGATATGACTTTAAGAGACTGGTCGCCGCTGATTGGTCAGGTTGTAACGTCATGAAAGCGACTTTTTCTGCTGAATTTACTCCAAGACCGCCATTTGTAATTGTTCAATACGGTATATTATATTAATATACTGTATAATATACTTATATAATAATATACTCCTAATATTATATATTAGGAGGTGCGCAATTTTCTTTCTATATTAGGCAACGATCGCATCCAGCGCGAGTTGGACGGATCTACTTGAAATGCAGGTGTCCGAGCAGATGGCTTCTCAAGGGCACATCCGTACTGCCAAACAGTGTCGGGAGAAGCTGAAAAAGCTGAAAAGCGATTACCGAGCAGTGAAGCACCACATTGCTCCAAGTTCAGCGGATGGAAGGAGTGGAAGTGGTTCGCTGAGAGACATTGGGCTCCACACGGTCACGGTCACGGTCACGGCCCTTGGAAACCGTGGATGGTGAGTGTTTATTTGATATTGCGCATCTGTTCGCCACTTGATCCGTTCTATGCCAAGCTCACTGTTTTTAAGAAATAGGAAGGTTGTTAGATTGTGGGTAATGGTTGTTACTGAGGCTTGCCTATTGTTTTGCAGCCAACTGCAGATTAACGCTTGCTTTGTGTTAAGTATTAGAGCGAACAAAACGCTGAATTACGCTTATTGTATTCCGGTTAAAAACTTGAGAGTGTTGTGTACATGTTGCACTTTGGTGTTAAGTTTTAAATTGTGTGCATTTTCTTTCTAGAATCGCATTTCATATCACAGGGGTCCACCTCAGTGGAGATGACTGACACAGCGGACTCTCCTGACGCTGCGTCTGCGTGTGCGTCTGGCTGAGCGCCAGCTGGATCAGCTCCACATCACCAGCTCCATCTGGATCACGTTCAAGTGCCGGTAAGGCACAATAACCACGATTTTTTTTTTTGGTTGAAACAGGTCCAGCAGCGGAAACCAGGGTCGAAAATCCATCCATCCATCCATCTTCTACCGCTTAATCCTTTACAGGTTGCGGTGGGGCTGGAGCCTAACAAGTTATGTACCAAATTGATTAATGCAATTTCCTGTAGCTGCATATTAATTAATTGAAAATGTCTTTTTAAATGTACAAAAAGGTTATTCTTTGGTCTTCACTTATCGGTGTTCCACAACCATTTTTAGGTGTGGTGATTGGTGCTGTTGTAACTCCTGTTTTAGACAAACAAAGCGCATGAACTGCCGTTGAAATCAACATGCTTCATTGAAATGCTTTGCGTCAGCTGACTGTATTAACCCATTCAGATTTCTGCGGCCACACTACAAGCAACTAGTTTAAACATTACCCATCCATCCATCCATATTCTTAATCTTAATCCTTTTTAGTTTTGCAGGGGGGCTGCAGCTGAAGACAGCACCCTGCGTGTTGCAAAATCTGCTCTACTGAGGGGCAGCAACATGACAGTTCAGCTTATATACAGCAATGAAGCATAATATAATAGTGACATTCCACCACAGACTTTCACCTGTGTAATTCCATAATATATGTAGTGATCCAGCTTTAACGACCATGCCTTTCTGTCTTTCCATCTAGGCAAGACGAAAACAGACAACTCCCATCGCTGACCTTACATCAGCGATGGTCAACATGCATGACGAAGAGATGCGGCTCTTGGAACGGCAACATGACCAGCGGCAAGAATCAGGAGTACATGCAGCATTTGCGACAGGTGGCTGCAGATGTGCGGGCAGATGCGCATGAAGCCTTGGAACAGGACGCTGTGTTACGAAGGGAAGAGCTCGCAGAGATGTCATCGCCCAGTCTGTTTTTTTGTTTGTAAATTTTGCTTCTGGAATAAAATTGTATTGTTTGCATCAAAAGTCTGGTTTATCTGTTATGACACCGTATGAGAAAAGCCAATAATTACATACACATTCCATTCTCTGTTCACTCCACATGCTGCTGTTCATCAGGTCAGGTGTATAGCCTTCTAATGGTAATTTAATTTCTAACAACACAACGAAACGTAATGTCTTGGTAGGTTTTTTTTTTTATTTTAAACAAATTTGCAGTGCTGAATCCATTTCTCTTGAACGGGTACATTTTTTAGGTTATAAGCAGTTGTACAGCTGTGCTTGAACTTGTAGACACTGCTAAAGGTAAGTACATGTAAGTTGAATGTTGCATCACCAGTCAAAATTTAATAAATTAAGAAGGAATCTAGCAAAAATTTGGCACTAATAACAGTAGACAAATCGGACAAGGATACACAACTGTGTTTTTGTTGCACACAACTGTTGTTACCAACAAGTGCAAAATTTATATTTCCTTTTACCAAAAATTACAAATCAATTTGTAAGTAAAAGTGGGAGACCTTTACATGGGAAAATATGACATGTATCAGCACATGATTTATAGTTCAATTTGCATTTCCACCTAAGCAAAAGTGGCTTGTCGAGCTGGATTTTTGTGAAGATGGCCTGTGCGGTGTTTCTGCATGTAATTACATACCTGTCAAGTGATACGGTTTCGCCGTATTTTAATACGGGGAAAATGCAATTTTAGCAAATACGGGCGTATTGCCATTTCTGTACGCTAAAGAGAAAAATATACGGGAAAAAAAATTGAGAGTGTGGGGAGGAACACGTGTGTGACCCCCACAGCGTACGGGGCTGTCAGAGTGCTCAGTGTGAGCAATTATCACAACAGAAGTGTGGACTCATCATTAGGCTGATGGCTTTGCACTTTCTTAACAGATAAGCGTTATGAACAAGAGGACAGGTAGATGGACCATGCACAACATTTTATTTACAAAAAACATTTTTGAAATATGCATGCACATAAAAGTGGATGAAATAGACAAGTATTGCATCACAGCATCTCGTATTATATTGTAACGTGCAGCTCGACATGGCGACGTCCCACCGGGAGGTTTGAACTCTCCCGCTCCGGAGTCCTGCACTCTACCTGTGTTGCCAATAGGGTCAACCCACTTGTCAAGCCAAGTAGGGTGCTTATATTGAGTTCACTACAATATCACCACCCTGCTCCTCTGCTCTCTGTGCCGCTGCCACCACTGGTTCATCTACTGCATCATCCAATGTAGTGTCAAACGTCTCTCCATGACTCTCACACAGATTGTGCAGAGCACAACAAGTCAGCATCATAGATTTAACCAGTTTCATGTCACAGTCATTCCTCCTTCCTTCTCTCCTCGTCATCAGCCATGTTTGTTGTGGAGGATTCAGTCGCATGTGTTTCACGTCACGAGGGTGTGGCGCCGCCTGCTGTTCAACAAATCCCACCCACAGCAGGTGTGCCAGCAGGTGCGCCAGCAGTAGTTGAAAAGCAACTGAGGCTGAACCGAACCGAAGTGAGTAGAGCCGGGTTTGCAAACCGGGGCTGAGTGGGGCTAGTGGAAAAGCGCCTTAAGTGTATTGTACACGTTGGTTAGTAGTAAGATGATACACTTATAGTTCTAGGTGCACCCAGCTGGATGAGGACTTTACTTCATATTCACAAAACATCTAAGAAAAGCCCCTACCTAATAACCATTATTTTCAACCAATTACGTTGACTTGGAACGAAAAGAACACTTCCGACCGATCCTCTTGTACCAACCATTGAGCACCTAGAAGAGTGACATGGTCTCGCAGTTTGTCTGAAGTGAAGCTATTCACAATGAAATACGTGATGTAAAAAGGCTGGAGTTCCATGAGCAATTTGTGTCCATTTTTTTTTTCATTGGTATAAATATCCTTGTCCTCAAAGGACCGTAGATGTGCAAATGACATGTGATCTTTGTCGATACAGAGTGGGTGGTAAGCGTACAGATTGTAAAACCTACTGTGATTAGCAGCAGTGGCCTCCCCGCATATTCTAATTAGGTTATCATGAGCAAAGGCTGCATCACTCATCATCTGTCCACAAAGATCTGGATTTGCGGTCCAAAATGATAATGCCACACGGAGATTTCTCTCCCTGATGTAGCAAAACTTTATGTCTTCCGAGATGTGGTTCATGTAGACCAGTTTACCATCCATCGTCAACCAGAACGCTTTCACGATTCCATTAAAGGCGGGGGTGTCGTAGCCAATATGGCTGCAGGACTCCGGGTCTTCTCCTGTCATTAGAATACGGTTAAAACAAAACAGTTCTTGATTGGTTAACGGTCCCTTCCCTTTGTCCGTGGGGTAAGTACGGCAAGGTACTCCGGAATAAAGCCAGCAAAATCGGAAGTGAATTTTACTTGGCAACACAAAGTCTACACAGTGGTTCTCGAGGGGCATCGCTGTTCGTTTTCGGTGTGGCATAAAGCATAGATATTCGTGATATATTCGCTGGGGTATATTGTGACGCCTTCATTGTGAACACTCCCCTCCCAACAAAACTCCGGGTATGATGCAGGCTCGCTACGGTGCCACAGAGCATTAACCTCAAATCCCGTGGAGATGTTGTGGTTACTCAGGGAATCCACACGAGATCCCATCAATAACTCTAGATCTGTGGCTATCGGAGTGGCCATTGACTGCATACGATTCAGGCTCTGTAAAGTCAAGAGGGACGGAGAAAGAGAGAGACCTGACAATGAGAGAATGACCGAATATAACCAACTGGTGAACAACCGTGTGGCACAGGCTTCCCTGATAAAGTGACTGGGATTAGAAGGTGCTAGGGCTAGAATGCGTGCCTTGCAGCTACACGTCTCGATTAAGGATAACTCAAGTTCTCTCATGTACAGGTTCTGTCGTATGATAGATTGAGTGTTTGAGTATTTTCAAGTGAGAGTTATGTGAATGGAACCCTTTCAGCTGGAACTGCTGAGAGGAGTGGTGCTGGCCGTAACAAAAAATCAGTTAAGCGATGCTCTTTTCAAGTATAAGCACGCTCGGTTGACTAAACTGGGATTGGCTCCTCTCGAGTCTGAGACGTACGCCTATGTGAACCTGAATCTGAGTCATTGGCATCACGTCGTGAAAGAATTTGCTCATTACGCGAACCCCTAGACTCTGTGCCTAGCCCCAAGACAATGTGGAAAGAGTTTGATGATGAGAATTCTCTTACTCGCTGTACTTTTACACTTGGATATCAACGTTATGGTCCAGGCTCAGAATAAATACATGTGCACTATATTGAGACTAGGCATAGAGGGCACGATAGAAGAATTGCAGCATTTACTGTTGTTCAAGGATGCAGACAGAACAATCAATACAGTATCTGCGGTAACCCTGAAAATAGGATTTACAAATTTGAGCAAGGCTACAAGGGGACCTCCTTCGCTCACTTCTTGTCTTCCAGTAACAATGTAAGTATGACACGGTTTCTCATTACACGTTTCATTTTGACTGAGACTGTATTGTGTGGGTCATGTTGTCTTTCCCAAATTATATTGCTTTGTGTTTTTTTTGGTTTTTTTTGTAATGAGGTGCGTACTTGATAACAACCATCTTTTATTACAGCGGGAATAATCGGCCCATTTTCTCAGCAGAGTATATATACACACACACATACACACTTCCAACCAAGGAAGTTACCTTGCCAGACCCACATGATAAGAGGATTGTCAATGTAAGTCAAATTCTAATCCCAGTGTGGGGGATTTCTCTCCCTGATGTAGCAACACTTTATGTCTTCCGAGATGTGGTTCATGTAGACCAGTTTACCATCCATCGTCAACCAGAACGCTTTCACGATTCCATTAAAGGCGGGGGTGTCGTAGCCAATATGGCTGCAGGACTCCGGGTCTTCTCCTGTCATTAGAATACGGTTAAAACAAAACAGTTCTTGATTGGTTAACGGTCCCTTCCCTTTGTCCGTGGGGTAAGTACGGCAAGGTACTCCGGAATAAAGCCAGCAAAATCGGAAGTGAATTTTACTTGGCAACACAAAGTCTACACAGTGGTTCTCGAGGGGCATCGCTGTTCGTTTTCGGTGTGGCATAAAGCATAGATATTCGTGATATATTCGCTGGGGTATATTGTGACGCCTTCATTGTGGACGCTCCCCTCCCAACAAAACTCCGGGTATGATGCAGGCTCGCTACGGTGCCACAGAGCATTAACCTCAAATCCCGTGGAGATGTTGTGGCTACTCAGGGAATCCACACGAGATCCCATCAATAACTCTAGATCTGTGGCTATCGGAGTGGCCATTGACTGCATACGATTCAGGCTCTGTAAAGTCAAGAGGGACGGAGAAAGAGAGAGACCTGACAATGAGAGAATGACCGAATATAACCAACTGGTGAACAACCGCGTGGCACAGGCTTCCCTGATAAAGTGACTGGGATTAGAAGGTGCTAGGGCTAGAATGCGTGCCTTGCAGCTACACGTCTCGATTAAGGATAACTCAAGTTCTCTCATGTACAGGTTCTGTCGTATGATAGATAAGATAAGATAAGCCTTTATTAGTCCCACAACGGGGAAATTCCAGGATTGCAACAGCACAGGGATAGCAACACTCAGAGCAACAATCAGAAGGCAAGAAAAAAACAAGCAAGCAAGAGCAGCTAATATACATATGTACATATTACTATAAAATATATATATATACACACACACACAGACACACAGTGCAGAGCATTGTAGCTGGATGGAATAAATATATGAATATATGAACACACAGTGCAGAGCATTGTAGCTAGATGGAATAAATATGTAAATATATAAACACCCACAGTACGGAGCATTGCAGCTAGGTGGAATAAATATGCAAGTATATAAACACACACAGTGCAGAGCAATGTAGCTAGATGGAATAATATGTAGATATATAAATATAAACACACCCAGTGCTGAGCATTGTAGCTAGATGGAATAAATATGTAAATATATAAACACACAGAGTGCAGATCATTGTTGCTAGATGGAATGAAACAGCATAACCGTCTACTTAGTTATCCTACATGGTATGATTATGTGCCACATAATCATTATGTACCCATAATCAAACATTATGGGTACATAACTCGGTCTGTCATGGATCGCAGTCCAGAGAAGCCTCCAGAATTTAAATGTGTAAACCCTATGGAACCCAGTGACGTTTCACCTAAACCCCTTACATCCTTACATCATACTGCTATGTGACTAGAGGAACCCAGTCCGATGAATGGTACATATGCAATACCTCGGCTATAGCACTGAAGTTGCACAGAGGCGATCGTGTCGATACCTATCTGGTAAATTTTAACTTCGAGCACACAACTCGATGTCCTGTGCACATCCTGAGGGACCTTAATGTTTGCAGTATGGTGAGTTCTAGATGTCCAATTCAATTCAACTTTATTTATATAGCGCCATTTCACAACAACAGTCATCTCATAGCACTATCAACTGTAGGGGGAACCCCCACAGTTGCAGAAAGACCCCAGCAATCAGGTGATCCCCTGTGAGCAAGTACTTGGCGATGGTGGAGAGGAAAAACTCCCTTTTAACAGGAAGAAACCTCCAGCAGAACCAGGATCAGGGAGGGGCACTCATCTGCTGCGACTGGCTGGGGGATGAGGGGATAGAGAAGATGAAAAGAACAGACATGTAGAGAGCAAACTGCACGATGGGGACTCAATGTATGGGAGAGAGTGTTCTACAACGTGATATAATGTTTGAGGACCTGAGGTCTGTGGCAGCAGAAGATGATCTTGTGAACATGTGCAGGACAAAGGGTATCAAGTGAACCTCATTCTTGGACCAGTACATAAATGACCATAGAGACGAGGAACTAGAATTGGGTGCACAAATTCATTCTCTCTTCGTCGAGACCAAATGGGAATATGATGTAATGCACCATTACCCATTATTCAACCGAGCAATCACAATCTACTATTCCGATAGAGACAACCTGAAACCTCCAGCAATCTCATGATGTGATAGCTCCAGGCGGGTTGCTGGACCAAAGTGTCAAGGAACATCAGCGCCTACATGGAATTCCAGTGACTGGCATGGATCACGTTTGTTTCTCACATTGGAATTATCCCGAGAGCACCAAGGACCAAGATGTGAATACGTGACAATGTGACTCGTCAGAAGGCGGTGGTGTTGACGACGATCCGGATTTTGAACGGAACACGTGTCAACGGAGTCTTTGTGCACAACCCAGGAGTGCACGGTGGTTTCACCGGAAGAAGCATGCACAGTCATCACAGTGCAGTCCTTCAACAATCACTCGAGTACTTTGACCGATTGATGTGAAGTTTTCCCTTACAGTTATACAGTTCACACAGGTCACGGGGTGACATTTGACGATTTGGTCAACTACTGTTTAACACGCACAGCCAAACCCATCACCACTTTGCCGCCGCGGAAAGAGTCGGGATCGGTGAATCCTGTGCTGCTCATGGGAGATTCTGTTGACCTGAGGACTGGTAAAGCAGTTCACTCGTATACTATCACATGAAGAGGACACGCGAGTACCCTGGTACAAACCCCGGATGCTAGCCAGTGTTATAATGAAGTATTCCTACCGCGCAGACATGTCAGTCGCTTGAATTTATACGTGGATCCAAAATGTTGCAAGTGATGTAACACCAGGTTTGTCACAGAAGCAGATTGGTACACCAAGCATAAAGTAACCGAAGCACTCGCCACCAGTATGATCCTAGTGATAACCAAGTCTTTGTTGTGTCTGGCAAAGTGACACATGGCAATTTGTCAGGCGATCGCTGTCTCCGAGAGTTAACCAAGGATGTTCGTAAAATCGTAGTGTGTGTCAGAGCGTCTCCCATCAAGTCAAAATTAAGCCTCAGGATGTTATGGTATCTACCTGTGGAACTCTGTCGTGTGTGGGTAATAGAGGCGTACAAGCCTTTGCTCCGAGAAATGGAGCGGATACCCATCAAGTACGTGTTACTTTCATACCCCAAAGACTGTGACTCTTGTGGCCTCTGCAACCTGGGAAAGTCTCTGATGAAAACCCCATCAAGTTCAAGGTGTCTGAGACTGGATTCAACTGATGTAAATAACAGACTCTGCTATCGACAAGGCTCTGTATTCGTTCACAAAGTGTGTTAGATTACCAAACTGCTACAAGGAGGGTACTTGGTTTGAGTACATAGACACTTTCAATACTCAGAAAGACCTACAGGAATCCGGATTTGACAATCACCTAGCACTTTCAGTGGGACTTTCATCAAACCCCATGTCAGACAATGTGATGTCCTTGGGGAATAGTTTTCTAGTACTATTTGAAACTCAGACACATTCTCAGCCGTCGGTGGTATCCAAGACCGAGGAGGCTCCAGATTGGTCCCGAGTTCACAGCAAAGCCAAAAGACTAATGGCTCTGTGGGGTGTTCCCGTGACTATCAAAAAAACTGGATCGGGGTTCGGTCAAATAGGTTCATTTTGTCTTCTTTAAATTTATCTTTTGTTCTTATAAAAGACAAAAATAAAATAGAAAGGAGCTGTCTTTACATCATCTTTTTATACCCAGATTGGCGGCTGAACCGGAAAGTTGGAGCCACCACCCACATCACATAATAATATGTCTTAAAAACCTGGTGGGTCTGGAAGCGCCATGTTAGGAAGCATGCCGCCATCAGTGTGTGAATGTGTGTGAATTGGTGGATAGCAGGATCTGTAAAGCGCTTTGGTCATCAAGTGATGAGAATAAAAGCACTATATAAGTGAATGCCATTTACCATTTATAATTACATTATACCCGCCCCCTTAAAAAAAAGTCCAAAATACATGTACACCAATTACACACTCCCATATTTAGGACCCAAGTCACACTAATAATAAACAAGTTAAGTAGGCCTATCCATTCGCTTAAACAACTAAAACTAGAGGGAGACAGGTGGACTACTGTCCCACCTCCACACAGCTAGATGGATTATTCTGCCGTCTTTGTCAATATAAAGTCCATGAAATAAAATACTGCCGTGTTCCTATTATAATATAAAATAATACCATAAACGTATGTACACACATGTAAAACCTTAGTTCAACAACCAACCAGTCAACATGCACATTTATGCCACGCTATCACCATTCCCAATAAGACCACCCCGACCTGGGCAAACCCCACAGTAATATAAACCCCAAACATGGTGAAACAAACATTACTTTTTTTTTTTTTTTTTTACATGGGCAATTTATATAGCAAAATTAAACCCTGGCAAAATTTTGTAGGAGTCCGCACTTGCCAGAGTGTTTGCCTTTTGCCGGATACTTTCTTGCCTTGTACCAGTGCTTGGTAGACCCGCAACCCAAACATTTTGGTGATCCCGGGGCAGACCTTATTTTGATAGCTGTAGTGTATTCTTCTTTGTCTTCCACGCTATCATTGCTATCCGGGTCTACAGCCTGCGCCTCTGATTGTGAGTCAGGATGCCTCAACGTTGTTCTCTCACCGAGGTCCAGTGACAGTTTATTCGCTTCAAACTCTTGGGCTATCTCCACAGCCTTGGCCAATGTCAGTTCACCGGAATGTGTAAGGAGCCTTGACCATGCCACTGCACACAGCATGTGCTTTGCCGACTGATCGCTGACCATTTCCTCTTCTAAGGTCCCACACTGGCAATTCCCAGCCAGCTGGTGCAGGTCTGTAACATACCGCTTCATCGACTCTTCAGTCCACTGGTGGTGCTGTTGGAACTGAATCCTCCGGACGATGACGTTCTCAGGAGCGCAAAAGTAGCAAGCTATTAGCCCAACCACGTCTTCAAAACTGTTGCACTCACCCAATGTGCTGAGAATACATTGTCCTTTCATTCCAAGATTATGGGCCAGTATCGTTCATGCACGCAATTTCTCTAGTTCACCAGGGGTCACTGCCACCAGATAATTCTCTAATGCAGCAAACCACCTCTCCCACGGAAACGGCGGCTCGCCGGGAAGCTCGAGAAATGGCCGAATGCCTGAAATTCCTCTATCCATTTCATCCTCATTACCAAATGCTATGTCCATAACCAGTACTTCAATAACAAGGCCAGAGATGCAATAGAACTTGACTTTATTGGGTGACTCACTGTAACACAAGGCACTCCCATCTAGGCAGAGGTGAGGTCGAAAGAGACCTTGCCTCTTCCGCATTAGCCGTTTATACCAAGGGTGACGGCGGAACCGGAAAAGTGGAGCCACCACCCACATCACACAATAATATTCCATCAAGCTACAATGCTCCACACTGTGTGCGTTTATATACTCATACATTTATTCCATCTAGCTACAATGCTCCATACTGTGTGTGTTTATATATTTACATATTTATTCCATCTAGCTACAATGTTCTGCACTGTGTGTGTTTATATATTTACATATTTATTCCACCTAGCTACAATGCTCTGCACTGTGTGTTTATATATTCATATATTTATTCCACCTAGCTACAATGCTCTGCACTGTGTGTTTATATTTTCATATATTTATTCCATCTAGCTTCAATGCTCCACACTGTTTTTATATATTCATATATTTATTCCATCCAGCTACAATGCTCCGCACTGTCTATATATATATATATACAGTATATATATATATATATATATATATATATATATATATATATATATATATATATATATATATATATACACAGTATATATATATATATATATATACATATGTATACTCGGTGCTCTTGTTTTTCTCTTGCCTTTCTGATTGTTGCTCTGAGTGTTGCTATCCCTGTGCTGTTGCAATCCCGGAATTTCCCCATTGTGGGACTAATAAAGGCTTATCTTATCTTATCTTATCTTGTCTCATCTTATCTTAATACGACTTATGACTACATTACAAAGGGTCCATGCAGTTTTTGCGGGGAAAACCCCTGCATGCGCAATGAGCCCATTTCCTGTGTCCCACCAATTAATGACCCACTAACAAAAAGGTGGGCAGCACTGTGGCGCAGTGGTTAGCACAGTGGCAGCACAGCAAGAAGGTCATGGGATCGAGTCCACCCTTGACCATCGTGGGTTCGATCCCACCCCCAGACCATCGGTGACCCTTCTGTGTGGAGTTTGCATGTTCTCCCCGTGTCTGCGTGGGTTTACTCCGGGTACTCCGGTTTCCTCCCACAGGCCAAAGACATGCAGGTTAGGTTAATTGGCATCAATTGGGGATTCTAAATGGTCCTTAGGTATGGATGTGAGAGTGAATGGTTGTCTGTCTCTTTGTGTTGGCCCTGTGATGGACTGGCGATCTGTCCAGGGTGTACCCTGCCTCTCGCCCAAAGATGCTGGGATAGGCTCCAGCCCCCCAGCGACCCGTAAAGGATTAAGCGGTAGACGATGGATGGATGGATGGATAACAAAAAGGTAAACCGGAACCTCTAAATTTTAATTTTTTTCCACTGTCTCAAAATGAACTAGATTAATATTATTTCACTTTACTACAGTTTTGAAATAGTTCACTTAAAAATAAACATAATAAACATAATGCCTCAGCTAACATTTAAAAAAAAATGTTTTCAAACACGTAGATCGAAGTTTGACTCTGAATGACCATACCTTTAAGAGGACAGACTTCATCTTAAACAAACGGGGTAGCGACAAGCATCCTCTCCTGGTCATGTGTAACCCAGCTGAGAAAATGACCCTTTTTCTCGGATGTAAATTGTATTAATACAATTGTGTGATTTTATTTTGAAAACCGATTCTCTTGGGGAAGAGGAAGTGCGATCCTCGTCATCCAACTTTTGAATTTCCGGTTCATGGTCACGTTGGGTGACCTGGGTCTTTCTATTCGTTAAGAGTAATATTAGCCCAGCCTTCCAAGCAAACAGCTGAGGCGCTATGCTGGAAATTGTTCTTTTCACGATCTGCCAGTGGAAGGAGAGGAACTGTGGGACGATCTGTCCTCACGTTGACACCTCTTCTTGGTAAGCTAATTCAGATAAATACTATAAATGGATCTAAACACTTTCCCAACGCTAATTTGCAACCTTTATTATCCTAAGTTGATGGGAGCACGAGCTTGAGAGGCCGTGAAGCGGTGACTTCTGCTGTGTTCACCCTGAATCTCATCTTTGGTGAGTCCGCTACATGCTAATGTTATGCTAACATTAGCGCTATGCTAATGCTAGTCGCGAGTGGATATTTTCCTGTTAAAAGCAATGGAAAAGGCTGTCTTTATGTCTGTATGGTTTCCCTAAATGTGATTTCAGTTCCCAACAGTATGCTAAAGTACTGTTAGCTCTTATGCACCATTTCTGTCAAATGTAATGTGTAGTTTGATGCTAAAAGCACATGGTGTTAGCCCTCTATGTTTAACCCAGTAGCCCAGACAGGGTTTACTGATTTTAAAAGGGAATATTGGATGTGATGGGACAGTATATTCCCTGGTTATGTGATAAATTAATTGTATTTCATTTCATGATTTACAGAGACAAGGTTAGAGAGGATTAATCATAATTTCATGGTTAAATGATGTAGAGATAGGAAGAGGATTTCATTTAACTGGTTACATGAAAAAAGGGTATTTCTTGTGCTACCAGGGAGATTGTGAGAAAAGAAAAAAAAAGAACACATGCATGTAAGATGTAAGATGTGAGATGTAAGATATTACTATATTGCTGGATTGTGATAATAGTAATATGAGAGAAGAATTTAAACACTAAGCTATGGTGTTTTATAAGAAGGGATTGGAAGACGAATTACTCTAGCTGTAAACAATAACACCATTATTGTCATGCAGGCTAGGTTTTTTTGGTTGCAGACCAAAAAACTTATGGATCCTAGATTTTCTCCGAATAGAGATGGCGAGCCTGACCCGAGATTGAACCGAGATTGAACAGAGGCCTGACCAAGGTCTCAACTGAAGGACATCCCTCCTCTCTCCAGTGCCCAGGATTTAAAGTGGTAACAACCCAAGTCGCCGCTTTAAAAGAGGAAAACAAACCTGAGTCTGGAGTTACAAGACATCTTGACTGGTCAAACGACTAACCAGAACGGGCAATCAAACACTGAGCTCAGTGGGACATCTTTGGGGTTTTATTTCATGCCGGCCGTTGTTATATTTGTACAGTTGTAAATTATCTGTATATTTTACTCACTTTATCACTGTAAATAATAACCATTATTGCTCATTTCTTGCCTCCAGCTATTTCATTCCACACTCACTTTAATTCCCTATTGTAACCCTTACGAACCTAGCAACTGGTCTACACTTAATTATTTCCCTTACCTAATTAACATCAGGCAAGGGTTACACATGGCTTCAGGCAATCAGTGGAGGATGATGAAACACCAATGCTAGTGCCTTGTCTCTCAGGTCCCCAAAGACCGGTAAAGCACACATCCAACTGACCAGAAATTAGCTCTGACAACTTCAGTTTGCATGTTGCTTTGAAATAAACTCGCCCCAAATCAGCAAATCACCTGAGCTATCATGATTGGTTGATAAGTATTTTCCTTTGGTTTGACAAAATTGTAAAATTGCCTATCAAATCAAGGGTGGCCACAGGGGTAGTCAATCAGATTTAGCCACCCCCCAAAAATTACCATTGCCTACCAGGTTATTAAAATAAATTTGCCGATTTATTGATAGGTATATTCTTCAAATAATCAATTCTTATTAACATTAGGCCATGTACTGCAGGCTTTTAAAACTGCTGTAATTAAACCTTTACTCAAAAAGCCAATGCTGGATCCAGGAGATTTAGCTAACTATAGACCATTCTCGAATTTACCTTTCACTTCAAAAATCTTAGATAGAGATGTTGCTACACAATTATTTGACCACTTGCAGGGAAATAGTTTATTTGAAGAGTTTCAACTGGGTTCAGAATCCATCATAGTACTGAAACAGCTTTAGTGAAGGTCACTAACAATTTCCTTATTTCATCTGATAATGGAATTGTTTCTGGACTTGTCCTTTTGCACCTTAGTCCAGCTTTTGATACTACTGATCACAATATTTTACTTGCTAGACTAGAACAACTTGTTGGACTTAATGGAACTTCATTGCAGTGGCTTAAATCTTATTTATGTGATAGGTTCCAGTTTGTTCATGTCAATAACGACTCTTCTTCTAACTTAAAGCTCAATCACAGAGTTCCACAGGGATCTGTGCTAGGCCCTATTCTTTTTAGTTTATATATGCTTCTGCTAATCAATATTCTTAGAAAACACTGCATACATTTTCAATGTTATGCAGATGACACACAATTACACTTGTCAGTGAAGCCAGATGATCGTAATCAATTAGCCAAATTAGAGGCGTGCCTTAAGGAAATCAAAGCTTGGATGACTTGTAATTTCCTGCTATTAAATTCAGATAAGACTGAAGTCATTCTAGTTGGTCCAAAAAACCTTAGAAATACCTTTCCAAATCAGACTTTTAGTTTGTATGTGGTTACTGTTTCTCTTAAAAGAACTGTGAGGAACCTTGGAGTTATTTTTGATCAAGATCTGTTTTTTTAATTCACATATTAACTTGTTTCTAAGACTGCCTTCTATCATTTGTGTAATATTGCAGAGATTAGGAGCAGCTTGTCTCAGAGTGATGCTGATGTGGGCTCACTGTGGGGGTGCTAAAGTGTGGGGTTACACCAAACACACATTTATTAACACAAAAGTGAATACACATACGACAAGACTGCTACAGTTAATGTTTCCACAGAGGCTAGGGAGTCCTAAAGTCCATTTTTTTCCCCTTTGTCCTGTCAGGCAGCTAGGCAAACAGAACAGGGATCTGTCAGCCTTATTGTGCCAAAACAGATTTACTTTTCCAAGACCTTATACAGTACTTATGTAACTGTTTATTGTATATTGTTGTAAACGCCTCCTGTAATAGCTTTTAATACTTTAAAATACTTTTTTTATACTTTTAATTATTTTACCAATGGAAGACCCAACAGGATGGCAAAGAGGGAAAAGAAGTGTGTGGAGGGTGGAAAGAAAAGGGAGGGGAACAGACAAAAACAAGCAAACCAACAACTAAAGCAAACAAAAGACAAACTGCTTCTTCCGCCGAAGATGTCTCAACATGAGTCTGGTTTCCACACCTGTTAAAGGAGAAACACTTGTGCGTGTATGTCTGCATGCATATATAAGAGAACGCGTGCAAAATAAGTGTTTGCATGTGAGTGGTTTGTAAGGAAAAATACGAAGCGGAGGGTCGGTGGCAGCAGCAATACCCCCCGGGAACCCTGAGCAGGCAAGGCAGTGCCACCAACCTCCACAGGGCACAAATGTCCGAGGTCAGCAAACCCCAGGAAAGCCAGGCATCCGCCCCCAGAGGGACGATCAAGGAAGGCCAGGCTGCTCGGTGGCCGGCGTGGCGAGCCCACCCCCCCGGACCCGCCCGACCCCCACCCCCCAGCTGGGCCAACGCCCGCCCCTGGGCCCCACACACCAGGAGGCAAGCGACCTCACCCCCCAGAACAGAGACCAGCCAGGCACCCCCACAGCGAGCCCGCCCCAGCGCCTCTGTCACACACCACTGGGACCCCCATGCCCAAAGAAGTCCCCCCGCCCTGGGGAGCCCACGTTGCCGAGAGGCACTACCCCACTTAACCCAGGACCTCCCAACTCACAGATACACCCCTCCCCACACCTTCACACCCACATGCTCCCATGCACACCCAAATGCACTAACTCCCTCTCATTCACCCAGACCAACCCATTCTCTCTCACTCCTGTACCCATTCAAACTCACCCCTATTTCACCCTTGTTTCATAAGGCGGCTGCGAAGCAGATGCAGCGAACCTGAACACGCACCAGTACCTGGCAGTGCCCAGCAGTGACCAGGGAGACCACCAGCGAAGGCCAAAGAAACAGACTCCCACCCCCAGTGTCCACCTCAGCGACCAATCAGCAGACCACCGCAGGCGCCCCAAGATGCCACCCGACATGCAAAGTACCACACAAAATTGACCCACCATCACCACCTCCATTCAACACCCCCTCACTCTCACTTAGACTCATATTCAGCCCCCCTCTCGCTCCCTTGGTTGTATCTATACATTCAGTAGCACCTAGGGATTTTGACAACATGATAGGTAACAAGCTCCCCACCAGGCCCCCACGCCCCCAGCAAGAGCAGGGCAACAGAGGTGGGGGAAGACCCCCATCTCCCTCCCCCCACACAAAACATGGTGGGTGGGTTTTGGTTATATGATGTAATTGTGTGTAAATGTGTGGACTACCAAAGTGCAATTAAAATTGGGGGGGGCATAGTGATTAGAGCACCACTAGCCACTGTGATGGGCAGCAGGGTCCCCATCCCCCCAAGCCCTCAATGTCTAAAATGCAATTAAAATTGAGGTGAGTGCACCCCCACCGTGCAGCAAAGGTATCCCTTTCACCGACATAGTGCGGCACACCCCCACCCCAAAGCCCTAAATGTAACAAAGAAGATGTATATTCCACCCAGAGTCAGGGTGTTTTATGAAAATATTTAGACAGGTTCGTGAGAAGTCGGCACATAGAAAAGAATGTACACTGAGACAAAGTATTCACACTGAGACACGGCTGCTAGAATAAAACTGTATCTCTTTATTCCCCACAGACCATATCTCCATACACAAAAGAGAAATCATTGCATGTCACACATTTCCTTCACACACAAGGATCAATGCATTTCATGTCATTTCACAAGCTCTTACCGTTTGATACAGGTGACCGGGAGCCCACGGCCAGGAAGAGCGTGATTTCTCAGCCGGACGTTTTTGCGCAAGAAAACTCACGGCAGACTCAACGTATTGAGGGAAAACCCCTGTTTTTAAAGGAAGGCTAGGTACAGAACAGAGTGGCCATCTCTGCTCCGAGCAAGCCCCCCCCTCATCATAGAATTGCGTGGGGAGCAGGAAGGGCCAGTTTTCTGCTCCCAGGCAATTCAACTCTGCCTGGTTCCCAAAACATACAGGAACACCTGCTACATTTCTCCCAATACACACATATGTGAGAAGGAATAAAGGCCAAGCCTTTGTTTCATAAGCATGCAACAGTGATTTAAGGAGTGAGAGACTTGCTGTGCTAAGGAAAACTTGCTGTGTCTAAGAACAGGTCATACTGTCCAGGTCATGGTGTGCCTTAAGATAAAGAGAACTGGATTCATGGGAAGAGAACTGGATTGTTAAAACATATTAAAAACAACTGAGAAACAAATCAGGGCACACATTAAAAACACATTTATATTACATTCCACCCTTTGACCTGATTTGTGATCAGTTGTTAAGTTGGTGAAGATAATTGCTTTCTTCCCCAACTAAGTGCCTTCTTCCCCAACTGAAAAACAAATCAGGTCAAAGGGTGGAATGTAATATAAATGTGTTTTTAATGTGTGCCCTGATTTGTTTCTCAGTTGTTTTTAATATGTTTTAACAATCCAGTTCTCTTCCCATGAATCCAGTTCTCTTTATCTTAAGGCACACCATGACCTGGACAGTATGACCTGTTCTTAGACACAGCAAGTTTTCCTTAGCACAGCAAGTCTCTCACTCCTTAAATCACTGTTGCATGCTTATGAAACAAAGGCTTGGCCTTTATTCCTTCTCACATATGTGTGTATTGGGAGAAATGTAGCAGGTGTTCCTGTATGTTTTGGGAACCAGGCAGAGTTGAATTGCCTGGGAGCAGAAAACTGGCCCTTCCTGCTCCCCACGCAATTCTATGATGAGGGGGGGGGGGCTTGCTCGGAGCAGAGATGGCCACTCTGTTCTGTACCTAGCCTTCCTTTAAAAACAGGGGTTTTCCCTCAATACGTTGAGTCTGCCGTGAGTTTTCTTGCGCAAAAACGTCCGGCTGAGAAATCACGCTCTTCCTGGCCGTGGGCTCCCGGTCACCTGTATCAAACGGTAAGAGCTTGTGAAATGACATGAAATGCATTGATCCTTGTGTGTGAAGGAAATGTGTGACATGCAATGATTTCTCTTTTGTGTATGGAGATATGGTCTGTGGGGAATAAAGAGATACAGTTTTATTCTAGCAGCCGTGTCTCAGTGTGAATACTTTGTCTCAGTGTACATTCTTTTCTATGTGCCGACTTCTCACGAACCTGTCTAAATATTTTCATAAAACATTTTGGCGTCACGAACAGGATTCGAGGAAAATTAATAGAGGTCAAAGAGGAGCTGTGCTAAGGAAAACTTGCTGTGTCTAAGAACAGGTCATACTGTCCAGGTCATGGTGTGCCTTAAGATAAAGAGAACTGGATTCATGGGAAGAGAACTGGATTGTTAAAACATATTAAAAACAACTGAGAAACAAATCAGGGCACACATTAAAAACACATTTATATTACACAGGGGGAGGGGGATTGCGGGAAATAAGACTGGGAGGTAGGCGGCCTAAAAGCGAGGCCGTCCCCCCCTCAGAAGCCAGCTTGCAAACTGGCTCATGAGGCAACCCACTGCCCCCAAATCCCAACCCAGGACGAAGGCCGCCAGTTTTATTTATTTAGCGAATGCAAAGTCCTTAAGCCAAGCAGTTGCCTCCTGGTTTGCTGTATGGAGGGTGTGTAATCCTCCTTCCAGTCTTTGGAGCGGGCAAGCCTCTATGATGTGTTCCATAGTTTGCTCCTCTCCACATGCGCACAGTGGGCTAGGGCTACTGCCCCATCTGTGAAGGCTGGCCAAGCAGGGGCCATGTCCAGTCCTGAAGCGATTGAGTGTAGACCACTGTCTCCTTGGGAGGTTGGTGCCCGGGACCTGTTGGTTGGGGTTTATCACCAGCTGTTTGTTTGGGACCTCCTTGGTCTCCCATTCCTCTTGCCAAGCTGTCTGGATGGTAAAGTCAGCTGGGGGAGGGTTTTTCCAAATCGGCCGTCTGGATGAAAGTCGGGCAGTGGGTGGGGTGTAGATATCTGCATGGATTGGTAAGTGAGGAAAATCTTTAACTTTTTGGAGCATCCTTTGAGTTAATGCTGCTCGCCGGATGTGTGGAGGGGCTATGTTTGACAGTACAGAGAGCCAGGGGAGTGGTGTTGAGCGGATTGTTCCAGTTATAGTTCTCATGGTTGAGTTGAGCTGGGTGTCTACATGGTGTGTGTAAGATGACCTGGACCAGACAGGGGCACAATATTCTGCTACAGAGTATGAAAGGGCCAGTGCTGAGGTGCGCAGGGTGGAGACTGCCGCCCCCCATTTTGCACCAGCGAGCTTGCAGAGCAGGTTGTTTCGTACTTTCACCTTAGCAGCTGTCCCCTTTAGATGTTCCTTGAAGGATAAGGTCCTATCAAGGGTCACTCCAAGATAAGTTGGATTTGGGGCATGCTTAAGCTTGAGTCCGCTCAGGTGGATGTTTAGTTCTCTGGCAGCTTTTGCATTGTGGAGATGAAATACACTGGAGACAGTTTTTGCTGGGCTTGGTTTTAGGTGCCAGATTTTGCAGAACTGGTCCAGTTTAGCAAGATCTTCCGTGAGCACCCGTTCCAGTGGTTCAAAGTCTGGTGCTTGGAATGCCAAACAGATGTCGTCTGCATAGATGAATTTGCGGGATTTTGTAGTAGGCAGGTCGTTTATGTAGAGGTTGAACAGAGTTGGAGCTAGAACTGAGCCTTGTGGGAGTCCGTTTTTCTGCATTCTCCATGCACTTGTGTTCTGACTGAGGTGGACTCTGAACCTTCGGTTGGTCAGCAGGGTTTTTATAATTGCTGTTGCCCAAGCAGGGATCGCCTTTATAAGTTTCAGGAGGAGGCCTTTGTGCCAGACCGTATCATAGGCGGCTGTAAGATCGAGAAACACAGCCCCTGTCTTCAGTCTGCTCTCAAAGCCATTTTCAATGAAGGTGGTTAGGGCCAGTACTTGTTCTCCTTTACTGCGGTCCTTGCGGTAACCTGCTTGATCCACACTTAGAATATCCTCTATTTCTGGGGAAATGCGTTGCAGTTTTAGGCGCTCCATGATTTTGTAAGGAACGCTGAGTAGGGAGATTGGGCGGTAGCTTGCTGGTAGTTTGTGGTCTTTGCCAGGTTTTGGGATGGCAATGACCTTTGCTGCCCGCCATTTCTTTGGGATCGAGTTCGTTTGTGTGATCCTTGTGTAGAATTGTGTCAACCAGGTTAGGGCTCGGGGGCCAAGATTTTTCATGAATTCTGGGAAGATGTTATCGTATCCTGCTGCCTTTCCACATTTCAGGCCCTGTAGGACTTTCTCCAGTTCAGCAGCCTCGAAAGGTTCAGGGTTCGTTTCCTCTACAGGCATTTTTTGGTGTTTTTTTAGCTCAGTTGTAACTGCTCTTCTGGTGTCTTTGTCTTGGGGTGCTTTGGCGATAGTCAGTAGGTGGGATGCAACTTGGTTGGGTGTGACGGATGCTCGGCTTTGGCTAGGGGGCTTCTGTGCAGCTCCTAGGCGACGGATGAGGCTCCAACATTTCCTGCTAGAGTGGGTAAAGCTCCGGTCAGCAACTGTCTCCTCCCATTTCTTTCGCCGGGCTGTATTTAGCGATTCAATGAGATGGTCTGCTATCTCTGGGTCCCCTGATGTTTGATAGGATTGTAGGAGGGCAGCACTTTCTCCGTCCAAACATGGGACATAGAGTGGTCGGTAGCCTCGTGGGATTGCAGTATGGGCAGCCTTGAAGATTGCGCTGCAGAAGCGGTTGTATGCTTCATCTACAGTGATGGTGTGGAGTGGGATGGTAACAACGCTCCGGTCCAGAGTTTCACTGAATTTCTTCCAGTTGGCTTTGCGGAAGTTCCAGCGCATCTTCCTTGGGCTGTATATGACTGGAAGTTGTAGGCCAATGTGTACAAGCAGGGGCCGGTGTTGGCTGTGTGGAAAATCATCAAGAATGAGGATCTGTGTAGGATATGGCTCCCCATTCAGAGAGCTGACCCAACACAGGTCAGGAGAATAGTCCTTCTTCCACCTAGCAGAGTGGAAGGTTCCTCTTTGTTTGGGGTCGTATATCAAAGCGAGGTCATTTCTGGATGCCCAGTCTGAAAGTGCCTCCCCATCACTGTCCACTGCTGGGTACCCCCAGTCAGGGTGATGGCTGTTAAAGTCCCCCACATAGATGGCAGGGTGGGGTAGGGTGGGTAAGACCTGCAGATCCCAGTTGGCATTAGGGGGCTTGTACACATTGACAATATGGAAGCCACCAATGATTATGGTGTCTGAGAAATGTGTTGTTATCAGGTGATTTGCTTCAACTATGTCAGAACACACATAGGTGGCACGTCCATGTTTAGCATGTAGAACATAGCACAGGGGGTCAAAGCCTTTGATGGTGAAGCGGCCAGCTTCCTCTGTGCCAATATGAGTCTCTTGGAGGCAGATTACATCAATTGAATGTTGGAAGGCGAGGACTTCAATAAGGCTTCGCTTGGCTGCAGATAGGCCTTCAACGTTTAGTTGTAATATGCGAAGGGCAGATCCTACCACAAAGTGCTCTTGGGGCTGTTTGCTTTCGGCTTTAGGACTGTGACTAGGATTCTTCTTTGACTTGGCACAGAGGCGTCGTCTCTTCGAATTTAGTCTGCTGGTAGGATCATTAGCTTCCCCAGGCGAGCCCGGGTACTGGCGGAGGGCGCGACGAGAACGCTGATCCATTGCCCCCCAGGCCGCCAGTGGAAGCAGCCCAGGACCCACCAGCATCACGCCCTGGCACTCCCAGCACCACTAACATGATGGGGCAGCCATATCAATTTCCACTCATCTAACACACAGAAACATGGACAGCAACAGTCACAATAGTGAACAATGGGCCGGACCCACATGACGCCCAAGATGCCAAGCGTCACCCCCGAGTGCCCACGCAGGCCCACGACCACCCACCCCAGACACACACCGACAGCCGCAAGCCGCCCTGCAACCACAGCCACCCCGGAACAACCCAACAGAAACACAGCCATCAACCCGCGCCAATGACCCCCCAACCACCTCCAAGCACCAACACACACACACCGCCAATGACACCAGGGGCAATGCGACAAAGCGCCTCACCCCACAACACAACAGCAGTGCGGCCAGGACAAACCGCCACCCTGGAACAGGCCCCCTGAAAACCAGCGGTCGGGGCACAGCCAGCCGCCAGAGGTGCCAAGGAGAGCGAGCCACCGCCTGCCACCCCTCAGATTATGGAATTAATAAGCGGGGACCAGAGAGAATTGAATTCCACCAATTGATTATTCGAGGAAGCTGACAATCTTTCCAGGTTAATATAATCCAATAGTAAGTTAAGATAAGATAAGATAAGCCTTTATTAGTCCCGCAATGGGGAAATTTCAGGATTGCACCAGCACAGGGATAGCAGCACTCAGACCAACAATCAAGAAGACAAGAAAAACAAGAGCAGTAAATATACTGTACATATGTACATATAAATATATAAAAATATAAACAGTGCAGAGCATTGTAGCTAGATGGAATAAACAGCATAACTGTCTGCTTAGTTATCCTACATAGTATGAATATGTACCCATACATATTGTCACCCTCCTTAGCGACGGATATTGTCCTAGTTGTATACTGGAGGGGACCATTGTGTAAGTCTATTGCGTCTTTTGCATTCAATATTATTAGGTCGTCACCTTTTTTTTTGCCATCTCTGCGAGCAGCACTGCTTAGGTTATACAGTCTGACAGCCGTAGGTAGGAAGGACCTGCGAAACCTCTCGGTTGCGCACCTAGGATGATGTAGTCTGCTGCTAAATGAGCTCCTCAGTGCATTCAGTATGTCCTGGATAGGGTGGGGCTTGGACTCGGACTCCAGCAGAGATGACAGTTTAGCCACCATCCTTCTCTCTCCTATCTCCTCCACTGGGTCAAGGTGCTGCCCAGGACAGAGCTAGCTTTCTTGATCAGTTTGTTCACTCTCTTCCTATCAGCTGCTGTAATGCCACTGCCATAGCAGACCACTCCTAAAGTGATGGCTGATGCCACCACCGTGTCATAGAATGTCTTCAGCAGCGCCCCTTGTACACCAAAAGACCTGATTCTCCTCAGTAGGAACAGCCTGCGCTGTCCCTTCTTGTAGAGTGTGTTGGTATTGTGTGACCAGTCTAGTTTATTGTTCAGATGAACACCCAGGTACTTGTAGGATGTCACCATCTCAATGTCTGTTCCCTGTATGTTTACTGGTGCTGTGAGGGGTTGTCCTTGCCTGCGGCAGTCCACCACCAGCAACTTAGTTTTCCTCGCGTTGATCTGGAGGCAGTTCCGATGGCACCAGTCCCCAATGTTCTGGATAAGTCCTCTGTACTCAGCTTCATCTCCGTTGGAGATGAGGCCGACGATTGTAGAGTCGTCAGAGAACTTCTGTAGATGGCAGTGTGTTGTGTTGTGTGAGAAGTCCGCAGTATAAAGGGTGAACAAGAAGGGAGCAAAAACCGTTCCCCAGGGGGCCCCCGTGCTACCGATGATTGTGTCGGACACACAGTCTCGGGTTTTCACAAACTGTGGCCGGTTAGTGAGGTAGTCCAGGATCCATGATGACAGGTGCTGGTCCACCCCTGCGCACAGCAGCTTGTCCTTCAGCATCATTGGTTGGATTGTGTTGAAAGCACTGGAGAAGTCAAAGAACATGATCCTCACCATATTCCAGGGCTTCTCCAGGTGGGACAGAGAATGGTGAAGGAGGAAGATCACTGTATCCTCCACCCCAATGCCATGCTGGTAGGCGAACTGGAGTGGATCCATCACTGGTCTCACCAGGGGGTGGAGGTGAGCAAGGAGCAGTCTCTCCAGGGTCTTCATCATGTGGGACGTCAGGGCCACTGTTCTGTAGCTGTTCAGGTCTTTGGGGTGGGAAGTCTTTGGTTCAGGTACCACACAAGATGTTTTCCACAACTGTGGTACCCTCCCCAGCTTCAGACTCAGGTTGAAGATGAGCTCTACAATCCCATACAGCTGGTCTGCACAGGACATGAGGAGCTTTGCGCTGATGCCGTCCGGTCCCGAGGCCCTCCTCGCCTTGATCTTCCTCAGCTCCGTCCTCACCTGTGTCTTAGTGAGGGTCAAATTGGGGGGCTGTGTGTTGGGAGTGGGGAGATGTTGATGGAGTGGGGTGTGGGCAGCAGGTCTCGATGTCTTTAGAGGCAGCAGTGGTTGTTGGGCAGTCGGATTCCCCGCTACAACGATTATAAGTCGTTGTAGCGTGACCAGTAAGACGTAGGTGAGGTTCACACAAGAAGAGGAGCAGATGGTTGTGACACAACAGGCTTTATTAAAACACACCACTGAGCACAGACAGGAGGGGAGGTCATTCTCCAAGACCCCCGTTTCAATCATGGTTCCACACACATGATACATCTTGCGCTAATCCTACCTATAAACACTGCTGGGTCATTATAACTGTGTTATAATATAATAGATAACACACAGAAAGTAACAAAGTAACTTTGTGTGTGTTATTAATAAATAATAACACACACAAAATAACGTTCTCTGCTGGCAAAGCATGCTGGGAAATCCCTGCCCCCCTTAACACAGCCCCGACATTGCACTGCCCCCCCACCCACTGGACTGGTTTCTGTCCCCAGAAAAATCAAAGTCCAACCCTGAAGTCCAACACGAATCAGTCCAGGTGTCGGGGTGGCTTCGATGCCGACGACCAGTACATCCAACAGCTTCAGTAGGACTACGCACAGTTACTCCTCTGGCAGCAGGAGTCACGACTCCCACCGCTGCCAGGACCTCCCAGGCGGCTGCTGGCCCGCGTCCAGGCATCCAGCCCCTGCCAAGCCCGGGAAAAGACCAGATCTGTCCTGCTCGCTCCGCTGCTGCTGCGCGCTGAAGGCCTCTGTGACATCACCGCCGGGGGAAGCATCTGCGGGAGGCGGCCTTTCCCCGTCCATGCCACCTCGCTCTAGTTTAACGTTGGCGAGGGGCCAGTTTCTCGTGATGTGGGTGCGGGGCAGTACCGTGCGATGTGCCCTGGCTCTCCGCAGTGGAAGCACCCTTCCTCGCGTCGCCGCGGCTGTCTTCTCTGTGGACACGCCGCCGTGGTCTGCCGTAACTCCTCCTCCTCCCCCTCGCTGTCAGCACGCTGGTTTCCTCCAGTGACCAGTCATTCAGCGCGGCAGCCAGCTTGACCTGGGCCAGGTGGTCATCCAACAGGGTCTCGCCGTTGTAGCGGGGAATCTTGGCCCGCTGCCGGATGGATGGGACGGTCGCCTCCCAGTCAATCGCCACTTCTGATCGCCGTGGAATCACCAGCCCGTCCTGCCCTGAAAAGGGTGGGAAGCGGGGCTGGTTTGCTCTGCTCGGCCCGCTCTGCCTTGAAAAAGGCAGAAGGCGGGGTACGCTTATCCCGTCAGGTCCGCTGCTCCGTCCATCGCAGCGAGCCACTCCAGGGGTTGGCGTCTCAGCTCTGCCGTCCGTTCCCAGCCGAGCGATGAACCACCCCAGCCGCTGGACCTCCGCCCGGATCCTGGCCACCATCTTGCTTCATCCCCACTCCTGACACCAGTGTGATGCAGGCGAGGTTCACACAAAGAAGAGGAGCAGATGGTTGCAACGAAAAGGCTTTATTAAAACACACCACTGAGCACAGACAGGAGGGGAGGTCATTCTTCCAGACCTCCGTTTCAATCATGGTTACACACACATGATACATCTTGCCCTAATCCTGCCTATAAACACTGCTTGGTCATTATAACACAGTTATAATGACACAACAGTATAACAATTCAGTAATCACATTAAATACACACACAAAGTAATGTTCTCTGCTGGCGAAGCATGCTGGGAAATCCCTGCCCCCCTTAACACGGCCCCGACGATACACTGCCCCCCACCCCCCCGGACTGGTTTCTGTCCCCAGAAAAATCAAAGTCTAACCCAGAAGTCCAACGCCAATCAGTCCAGGTGTCAGGGCAGCTTCGATGCTGACGACCAGCACATCCAACAGCTTCAGTAGGACGACGCACAGTCCCTCCCCTGGCAGCGGGAGTCATATGCCCGCTCCGGCCGACTCCCACTGCTGCCAGGACCTCCCATGCGGCCGCTGGCCCACGTCCAGGCATCCAGCCCCTGCTGAGCCCGGGTCTGCCGTAACTCCTCCTCCTCCCCCTCGCTCTCAGTCGTGGCCTGGAAGGTTTCCCCCGGTGACCAGTCGTTCAGCGCGGCAGCCAGCTCGACCTGGGCCAGGTGGTCATCCAACAGGGTCTCGCCATTGTAGCGGGGAATCTTGGCTTATTAACTTATTATGTTATTATTATTAACTTATTATAAGTTATTATAATAAGTCATGCATAAGTTATTTCTTGATTTCCAATTCATGAGGATAGTTTTCTTTGCGATGCATAAGGCAGTGAGAACCATGTGTGACATCATTGGATCTATATTTATTTCACTTAAATCACCAAATATGCAAAGTGTGGATGAGGGTGGGACACTATACCCAAGCCATGCCGACAAGTCCTCACATGTCTTCTGCCAGAACCTTTGAACCAGTGCACAGGACCACATATCATGCATATAGCTATCCGGGACGTTGCTGGTGCAGTGAGAGCAGATATTTGTGTGACTAAGTCCCATTTTGAATACCCTTTGTCCTGTGTAATGAATTATATGTACAACTTTGTATTGTATAAGTTGTAAGTTAGAGTTTTTAGTCATCTTAAAAGTGTTTAAACATATTTGTATCCAGAAACCTTCCTCCTTATTAATCGATAAGTCTGTCTCCCATTTTGATATTGGAAGAGATACGGACTTGTCCAGCTTTGATCCATGTATTTTCGAAATTAATTTAGGGGAACGAAGCTTTAGAAACTTTGCCCCCTTAACTGGTACCTCTAAATCTGTCTGATTGAGATTAAATCTTGCTTTTATTATAGATTTAAGCTGTTGATATTCAAAATACTTTTTATCACTGATGTCGTACTGTGACACTAGTTCCTGAAATTGGATAAAATTTATTCCCTTCTCTTGCCATAGTGGAAATTTTAATGTTCTCTTTTGTTGCAAGATAGCAGGATTATTCCAAATGATCGTGAGTTTACAGGGGGAAAGTGAGTGAGTTTAATAGGTTTGACCAGTCGCCCTCCCCCACGACTGCACAACAACCACTGCTGCCTCTAAAGTCATCGAGACCTGCTGTCCACACCCAACTCCACCAACACCCCCCCACACACACTCCTAGCATACAGCCCCCCAACCTGACCCTCACTAAGACCCAGGTGAGGACAGAGCTGAGGAAGATCAAGGCGAGGAAGGCCTCGGGACTGGACGGCATCAGAGCGAAGCTCCTCAAGTCCTGTGCAGACCAGCTGTGTGGGATTGTGGAGCACATCTTCAACCTGAGCCTGAAGCTGGGAAGGGTACCACAGTTGTGGAAAACATCTTGTGTGGTACCTGTACCAAAGACTTCCCACCCCAAAGATCTGAACAGCTGCAGACCAGTGGCCCTGACGTCTCACATGATAAAGACCCTGGAGAGACTGCTCCTTGCTCACCTCCGCCCCCTGGTGGGACCAGCGATGGATCCACTCCAGTTCGCCAGCCAGCATGGTATTGGGGTGGAGGATGCAGTGATCTTCGTCCTTCACCGTTCTCTGTCCCACCTGGAGAAGCCCGGGAACGAGGATCGTGTTCTTTGACGTCTCCAGTGCTTTCAAAACCATTCAACTGATGATCCTGAAGGACAAGCTGCTGTGCACAGGGGTGGACCAGCACCTGTCATCATGGATCCTGGACTACCTCACCAACCTGCCACAGTTTGTGAGAACTGTTTGTGTATCTGACACGATCATTGGTAGCATGGGGGCCCCCCAGCCCCAGGGAACGTTTTTGCTTCCTCCTTGTTCACCCTTTATACTGCGGACTTCTCACACAACACAACACACTGCCATCTACAGAAGTTCTCTCACAACTCTGCGATCGTTGGCCTCATCTCCAACGGAGATGAAGCTGGGTACAGAGGACTTATCCAGGACTTTGTGGACTGGTGCCATCGGAACTGCCTCCAGATCAACGTAAGGAAAACTAAGGAGCTGGTGGTGGACTGCCGCAGGCAAGGACAACCCCTCACAGCACCAGTAAACATACAGGGAACAGACATTGAGATGGTGACATCCTACAAGTACCTGGGTGTTCATCTGAACAATAAACTAGACTGGTCACACAATACCGACACACTCTACAAGAAGGGACAGCACAGGCTGTTCCTACTGAGGAGGCTCAGGTCTTTTGGTGTACAAGGGGCGCTGCTGAAGACATTCTACGACACGGTGGTGGCATC
Source organism: Pholidichthys leucotaenia (assembly GCA_020510985.1). Lineage (NCBI taxonomy): Eukaryota > Metazoa > Chordata > Actinopteri > Cichliformes > Pholidichthyidae > Pholidichthys > Pholidichthys leucotaenia. The sequence continues at coordinate 434,149,774 of CM035842.1, read as the reverse complement.
AGCCATCACTTTTGGTGTGGTCTGCTGGGGTAATGGCATTACAGCAGCCGATAGGAAGAGACTGAACAAACTGATCAAGAAAGCTAGATCTGTACTGGGGCAACGCCTTGACCCAGTGGAGGAGATAGGAGAGAGAAGGATGGTGGCTAAACTGTCATCTCTGCTGGAGTCAGAGTCCGAGTCCCACCCTATGCAGGACATATTGAATGCACTGAGGAGCTCATTTAGCAGTAGACTACATCATCCTAGGTGCACAACCGAGAGGTTTCGCAGGTCCTCCCTACCTACGGCTGTCAGACTGTACAACCTAAGCAGGGCTGCTGGCAGAGATAGCAAAAAAAACCATGACAACCTAATAGTATTGAATGCAAAAGACGCAACAGACTTACATAAATGGTCCCCTCCAGTATACAAATAGGACAATATCAGTCGCTAAGAAGGGTGACAATATGTATGGGTACATATTTATACTATGTAGGATAACTAAGTAGATGGTGTTGCTTTTTATTCCATCTTGCTACAATGCTCCTCACTTTGTATATATATTTATATATTTATGTGTACGTATGTATATCCACTGCTCTTATTTATATTTTTCGTATCTTCTTAATTATTGCTCTCAGTGTTGCTATCCCTGTGCTGTTGTAATCCTGGAATTTCCCCATTATGGGACTAATAAAGGCTTATCTTATCTTATATAAGCACATCTGTTGCAAGGTCTGTGGTGGACTTTTGCCAGTTGATACATCGTGACATGCATCTCACAAAGAGCAGAGATAAACAAACCTATCATCTGGTCAGTCACTGCAACAGATCCTGGAGTCAGTTTGTCTTGGCCTGTCCTTGCCACTGATAATATCTCTATCTGCCAAGAATGTGCCGCTAGTCCAGCAAAAGCTCAAAGCTCTCAAATACTTTGCAAGCAGTTTCAAGAAATGGTCAGTCAGAAAGCAACTCGTACCGGCTCGGACGTCACCCAGGTTAACAAGGTCAGGAGTTCCTGGCTGTTGAGCTGAGCTGCAGGCCACACCTTCTCTGCCTGAGTGCTTTAGATCTGGGTGTGCTTCCCAGCCTGAGGGCACTTGGTTGATTGCACCAGGTGGGAATGATCTGGTGATTAAGGGAGTTTGGAGGTAGTTACTCAGAGGGCAGTGGAGAGTAAGCAGTGTGTGAGAGAAATGGTTGGAGAACTTGGACTTTGGAAAAGAACTGCAGAACTAAAGCTTGTTTCAAGCAAGGAAGAAGGAGCCGGTGAACATCCATTTGTGAAATGGGTCTTTGTAGCTGCATTTGGAAAGTCATTTGATCAAGTTTAGGTTAAATGTGATGTGTTAAAAAATCATGTGTTTGAAATGTAAGTTAAAATGTCATATTTCTAAAATCATGTGGGTTTAAAGTATAGTTAAAATGGAGTGTATTTTAAGAGTTTAAAAGTTAAAAGCTGCTAAAGTTTTAAGGTTAAAAACCATTATTGAACAGTGTTTTAAGATGTATTTAGTATTTGGGGTGTTTTAGATGTGAGTATTTTCTACTTATTTAAAGATTGGTTTTTAGTAGCTTAAAAATTGAGTATTTGATTTTGGGTTATGTTGATTTATTATGGGTTCTTGGGTTAAATTTTCCTTGACCCTCTATTTGTGTTGTATTTAAAGGTTTTTCACCTGTGCTTGGCCTGTGCTTGGCCTTGATGACTTTCAAAAATAAAAGGAAAGAAAAGGGAAAAGTTGAGTCTTGGTCACTGAGTGACTTCCAGTTCTTTCTTCCGAAGCAAGCTTCCTGTTCGAGTGGGGGAAACTGTTGGTCAAACCTCACAAGAGTGAGGGCAGCTTGACAGTGAAAAACCGCTGTAGAGACTGGAACAGAGAACCCTGAACAGCAACCGGCCAGGCTTGGAAGTCCAGAGGCCTGCTAACACTGAACAGCACCTTACTCAATCCTGTCAGAAAAGAAGATAGCTGACTTAAAGTCACTGGAGCAGCTTAAAGCCAATAGGACAGCTGTGGAGCGACAATTTTCCCGGCTGGCCAACAACATTGTCCGAATGCACACCATAATGTCCAAGGAGGAGCTCAGAGACAGTTTCAAAAATCTCATAGGTGAGGCCAACAAAGTCATGGAAGCCAATGATGATGTGGAGGCCTAGTACCTTGCAGAGGCAGAGCTGGATGCAGATCCTGAAGAAGTTTCTGGGTTGAGCGAGCAGCAAAAGGCCAATATTGGGAAAACTGCAAGTGAGTGTGAGATGAAACTGAAAGAGCTGAAGGACCTCATCCAAAAGACACTTTGGGCCAACTTTGGAGAGGAGGAACTGATGATGGCGTTAAAAGCTTCAGAGGAGAAGGTAAAGAGTGTGACCCGGCGGAAATAAGGAGGCCTTTGACTTCATGTTTGATTACATGGAAAGTCTGGTTAAGAGGGGAAAAAGAGCTATACACACAGTGGAACTGTTGGGCCCCTCCTGTTTAGCAGAAAGACTTCCAGCTGCGTGTACGAGATCTTGAGCAGTTTATTCTTTAGTGGGTGTCAAGAAAAGAAGAGTTTATTCAAGCAAAGGCTAAAGAAGACGCCAAAAGAGTTTTGAGTGCAGCTTCCCTCTGCTACCCAACATCAGCCATTAGACTGAAGCCAACCTCCCTCCCCAAGTTTACTGGCATCAGGCAAGACTTTCATCACTGAAAAGAGACTGGGAGGCCCCTCAGAGGCAAGGAGAACCCACTGGGTCAAAGAAAGTCAAAAAGTTCCAGCTTCTTGACTGTTTGGATGAGAAAATAATGAAAGATCTTCGGCTGATGACCTACAGTACAGCAGACGACATATTCCGTGTCCTGGAGAACCGGTTTGGAAGCAAAACTGCAATTGCTATTGAAATACTTGAGGAGCTCCAGAGACTTCCAGCTGTCAAAATTCACCAGCCCAAGAAAATTGTTGAGCTCATCCAAGCTGTTGAGAAAGCCCTTAAAGACCTGAGTGACCTTGGTGACACTGGTGCTTTAAAAAACCCTCTGGTGACAGTCAGTTGAAAGCAAGCTTCCTGATGTGTTGAAGAAAGAGTGGCTTCTCTATGCAGCTGAGAGGATCAGTGCCGAACCAGAGAAGTGCTTTGACAGTCTTCTGACATTCCTCAAGAGTCAAGAGAGCATCTATGAACAGTTGGATCAATTGAGGGATGAAGAGCCGCCAACGAAAGAGACCCGATCTGAGCAAAGGCAAGCCAGAACCAGAGCCTCAAACCAGTCAAGTACCCATCTCTCAGGATGTGTTGTCTGTGGGGACATCAAGCATAAGAAAAAGCTGTATTTCTGTAAAAAGTTCCATGTGCTTAAGTTCACAGAAGAAGGATGCAGTGCAAAAGCTGGGAGCCTGCTGGAAATGTCTGGAGGACCATGATGACGACAATCACTGCAATACTTCATTCCTGTGCAAAAATCCCAAGTGTGAGAGCCACAGACCATCACTACTATCTGTGTCCCAATGCTGGAGCATCCAGAGGCAGCACGGACCAGAGGAGGAGCAAAGGCAGTACAGTGGGAGGTGGCAATAAGAGGAATTACACCGAGGAAGAATTCTTCAGAAAGCTTTCACCTGAATTAGACCAACAATGCCAGGACGCTATAGGGTGATTTGATAGTTAATAAAATATTGTAATAAGGTAAAGGAATTATTTATTTTATTTAATAGTGGGTGTGAAAGGGGGCGGTGTTAAACCGTCACTCCTGCACTCACTAAATGAAATAAATAAGCACTCGTATAAAGGGGCACCAGTCCTATGGGACAATTATATTAAACTTAGTTTTAATTAATTTTGTACCTTCAATAACTTAATGGATCAGTCTCAAAATTTAAGGGGGTTCTTTTCCTGCCATGATCTAAGAAACATATATATGCGAAAGGAAAATGTTTCAACTTCTCTCATTCACCCTTTTATTAAAGTCATCCAGGTTACATGATATGGCATTCAAATGATGGATAAACAGATTCAAATGATAACAGGTGTCCGTTATCACATCAACTGTTATTGGATTCCTGAACATAAAATCTAGCGTTAAACCTTTGTAGAACCAAGGAGAAACCAGACTTATGTTTCAACGGTAAATGAAGGTTGAAATGTCTAACAAAACAGAACGCAATTTTATGGGGAAAATTCATAAGTTGATTATCTAAAAATGAATTTCTGAATTAATCTACAAAAATGAAGGGACATTACTTAAAAATGACGAAGAGTCTCCCTTCAGTTTATAGCTTTATCCTATGGCTGAGAGACTAATTGTACCATGAAAATACTGGTTATGTTCAATTTTAATTTGAATGTTATAACATCACGTTTAACCCAGTAGATAGGAAAATGGGAGTCTCACTTGTGAACAGCTGTAGGTCCACTTTTTCATCAGCTCGGTCCCGGCTGATTTTTGATCTTTGGGACCCAGAGATGGAGCGACCGCTGCAAGGCTCCTTGATGTTCACAACCAACCGTAGGAAGTGCAGACTCAGCTGGGGGCTCGTAAAGAACAGTGGCAGCAGTGGAGGCTGTCTCAGAGTGGCATGAAAAGTCCTTGGCAACGAGTCCTAATTTGTGAGGTCTCTTCCCGCGGGATAGACCAAAAACACTGAAGGAGAAACTTCTCAGTCAGGTTGGTGTGAGGCCGGAAAGAGATTCCAAAAACACAATCTCTGTTCACTTCAAATTAGGAAAATTAAAGGTACACTTTAATGGGGTGAAAAGTCAGAAAATCTAAGAAAAACATTTACTAGGATAAGAATGGCTTCTGAGGTGAAGGAAAATTTATTTTAAGAGTTTGACTCTCTAAGAAGACGAGCTCAAAAGAAAAAGATGGTTTCTCCTCAGTAACCAAAAAATGAGAAAACTAACGCGGGATTTGACAAACTTCACACAGAACAATTTAGATAAAAGAAGACTGTAAGGAACTTTGAAAAAGTGAAACAAAAACTTTTCTCTGAGATCTAGATCGCTATTCTGCTTCTTTAATCTTAATCTTAAACTTCTTCTCTTTTCTTTCTATATTCTTTCTCTTATTCTTTCCTCTTTTTTTCTAGATTTTTCCTTACATTTCTTTCTACTCCTTTTCTCTTTCTTAGCTTTTCTCCCTTCTCTTCTGACTTTTGTCTTACATGCATGGTGGCTCCTCACTCTTTTAACTGAGCGTGCCGCTGGGTCATAAAACAGGGGCCGGTTGCAAGACAGACCAATCAACTTTCATAAAGAGGAGTTTGAACGGGCCGTTTTCCACTGTGAAAACATTTCTTTGTTTGGGAGCAGCCAATAAAATGAACAGGGCACCAGCCCATGAAAGGGAGAGAAAGCCGGGGGGGGGGGGGAAGGGGGGCAGGAATGATAGCGGAGAAGAATTAATACCCATTCAGTTCTTATAAAATTAGGTTCAGGTTCAGGTTACTTTCTTTGTACCTGCAGGTAGATTTGATTTGCAGTCAGGTGACATCTATATTTACAAACCACAATCGCATTCAACATGAACACAAACACAGGCACACATGAAGCTGACTATAAACATGATAAAAATACTCAAGGCTCCACCAATCAGGACATAGGACAAAGAGATAAGACAAAAAATAAACAAAGAGATAAGAGAGAAGGGTCATTTAAAAAGTTAAAGACTAGTCAAAGAGGTTAAAAACTCAAAAGTCTAAAACCCACTAAAAGATTTAGAACCCAAATAAAAAACCTACAAAAATAAGTAAAGGTTTTTAGGTGCTCCATATAAGATCTATTGTGGAGGGTTGATTCAACCCCCCCCACAACACACAGGACAGTCAGCTCTCTTCTCTTGGTTTTTCCCGCTGCACTACTGAGATGTAATGTGCCATTCATGTATTGTGATGTAATGTGCCATTCATGTATAGTGTTCATGCGTCCTGTCCTTACTGTGACTTAGAGGCTGAGATCAATATGTAGATGTGCCTTGTAACCTCTTTGTCCTGCAAGCTGGAGCAGAGGACTGCATCTGCCTATTGTTATGTAGGTCTTACAAATGCAAATGTCTCATGCCTGTTCTGCAGTCCCTTTGATCGTACTGTAGCATCATCTCACTTTGGCTCAGCAATAATTATTCTCCTGCTTAAAGACATTTTTGTTTCATCCAGGAATAACGCAAAGAAATGGATTTTCTTCCCCCAGGCCACAGCTGAAATCCCCTTTTGTTAAAACCAGCCTAAGGAATTTCCCCAATGTCCTGCTCCATTTTATTGCCCCCATAAAACATGCAACAGATCCACACTCAGCTAATTTCCTTAAACTGTGAAAACGCTGGATTTAAACAACTTTAAAGTACATTATTACAAACTCAATTCTAAACCTTCATTCTTTTCAGAACTATGAAAATGCAGATGGACTCTGATGTTTTGATGTGGAAAATCAATATGTGAGAAATGCATTAATCTGTGATTTTATATATATATATATATATATATATATATATATATATATATATATACTGTATATATACGGTATATACAGTATATATATGCATGGTAATGTTAAATGAATGTTTATTCCTGCATGTTGATTCAGAAGCACTGCTTATAAGATACACTAAGGTTAGTTTAGTTATACATAAGAGTGTAACAGTACATTCCAATGTATTTAAAACTGTGTATTCCTGTGGACTGATATCATGTATCAAAGTTTGCCTCTAAAACCATGTGACTCCCACAGCCAATCGCTGCACGACAGCTCTTCACCCCAAAGGACTCCGAACAATAGACTGTTTGTTCATTGGACTAAAAGTTCATCGAGCCCGCCCACGAAGGACGCTCATTGGCTGAGACTCCGGTCAGGCCAGAATCCCGCGAAACTCAACAGAGCTTATAAAAAGGAGAGAGAGACTCGGTTTCAGCCCTTTTCCCCCTTTTTCGTCAGACTCTGCTCTTTTCGTCACTCTTTCTGCTCCGGATTCTCTTTTCGCCTGCTCCCTTTTTTCTGATCTCCTCCATTGTCTACACACAGCAAGGAAGAACAAAGGACTGTCTGAGCACATGTCGCTTTTCTGAACACAGAGCAGATAACTCGTAATTTATGTAACTTTGTATTTTCTTTTTCTCTTAAATGCCTAGGAATTCCTATTTCTTTGAGCTCAATTCTTAATCGGAGTCAAACTCCAATTTTTATTCATCACTTTTTTTTTCCTTTGTTAACTTTCTGTAAATCCACCGTTTGTTTAATTTTAAGGTAAACTTTAATCTTGACTTTATTTTTATAATATTTCTCTTGACCAAGCACCTACCAGAAACCACTATTTTTATCTAAAGTCCGAAAGTTTCTTTTCTAATTTGAAATCGGATTAGATATCTTTTAATTATTATCGAAGACCTTTTGAAGAAAGACGCAGCTGAAGGATCAATGCGCAGCTGTCCCACATCGCTCTGAAGAGACGTCGGCACCATCGGGCTAGAACCCGTTTCAACTGTGGGTCATACAGCCCAGAATCCAGCCTCCTTCGACCGCTTGAATTTAAAGGTCGAACTGTGTGGACTTTGAAGTATCTGCGGGCAGATATTTCCCTAACATCCACAAAAAGACGGATGACAGAACTATCATCACAGGAGAGCACGTGAGCTGCAAAAACTTTAATTCCACTGCTGAATTAGCTTCTGAGGTTCGTTAATAATTTATTTATCTAATCAGATGCAAATTAAGAAGCCCTTAACATAACTCTTCTTTTCATTAAAATTCCGTTTTTATTTTCTTAAGATTAATTTAGGACTTTTTCATAATTAGCAAACTTTCTCCATAAATTTGCGTTGTTTTTAATAATCTGTTAACTCAAACTGATAGAAATTCGTTTCTCAGTTTAACCCTGGTTCCGAAAATATTGACATTGTTGATCTATCATTTACAAGATTGATTTTATGATCAATGAAATTATTTCAATGTCTATTAATCATTTTGTTTAATAAATATTTAAAAATGAGAAGTTGTTGGGAATTTATTTCATTCTGAGTCTGTTTCAAGCCCAGGTATCGAATTCACGGAAAATTTTTGAGACTGATTATTGATTAATTTATTGAGTGATCAAACAGGTATAAAGTGAAATTAAAAATCAAATTGCTTCTTAAAGATGGAAGCTGGTGCCCCTTACGAGTGTTATTAACTTTTCTGATGTATATGAAATGAGATTTGAGCTCAGATTCCAATACATCAATATAAATTAAATAATTCATACCTGATCATATTTATTATTTATTAATATCCATATTTTACGTTACAGTACCAACTGCTGTGAACCTGCTTTGATGTATTGTCTGAGTTGGGTATAAATACTGCACAGGTTCTGTAACTCGCCCTCTCAATTCCACTTGCGCAACTGCTGCTGCAGGACACAGACATTGTGTCCTCCTTCTCTGAGAGCCGTGGGCTCGCTCCCGGCGCGCATGCACAGCGCCGGGAGCGGAGCTCGTGACGGCGGTATGATATAATAAAACTCTACTTAAAACCACAGCATCGCTGCTTATTTTTTATCATCCGCCGCACTGGTGACCCCGAAGATGCACACGCTTTGTGCAACGCAGCCTTCTGGTCTGGACATCCACGCTGAACCGGCCGAGGGACACAAGACGTCTCCTCCCTCTTGCCGCCCCAACGCACCCTGACCTGAAGGCAGAAAAGAACACGCTGCCAGTGAACGCTTCACTGGTTACCCCGAAGACTCACACGCTTTGTGCGACGCAACCTTCTGATCTGGACAGCTGCACTGGTGACCCGTTCTTCATGATGAGATCTTCACGTCTGAGATCTTCTCATCCACGCTGGACCGGCCGCGCTCGCAGTTCCTCCACACAAGAGCGCAGGCACCTCGTCCCCTCTCCACGACGGCGTCCTCCATGGCCAGCGGAGCACGCAACACGTGGACCTGAACGCACCACGGCTGAGCGGTGCCAAAGATCGTCTATTCCCTCCCACCGCTCCAACGCATCTGCACGAGCCTGAGGGACAAAAGATCGTCTATTTCCTCCCACCGTTCCAACGCACCATGGCAAAGCTGCAGCCACAGCCCAAACCTGGATTTTATCGGCGCCGTCTGCGCCGATCTCCACCAAGATTCTGCACCCTGACTCGCCACTCCAGCGGCCCACCCACGCACGGAACCCCCGCGCGTGCACCGGGGAGTTACGAGGACGGCACACTATGCACGGGACAATAACGGCTTCACTGACCGCCTTCCTTCTGCTGCACACTGGCCCTTCAGGCTTACTTGTACACCTGAGGCCCGCAGCTTGCTCACTGGATTTTATGGTCTTAGCCACGGCACACAAGGGGAATTCAGTTGTCTGTGGTTCCCGAGGCTTTAGAGTTGCGCCTGCCCTAAAGTCAACACGCCAGTCCCTCTGCTTTTATTTTTTTTTCTTACAGCCACTCCTGCTTTTCTTCATGGCCACGAGAGGAGTCAGAGACAAATTTTTCTTCTTGTGATCTCCGCACGTGCAACGGGACAGCCCCTCGACGTTGCAGAGCAGCAAGCAATTTTTGCGTGGCTCGGACGATTTCACCGCCCCTGCCGGCACTTACTACCCCTCCCCTCCCTCCCCCTCCGCCTGCAGCGAGCTTCTCCCACAGCTCGCTCCCATAGAGTGATTATCAAGGTCTCGGCCCCCTGCCGTGCCCTCTGGGGGGAGCGTGTGGCGGGTTGATTCAACCCCCCCACAACACACAGGACAGTCAGCTCTCTTCTCTTGGTTTTTCCCGCTGCACTACTGAGATGTAATGTGCCATTCATGTATTGTGATGTAATGTGCCATTCATGTATAGTGTTCATGCGTCCTGTCCTTACTGTGACTTAGAGGCTGAGATCAATATGTAGATGTGCCTTGTAACCTCTTTGTCCTGCAAGCTGGGGCAGAGGACTGCACCTGCCTATTGTTATGTAGGTCTTACAAATGCAAATGTCTCATGCCTGTTCTGCAGTCCCTTTGATCGTACCAACTGCTGTGAACCTGCTTTGATGTATTGTCTGAGTTGGGTATAAATACTGCACAGGTTCTGTAACTCGCCCTCTCAATTCCACTTCCTCAACTGCTGCTGCAGGACACAGACAATGTGTCCTCCTTCTCTGAGAGCCGTGGGCTCACTTCTGGCGCGCATGCACGGCGCCGGGAGCGGAGCTCGTGACGGCAGTATGATATAATAAAACTCTACTTAAACCTACAGCATCGCTGCCTATTTTATCATCTGCCGCACTATCTAAATTAAGTGACTTGGCTAATATTCAGTGATCATGCATTTATACTATTACTACTAATATTAACATTTGTTTGACTAACACTCATGAACATAACATTTCTTATACATGTTTATAATACAGTACATGCATTCATATTTAGATCAAGGATTAATGAATTACTGCAAACCCTGGTCGGTGATCACAAGGATGATTTTCAGTGTCCTTAGGATCTGGGGGAGATGATAAGCTGAAAGAAACTTAATGTTTAGTAAGAATTGACAGTCAGATTATACATAATGAAACACATTCCGTAGGTATCCACTAGGAGGTACTGTTGAGCTGTAGATAATTTCTTTAGTTTTGTGATATCTGGAAAGGGATCTGGTATCTGTTGAAAGTCATAAACCTGTCTGGTTAAGAAGTTTATGACCTTTAAGAGCATTAGTTTCCTTTAGGGCAGATGCTATCCACATGAACTGTCCACGTTGGGAATCTGGACACCGAGTTTTTATGGTCCCTTTAAGCCTTTAAAAGCAAATTCTGATCCTTACCATCTCTGCAAGAGGCAACTGTTTACATTGGGGTCCTGGGGAAAACATTCTTGGTCAGGCCTTGAGTGAGGGTAGTTAATATGAAAACAAGTGATATTCCTGTAGAATGAAGAAAAGTGATCTTCTGGATTGGTTTGAGGAGACATTGATACTACAACACATTCTGTTACACAGCAGCAAGCACCTCCCATGTTGCAAAGAGTCACTCAAGTCTTCTGGCAGAGAGTGGCCTAGCGGAATGGCCTGTCATCATGATGCTGCTGGAGGTAACAGCTAATGCTGGGCAGAAAATTGGGACCCTACTCGACCTAGCTTCTGACACCATTTATATCACCCATGAAGCAGCAGGTCGGCTTAATCTTAGAAGTGAAGACATCATGCTTGTAGGAGGCATGGAAATGTATGTTAAAACAAAGCAGTACCTCCTGAAAATTTGTATTAACATCTCAAGAGATACTCTCAAGTCCCACCAGCTGATTTGGTATGGCTTAGACAGCATTGCAGATATCCACAGACATGTGTCAGCAAAAAAACTGCAAGAGTTATTCTCAGATGTCCCGCTCAGTGACCTGGTAAGACCAAGAGAGATCCAACTCGTTGTAAGTTACAAGGAGGGTCAGCTGGCTCCGCAGAAAATTTGCATAGTGGGGGACCTCGTGCTGTGGGACAGACCAATGGGAAAGACAGTTGCAGGCACTCATCCTGAGCTGTTTGAAGAGGTCACTGTATCAGCCTACACATCAAGAACGCACTTCGCAAGGTCTATGAGAACTGCTGCTGTAAAATATGAAGAACATACCCGCGCAGTCCCCATTTATCCTCCACAAAGCCAACAAGCCTCAATTGCCATCCAACCTTATCAATCTAGTTGTGCAGCTACTACTTCCAACTTCCTTGAGTGGTGGAAATGGGATGATATTGGTACTGGTTGCATTCCGAGATGTGGGGGCTGTCACTGTGGGAACTGCCAGCCAGGTGGCAAAGAAATGACCCTCGCTGAAGAAAGGGAGCTGGAGGTGGTAAAGAGTGACCTCACATACAATATGCAGCTGCAGATAATCACAGTGAGAGGCCTCACTGGCATGCCAAGTACCCCTGGGTAGCCCCTGGGTAGCAGATCCAGCCTCATTACCAAGCAACAGGAGTGCAGTTGAGGTCACATTCTTCAGGACTGAGAGGCAGCTGGCTAGGGAGCCAGAGTGGAAGGCTGCATATGCTGCACAAATTCACGAGATGGTCAAGCGCCGGGCCGCAATGAAGTTGCCTAAAGACGTCCTTTATGCATGGACTGGTCCAGTATGGTACATCAGCCACCTCATCACACCCAACCCACACTCCGTTACAACTCCGGTGAGACTGGTCTGGGACAGTAGTCAAAAGTGCAGAGGGGTGAGTCTCAATGATCTCCTGCTAAAAGGCCCAGACGTCTTCAATTCCATCCGTACTGTGCTTCTCAAATTCCGGAGGGGAGCTTTTGCTGCGTTGGGAGACATAAAGAAAATGTACAATTCAGTGTGGCTTGAAGACCAAGAGGTGCATTTGCATATGTTCCTGTGTCGTTGCTCTGATGAGGAGGAGCTGGGTGAATATGCAGTCACGAGAGTTAACATTGGAGATTAGCCAGCAGGTTGTATTTCTCAACTCGCCATAAGAGAGACGGCTAATCTCCCTCAGTTCAGCCATCTTGAGGAAGAGCGTTGAGTGCTGCAGGATGACAGCTATGTCGATGACTTGTTAACCTCTCATGACAACTTAAATCAGCTCAAAGTCATAACAGAAAATGTAAAGCAGATCCTGAAAGCAGGAGGGTTCGAGTTGAAGCCGTGGGTCTTCTCTGGCCAAGGTAGGAGGGAGTCTGTTGGAAAACAGGAACAGGTGGTTATTCCAAAGACTGTGATCCTGCCAAATAAGCTCAAAGAGGAGGACTACAAAGCTCTTGGCCTTGGATACTCCCTGGAGGATGATAAGCTTTATGTCATGGTTGGGATACATTTCTCAAAGAGGAAGAGGAAAATGAGACTCGGCCAGGACCTTCAATTGGAGCAGGTGAGAGCCCAGACACCAGACCCACTGACACGACAAGAGTTACTCAGCCAAGTTTCTGGACTGTATGACCCGAATGGTCTGACGATGTCTGTAAAGCAGAAAGGGACCATTTTGGTTTGGCGAGCATTTCAGGAGGCCAAACCCAAGTGCAGCACCATCAAAGATACTTGGGACCTTGTGCTATCAGGAAAGCTCAGAGAAGATGCCATCAGCTTCTTTGAAGAATATGCCCAGCTGAGTAAGGTCAAGTTTCAAAGAGCTCTGACCCCAGTGAGCGCACAGGCTGAACCTAACACAATCACCTTCTCTGATGGCAGCGAGCATGCTTATGGTGCCATCCTGTATCTGCGGTGGGCCTGTGACCTAGGTTGTATGGTGAGACTGGTGGAGTCTAAAGCTAAACTAACTCCCTTAGACCACAACGGGGAAGTAGTCAAGGCAGAGCCTTGTGGAGCAGTATTTGCCGCCCGGTTGAAGAAGTACTTTGAGCAACATAGCCGAATTCAAGTCAAGCAATGGTATCACTTTGTTGACAGCCAAACAGTCCTTGGTGCAATTCAACGTGAGAGCTATGGCTTTCAGACCTTTTTCGCCAACAGGATTGGAGAAATCCAAAGCAGCACGCAACTTCAGGATTGGTGGTGGATCCCTGGACCACTGAACATTGCTGATATCATCGCGTGCGGGGCTGGTCCAAAAGATTTGGATGAAAATTCACCATGGCAGAAAGGACAAGAGTTCCTGAGTCTACCAGCTGATGTGTGCCAATTAAGTCTGCAAAGGTTGTATCAGCCACTGCCAGAGAGTGTTGGAAAAATGCAGAAGAAATCATTTGTTGCCGCACTCACAAGAGCTCAGGTGAAGAAAGAGCAACCAGATCCGAAGCATCGGAAGCCACCTGCTGGTGCTTCTGTCCGAAACCTGATGGATGAAAGATGGTTCAGCAATTTGGCTCACCTGGTTAAAACAGTCGCTCGGGTCTGGAGGGCAGCAAAATGCTTTGCAGCTAAAAATAAGATCCTGGGAACCTCAAAGTGGGAGGCGGTTTCATCAGCCGGGGTCATCACTGCAACAGAGCGCCAAGATGCTTTAAGAGACCTTTTCCTTGCTGCACAAGAGGGTGTGACTTTTCCAACTACCACAATAGACCGGCTGGTAGTCTTCAAAGAGGAAGAAACTGGGCTACTGGTTTGTGGTGGGAGAGTCCAGGCTTTTAATGAAGACAAAGTTGGTGTCCCCCTCATACCTTACAGTGCCTGGGTCGCAACTCTGTTGGTTCGTGAAGCTCACAGCAAGGGTCATGAGGGAGTGGCTGCAACTCTATTGAAGGTGAGATAGAGAGCACAGGTCATCAATGGATGAAGAATTCCTCAAAATGTCATTGAAAACTGTGTGATTTGCAAGAAAGCCAGAGCTAGAAGATGTCAGCAAGTGATGGGTGATCTGCCTCAAGAGAGAACTGGGCCAGCATCCCCATTTGAGTTCACAGCAGTTGACCTGTTTGGACCTTATCTGGTCAAAGTTGATGTGAGGAAGAGAGTCACAATGACAGTTTGGGGAGTCGTATTTTGCTGTATTCCCAGTAGAGCAATCTACACAGAGTTGGCCAACACCATGTCAACTTAAAGCTTTCTGATGGCTTATCAGAGGTTTACAGCAATTCAAGGGCATCCTAAGAAGATTTGGTCCGATCCAGGGACCAATTTTGTTAGTGCCAAGCCTGTTCTGAAGGAGTGAAGGAGTTGTATCAGTTTTTGGATGGCCTCGACAGGTCTGCTGTGGAGGAGACTTCAGCTCAAAATGGAACCGACTGGCATTGGAAAATCCATCCAGCTGATTCACCTCATCGAAATCGATCTGCTGAAGCAGCTGTTTGGATTGTGAAGGAGGTGTTCCAGAGTCTGAGAAGAGACTCAGGGCTCAGTTACAGCAAACTTCTGACAATGCTTCAACTAGTCGCCAATCTTTCTAATCAGTGTCCCATTGATGCCAGGGTGCAGAGCCATGAAGACACCGTGAAGTACATTACACCCAATACACTTCTGTTGGGATGAGCATCATCAAGTGGTGACTGGAAAACATTCAACTTTTCAAGCTATCCCTGTAAGAGACTTCAGCAAATGCAGCACCAAGTAAATAAATTCTGGAGGTCCTGGAGCCAACTTGCCGGTCCTGATCTCTTTGTGAGGCATAAATGGCACACCACACAGAGGAATGTTGCAGTTGGAGATATTGTTTGGCTGTGTGACCAGAATGCACTGAGGGGTCATTTTAAGCTTGGGAGGGTCATCAGTGTCAACCCAGACCCCAGAGGCAGAATCAGAATCAGAATCAGAAAAGTTTTATTGCCAAGTACATTAACAGATCACTGATAACATACGAGAGAATTTGACTTGACACAGAAAATGAACCTGCATTTCCAGTGACACGGCTGCATCAGAGACGCGCCTGCCAACAGGATAGTGGGTACAAGTAGCATAAGAATAAGAATAATACGAGGAACAATAGGAAGGAGCAAAAAAATCATTGATTCAAAATACTGGTTACATAATTAATCAATATTAAGATTTCAAGGAAAAAAAAAGCTCTCGATGCACATTCGCTACACAGGATTCACAAGACACAAGAGAGCAGTGTGTGTGTATCTTTATTCAGTTCATGGATCAATGTGTGTGCGGTGTTGAAGCAGTGTTGATGATAATAAGAGAGACAACAAGGACACTTGGCAGGAGATGTTTTGTCTGGCTGCCGCCGAGTCCTTATCTTGGCAGGCTGTCCAGATGGCTGTCCAAGGCCTTATGCTCGATGATTTTGAAAACACAGACTGCAGACAGCCAGGAGGAATTTTCGTGGGGAAATTGAGCCAAATCGGACTGATCACAGAGAAGGCTTTTTATTTCTTCTGTAGATTCAGTACTTAATCCTTCATTGCGGGGCTTTAAATCCATCGTGGAAAGACCTAAGCGAGACCATGATGTAATCCACCTTCCGAGACAGTTCTCCATTTGTCGCTATCAGGGTCTTCTCCAATTTTTCAATTTGACAGATGCACCTCGCCTGGCCAGCATTTTGATAGGTTGTATCCATCTTCAGCAATTTGCGGTACACCAGGACAATCCCAGTTCCAATAAGAAAGATCCCGATCACCATTACCACGAAGACATACAAATCTTCAATATCTTCGATAGAGAGATTAGTGAGACACAAGATTTTCCAATTACTTGTGTCACGTAAATAGCCCGCTGGAGCCGTACCTGCGGGGCAGACAGCTTCCCCCGGAGCACTTTTCCTTGTTGAAAAAATAGTGTCAATTGTGTTCAAAGCCCAGCTTATTAACTCCATAAT
This sequence comes from Pholidichthys leucotaenia, assembly GCA_020510985.1. Classification (NCBI taxonomy): domain Eukaryota; kingdom Metazoa; phylum Chordata; class Actinopteri; order Cichliformes; family Pholidichthyidae; genus Pholidichthys; species Pholidichthys leucotaenia. Next base: position 434,133,642 of record CM035842.1, on the reverse strand, counting down.
TTCTTTCTTTCGACGGTCGCAGTTAGACGCAGACAGACAACAGCAAGCTGGGATCCAGTAGTTGGGGGGGAAGGAAAAAAAGTTAGAGCAGGAGAGGAGGAAAAAGCGTCTACTCTCTTGGGAGGGCGGAAGTTGTTAATGGTATTAAGGCATTGTACGGGATGTGAATGTTAGAGTTGTGGCAAGTTCCTGTGTTCCCGAGGTGAGGCCTGCAACATCAATACCCAAGCATCCTGGCTCCAGCATTTGGAGGGACCTTCAGTCCACAATTCTTCACTGGGACATCCAACGTTTGGTGGTCCTGCTGCCAGTGGAGGAGCTGGCAGGAGGCCCAGGAGGAAATCTTTGACCACTAGTTCACTGTGTGCGATCTTTCCAGCGGTTTCCGTGGGAAGATCAAGTGGGAGGTGTTGAGCTGAGCTGAAGGCCACACCCTCTCTGCCTGAGTGCTTTAGATCTGGGTGTGCTTCCCAGCCTGAGGGCAGTTGGTTGATTGCACCAGGTGAGAATGATCTGGTGATTAATGGAGTTTGGAGGTAGTTACTCACAGGGCAGTGGAGAGTAAGCAGTGTGTGAGAGAAATGGTTGGAGAACTTTGACTTTGGAAAAGAACTGCAGGACTAAAGCTTGTTTCAAGCAAGGAAGAAGGAGCCGGTGAGCATCCATTTGTGATATGGGTCTTTGTAGCTGCATTTGGAAAGTCATTTGATCAAGTTTAGGTTAAATGTGATGTGTTAAAAAATCATGCGTTTGAAATGTAAGTTAAAATGTCATATATTTATAAAATCATGTGGGTTTAAATGTATAGTTAAAATGGAGTGTATTTTAAGAGTTTAAAAGTTAAAAGCTGCTAAAGTTGTAAGGTTAAAAATCATTATTGAACAGTGTTTTGAGATGTATTTAGTATTCGGGGTGCTTAAAATGTGAGTATTTTCTACTTATTTCAAGACTGGTTTTTAGTAGCTTAAAAATTGAGTATTTGATTTTGGGTTATGGTGATTTATTATGGGTTCTTGGGTTACATTTTCCTTGACCCTCTATTTGTGTTGTATTTAAAGGTTTTTCACCTGTGCTTGGCCTGTGCTTGGCCTGTGCCACAATCGCCCCTAATTAAGTCTTGTCCTATTTAAGGAATGCTGCTCTTTTCCTAGGCGTAGCGTCCATACGTCAACCTGGCATTCCACACATGCTTCTGCCTTTTCCTGTATCCTAGCCTGTGGTTTTTTTTGCCCTGCCTAGCCTAGTGCTATTTCTTTATTCTTGTGTGTTTTTGGCTTTCCTTAGCCTTGCCTTGCTTTTGTGTGTTGCCTGCAAACCCTAGCTTTGTCTTTTCAGCAGACAAGCTGCTGTATTTTGCCCTCAATCTTAATAAAATTCCTGAATCTCACCCAGCACATGAGACCTGTTCTCTGCCCCGTGACAGTTTCCTGACTCCACCGTATTCGTTATCATAGTTTATTCTTGTTTAGTTCAGACGAGTTTGATTGCAGCTCCCAAACTGCCATCTGTTTTTCTGTTGACATTACCATCATCATCATCATCATTAACTGAACTTGCCCACATTTTCTTTATCCTCTCTACCTGCCTGATAGTTCAAGTATGAGAGAAATAATAAACCTGCAGACAATAGGCACCTTTGTCCACTGCCATGTTAATAAGATTATGAAAAACTTGAAAAATGACCAATTTAAGGTGCATTATATATTTTTTTAAAGTTTTCTGCTAAATCACAAATAATTGTTATTAATCAACAATAAATTTGGGGGAGGTTAACTGCAATTAAAAAAAAAAAAATCATATTTCACCTGTGTGCTTTTTCTACAGTTGCATCTCATCCCTGCTCTCCTCTCAGCTTGCTCAGTCATTAAAATTCACCTTTTCTCATCTCATTTTCAGTTTGTGGTTATCGGCATCTGTATGTGTGTTTCATCATTGTTTTGGCATTATCTGTGCTGCAGTCTGAACATTATTTTTGAAAGGAGAAGCAGGGGAACATACAGATGTATAATGCAGTTAGAGGATCTATTCCAGTTGCGGGAAACAATGTTTAGTCATAAATCAATAGCTGTTGAGAAGGCAATGAAGCAGAGACTGGGAAAACAGTAGACAGAGGGGAGAATAACTGGGTACACAAAGAAAGGGAGACACACACACACAGCACCCTGCTGTCATATTTTAAGTTCATGATTCATGAAAAATGTTTTGGTTCACTGTAGTTGGTTCTTGCCCTGAGGAAATGGAATGGAAAATGTCAAGAATACTGGTGGCTAGGTTTTACATGTGCAAACCCCAATTCCACAGAAGTTGAGACATTGTGTAAAACATAAATAAATAATAATTCAATTCAATTCAACTTTATTTATATAGTGCCATTTCTCAACAACAGTCACCTCATAGTACTTTCAACTGTAGGGGAAACCCCCACAATTGCAAAAAGACCCTAGCAATCAGGCGATCCCCTGTGAGAGGAACTTGGTGATGGTGGAGAGAAAAAACTCCAGGAAGAAACCGCCAGCAGAACGAGCTAAGGGAGGGCAGTCATCTGCTGCGACTGGCTGGGAGGTGAGGAGATAGAGAAGAAGAAAAGAACCGACATGTAGAGAGCAAACAGCACGACAGGGACTCAATCAAAGGGAGAAAGCAAACAGATGTTAATGACCAGAAGAAATATTTCATTGAGACTGAACGAAGGAGTAAAGCCCAGTGTTTTGTTGGAGGTCCCCCCGTTGCAGGTTTAAACCTTTTAGAAGCATGACTAAGGGAGGGTTCAGGGGCACCTCATCCCACACTAACTATAGGCTATCTCAGAAAGGAAAGTTTTAACCCTAGTCTTAAAAACAGAGATCAAGTCTGACTCCCAAATCCAGATTGGCATCTGGTTCCAAAGCAGAAGAGCCTGATAACTGAAAGCTCTGCCTCCCATTGTATGAAAACCTCGATTCATCGCAGATTAATCTACCTGACTCAGAGATAAATGAATTTCTGGACAATATTATTTTACCACGATTAAATAATAAGCAGATTGCAGCTCTGGACTCACCTCTTCTAATGTTTGAACTCCAGGAGGTGCTTAAGCACATTCCAAATAATAAAGGTCCGTGACCAGATGGTTTTCCAGTAGAATTATATAAAGAATTCTTTAGTACTTCTTTCTTTAAAATGGTGAACCAAATTAAAGAAGATCATGTAATCCTTCCAAATTGGAACTCAGCTAGCATTTTCCTGATCCTTAAAAGCTCTCGCAAGAAGGCTGAAAAGGATAACTCCATTTAATATATACCTGGATCAAACAGGTTTTATCAATGGTAAGCACTCAGCTAATAATTCAAAGATTCAAAAAAAAAATATTTGTCAATACTCCTATACGTACAGGACATACAGGAGAATTTAAATGTTTTTTTCTCTTTCTTCAGTGATGTGTGCAATATATAAAAAAAAGGAATAAGGCTGGACAAACAACAGCAGTCTATGTACAGTCATCCTACCTGTAGTTCAATGACTGACAAAAGATAGACCAAGAAATTCCATAGTGCAAATAAAGATAAATGATGAAACCCAGCAATCCTATATACATAACTAGAAAAGTACTCGGAGAGCGCAGACCTCCGCCAAGCTCCACAGTTCCCCCCATACAGTGTTTGTGTATACGTTTTCAGATTCCTTGACCATGAAAACATATGACTATCAATTGGATTCACAATGATTATTTGTTTATTTGACAGGGACAGTGCAATAAACATAGACAATCAATGACAATCAATGTGATGGTGATAGGATTAGTGGCTCAGTAGTAAAAGCATTGCCTCCTTGGCGGAGGTAATAAACTGAAGTGTTGGTGTTGTGTCCATCTCCTCCACTGACGGATGGAGATTGGGTAAACAGGTTGGCGTGGGTTTTATATTATATTATTGGGGTTGCGCTCCGCGGCAAAACAGAATTTAGAAGCTTCCCCGGCTGAGAGCTCGTTTTTGCGCAGCGCCTATGGCTGGCCGGTGAATTTCTGCCAAATGCGCAGCGCCTATGGCTGGCCGGGGAATTTCTGCCAAATAATCCGACGGCGGACAGCTGCCCGTGTCAGGTTTTGCAGCTGCGCGCAAACACAGGCACGCTGGCGGGCCCAGGCCACCAGTGTTTTCCACGTACTTTTGTGCGTAAAACATTGAAAAACGCGGAGTTTGTGTTGGTCAGACACGGCGACCAGTGCCCTCCATTGCGCCTGCGCACATGTTGAAAATGGCCGTATGTCACAGTGTTAATAAAAAATAATGCTTTAAAAAATTCCTGTATCCAGAAGGTGATGCGGATCATCCCCAAAATTTAATCAGTTCTTCCTTGTACCATTTCCAACAATGCCTGAAAGTTTCATGGAAATCCGTCCAAAAGTTTGAGTTATCTTGCTAACCAACAGACAGACAGACAGACAGACAGACCCTGGCAAAAACATTACCTACTCCTGGCCTTTTCGGCCTGGCGGAGGTAATAAAGCAAAGTAGTAATACTTGTAGTTGCAAGTTCGATGTGGTAGTGTAGGTTCAGATAGTGACAGATAGGACTGCACATTAGCAGTACTACAGTGACAGACAGACAGCAGCAGATATGGCATTTGTGCAAATGGTTGCCGTTAAAGTACAGACATACAGCAGCAGATGTGTTACTGTTGGTGTAGCAGTCTTCCTGTGCCAACACCTGAGGTAGTTATTGTGCAGGTGAGTGCGTTATGGTCCGGGGGGGGGGGGCTTTGGTGGGGGGGAGTGGACAGAGATCAGGATCCTGAAGGTCTGATGAACAAAGCTGTTTAGCAGTCTCGTGGAGTATGCCTGGAGGCTCCGGTACCTTTTCCCCCAGGGCAGGAGGCTGAAGAGGGAGTGTGAGGGGTGGGAGGTGTTGCCTGCAATGTTGATGACTCTGCATCTACCTCAACAGAGGCGGGTAAGGTAGATGTCTGAGAGGAGGGGCAGAGGGGCACTGATGATGTTGCTGGCTTCTTTCACTGTGCGTTGTAGTGTCTTCCGGCAGGAAGTGGGGCAGCTTCCATACCACACTGTGATGCAGCTGGTGAGGATGCTCTCAGTGGTGCCCAGGTTGACATGGTACAGACCCAAGAAGCAGACACAACTCAGGAAGCACAATTAACCTTTTATTAATAATACTGTGAGTGTATGGATGCGTGTGTGAATGTCTGTAATGAGTGCAGTGCGTGGTTGAATCAGCTTTGGGCAAGTAGAGCACCGTACAACCTGGCAACCCTAGGAACAGAGCAGAGAGATGATTAGAAGTTATCTTGACAGGGGAAGTGCCAGATAGAACTGTCCTTACTTTCTGCTGAGTTGGAGAAACACATAGGTTGGCACATTGGCCTAGGGCAGGAGGGCAGTACCGGTCGCCCCGTTGGAGATGTAGCAGGCAGGTGAACGAGGCAAGGGAGTCTGCCGCCAGGTGGAAGGGAATCCGCCACCGGGAGGACACTGCCTGTGCACGGGGGTAGACAATAGGTGACAGGAAATGTTCAGGCTTACTTGGCTGCTGGATGGTTAGGAGACCCTTGGCGAGCAGAAGCGCTGAAGGATGATGAGGCTGGAAGCTCAGTGTAGGGATTGGCGAGTTCAGATTTGTCAGGAAGAAAGCAGATGACTCTGCGCTGATCCCTGGGTCTCACAGAATATATAGGCAGAGCCAAATAGCAGACAGGTGTGTGCGCAGGTGCACCTAATTGGTGGCCATGACACAGGTAGAATGAGAACATGATGGGGGGTGGGACTCGGGCTCTCCTCAATTTGCGGAGGAAATGAAGGTGAGTTTGAACCTTCTTGGTTAGTGATGTAGTGTTGTTGGACCAGGAGAGCTCCTCAGATAAGTGCACCCCCAGGAACTTGGTGCTGCTCACCCTCTCCACAGCTGCTACATCGATGATCAAGTGGGATGTATCCCATTCTGAAGTTGGCCACAATATCCTTTGTTTTTCCCACGTTCAGGAAAAGAATATTGTCTTTATACCTCTGGACCAGTTTTCTCACCTCATTTCTGTAGTTGGCATCCTTATTGTTGGTGATGAGGCCCACCACTGTCATGCTGTCCTCAATTTTGATGATGTGGTTGGTGATTTAGGCTGGTACACAGTCGTGGGTCAGCAGGGTGAAGAGCAGAAAGCTGAGCATGCATCCTTGTTGTGCCCCTGTGCTCAGTGTTGGACGTTGGAGTCTTGGAGGTTTTGCTGCCATCCCGCATGTTCTGTGGCCTCCCAGTGAGAAAGTCCAGCACCCAGTTACAGAGAGAGGTTTTTAGTCCCAAGTATCTGAGTTTTTATATCAGGTGTTGGGGGATGATTATGTTTAATGCTGAACTAAAGTTGAAGAACAGCATTCGCATGTAGGTGTTCTTTGAGTTCAGGTGGGTGAAGGCTGGATGGAGCTCAACAGAGATGGCATCTTCTGTGGATCTGTTTGGTCTGTATCCAAACTGAGATGGGTAGTGGGAGTGGAGGGAGGATGGACTTTATGTTCTGCATGACCAGCCGCTCGAAGCACTTCATTTTAATGGGGGTCAGTGCAGGTAATCATTGTAGGGTTCCTGTCAACCTGTCAACCTGCTGTCAGAGTCTGTCAGTCGATGGATTTCAGTGGATTTCTGTGTTTTGACTACTTTTTTTTTGGCTTCTGAGAACTGAATTTGGATTACAAACTGGACATCCTACTTTCGACCACTGCCTGATTTAAGATGCCAATAGCGGCATCTACGAACTGGGAAATAAGAGCTGAACGGAGCGGCCCGCCATTTAGCTAGCTAAAGAGCTTTTCATTAGCTGTTTAGGCAACATAAATCATCTGGGATCATGGGTCCTAAGAAAGCTCAGCAGACTGAAGAGGTGGACGATATTAAAAGATCGCTCGACCTCTTGGCTGAAGAGAATTCTGCTGTTAAGCTGCAGCAAAAAACCATTCTGGACCTGGTCAAGGAGGTGAAAGTGCTGCAGATCCAGAACGCTGAGAAGGACAAAAGTCTGGCGTATCTGGAGAGCAGAGTATCGGACCTGGAGCAGTACACCCGGGTGAATGACATGATCATCACAGGGCTCTACATTAAACCACGATCATATGCTTGAGCGGTGGCCACGGACAGTGGAGGGAGGCTCGATGTGCTGGAAGACGAATCCATGGAGCAACAAGTAGCGGCCTTCCTACAGTCCAAAGGAATCCAGCTGGACTATAACACCATTGTGGCCCGCCACCCTCTGCCCAGGAAAAAACAGCGACAAACCGGCTGTCATCATGAGGTTTGTCAACAGAAAACACAAGACTGTGCTGCTAAAACAAGGGAGGAAACTGAAAGGAACGAACATTTACATGAACGAGCACCTCATAAAAGAAAACGCAGAAATAGCCAGAAAAGCAAGATACATGAGAAAGCAGAAAAAGATTCAAAACACCTGGACATAAAATATACATAAAATTAAATGGATCACCTTAAGAAGCCAAGGTCATTAACATCCGTAATATTATGGAACTGGACAAATATCAATGAACATTATGAAATGCAATTGACAGCAACAAGAGATAACTGTAAGACACTGAAGGATCACTGAAGGATCACACTCATCTGCAACAGGGCATATAACTACATGAAACAAAAGATCAACAAACAGGAACAACAGGAACTGAAAGTTTTTGAATATATAGATCACAACCCACAGGACGTAGAATATAACATAGACCCTGATAATAATTTATTTAGCTCCATCAATAATGACTGTAGTTACTACACGGATGAACAGTTTAACACAATGGTCACATCTGATTTCAATATTTCTATGATCCACTTAAACAGCAGAAGTCTCTATGCCAACTTTAATAACATTAAAGATTATTTACATTAAAGAGCCATTCAATATTGTGGCAATATCAGAGACGTGGCTCAGTGAAGAGAAAGGAGTGGATTTTACCATGGATGGCTATGAATAAATTATATAAATAGAAAAGTGAAAAAAGGAGGAGGAGTTGCAATTTATGTTGAAAAGAGCTTGAAATACAAGGTTGTTGAAAATCTGTCAGTAACTGTGGATGATTTATTTGAATGTATTACAGTAGAAATCTGTCTGGACAATGTGAAGAATATAGTAGTGAGCTGTGGATATAGAACACCTGGATCAAACATTGACTTATTTAAGGACTGGATGGAAAAATATATGCAAAACTAATTCATAAATGTCATGGTCCATGTGCTGACTCTGTCTGCACTCGGACTGTGCGGTAGTTTTCCGTTCTCCCCGCTGGTGCACCTCTAGACTTTTATTATGACAGCGTCTCGGCATGGTTTCCGGCTGTCAGTGCAGCCCCACTGGATGGCCTGATTCCAATCAGCTGATGATCCTTCATCAGCTGATTAGTCTGTAAGCACTATTTAAGGGAGCAGCTCTGTTTGCTCGGGGCTGCGACCTCGTCTGCCTTCCAGTCTGGTTTCCCTAACCCCAAAGCCAGTTCTTCCCAGCATTCAAATTCCGTCCTCGCTGTTTATATGTAAGTGTTGTATCTTGTCTTTATTTGTGTTTTGCCCCACGAGGCTTATTATTTTGTCATTATGTCCTTGTTTAATAAATGTACAAACTCCACGGCTGCCTGCAGCGTCTCATTGATGGCCCTCACGAGCCATCCATAACAATAGATTGCAGCCCAAAGAGACGCCGGTGACCGTGAGTTTGTTTAATTGGACTTGAAGTTCCCCTGTTCAGCGTACCAGCGTGCTGGGAGATGGCGCTGCCGATCAAGGGCTACGCTATGAGCCTGGGCTACGAACTAATTATGGCTCTCATCAAGATCAACGGAATCCTGGCTCGTAGCCATCGCTTCCCCAGCGGCTTGTGCTGGTACCTGGAACTTGCTGAGGCAACCATTAACCACCATCCCCACTACGCTGACAATCCTGAGATCTCAGCGAGGAGGGCGGACATCGCTGCTCAATGGGAGAGACTCCGTGGGGTGGAGGGAAACTCCGGCAGGAAGCTGAAGAGGAGGCATCATCGCTCCTCGCTTTGGGATCCCGTTCCTGTCCCCGTTCCAGGCCAGGAGGTCGCACAGCCCAGGGGTCATCCCCTAAGGCAGTGGTCCCCAAACTACGGCCCGCCTCCACATTTGGCCCGGCCCCCTGAACAATACCAGAGACGTTTACTCCGACACCCCTCCACCTCCTCCTGCACAGAGCTTTTCCCGCACCTCGCTTCCAAAATCGGCCGAGCTCCGTCTTGTTCCCCTGCTGAGCGTGTGCTCAGCCATGCATTCTGTGCCATGCATTCTCTGTATCACTGTATAAAGAGCTGACTCTACATGCCTCACTATCGCACTTAGAATTCGCTCTTAGACAACTGCTCAGGGCTCACTCACAGAGCGCTGGGTGAGCCTCGTGATGGAGGAATAAAACACCTTTAAACTTCGGCTTGCTGTGTCCACCTGCACTTATTTTTTCCTCCACACTGGTGACCTGACGTGATGGACTGTCTCTCCATTCTGCCGCGCTGTGGACTATTTTTTGCCTCCACACTGGTAAGCGTTATGATTTTTTTTTTCAGTCTGGCCACACGATCGAGACTAATACACGCATAGAACGTGACATTCTATTCCACCCTTCTGCAGTCTGTGCCCCTATCTGAACCCCCCCCCCCCCCAAGAAAAAAAAAATCCTAGACTCACCCATGTCAAATAAAACAGAATAATGGCGAAAAGGTTTGGTAAGAGAAAAATTGATTCAGAATGCAGGGTATTTAACCTGCAGTGGACAAATGATTATTTTTTTTGTTCAATGCAAAGAAAAGACTGTTCAGCAGTGGTGTCTACAAGCCTGCTGGAACCTACAAAAGGATTATAAGGAAGAAACACAAGAACTTTGAGAGACTGCTCATATGAGTCATTTCAGTAAGAGATTCTGCTCTGACAACTAAGCTGATCTTTTACCTGTTAAGATTGTGCACGGCACAACAGAAAGTTAATGTTCCATGGACTTTTTTTTCTGTAAAGAACACAGAGAGGGTTATTTGGTTATTATTTATTTCATTAATAGAGTTATTATTTATTTTCTGACTTTTTTTCCTGTGAAGATCCCGGAAAGGGTTATTAATATTTGGTTATGTGTGGCTTTCTGGAAAACAATAAATGTTTACGTTTAGGCACCCCTGCGATCATCACACTTTTTTCTGTTACAAACTGACCCCGGCCCCCATCAGAGAAGGCAAAAGTTATGTGGCCCTCACAGGAAAAAGTTTGGGGACCCCTACCCTAAGGAGTGAGATGTCAGTCAGGATTCCCCTGGAGAAGTTACAACTGTCAGCTGTTTCCATTTGGGAGCGAGTGGCTGCAGCTCGCTCTGCCATTCACCCCACGCAGATCATCAAGCATGTGACAGCAGCAGTCAGGCTGGTGGAGAGGAATCTGGCGTTAAGTGATTATCCAGAGTACGCCGACCTGCTCGCCTCTGTTTCCGTGCAGGAGCAGCATTTCCCAAACCTCTCCTTCACCTCGCCCTCTGCCGGTAACCGTCATCACATGGCCAACAGTAAGCCTCAGTGAGAACCCCGTCCGGATCCTGTTCCAGGTCGTCGGAAAAACTCTACCTCTCAGTCTGCTGCCTCTTCTGCGTCTTGTCAGGAGGGAATTCCCACAGCCTCTCCCCCTGGGTCATCTCTCCCTGCTGTTCCGTCAGCTCCTCGTGCCCAGATCGCCTCGGCTGTCATCCCCTCCTCCTCAACATCTTCCCCGGCTGCTGTGAGTTCCATGAGTTCTGTTTCGGCAAAGCCCGTCGTCGGTCCATAGCAAGCGGCTCCTCTTCGTCCTTCCAGGGGGCCCTCCGTCACCATCCAGAGGGGAAAGGGAGGAATGAAGTACACTGCAGCGAGTTCTATCGGTCCTCTATGGATCAGGCAAGTGACTTTTCATTCTGTTCCCTCATTGGGTGAATTGCCTTGCTTGATTCCTGGGGGCGGAGTTCGGCATTCACAGTCCCCTGAACTCCCTCCACCTGCTGCAGTAACTAGTAATGGACCTGCTACCTTTGTGTCTCCTTCCCCTGAGCATTCCGCGGTGCCAGGCCTACGCCGCCGGACGAGGAGGGAGCCTGTGGCCCTGGAAAGCCTGGTTCCAGCCCCGCAGCCACGTCATGTGCAGAGGAGGAGAGCAGACTGCAGTTTGGAGCCTGCGCAGACGATGAAGCGTCCCCGGGTCTCCATGGAAGAGCGGTCTGACTCAGCAGGTCGAGGATCTCCTTCCACCACACTGTGCAGGTCGTCGGCATGGTCATCAGCGTTGGAGGGTCCTCAGGCTGTGGGAACCATCATGCCGGCTGTGGGGCCCGCCGTAGCCGAGTGGGAGCCAGAGGACGTCCTTCTGCCTTCTGAACCCGGATCATCGAAGTCTTGGACAGCGACAGAACTTGAGTGCAGACAAGTGCTCTATTTTGTCTTCCTTCTATCTGTTCTATAGCATTTTTGCATGTCTCTTGGGGAGACAAGCCAGGTGCAGCTGTCCACTGCATCCAAGCTCGTCTCACTGGGCTCTGTCGCTACCGGTGATCCTGATCCCGGTTCTTCTTCTTCTCCTGAGCCTTCTCCCAAGGTCACCGGTGTGGAGTCAATCCCGGTCGCTGTGCTGGAGGTTCCGGGTTCGGGTTTGAAGGTCGTCCCTGGTGCTGCTCCAACCCAGTCGGGGTCCATCGCGGGTGTGGCATTGACCCAATCGGGGTCCGACGTGGGTGCAGCCGCGACCCAATCGGGGTCCAGCAGCGGTGCAGCGCCAGTTCGGTTCAAGGTCAGTGAGGGAGCTGCAGATCCTCTCCCGCCTGATGCTGGACTGGTCTGTGATCCTTCCCCCAGTCTTTCTCCACTGGGTGCCGTTGGGGTTCCCTGTAATTGGCTCGGATCTCCCAAGATTGTCCTCTCAGCAGGAGGGCCGTCTCCGTGTTCTCCCCTGCGGGCCTGGTGCCTGAATGATGTGGGTCGGCCGCCTAGGAGTCTGTTTCGCCCGTTTGGCGTTCTGGGTCGGCCACCCAACAAACTTATCCATCCGTTCAGCGATCTGGCCTGTTCGCCAGAAGTACTGTGTTTCCAGGCGTGGGACTGAGGTAGGCCGCCCGAACTGTTTCTTTCCCCCTGCTAGTGATTTGGACGCTAGATGCAAGGAGGCCCCCAAACTATTTGCTTTCATGCCGTTGTGCTCTGCCTGCTGTCATCCCCGTTTTTGTCTCTGCTCTTCTGTAACCTTTTGGGATGTGCTGGTGTTTTTTGTTATTGAACTGTGTATTTCACCGCTCCCTAGCGTGTGTGTTTTTTTCCCCTCTGTTGTGATTGTTCTTTCCGTAGGCTGGGAGATGTCCTTTTGTTGCCTGTAACAGTTTATTTGAATGGATTTAAACTGTAGGTTTTCAACGCTACTTAGTGTGTTTTTTTTCTCTCCTGTTGGAGGATGATACGTGTTTTCTCTGGAACTGTGTATCTTGGTCTATAGACCCGGGTTTTCTGTTTGTGGCCTGTGGGCGTAGTGTTCCCTTATTTGCATTTATTATTCTGTCTGTTGTCCACCTGGGCATTATGGAGTATTTTTTTGTGTGTGTTTTCCCATGCTCTGTAGTTGCTCCTTGTTGGATTTTCTGTCTAACCCTCCTTACCCCCCCCCCCCCACGGGTGGTCCTGTTGACCTTTCAGGTGAGGGGGTTCGATGTCCCACGGCGTCTAGAATTCGCGTCGTGAACGGGGGCAACTGTCATGCTCCGTCTGCTGACTCTGTCTGCACTCGGGCTGTGCGGTAGTTCTTATTTGTCATTCTGTCCTTGTTTAATAAATGTACAAACTCCATGGCTGCCTGCAGCATCTCACTGATGGCTCGTGAGAGCCATCCATAACAATAAAGTTATGTTCATCTGTGTGGATTTTAATATAGATCTTATGATCTCAAAACAACATAGTTTGACAGAATAATTTATCAACACAATGTACAGTATGGGCTTACATCCAACAATTACCGGACCTAGCAGAATCACGTCACACCGTGCCACACTATATAACATATTCACAAACATTATGGAAAATAATATCATGAGTGGGCTTTTATTGAATGATATCAGTGACCACCTGCCGATTTTTGTTGTCTATCAATGTGATTATAGGAAGAAAAAGTATACCAAAAATATTAAATATAAAAGAATAAGAACTGAAGAATCAATGTATTTACTGACAAAGGAATTATTAATACAAGACTGGAAGATAGTTTATGATGAAAATGATATAAATAAAGCATATGATATTTTTTTTACAAATATTTCAATCATTGTACAATAAAAACTGTCCTATAAAACAATACAGTGACAGACAACAAAAGAAAAATATTCCTTGGGTCACCAAGGGGTTAATAAATGCATGTAAAAAGAAGAATAAATTATATAAACAATTCATTAAGTGCAGAATGGTGGAGGCTGAGATCAAATATAAAAGATATAAAAATAAGCTTACTAATATAATGAGGATCTGTAAGAAAGAAAACTACAACAGAATATTAGAGGATAATAAAAATAACTTAGGTAGATAGATAGATGTACTTTATTGATCCTAAACTGGGAAATTACAGAATTATTCTTAAATTACAACTTAAGAGGAATATGGCAAGTACTCAATGGGATTATTAGTAACCAACCTAAAAATGCTAATTATCCAGAATATTTTATTGAAAATGGCAATTTGATAAATAATATGGAGGATGTGGTCAGTGGTTTCAATAATTTTTTTGTAAACGTTGGTCCTGAATTAGCAAAATCAATAGTGACAACAGAAACAAACAACAGTGGTTCTGTAAATGAAATAGAAGATAGAAATCCAAACACAATCTTTTTGGGTTCAGTTACTGAAAAGGAAATTATCGAGACTGTGAGTAAATTCAAGAACAAAAAATCAATGAACTGGAATGAAATTGACATGACAATAGTGAAAAAAGTAATTGAAGGAATTGTTAAGCCACTCACCCACATCTGTAACCTGTCATTTCAAACTGGTACATTTCCAGACAAAATGCAAATAGCAAAAGTAATACCTCTATACAAAACAGGAGACAGTCATCGTTTCACAAATTAAAGGCCAGTCTCTTTACTCTCACAATTCAATGTCCATGGTGCAGTGGTGGGTGTGAATGGGAGTTTGATGGTGGTGGGGGCACTGGAATGGGTTGGCTTCCATGTGTCCATCAGTCTGCCCCCGGGTGGCTGTGGTGGCTTGCCGCTGTCAGTGTCTGTCAGCGTGGTGGGTGGGTGGTGTATCCATTGTGTGGCATGTTTGAGTGTCCGTATTGGGCGCTGCTTGGATCCAATACACCGTTATTACTACTCATTTGTTTCTCTGTGTGTGTGTGTGTGTGTGTGTGTGTGTGTGTGTGTGTGTGTTGTAATGATCTCCTTTCTGAGGACTGTTTCTTTAAGTGTCCTTGGTTACTACGGCAGCTGGTGTGTTGCTTTGGATGTAACTAGCAGTTGTTCCTTATACCATGCTGCCTCCACATCAAGTCTGGACTCTGAAGATCCTTTTTTTGGATTATTCCTTGCCAGTACAACTGTATAGAATGTCTGAGCTTCCCTGCACAGTAAATGTGCAGTGTGATGTAACGAACGGTCTTTGAGTCATTTTTTGAAACTTTTTCAAGCCGTGGAGATCCCCTCAATCACTACAATTGGCATCCAAACTGTGTCTGAACCCCTGGCGACTTCCAATCATAAAGTTAATTCCTTGAGTTTTTTCAACTTCCAGTTTATCGTTCTCCTTCCCTGTGTTTTTTTTTAGTTGAATATTGACTTTTTCACCTGACTTTTGGACGAGGGCAGGATCGTCTGCTGCCTGTGTGTGTGTACCATGACTGCACTGTTTTTTTCACCTATGGCGGTCTGCTTAGAAGAAGGGTGGAGTCAAGTTGCAACATTATGACTGACTGGACGTCAACCAGAGCATAACTACTCGGCCCTACACAAATAAAAGCATCCAGGTGGAAAAGACTACAGAAGACATCTTTCCAGGGTAACCCGAGGGCGTTTTGACATGGAGCTGGAGGGATAATTAGGAAAAGAAAAAAAAAAAAGAAGCAAACTCTTCAGGGGTGAGACATTGACTTTGTTAAAAAAGAGAAAAAAAAAAAAAACTTTCTGAATTACTTATTTAGTACCATGCTTATTCAAATGTTTGATATTTGATGCAGTGATATTGATATTATCAATATCTGTTTAAGTGCACATTTCATTTTGTGCTGTTTTTAGTAGGGGTTGCTATCTTAATAGTGCATTCATTTTTTTTTTTTTTATTTGTCGGCTTATTAAGGGTGTAATAATGCAAATCAAGACTTATTTTGGATTGAGAGGGAATATGGGAATGATCGTAATGGGACTGTAGGACCTGACAATTTCATTGTAAGCCAACTTGCTGACCAATTGACTGTCTGTGGTGTATTGTTGCACTTGGCAACCCCCCCCCCCCCCCCCCCACGGTCACGATTGTTTTCAAGATAATATTCAGCTTAGATGTCAGAGACTTCCAAAGCTATAACTTGAAGGTAAATTTAAAAAAAAAAAAAGACTGTTCTACCTCCACACATATGTACCTGTAGCGTCACACTAATGTAATCACTGATGAAGTCAATGATGAAGTCAAGGCAGCTATGGCACAGGTGTAGTGTGACCAACTACTGATCGGAGGGTCATGGGTTCGATTCCCGCTCTGTCTGCATGTTGAAGTGTCCTTGAGCTAGACACTGAACCCCCAGTTGCTCCTGGTGCCCAGGCTAGTGCCTGTGTGTGTATGGCAGCTCTGCCGCCATCAGTGCGTGGATAGCAGGATCTGTAAAGCACTCTGATCATCCAGAGATGAGAAAAAACACTATATAAGATAACGACATGAAGTCATTTTCTCCTTATTCAGTTCTTATTTAGAACCATTTACCTTCATTTTGTCTCTCTGTTAAATCCACTGTCTTATCTATCACTTTTTATTAAGCTTTTCAGCTTTTTTCCTGTGAAAACTGTATTATTGATGTGGTAAAGATTTTTTTTCAAGAGAATATTCAGTTTACATGTCAGAGATTTCCAAAGCTATAACTTGAAAGTGGTAAGAGATAATGGCTTGCTGTCAAATAGCAAGATGTAGAATATGATCAAAAGTTTCAGATAGGAGTAAATTTACACATCTAATTTGCATAATGCTAAGGCAGCCATATCAATTTAATTAAGTTACAGTCAAAAGTGGACTTTAACACAACAGATGGTTTTGTTTGTTGTCACCATTTTTTGTTTTGGGTTTTTTGTTACCTTATCTTCAAAGTATATGAACCAGAAAATCAGTACAATGGAAACAAGCAAAGAAATTTGTCAGACTTACCGCTGGCCAGGGGGCTTGTTTCGTCCATTTTCGTCATCCTGGTTGTTATTTTGTCTTCTGTCGGTCATTTTCACTTTCTATCTCACATCCAGAAACTCTTATGATTGTCCCACTTCAATTTTGCTTTTATTCCACAGCAATTTATCTTATATGATGACATGGAACCGGTGCGATTGTTCTGTCCAGTCACATGGGGCTGCGGTCGATGGCAGGTGAAAATTAACCAGCTTCAGCCACCCTCTGTTATAACAAAATGTAGATATTTACCTTCATAATGTCATGAATGTCATTATGTCATACCTTCATAATGTCTACTGGCCAGGAGCCAGTAGTAAGCTTGTCTGTTAGTTAACAAAAGAGTAAGTAAACAGCCACGTGGGGCAAAACACATACATAAACTAGAACACAAAATAATAAACACTGACAACAAACGTGAATGTGCAGCGAGGACGGAACCTACGCTGTAAAACATACACTTACATGAGACGAAGCAGAGATGAATCCAAATACAGTGGGAAGACTGGAGTTGGGGTTAGGAACTCCAGTCCAGGAGCACGGATGTGTAGGTCGCAGCAAGGAGTGAGCCTCAGCTGCTCCCTTAAATACAAAACCCAAATGTAAAGGAACCACACAGGAAGGGGGACATAATTAATGAAATAACGAACAGCTGTCACACCGCCAGCTCAGCTTTGACAGCTGGAAGTACGGCCATGATGTTGTCACAATAAAAGCCCTGGAAAGGCACTAATGACAAATCCGAAATAAAATGGGAGAAAACGGAAAATACTGAGTAACCCGAGCACGGATGGGATCAGCACTCAGATCACCACCCATAAGCTAAATAATGTCTTTTTAGAATCATAGTTGGCAAATTTGGGATCAAATGCCTCCTCTGTGTTTAAATGGAGCACATCAACATTTGTTTACAAACTCTTCTTCTTCGGTGTCCCAGAAGTGAGGTTTTCGGGTGGTTCTTTGGGAGACATCAGTCCTCCAAGGTAAGAGCAGTAAGTTATACGTGTCTGCCACCTTGTGAGGTTGAATACTTAGTTCAGCTGTTCATTTTTTTATGGTTTATGGCCACATCACATGACACATTACATGACAGGCACAGAACTGTGACATAGACAGTGAGGGCGCTGTCTATGTCCATGAAGCCTGGACACAAGAAGGGTTAATCAGCTGTGGGTTCAGGTAGCAACACTGCAGTCAGGTACAATCAGTCACTTCAGATACAAAACACACTGCTGCAGCATTTAGAAACCCAGACAGGTTCCACAGCTTTGCCCACCACTGATGCCACATCTATGTGTTTTTGCCTCAACCCCTGCACCACACCCTGTAACCCACCAAAACCAGTCTTATCAAACAGCACTGAGCCCGAACGTCAGCTCCCATGTTCATGATTCAAAGTTGAGGCCCGAGAAATTTGATGCAGATGTCAGTGTTCAACTGGAGGATTGGGTCCAGTCTGTGTTCATCTACAAAAGTTTTAATGGACTTTCTGATACCCAGCTTTTCTTTGAACAGAACTGACGGCTTAATAAAGAGCCAAAGACGTAGTTTGCTGCTTTGCAGCCTCAGCTGACAACTTAGAAGCAGTTTACTGAGCATTTTTGCCTTGCTTTCTTGCCTGCTGACAACCAGGAAAAAATCTGGTGGGGCATTCTTAATCGAGTTCAGGGGCCTGAGGAACCACTCCCCACCTTTGTTACCCACTTAGTTAAGCGAGTTTAAGAGATTAAAGAACCCACCTCCCGAAGCTGAACAGGTGGAGATAATGCACACTCACATCTTGGACCATTATAAACTTGCACTTTATGGGCATGCCATGACATCCATACAGATTTTCTCCTGATGGCTCATGAACTCCACTCTTTTGTAGGTGCAGTGTCCCTTTCAAGGTGCTTTCAGCCCCCACAACTACTCACCAGAACATGCATATACTGCTTTAACTGCTCAGCCCCAGGGGTCACAACCAGAAATTTCCAGAACTGTGCATGGAGGAAGCAATACATAGAGAAAGATCAAGGCAAACTTGACACTTGAATGACAGGTAGCACCTCAGGGGTGATTGAGTGAAGTGTAAGGCATGACCCAGGGTTCTGGCCCATTATAACAAGAAACACAACCGAAATTGAACCAACCAGGCTGCTGGAGCAGAAAAAAACATCCCTCTGACAACCACACCCACAGTCAAAATCATGCAGCAAAGTCAAAGGAATCCTGCTACCTGTGAAATTAGCATCAAAGTTGTTGACATGGTAGCAGTAGTGGACACAGGAGCTTCTCTCTCAGCTGTCTTCTCCTACACTCTTGTAGTTTGTGGTGTTGGTAATGATGCTATGATTCCATATAAGTTTAGTGACCTTGAACTGGCAGACTCTACAAGTGGTACCCCTGTGGACATTGTGTCATTGTCTTTTCAGCTGCAGGGGCAGTCTTTTAATCATCAGTTTGCTGTAATCCCTAACCTTTCCTGAATCACTTCTGCTTACCACTGACTTTATGGTCTCTGCTGATGCCTACATTCACCCCACCTCAAATACACTGTGATCGGGAGAAAATTCATCAGCAAACGCTGGGCCTTGCTGTGACAATAACAAACTTGAGGGTCACCTCACCTGCTTGTGGATGGTAGACTCTGTAGTTGTTTTTAAGGAGAAGGTGGCTGATGCTAACTTATCAGAAATTGAAAAGACTCAATTGTCACAGGAGTTGATAAGTTTCTCTCATGTGTTCGTGGAAGACTGGGACAGACATCTCTTGTGGAGCGCAGTATTGACACTGGCAATGCAAAGCCAGTTTGTCTTCCTCCATATTGTGCTTCCAGAAAGAAAAGACAGATTATAGAGGAACAATTGTATTGGCAGGTATCCATGGCTCCTGAGTCTCATCAAAGGACAGTGTTTATAACACACAAAAGGCTTGTACCAGTTTAAAGTAATGCCATTTGGCCTGTTGAATGCACCAACCACTTTTCAAAGACTTATGAATGCAGTGCTGGTGGGCATGATTTATGACTGTTACTTTGTTTATTTGGATGACATTGTTCTTGCTTCCCCGACTTTTGAGCAGCATCTGAAGGACCTCAGAAGGGTAATGACTCGCTTGTCAGAGGCAGGCCTCTCCCTCAAATTCGAGAAATACCATTTTTGCAAAGCTTTGCTACACTATCTAGGCTATCTCATAACACATGTGGATTTGAGGCCAGTGAAAGCAAAATTAGTGTCATTAAAACTTTCCCACGCAATCTTCAGTCAAAATAGTAAAGCAGCTCCTAGGGATGACAGTTTACTACAGACGCTTCGTGTCTGGTTACTCAAAGCTAGCAGAACCCCTCATCTCTCTTGTTAGAGGGGGCACTTCATTTAGAATGAGGACTGTCAACGGACTCTGGACCTCCTTAAATCAGAGATGTGCACTGCCCCAAACCTGGCTCTCCCAGATTTTCAGCTGCGATTTGCTATCCACACTGATGCATGTGATATTGGCCTAGGTGCAGTGCTGGTTCAGTGTGATAGTGAGGAAAGAGAAAGAGATGTAGCTTATGCAAGCTGGACACTGCACAAGTCAGAGTGGGCCTACTCCACATCTGAAAAGGAGTGTTTGGGGGTGATTTGGGCACTGAAACATTCCCGCCCCTACTTTGAAGGTTCTCATGTTAAAGTTGTGACTGACCACAACAGCTTGAGGTGGCTGATGATATGGCCATCCCCTTCGGGCCATCTGGCTTGTTGGTGTCTCAGGTTACAGGACTTTGATTTTGAGATAGTTCATAAGCCAGGTGTTTCCAATTCAGTCCCTGATGCACTGTTCGGAAACATGGTTTCTTCAGATGAAGTGATAGATTTGCTCCCCCCTTTTGCAACTATGGGATCTCTGAATGTTTGTCATCACTTCCTACTGATTTTAGACAACAAGGAGCAGTTGCATTCTCTACAGGAGGGTGATGTAGTTATTAGTGCACTAAGGATGCAAATGGAAAATGATTCTTGTGTAGATTCCTCTGACTTTTGTCTTCATGATGAATTAGTTTACCTCCGAGATCGGAAGGCCTCATGTTGTCTTCACCAATGCAAAGACTGTTGGTTCTATGTCCCACCCTCACTTTGCAACACACTTTTACAGTACATTT
The DNA here is from genome assembly GCA_020510985.1 of Pholidichthys leucotaenia. Taxonomy (NCBI): domain Eukaryota; kingdom Metazoa; phylum Chordata; class Actinopteri; order Cichliformes; family Pholidichthyidae; genus Pholidichthys; species Pholidichthys leucotaenia. Next base: position 434,113,129 of record CM035842.1, on the reverse strand, counting down.
ATGACCACCCAACAGCAGGGCACTTAGGTGTTGCTAAAATGCTTGGTCGCTTGCAAAAATGTGTGTTTTGGTAAGGGATGAGAGGAGAAGTTAAGAAATATGTTCTCTCTTGTGTGACGTACCAGCTCACAAAACCCACCAATTGCAAGCAAGCAGGTTACATACGGCCATTCGTATCCTCTTATCCCTTGGAGTTTGTGGGTGTGGGTTTTGTAGGTTCCCTGCCACTATCGACATGTGGGAACAAGTACACTATTGTGTCCATTGATTACTTTACAAAATGGATTGAGATCTGCCTGGTATGTAAAACTTCTGTTTCCGCAGCACAGAAATTCATGTCAGAGGTCTTTGCAAGACACAGAGCTTCAGAGTACCTGGTGTCGCACAGGGGTGTGCAGTTCATCAGTGGGTTTTGTGAGTCACTGGTTGCATCTTTGAGCTCTGTTCTTCGACTGAAAACAGCTTACCATCCTCAATCTAATCAAACTGAGCGAGCCAACCACAGGAGCCAAAGGAAGACTGCCATCAGAGCTTATGTGGGGTCAAAGCACAGAGAATGGGACCTCTACCTTCCACACATTTCCTTCGCCCTTCGACCGGCCTTGAATCAGAGCATGGGAGACACTCCTGCTTTCCTCCTTTATGGTAGGGAGCTCAACATCCCATTTGACCTCTTACCAGGATATACAGAAAAAAATACTACAACAAAAAGCGGTGCCATGCCACGTTCAAGGTCAGTGATCTTCATGTCTGTTCAGAGGAGGATGTCGGCGTACACCATGTCAGCAACTTAATGTTATTGACAAACTGGGATGGCGACGTTGGATCACTACACGCTATCCATCACTGCATGGCTTTTGTGGACCAAACAGCTTCTAAGTCCGGGGATATGGAGGACTTGAAGGAGTATGGATTTGACTCCCTTTTTGGTGATCGACTTTCATCCTGCAGACTCAATGGTGGGTCATTTTCAACATTCAGACTTTGAAAATCATTCGCAGACATCATTCTACTTTCTAAGGCCCAGGAAAAACCTGACTAGCTTTGAGTCAGTGAGTCTATAGGAGAGCCTAGCTTTATGTTACAACAGGCTTCACAAGATGTCTGTTGTTATTTTCTACCATTATTGAGGTTTCTATTACGTCTCAGGTTTGATATGGTTTTGCGATGTTGTATATCCTGGGTTTACTTTGATAACCTTATGGATTATAGAAACATTCTCCTGTTTGTATGTTTGTTATATGTTCCTTCTGTGGAAAAAACAAAAAAAACAAAAAACTGTCTATTCAAAGTTACCTGCAGGATGTGATGCATTTGAGGTGCATGTCACTTACTTGTTAACATTACTGTATTTTTAATGTAATTTTTTTTATGTGAATAGACATTGTTATTTTGTGGCAGGAGGACATTGCATTATATTAAAAGGGGGGGGGGGGTATGTAATGATCTCCTTTCTGAGGACTGTTTCTTTAATTGCTTTTGGTTACTACGGCTGCCAGTGCACTGTGAGGGTGTGGCTTTTAGATTAACAAGCAGAAGTTCCTTATGCCATGCTGCCTCAACCTTAAGTCTGGACTCTAAAGCACCTTTTTATTGTATTATTCCTTTCCAGTATGACTGTAAAGGATGTCTGAGCTTCTGAGTAAATGTGCACTGTGATGGTAATGAACGGCCTCTGAGTCATTGTTTTTGAAACTCTTTTAACCCACGGAGATCCCCTCGATCTCTACAATGTATGTGTGTGTGTATGCGTGCATGCATGCGTGGGGGTAGTGGTGGCTCGGGTGGTGGGGGTGATCTGGTGGCCAGGGCCTCAACGGTTCGAGTCCCGCTCTCTCCGACTGTTCTGCCATTATGTCCCTGTATAGGGCGCTTTACTCGCCTTGCCTCCAGTGTCTGTGGTGCCGGTGTAGCATCATCGTCCTCCTCAAAACCAAGACAAGATCACTTCTCTCCAGTTTACAGGAATTTCAATTTATTCATTACACAGGAATATCACCTTTCTGCCTACTCAGGAATATCACTGGCTTTTTGCTGACTCATGCAGGCTTCTTCCAGACCTGACCAAAGATGCTTGCTTTCCCAGGACCCCAATGTAAACAATTGCCGCTTGCAGAGATTGTAAGGATCAGAGTTTGCTTTTAAAGGCTCAAAGGAACATAAAACTCAGGAGACCAGACCTCTCAACATGAACACTGCATTTGATAACGTACCTTTTCACAGCAAACCAATGTTTTTAAAAGAGTCATAAACCACTTAATCTGACGGTTTTATAGCCTATGCTGTCCAGGCCTTCGCCAGATACTAAGGAAATCATCTACAGCTCAACAGTACCTCCTAGCGGATACCTACGGAATGTGTTTTCAGTACGTAGGATGACTTTTAATTTGTTCTAAATATTAAGTTTCTTTCAGCTTATCCTAGATCCTAAGGACACTGAAAATCATCCCCCTTATCACCAACCATGGTTTGCTGCATGTTCTGCTGTTCTAATCTTGATCTAAATGTGAATGCATGTATTATAATTATGTATAAGAAATGTTATATTCATGAGTGTTATTGGAGTAATGGTATAAATGCATGATCACCATATATTAGCCAAGTCATTTAATTTAGTTAGATTTTATATTGAGCATTTATCTTATAAGAACTGACTGTTGATTTTTCCCTCTGAAAATTCATGGGATGGTGTCTCCATTTGGTTGGCTGCTCTCAAACAAAGAAATGTTTTCACATTGGATAACAGCCATTTCAAACTGATTCTGAAAGAGTAGATTGGTCGTTTGACGACTGACCTCATCAGTTTTACGACCCGGCGAGGTAACTTTAAAAGACAGAAGTTAGATTTGAGTACACGGGAAAACAGGGTTAACAGTTGAGTCACAGCACAGTTAAGAGTTTAAAAAAAGTCAGAGATCAGACAACAGGCAGGAAGATTAGCTAGAAATAGAATTAAGAATTAGAAACACAGAAAGAAGAAAGAGATTTTGAGAAAGATTAGGAACTAAATTCAGATTAAAGAAGCAGAATAGTAATCTAGATCTCAGAAGAAGATTTTATTCCACCGTTTCAAGGCCCTGTGAAGTTTTATTTTATTCTGTGTGTTTGTCAAATCTTTTCTTATATTCTGGAAACTGAGGAGAAACCATTTTTCTTTAGAGCTCGTCCCTTTTTAGAGAATCAAATTCTCAAACTTTTTCTTTCACCTCAGAAGCCATTCTTATCCTAGTAAATGTTTTTCTAACACTTTTTTTTTAATGACTTTTCACGCCATTAAAGTGGACCTTTAATTTGCCTAGTTTAAAGTGAAGAGGCTGAGAAGATTTTCCTTCAGTTTCTTTGGTCTATCCTGCTACAAGAGACCCCAAATTTGGATTCTTTTCCAAAGGACTTTTCACGCCGCTCTGTGACAGACCACCCACTGCTGCCATTGTCTGGAGAGCCCCCAGCTGAGTTACCACCTCCAAGGCTGTGAGGAGGCATCTTGCAGCAGCTTCCTCCGACGTCCTAACTTCAAAACCCAGCAGTACCGACCCGCGGAACTTGGACCAACGGCCGTGTGTGAGTGAGACTCTTATTTCTCCTATTTCCTGGGTTAAAACGTGATGTCCTAACAATTAAATTACAATTGAATATGGCCCGTGTTTCAGGGCTCAATTAGTCTCTCAGCCGCAGGATAGAGCTGTAAACTGAAGCAAAAACTCTTAGTCATTTTAAGTAACTGCCCTTAAAATTTTGTAGATTAATTCAGGAGTCATTTTTAGATAATTAGCTTATGAATTTTCCCCATAAAATTGCGTTGTTTTGTTAAAACATTCCAGCCTCACTTACTGTTGAAACATAAGTCTAGTTTCTCCTTGGTTCTGCAGAGGTGTAATGCTGAATTTTATGTTCAGGAACTCAATATCAGTTGATGTGATATTTTACGCTGTCATCATCTGAATCTGTTTATTCATCATTTGAACGCCATGTCATGTAACCTGAATGATTTTAATAAACGAGTGAATAAGAGCAGTTGAAGCGTTTTCCTTTCGCATATACAGGTTTCCTAATCACGGCAGGACAAAAACTCACTGAAACTTTGAGACTGATTCATTAAGTAATTTAAGGTACAAAATTAATTAAAGTTAATCTTATTGTCCGTTAGGACTGGTGCCCCTTTTACGAGTGCTTTTATTTAATTTAGCGGGTGTAGAAGTGACGGTTCAACTCCGCCCCTTTCACACCCACTATTAAATAAAATAAATAATTCCTGTACCTTATGACAAATAATTTTATAGGCTCTTCATCCTACACCGGGTATGGGTGTGTATGGGTGTTGGGTGGTGGTGATGGTGGTTGGTGTGGGTTTACAGCCACGTTTCTGTCAATCTGCCCTGGGGTGGCTGTGGCTGGAGGGGTAGCCTACTGCTGTTGATGTCTGTCTTGGGTGGATGGTTGGTGGACTCGCTTTCGATGCTTTGGGATGTCGCTTGATGTGTGGAGCGGCCTGTGGAGCTGATCCATTATTATTATTATTATTATTATTATGTTTGTGTTTATGTACGTCCATACAGGGTGTGTACATGAAGTGTGAGAGTAAGTGTGGCTGCCCCATCATGCCTGTGGTGCTGGTGAGCACTGGGGTACAACACTGGCAGATCCTACGTTGCACGCCTCCTCCCCCTAGGATGGAATCTTGGGGCAGTGAGTGGCTTCCAGTGCCAGTTTAGGAGCTGGCTTCTGGTGGGGATGGGCTCTCTTTGGGACTGCCTTAATCCTAGTCTTACTCCCCACCCCCCCCCAATTCTGGGTGGATCATACAACTTATCGGATACACTTAGGGTTTTTCAGAGAGGGTGTTCCGTATGGTGTCAGTGAAGAGGATCCCTCTGTCTACTGCACCGTGGGGCCAACCTCACCTCAATTTTAATTGCTCGATACACACTGAGGGTTTGGTGGGATGGGAGCTCTGCTGCCCATAGCAGTGGGTAGCGGTGGGCGGCGGTGCCCTATCACACTATTCCCCCAATTTTAACTGCACTTTGGTAGTTCATACACCTGCACTCAATCACACCACACAACTAGCTCTCACTCATCATGATTCGAGCATGGGGGGTGGGGGTCTTCTTCCACTCCTATTGCCCTCCTTCTGCTGGGGGCCTGGGACCTGTCATGTTGTCGTCATTCCTGGGTACTACTGCAAGTGAATAGGTGCGAACAAGGGAGTGAGCGAGTGAGAGAGTGAGTGAGCAAGAGAGTGCAAGTGAATAAGTGAGGGTGAGTGAGTGATGAGTAGTGATGCTTGATGGGTCGGATTTGTGTGGTGCTTTGCATGTCAGGTGGCATCTCAGAGCACTCACGGTGGGTCCATCATTCATTTGCTTGTGGTGGGCATTGGTGGTGGTGGACTGCTTCTGTGGCCACAGCTGGCCTGAGGTGGGTTGGCAGTGGGGTGGCTGCTGGTCCACGTTGGCTGCCTCTCTGGCCACTAACAGTCATTAGTGCATGTTCATGCCCTCTGCATCTGCACTGCCGCCGCCCCAGGCATTAAGTAAGAATGAGTGTGAGTGAGTGTGTAAGAGAGAACGTCACTAAATGTGAGGGAGTAGAGCACAACTGAGTGTATATATGAGAGAACATGAGTAGAAGGAAGCATGTGTGAGTGCGAGTGACTGCGAGGGTGAGTGGGAATGGGAGCGAGACTGAACAAGTATGGGAGTGAGTGAGGGTGTATGAGTCTGAGTGTGGGAGTGCAAGTGTCAGATTGTGTGAAGGAGAGGGTGAGTGAGAGTGTCAGTGAGTGTGAATGAGTGAGGGTGTGATTGAGTGAGTATGTTGTGAATGCATGTTAGTGAATGCATGTTTGTGAGTTTGAGTGAGTGCGTGTAAGAGTGCAACTGTGGGAGTGTAAGTGTACTGTTGCACCCAATGTGACTCGTGTCCTATATTGAGATTCACAGCCAGCTAAACTCTCTTGCATCACTTCCTCCAAGGAACAGGCAGGTGTCGTTTTGGACTAGGATTTAATACAGAGAGTGTGAAACTGAAAAATACAGACACAAAGAAATATTTACAAATTAGGAAATAAAGATGATATTTACAAGCGGTACATTTAAAAAGTCAACACTAGCTAAACAGCGTCATCACACGGACTCCGATACGGCTTCGCTATCACAAACACATCGCCGATTAGCGTCTATAAAACTCATCAAACTTATTCTAATAATCAACTATACTTTATCTACTTATCACAATAAACTACTAACTTACTCATATTGCCACTCAAAGGGCTGGAAGTGAACGGATGGCTTTAGAAGGAACAGCGACGCAGACTCGTGTTCCTGTCGGCATTCAGTATGCTAGGTCTCTTCTTCTCGTCACCTACTGGCAAGCTTAAAGCTACTACAGAGCCTAGCGCCCTCTAGAGGACTGGACGAACAAATATATTTAAACTGTAACAACACACTCCCCGCCTGGCATTATTTTAAGAATGCCACTAAACTTATAAACTAATTTGTTCGAGATAAAAGGAGTATACAGTCTGAGATGGGTCTGGAGAAAGTCTTTGTAGCTTTTATCTGTGTCACCTTGACCTCCACCTTCTTTACGACTCCATCCTTGCTTGCGAGAGTCTTCACGATGATGCCCATAGGCCATTCGTTCCTTTTTAGGTTCTTGTCCTTGAGAAGAATGACGTCCCCTTCTTCCAGGTTTGGTTTGTTGCGCTGCCACTTCTGACGACTCTGGAGCGTGTTCAGGTACTCTTTTTGCCAACGGGCCCAGAAGGTGTCGGCAAGGACTTGAACTCTTTTCCCCTGGTGTCTGTATATGTCGGCCTTGGTGAAATCTCCAGGTGGAGTTAGGATTGCATTAGTCTTCTGTGTGAGAAGAGTCATGGGCATCAGGATCAAAGGAGCTTCCGGATCTGAGGAGACCGGCACCAGAGGTCTCGCGTTGATAATAGCTGTGACTTCAGCCAGCAATGTTGTTAGGACTTCATGGGTTAGCTTGGGGTTTCCTGATTGTAAGAGCATCGAGTCCAGGATGCGTCTTGCTATGCCGATCATACGCTCCCATGTGCCTCCCATGTGTGATGAGTGAGGAGGGTTAAACACCCAGGAGCACCTTTGTCAGCATAAATAGTCTTCTACACTTGTCTCATTAGGTTTTGGAGGATCCAATTTCAATTCCTTGGATGCTCCGACAAAATTGGTCCCGCAGTCAGATCTTAGCTGTTTAGCAGGGCCTCTGATGGCGAAGAATCTTCGAAGAGCATTGATAAAACTTGAAGAGCTGAGTGTTTCAATTACTTCGATGTGAATGGCTCTTGTAGACATGCACGTGAACAGAACTGCCCATCTTTTGCTGTTGACTTGACCACCTCTAGTGCGTCGCATTGTAACCTCCCACGGTCCAAATACATCTAGGCCAACATAAGAAAATGGGGGATCGGTTTGCAAACGTTCAGCGGGTAGATCTGCCATGATTTGCTGCTCTGTCTTGCCTCGAAGCTTTCTACAGGTTACACATTTGTGGATGACACTGCTGATGGATCTCTTGGCACCCACTAACCACACACCGCTTGCTCTCACTGCACCCTCAGTGAAATGTCTTCCTTGATGCTTAACAGCCTCATGATGATGTCGGATGAGCAATGTAGCAATGTGATGCTTTGCTGGGAGTAGAAGAGGATTGACTTCATGACTGGGCAGCTTTGACTCTGACAGACGTCCTCCTACTCGGAGTAAACCATTGTCGTTGATGATCGGATTGAGCTTGTAAAGGGAACTGTTCCGCGCTATTTCTCGTTTTGTCTTGATGCACATGATTTCCTCTGCATACACTTCATGTGGGACACATCTAATGATTGTGTACTCTGCTTGTGTTAAGGCTTCTTCTGTGAGACTTGTTTTACAGAGATGCCAGCTCCTACATCTGTTACCTCCTTTGGACTTGAAACCATGAGCAATGTGATGTAGGTAAGCTACTGCTTTGACAAGGGAGGTCCACTTTGAGAAACGTTCAAAACGTGATGAACCCAAGGCTTTGAGGTTAGCTTTTGTCACAAGCGTTGTCACGTTCTGTCTAATTTCAACATCCTACTCTGGATCGATGAGCTCAAATGGGCCCTTTTCAGGAGCGACAGTCTGTTTGTCGAGCAGGAAGGTTGGACCATACCACCATGTAGTACTGGAGATTTTCCCTGCTGGCAGAGAGCGAGATCCATGATCAGCAGGATTGTGCTCTGTTGGGACATACTTCCACTGGCCAGGCAGAGACGATTGCTTGATTCTTTGGACACAATTGTTCACATATACATGAAATCTTCTGTGTTGATTGTAGATGTATCCTAACACCACTTTGCTGTCAGTGTAAAATGTGGTCTTGTCAATTTTCATCTTTAGTTCTTCTCTGAGAAGCTCAGACATTTCCACAGCGAGCACTGCAGCACACAGTTCTAGCCTCGGAATGGTGAGCTCTGGCACAGGAGCTAGTTTGGCCTTACCCATGACAAACCCAACCTCGTTATGGTTGTCTTCGTGTGTGACTCTCAAGTAGGCAACTGCAGCTATAGCTTTAACTGAAGCATCTGAGAACACACAGAGTTCAGTGACCTTGGCTTGTGAGATGGAGAATGAAACATAGGTATGGGGAATGTTCAGTGTCTTGAGATGCTGCAGAGAATCATGCCATTTTCTCCAACCGTCATACATGTCTTGAGGCAAGGGGCTGTCCCACTCAAGATTGCTGCTGGAGAGCTCTCTGAGAAGAAGTCTACCTTTGACGGTTACAGGTGCTAGCAGCCCGAGAGGGTCGAACAGACTGTTAACAGTTGACAGCACACCACGTCAAGTAAAGGGCTTTTGCTCTTGTGGAACATCAAATGTGAACGTGTCTGATGTGGTGTCCCAAATCACACCCAAACTGCGTTGGGCTGGGAGCTCGTCTGTAGACAGATCAAGGTCTTTGAGTTCTTTGGCCCTGTCTTCAGGTGGGAAAGCGTTCACTACTTCTACTTTGTTGGAGGCAATCTTGTGGAGACGTAGATTAGAAAGTGCGAGCATTTTCTGGGCTCTTTCTAGAACGTCGATAGTCTCAGCTTCTGTCGAGAAAGACTTTAATGCATCGTCCACATAGAAATCCTGTTCTATGAAGTTTCGAGCGTCAGTTCCATATTCACCTTCTGCTTCCTTTGCTGCCATCCTCAACCCGTAGATCGCCACCGCAAGGGAGGGACTATTACCGAAAACATGCACCCTCATGCGATAGTCCACCACTTCTTTGATCAGGTCGTTGTTTTCGTACCACAAGAAGCGAAGGTAATCTCTGTGATCTTCTTGGACAACAAAGCAGTAAAACATCTGCTCGATGTCAGCTGTGACAGCGACAGGTTCTTTTCTGAAGCGGAGGAGCACACCTACGAGTGTGTTGTTTAGGTCAGGCCCTGACAGCAGTACATCATTGAGTGAAACTCCATCAAACTGCGCACTGGAATCGAACACCACACGGATCTTCCCAGGCTTCTGTGGGTGGTATACACCGAAAATGGGGAGATACCAGGCCTCTTTGTCTCTATCACGAGGTGGTGCTGGCTCTGCGTGTTTGTTGTCGAGCATCTTCTGCATGAACTCAACAAAGTGTGCTTTCATGTCTGGCTTCTTGTCAAGCATACGTCGCAGAGACATGAGCCGCTTGTAGGCGTAGCACCTGTTGTCAGGGAGTAGGCGTCTGGGGTTATGAAACGGAAGTGGTGCCACCCAACTGTTTGTGTCATCTTTGAAGGACCTTTCCATCTTCTTCAGAAAGATTGTGTCTTCAACAGAGTGTGCGAGGTGATTGTCTTCATTAGTGCGACAGAAGACTGCTTCACCTAGATTCTCAACCGTGGGCTTTGCATGTGGGTTTGAAAATGGCAGTAGGTTGAAGACAGCTTTCGGTTGGCTCACTGTGAAGCTCTCTTTTACATTGAAGCGATTGTCGCAGGGAGTGAGATAGCTTGGGCGTCCGTTGTCCAACACATGTGTTTTGAGAGCGCTTACCTCACTTGGCTTGTGGGCGGTGCCCAGACATACATCACCAATGATAACCCAGCCCAGGTCAAGCTTCTGTGCAAATGGATCGTTGTGCCTGCCACTGATTTGCTTTCTCACCTTGTGTACTCTGAGAAGGTTGCGTCCTATCAGCAGCAGTATGTCAGCGTCTGGTTCGAGGGGTGGTATTTCAGCAGCTATTGCTTTCAGATGGGGGTGATGCGAGGCAGCTTCTGCAGTGGGTATTTCTTCCCTATTGTTGGGGATAGCATTGCACTCTATGAGCGTGGGGAGAGGAAAACTCATTTTTTCCATCCAATGATTGAACTATGTAGTTGCAGGCTCTTCTACCATTTACTTGTGTTGTGCCAGTACACGTCTTCAGTGTGTAAGGTGTGGCTGTGCCTTGAATATTGAATGTTTCAAAAAACTCTGTTTTTGCGAGTGATTGATTACTTTGATCATCTATTATTGCATACATCTTTTTCATGTTGTGTGGCTCACCTTTCGGGTAGACTTGCACAAAACAGATCTTGGAGCAGGATTTTCCTGTGATTTGATTTCCACATACCTCAGTACATGTGGCTGTAACATCTAAGTCTTGTGTGAGCTCTTGCTCCCCGCCGTTCTCTTTAGGGGATGAGGGAGGCTTAGATGCTGTTGGAGCCGGGCCTGGGTGGAGAGCTGCCAGGTGTTTGTCGCTGTTGCATTCTCCACACTTGATTGTTATTTGACAGTCCCTGGCTTGGTGGGTAGTGGAAGCAAGGCAGCGATAGCAGATTTTGTTGTCTCTGAGTACCTTTTTTCTGTCCTCAAGCAACATAGCTCTAAAACCCCTGCATCCTTTCAGTGGGTGTGGTTTGTGATGTATGGGACATTGTCTTTTAATGTCTTCGCCTCCTTCTTTTGTCTCCACTCTGACTGACACGTCTGTTTTGTGTACCGTAACTGATTGTTTCTGCATGTAGTGACTTTGTGATTTTCCTTTTTTGTAACTAATTGTAGAATTGGCAGGAGCTATAAGTCATGTTGAAGCTTGGGTCATTCCTTGCCTTGGCTTGACCTTTTACAAATTCAACAAAGAATGAGAAAGGTGGGAAACTTACATGATGGTCTTCTTTATACTTTGATCCTACCATTGTCCACTTCTCCTGAATGTGAAAGGGCAACTTTTCCACGACTGGACTTACACCTCTTGCTGTGTCTAAGTAGCTCAAGCCTGGCAGATATCCATCCAGCTTTGCTGCTTCCAGTTCACACAGTAGATCTGATAGATCGCGAAGCTTGTGTGGCTCTTTGCTCATGAGCTTTGGAAAATTTTGGGTTCTTTAAAACATGGACTTTTCTATTGCCTCTGGTGAGCCGTAGCATTCTTCCAGTCTCGCCCAGACCATGTTCAGACCAGCAGGTGGATGCCTGATATTGACTGCTTTTAATCTCTTAGCATGTTCAGAAGACTCAGGGCCGAGCCACTTAATGAGGAGGTTTAGTTCTTCACTGGCTGTAAGACCGAGGTCTCTGATGGTACTCTGGAATGTGGCTTTCCAGCTAAGATAACTCTCTGGCTTGTCATCATATTTTGTCAGTCCTCCTGTTAATAGTTGGCTTCTGGCTAAGAACCTGGCAAGGTCGCTGGTAGTGTTGTTTGCATCATTTGAACTTGATATCTGTTGTGATTGCAACACACTTTGAGAATTTTGGTGAATTGCATCTCTTTGTGGTGGTCGCTTGGCACCCTCTTGTGGCTGAATTGGGCAATGAGCTGTTTCTTGTTTGGAATGGAGATGTGAATAAATCAGTGTGGAATGTTGTTCCTGATGTGTACTGTCCTGTTGAAAAGTTTCTTTCTTTTGAGATGAATCAGTACAACTATGCCTGTTTATGTATTCATTCACTTTTTGTTCTGCAGTTTGTTCTAAAGGCAAGAATCTCAATTCTCCGCTGTGTTCTGGGTTAATGAGCCGAGCTACAGCAGACTCCATCACTTCTGCTTTAACCCTGGCTGCATCTGCTTCCCTTTGTAGGTTAAGTAGATCTAGAGTTGCCTCTAACCGTGCCTTTTCCATTTTAATGCTCATCTCTCTCTCAGCATATGCTAGTCTGTCTTTTGCTGCTTGAGCTTCTGCTCGGGCATGTGCTGCTGCCATACTGGCCTGACTTGAAGCTGATGACCTCCTAGATCCTACAGCTGATCGGGGAGTCAGTTTCCCGGAATGTACAGAAGACCTGGATGAGTGGGAGGAGCGTGACCGGGAGGAGCGTGACCTTGAGGAGCGTGACCCTTTTTTGCTCCGTGCTTCTTCACTGTTATGGCTTTCAGCCTGTGTTTGCTCCATCTTGACGACTGGATAGGACCGCTGATGTTAAATGTACATTAAATTCCACCCACCTTCACTGTGGTCCCTCACCGAGTGCTATGATTTCACTGTACTGTTGCACCCAATGTGACTCGTGTCCTATATTGAGATTCACAGCCAGCTAAACTCTCTCTTGCATCACTTCCTCTAAGGAACAGGCAGGTGTCGTTTTGGACTAGGATTTAATACAGAGAGTGTGAAATTGAAAAATACAGACACAAAGAAATATTTACAAATTAGGAAATAAAGATGATATTTACAAGCGGTACATTTAAAAAGTCAACACTAGCTAAACAGCATCATCACACGGACTCCGATACGGCTTCGCTATCACAAACACATCGCCGATTAGCGTCTATAAAACTCATCAAACTTATTCTAATAATCAACTATACTTTATCTACTTATCACAATAAACTACTAACTTACTCATATTGCCACTCAAAGGGCTGGAAGTGAACGGATGGCTTTAGAAGGAACAGCGACGCAGACTCGTGTTCCTGTCGACATTCAGTATGCTAGGTCTCTTCTTCTCGTCACCTACTGGCAAGCTTAAAGCTACTACAGAGCCTAGCGCCCTCTAGAGGACTGGACGAACAAATATATTTAAACTGTAACAACACAGTAAGAGTTAGTGTATGTGCTGATCAGTGGGTGTTGAACTGATGGGATGGTACCTCTTGGTACCTCCTGGCCACATGGGCTCCCTTCAACTGGGGGGGGGGGGACTGCCTTCCTTGAGCATTGGGGCCTGGAGGCTCCCAAGATGTGTGTCTGGGGCACTGGGGTAAGTGTGCATCCGCTATGTAGGGGGGTGCCTGGGGTGCGTGCTGGTCTTCAGCCCAGGGGGGTTGGCCTTCGTCCACCTAGGGCCCAGGGGCTGGCCGGTCCGGGGTCAGGGGTGCACTGCGCTATCATCTTCCGACTTTCCCTCCTGGGGTGGATGCCTGGCTGTCCTGGGGCTTGGTGGCTTCAGGATATCTGTGCTCTGTGGGGGTTGGTGGTGCTGTCTTGCTTGGTCTGGGCTTTTAGGGGGGTGTTGCTGAGGCCTGCCACCCTCTTTGTATGTTTCCTGGTAAACAACTCACAGGCACACACTGACTTTGCGCACACTCTGAAACTCACACATAAACACAGATGCACACACAGATATACTATCTGTCTCTCTGTTCTTTTAAAGGTGCAGATACCAAATTTGTGATGACACCTTTTCAGAAGAAGAAATAATTTTTTCTTCTGTTTGTTTCAGTTGTGTCACTCTGCTTGTTTTCTCTGTTTGTTCCTCTCTGTCTTTAACCCCCCTCTTCACCTCTCCCTTCCCCATTCCCCCTGTATTGTCCATCACAAGTAAAACAATTTAAAGTATTAAAAGTTATTACAAGAGGAGTCTATAAATAATATTTATATACAGTACATATCAAATATGAGCAAAGCTCCCTTTGGCAAAGTAAATCTACTTGGCACAATGTGGGAAGAAGATTCTTACCTAGCTACTTGACAGGACAGAGGGGAAAAGAGTGGTGTTCCTTGTAGTTCTACTTGTCAATTATAGTGCCAGTGGTCCTTACCAGAACATTTATAAGGTTGGATATACATCTGCAATCAATTCATCAATGTTTTACCACAATCAGTTTGAGAAATTCTTGGGAGAGGCTAGGCTTTTACACATGTGATGTTTTTTTCTCTAACACCTATGTATCGAAAAACCTTTTAATAGCAATTCATGACGTATCTACTTTACATATGAACTCAAAGGAAACACAACATATTTGTCAGCAGTTAAGCATATCTACATAAACACACAAAGCACTTCCAGGATAATTCTCAAGTCTTCCAAAACCCAGGAGAAGGAATTTGCTTTGAGAATCAATCATAACCAGACCTTCAATGATGGAGTAGCTCATTCCAACCTGACAAAATCACTCCAGGACTGGTCAGATCTCCTGACCACTGACCTTGACCTTAAACATGATATAGATACAGACCCATTTAGGATGTGCTTAAAATCAAGGTCACTGGCCTAGAGAGAGTCATGCTTGTGGTGAAATCATTAATGCCCAGATCTCCTGACCTTTGACAATGACCTTGAACTGAACCTGGATGCAGACCTATCTGATGGTCATTGTGAGTGAGTTTGGTGAGAAATGAGGTAATTGTTTAGGAGGAGGAATGAATTTTCTAAAATCCCATTAAGTGCCCAGATCTCCTGTCCTTTGACCTAGAGCACAACGTTGATGCAGACCCACTTGAGGATCATTGTGAGTGAGTTTGTTGAGCATTGAGGCAAATGCCTAGAAGGAGTGATTCCTTTGAATAGTGGATGGATGGATGGACAGATGACATGTCATCACGTTGGTTCCTTTCACCTTCACTGGAATGAGCTAATAATACATAGCAGCGATAAAGTTTCTTATTTAGCAGTTACACAGGAATTATGACATCTGTGACCAGCTTGAGGTGGCCAAGTTTAACAGAATTACTGCTATTATAGTTACTGGAAAATTATTGCAGAATATTTAATAGATAGAAAGCCTTTTTGTTTGTTTTTTTTCTCCCTGAAATCTAAACTCTTACCTTTTGTTTGGTTAGTAATCATCATCCGTACATTACAGTTGTCACACACAGTTACCATCACTCTGACATCTTTCCAGGGAAAAAATAAGAAAAACATTGTCTTTGTTGGAACAAGGTGAAGTACTGGATCCAGGCACATTTTACCCTGTGGTGTTGGGATGTGTGCGTACGTGTGTGGAACCACGGAGTCATTGATCAGCCAGATTGTTTCTTGCCCCCTCATTAGCTGGAGAACATACTCTATAATTGAAAGCAAGCTGGTTAATAATCCACACTAATGCACCAAATTTGAACACACTGAATCATTGAAGATAAAACCTAAGTGATAATTTTGCGATTTAAAAAAAATACCTGCATATTAAAAATGTGGGTACAGCAGATTTTCTATAGGCTTGGTCATAGCTTTTGAAGTTTCTGCTCAATAAAGGATTGATTGCTTTAATGAACCCATGCAGTAAAGGCGGCAAGACAGCCTCAATAAGCACAGTGTTCTGAATTATTCACTGCTTTGTCATAAAAGAAAACAGAAGGTGGAAAACTAATTGAAGTTTATTGGAGAAAATAAGCTTCCTGTTTAAGGTGCCAGATTACACTATCACCACCTAAAAAACCCAAATGTTAGGTACTATGGAAAACATGCAGTTAAGTTTATAATTGTCCTAATTATGACTAAAGATCATATGAGAAATTGCATGTTTAATATTTCAACTTTCAGTATTTATGTTAGTTGAAACTGCTCTTTTTTCAATGTCTAACCAAGTATCGTATAGTCACAATATAATTTTTTCCACTTAAGAAAAAATATTTAACCAGCCCACCCACATCTACTGCAGGCCAAAAGTCAATGGTGTCTTTGCTCCTTTCAGCAAAATCCTCCAGGCCTTTGTAGTAGAAGGTCATGTCCTAACTTCTTACTCTCCAGCCGGCATGTCCATGTGAGCCCCACCAATGGTTAAACCTAAACTGTCTTATGGATCCCATGTGGGTTTCCCCACGGGTTCTATGTTGGCCCCATCTGTTTTTGCCCACCTGGTGACATGTTTAAACAAGCCTCACCCAGGATTTACACTGACTCCGGATGCAGTATGTTATGGCTGTGGTCTGGCCTCTGCAGCAAATAGTTCCCATTCTTGTCAGTTTTCTAATCCCCACCTGGTCGGGGCCACTGCAGATTTGGTTCGCTAATGAAACACAACAAGTCTATTTTTGACAGATGCTGCATCCAATCCACAAGGAAATCCCACAGCATCTTGTGGTATTTATTAGCATTTGTTCATTAAAAAGGATGTAAGGATTGTCCGTTTCTGAGGTCTACTCCTCCACCACTGTGTCAGAGAGGGTAAAAACTTGACTTAACATGCAAACACCCCAGGTAGCCAAAATGTACTGGCCCAAATCTGGCCTGAATCTGGCAGGCTGGAAGAAATGACTCTGCCCGAGTCTGGCTGTTGGACTCACACCAGATGCAGGAGTGAATGAAGCCCCAGAATCTGTCCGACACACCGGGCCAGATGCAGCTGAGTCTGGATGCTGACACTGCTGGAACTGGGCCGGAATCAAGCCTACCGACACTAAACTCCTAGCCTGGACTGGCCTGATTTTAACTGCCGGAATTACGCCAGATGCCGGAGGGAATGATGTGCTAGAATCTGCCCGATACATTGGGACACATGTGGGCAGAGTCTGGTCACTGACACTGAGAGCCAACACTGCCAGAAAAGGGCAATAAACTAAAACCAGTCCCAGCCTGAACTGGGCCAAGTCCAAGTGTCTAAACAGAACAGTTAAACAAAACAGTGCTAAAATCACACTATATTCAGCCCACAACAACCTTAACTGCAATATACATATGTTACCAACTCATTACTCCATCTTACATATTCCAAGGTGCCTATAATTGTCATGAGCTGAGCACTGGAGGTTTCTGCCATGCTCAGTCTCATGGCTGTTATCTATGTTTGTATATTTGTTGTATTTTGTTCTTTTTGGTTTTTTGTATATTTCATACTGTTTCTTTTTCCCCATCTTCCTGTTCATACCATAGTTTTATTACTGTCTTGTTTTGTATTAGTTTGTGTTTATTTCTCTATCTGAATTTGTTGATATTTAATTCTTTATGTCTTACTGTTGTGTTGTCCCTCTGGGTTGACAGCTGTCAGTGACGCTTCCGGGTTTTTGCTCCATGGTGGGCGGTGTCCCTGTCAGCTGTCAGCCCGTTCTCTCACCTCTCATTGCTCCAAGCTGGTCCAAATTGTAATCTTTGTTACCTCCTGCCCGCTCATGTGACCCACACCTGTGAACACTAGTATCATTTGTTTCTGACCCTATTTAAGGGCTGTTATTTTCATTTCTCTTGGCCGGAGTCTTAAGTACACTGCCCTCATCCCCACAAGAACCCAACCCTTGTTGTGGTGCATTTAACTTGTAAGTTTGGTTGCTTGTCAGTTTGAATTTTGTGTAGGAGCACTGTTTTGGACTTTGTGTTTTGTTTCCTTAATAAACTTTTCACAAACTAGCAGTCCAGTGCGTGGGTCTGTCCTCTCTGCCCCAAGGGGCAATTCATGACAATAATGCCACAACCTGCAAATTGTTCATTCATAACATTACACATTTAATAACTGGACCCATTATCTTTTGCTTGTCTAATGTTAACTGGTTGCTAAATGAAGTTTTACTGCTTAATTTCAGCAATTTTGAAAAAAAAAAAAAAAAAAAAAAACAGTATTTGTTTACTGGACATCTGAAAATATTTTTAATAATGGAGCCTAGAAAGCTAATTAACAGAAGCAACAATAATTTTGAGTCTTGGTATACATAGGTTGGCAGTAACACCATGTCAATGTTCATATAGCACTTACCTCACTGTAGTATGGTGCACTAGGAGCTAGTGGACCAGTTCTAGGTTCAAAGCCATGGTAGTGTAATATAATAAGCGACTTTCACATTACGAGTGCACATTTGCGGAATATGTGAGTTCAAAGTACACGACTACCAAACATTCCGGTAGCCGGCTTGCTTTTGTGTAGAGACAGTGCTGTCACCCCTGAACAATTGCTGCTTAAAGTCTGTTTCAAGCTTTAAATGTCCGTTATGCCAGGTGCACATTGTGCCGTAGTGAAGTGTGGGAATGGCATGTATCATGTAGAGCGGTGGAAAAAGCAAACTTGCAGCATACATGCGTGTAACTTCGGGACCAGTGTGTGCACATATCCACTACCATTTATGTTATATACATTCCCCATGGAGCTGAAGGATTCAGACGGACATAATTGTTGGATTAAAGCAGTAAGTCTACAGTATATCATAACATAATTAAATAATGTTGTTTATTGTTCAAGTTCTAGCCTGATTGACACGAGTCTAAACCCTGAAATAGTAGGTACGGACAGGCAGGTCTGGATCTAGGATATAGTTCTTTGTGTACTGGTAATGAAGCTTGATCTACACAAAAATGTAATTAAGGCCATTGATAAGTAGGCTGGTATAAAATAAAACTGCAAATCATTGAAAATGTGTGTTACTACTATAGTTTAAGTATCGACCTAAAGATCTAAGTAAGCAGGCTATGCCTTGTAGTGAAATTTACTCAACATGACAAAACCAAAGTTGAGCTGTCACACCACTTGCTTACCTTCTTTGTAGTCGTTTCGGAGTCTCGCAAGTAAGGCTGCTTGGTCTTTTGACAACAAAAAATCTGCTATGTCAGCATATATACAGGGGGGCCATTTTGGCCAATTTCTGCAACGTGGCCGCAAACGCAAGCGCGACTAGTTCATCCTTGTGTTTGCGGGTACAACCGGGAAGACCTCTACACATACAATTTGCTCTTAGATCAGGAACTTTCCATAAATTAAATGTATCGATAGAGCATGTTTGGTAGCCACTCTCCCATGATGCTTTGCATGAGCCGAGATGCGAAAGTCGCTTATTAGGAGACCAGAGCCATGACTTGATTTTAAAGCAGGCAGTTGACTCAACATACAAACAAACCACAGTCACAACCTCAGCCAAGTTACAGTTAATTACAGTCATGTGAAAAAAAATGGACACCCCTGTAAATTTTCAGTTCTTTATTAAGAAATGTTCACAAATCTGTCTCTCTCTCTCTCTCTTTTTTTTTTTTTTTTTGCATTTTTTAACATTTATTTCAGCCATTTTAAGTAGGAATGAATGTGGGGGTGTCCTAAAAAGATGGGGAGGGGGTTCTAATTCATTCCTCAGTATTTACTTAGAATTACATTTTTCAGAAAATTTGAAAAAAGGTCTAATTCATTTTTAATTGTTTAGTTATATTACATGAATCTCACAGTATTTTTTAACATATATGTTAAATATTCATGTGTCCAAATATGTAAACAAACAAACAAAAAAAACAACAACACAGGCTTATACAGGGTGTCCTATTTTTTTTTACATGGCTGTATATAGCTGGTGACATTTGAGATCAAAATTAGGATAGGGCAAGGTATTGCAACCTGTGGCTCTAGAGCTAATGTGGTTCTTTTGCCCATACCCAGTGACTATGGTTTTTGACAAAAATCTAAGAGCAGTAAAACTTACAAAGTTAATGACATGTTTATGCAGCTAGAGATAAGTCTCAAAACAATTTTGCAAAACTGAGAAAGCTTCAAGTTTCCAATGGATAAAAGTCACAAATACTTACAATAAAAAAGGAAAACTTAAGTGAAAAATCATTGCAAATTTATAGGGAAAAAGCTATTTAAAAAAGTACCAAATTTATGAGAAAACTAGAAAATTACAACAGTGTGAATTTATTATGAGAAAATGCAACATTTGAAGAAAAATTTAACACCCCCTATAACACACAAAATGAGTTTGAGAAAGAAGATGCATATTTAAGTAGAGTTAGTTAAATTTAGTATGATCATCACATTCATAAGGAAAGTCAACAATTTTAGAAAAGGCCACAAATTTTACAAAGTTACAACTTTACAAATTAATGAGGAGTTTTGGCACAATAAGGGTAGCAGTTTTCTGTTCTGCTCACCTAGCTTCCTGACAAGACAAAGGATGGGGGGACTAATTAGGAAAGATTTGCATAATAACAAAAAATTAAAGTTGACCAACAATTTCATTCTTCTAACTTCTATGTTATCTGGGGCAATTTGTCTCTGATAGGGTCACCCAAGATAAACTGGTCCTGGGTGAAGGGCAAGACTAAGAACGAACCAAAAGACAGTCATGATGGATGGTAGAACAAGAATTAAGTGTACCCCACTCAGTATGGGGTTACTGGTGCCCCACCCTGGAGCCAGGCCTGGGGGAGGGGCTCAATGGCTAGCACCTTGTTGCTGGGTTTCCACCCATGGGACCTGGCCGGGCTCACCCTGATGGAGTTACATGAGTCCACCCTCCAGTGGGCTCACCACCTGCAGGAGGGACCATGGGGGTCCGGTGCTATGTGAATCAGGCGGCGGTCAAAGGCGGAAACCTTGGCGGTGTGATCCCAGGCTTCCTAAACTGGCTTTTGGGACATGGAATATCAACACACACCTCCGGTTCTGGAACCAGTCTCCTGGAGAGGAGCTGGAGTTTGGCCTACTCTGGAGTTCCCCGGGTGAGAGGTAGCGAGCAGGGATGGGTATTCTTGTATCCCCCACCTTGAGGCCTCTAAATTGGAGTTTTCCCCGGTGGATGAAAGGGTTGTTTCCCTGCGCCTTCGGGTTGGGAAACGGGTCCTGACCATCATTTGTGCCTGTGCCCCAAATGATGGTTCAGAGTACCCACCCTTTTTGGAGTCTCTGGCAGGGGTGCTGGAGGGTGCTCCTCTTGGAGACTCCACTGTCCTACTGGGGGACTTCAATGCACACATGGGAAATGACAGTGAAACCTGGAGGGGGTGATTGGGAGGAATGGCCTGCCCGATCTAAACCTGAGTGGTGTTCAGTTACTAGACTTCTGTGCTAACCACAGTTTGTCCATAGCGAACACCATGTTCAAGCATAAGGGTGTCCATATGTGCATCTGGAACCAGGACACTCTAGGTCGCAGGTCTATGATTGATTTTGTTATTGTGTCATCAGACTTGCGACCGTATGTCTTGGACACTTGGGTAAAAAGAGGTGCAGAGCTGTCAACTGATCTCCACCTGCTGGTGAGTTGGATACGATGGCAAGGGAGGACGCCATTAAGACCTGGTAAACCCAAACATATAGTGAGTGTGTGCTGGGAACATCTGACTCAGGCCCCTGTCCGGGAGGTCTTCAACTCCCACCTCAGGAAGAACTTTGACCACATTCTGAGTGAGTCTGGTGGCATGGAGTCTGAATGGGCCATGTTCTCCACCTCCACTGTTGAAGCGGCTTCCAAGAGCTTGGGCCACAAGGTCATCGGTGCATCTCGTGGTGGCAACCACCGAACCAAGTGGTGGACACCAGTGGTGAGGGGGGTCATGAAGCTGAAGAAGTAGTCCTATCAAGCTTGGTTGGCTTGTGGGACTCCCAAAGCAGCTTAGGTGAACCAGCAAGCCAAGCGGAGTGAAGCTCAGGTGGTTGCCAAAACAAAAACTTTGGTGTGGAAGGAGTTCGGTGAGGCCATGGAACAAGACTTTTGGGTTGGCGTCGAAGTGATTCAGCCAAACTGCCTGCTGTTGAGGCCGCTGCAGCAGAGATGGAGTTGGACTTCCAGGAGGCCAGGCCAGTTGGATCATCATCCGGATCAATGGAGTCCTGGATGGCGGTGGAAGTTGAGCTCAGGCAAGTATTCTCCTTTGTTTTCATTATTTCTGTATTGGAGAGATCTTGTCTGGCTCTTGGGGGGGAGAGCTGGGTGCTGCCGTCAGAAGCATATGAGCTCACCCCGCCAGATTCCACTGCTGCCGGTGACAATGACCTTGTTCCCGTTCTCCTTGTTTTTGAGCCTCTTCTCAGGGTCACTAAGAAACTTCCTGCCACTTTCAAGGTCTCTGTGGGTTCCAGTCCACTGCCTGAGGTCTTCATGGGTCCAGTTCCACCTGCAGAAGACTTAGTGGATACACCTAAGTCCAGGGCCACTGAGGGTGAAGCCACGACTCAGTCCTGGGCCACCGAGGGTGCAGCCATGCCTCAGTCCAGGGTCATTGAGAGTGCTGCTACACCCCAAGCCGGGGCCACCAAGGGTGCTGCGCTGGTGCTCAAGGCTGCAGTGGGTCTGCTACGATCTTCTGTTTCTTTCATGGTTTGTTCCCTGCCAGGGGCCTGCGGCGGTAATCGGTTTCATCTTCTGCCTGCTTGGGGAGGTGAGTGGGGTACCATGGTCGCCTAGTCTAGTGATACAGGGAGGCCACCTGATGGACCTTTTCATCTACATTGGTGTTTCTGGAGGTGTGGTAGGCTACCCGACCTCTTACTTGTGACAGTTGGGTGGAGATGGGACTCTGGTAGGCCACTGGAACAATTCATTCATTTGACTGATAATACTTGATTCTTCATGTTTCTCTATTGTTTAGTAGCTGAAGGCTTGCATTATCAAGTCATCTTAGTCCAGATTTCTGTTCTGGTTTGACTTTTCTGGGATAAAAGTAGAATTCTCGTTTGAACTCTTAGTTTGTTGTCTCCTATGTTGATAAATTTTCACTTTGTCTTTTCTAAAAAAAAAAAAAAAAAAAGAAAAGGAAATTTTCATTTGTACTTGTAATTGTGGGTATTGCTATTTTTTGTGTTGGGTACATTGTTTTATTTATAAGCTGTATTCTGATAACAAAGTTTTTTTTTTCTCTCCTCCCCCCTTGTGTCGTTCCCTCCCCTCCCTTTCTTATCTATCTCTGTTTGATGAGGCGCCTATTATGGCTGCCGTGTCGTTGTGTCGCGCGCATGCGCACCAATGTCAAGTCAAGTTCCTCGTGTGTTTTTTACATGCTTGGCAATAAAGTTTATTCTGATTCTGATTGTTTTATTTTCACATTGTCATTTCTAGGAAAGAAGGATATTCTCGTTTGTCCTTAAACCTGTGATACCTGCTATGATATTTTTTGTGTTTAGGTACTTTGAGAGTTTTTGACTTTGTCATATGTCCTAGTATCTTGCTGTTAAGCATTTTTGAGTTTATTTTCATTCTAGTGTCACTCCCTCCAGGCCTGGTTTCCCCTTCTGCCCTCCTGAGGAAGGTTTTGATAGTTTTTCTGGTTGGGGGGGGGGGGTTACTTGATGTTACTTTGGGATGCCTTCAATCCATTAAAAGGGGGACACTGTAGTGTTCCCGAGCACAGGTCTGCTCCACGCTCCAGTCACTTATTATTTTACCTATTTTATGTCTTTAAATTCAGTCTTGTTTATTATGGGGATTATCTGTACTTTTATTTTGACAGCGCCATGGCAGGACTTCCATGTGTCAAGCCTGCTCATAGCCTGTCACAACTGTTTGGGATTAGTGATCACTTTCTCTCACCACTGGTTGGTTCATTAGTTTTCAGTGTTACTATTTAAGGCCGCTGTTGAGGCTTACTCCTCGCTGCGACCTCGCCCTACCAGACTGGAATCCCCAACCCTGGTTCCAGTCCTTTGTTCAGCGTTAGGTTTTGCCCTCGCTAAGTATAAGTTAAGTGACTGTTTTGATTCTTTGTTTTTTCATTTATTCACCCTCCAAGGTCGTATGCATAGTTACTGTGTTTTGGCCCTCGTGGCATGTTTTTTTGTTTCCTTTTTTCATTAATAAATTAGCAAACTCACTGCTGGCATTTGGTGCCTCATTTATGCCCTGAAAGGGGCATTAATAAAAATAGGTCGCAGCCAGTAGGGGCCAGTCACAGTGAGTCTTTTTTTTTGGCTCTAAATTTTTCTTTTTCGGGGTGCCAACATTTTTTGGGGGTTATGGAATCCTTCACAGGTAGTATCCTATGAGCCTGGGTTTTGAGCTCGTCCAGGCTCTTATGGAAATAGATTACCTCCCGGCCATAGCTGGCATGTTCTTTTGTTTTCATTTTTTCAATAATAAATGAGCAAACTCACTGTTGCCATTTGGTGCCTCATTTATGCCCTGAAAAGGAATTCATAACAAACACATTAAAACATGTTTGTAACTTTATTGAATTTCAAGAGGAGCGGAGAACAGCTACAGAAAACTTTGCTTGCCAGGGGAAGTGGTGTGTTGGGTACAAGTGGCCTGCGCAAGGAGAGACGAGAGCTGCTAGAGGAGAAATGGAGATGGACAAGTGGAATGAACGAATTACCACTTACATGGGCCAAACAGGGGATCCGACAGGAACCCCAGTGGGGAGAGACAAACCAGCAGGGTGAGGATGGTTTCGAGTAGAAGAGGGCTTGAGTAGGTGGTTCCTGACAGGTTGGAGAATGGTTGAAGCTGAGTGTGGCTGATGGGGCAGGTGAGCGCACGCAGTGCTCAAAGATGCACCCGCACTGGTGGCAGCAACCTGCGGAAGGAAAGGAGAAGAGAGGAAAAGGTGAATGCCAAAACTTCACCCAAAACATTAAACAATACTTGCTTCATTTGTAGCAAGGCAGTATACCCAAATGAGCCAATGCTGAGTCACTGAAGAGATAATCCTTATAAACACTGGCTGAGCAGAGGCAGCAGATGCTTCTAATCTCCCAGTTGTGTTGATTACCTGAGGAGAAGAAAACGGGAAGGAGGGGGCATGTGCTCACCAGGACATGACAGTGCCCCCCCCCCTCCCCAAGGAGCGCTTCCTGCCGGTCCACTAGGCTTCTCTGGGTGGGCTCGATGGTAGGCCCGGACCATCCCCTTGTCGTGAAAGTGCAACCTGGGGATCCATGAACGTTCTTCTGGGCTGTTGCCCTCCCAGTGGACCAGGTACTTCAGGCCCCGACCCCAACAGCAAACGTCCAGGATCGGCTGGACTGTGAAGGTAGTATGGCCGTCGAGCATCCAGGGAGGAGGAGGCGGCCTTGGGGGAGAGGAAAGCGGATTTTGACTTGATGTGAGACATGGAAAGTCAGGTGCACTTGTAGGGTCTGTGGAAGCCTCAACTGGACTGTGGCATCATTGATGATCCTGCTGATGGGGTAGGGTCCCAACAAATGGGGGACAGCTTCTTAGAGTCCATCTTCAGAGGGACCTGGTCAGCCACCAGCCAGACTTGCTGCCCCATGGCATACTTGGGGGCAGGGGGTCTACTTCCAGTCGGTCACCTGGCAATTACACTCTTCAGAGCGGGCCAGGGTGGCACAGGTGGCCCTTCAGATCTGGCAGCAGCAGCAAGCATGAGCTCTCATGGACAGCACCGCGACCTCCCTCTCGGCCATGGGCAACAGAAGAGGGGTGTATCCCATTGAGGCCCCAAAAGGGGTGAGCCCCATGGTGGTGGAGACGGCCGGGTTGTGGGCATACTCCACCCAGGTCAGGTAGAGGGGTTTTTGGCTGCATCACACCTGAGAGTGGCTTCCAAAGACTGGTTGGAGCGCTCAGCCTGCCTGTTGCTTTGTGGCTGGTTCCCTGATGTGAGGCTTACAGTGGTCCCAAGCTTGTGGCAGAAGGATTTCCAGACCTTGGACATGAACTGGGGGCCCCAGTCAGACATGATGTTACAGGGGATGCCGTGCAGACGAATGACATGGGAGGTGAGCAGCTCAGCAGTCTCTGAGGCGGAGGGGAGTTTGGGCAGGGCAACCAGGTGAAAGGCCTTGGAGAAGTGGTTGATAATGGTGAGGATGACCGACTTCCCGTGGGATAGAGGGAGTCCAGTGACAAAATCAAGAGAGACCAAGGGTAACCAGGGATAGGCAGGGGATGCAGGAGACCAGCAGTGGGAGAGGAGTCTGACTTGCCCCGGGTGCAGGTTTGGCAATACTTGACATACTCCTGCACATCCCGCCACAGCGTGGCCAGCAGAATGCCCGCTGGACTAGGTTGGTGGTACGGGTGATCCCAGGGTGGCAGGCGAAGCGGCTGGTGTGACCCCAGTGGATGACATCACTGTGGAGGGCGGCAGGAATGAACAGGCAGTTGTGGGGGCATCCTGCTGGTTCAGGCTCCCGGGACTGGGCCTGTCGGACCCTCCACTCAATGTCCCAGGTAAGGGTTCCAAGTATACTGGAAGAAGGGACAATTGGCTGGGAAAGGGATGGGGGGCTACCTGCTCGGAACCAAGCTGGCGGAAGAGCGCATTTGGTTTGGTATTCTGATAGCCAGGTGATGGTAAAATTAAACCTATGGAAAAATAAGGCCCAGTGGGCCTGCCTGGCATTGAGTTGGCGGGCCAACCACAGATACTCAAGGTTCTTGTAGTCGGTCCACACAACTATGGGGTGAATAGCCCTTTCTAACCAATGTCTCCATTCATCCAAGGCCAATTTAACGGCTAGGAGCTCCCTATCCCCTACGTTGCAATTCATCTTGGCTGGTGTGGGAAGCCGAGAGAAAAACATGCACGGGTGGAGCTTCTGGTCAGAGAACGAGCGCTGTGAAAGGACGGCGCCCACCCCTGAACTGGAAGCATCAACCTTGAGGAAAAATTGGAGCTGAGGGTCGACCTGCATGAAGATGAGTGTTTGAGAGAACAGGCCCTTTAATTTAGAAAAGGCCTGCTCAGCTGCCTCTGACCAGAGGATTGTTACCTTAATGGAGGTCAGCTTTGTAAGAGGCTGTGCTACCCCACTGAAGTTCCGGATGAACCTGTGATCAAAATTCACAAACCCGAGGAAGTGCTGGAGCTCCCTATAGGAGTGGGGTGTTGGCCAATTGAGCACAGCCTTCACCTTGTCGAGGTCGGCTATCAGCTCCCCCTCAGCCAAAATAAAGCCCAGAAAAGAGGTGGAATTGGTGGAGAACTCGCACTTCTCGGCTTTAACGTAGAACTGGTTCTCCAAGAGCCACTGTAACACAGCCCTAACATGGACTTCATGTTCCTCTGGTGAGTGGGAGAAGATTAATATATTATGCAAATAGACAAAAACAAACCGGTTAACGATATAGTGAAGGACATCGTTAATGAGCCACTGGAAGATGGTGGGGGCGTAAGTGAGCCCAAACGGCATGACCAAATACTCAAACTGCCCCAGATGTGTCTTAAATGCGATCTTCCACTCATCTCCTTCGCGTATACAGATTAAGTGGTAGACGTTGCGAAGATCTAATTTAGTGAACACCCACGGGCACTGAAGGAACTCAAGCGCGGAGTTGTCAGGGGCAGAGGATAGATGTCGTTAACCGTGATCATGTTTAGCTCACGGTAGTCAATGCACGGGCACAATGACCCGAACTTCTTTCTGCCAAAAAAAGAAGCTCGCTCCGAGTGGAGCCGATGATGGCTGAATTAAACCGGCATTCAGAGAGTCCTTAATGTATCTCTTCATTGCCTCTCTATCAGAGCCAGAGATACTATAGAGCCGATTGGACGGTAGCCCGGCCCCCTCTCTTCCTAGAGAGAGAGGTTGGTTGATTGTTGTTTCCCCAGTTCCTTTTCGGTGTAGAATACTTGGGATTCAGCTAATCTCAACCTTGCAACAAATGCTAGTGCAAACTTTCCTAACACACCGGGGATTTCTTTTGCTTTCGATGGGTTAGTTTTGCATTCATCCAAAAGTTTTTATCTTGATTTGCTTCAAATCTTTGGGTGGAGTTTCCTGAACTTGTTTGGAGAAACCGGGTATAAGGTAGGAAGCCAACTCTTCCAATGTTGCTTGAAGGTCATCCAATTCAGCAAGTAGATTCGACATGTTTGGGCGTTTGTGTAATGCTTATCTTGAAATCAATTTGTTGATTATAGCTAAGGCTGTTAGTCAAGAGTTAACCTTAAGTGTTGTTTTGCAGTGTGGGTAGTTATAAGCTTCTTTTTAGAATGTGCTTCAAATTACAGGCTTGTAAGAAGGGAAGTGAATATTTTGGAATTATTTAGAAATGTGGAATATGTGTTAATTTATTTGTTGACACTGTATTTTGATTTGTATTTCACAAGAAAAAAAACAAAAAAACAACAACAACAACAAAAAAAAAAACAAATGTGTGGATTGACTTCTTTTAGTTCAGTTGGCAAAGTGTAGTTTTGGAATAGTTAATAACTAGATTGTGATTTTTTGTTGAATCTCACTTGAAAGTAACAATTTTATTTACAAAAAGGAAAAACAACAAAAATAGAAAAGGTTAAATGATTTAAGGCTTTAGAGTTATAAGTTTTCACTTTTTTAAAGTTAGAATTGGCTTTTTTATTTGTTAACCCCTTGCACTCCGGTCAATTTCCCTAAAAACGCCAAAAAATAACGTGCCCAAAGTAAATCGAAAGCTGTTCTTCAACCCTTTGCAGCATCTTCATGGGGTTGGTCTCATTTAAAAGAAAACACTTTGAATTTTTTGGCAAAATAGTCATAATCTCTCTAAGTGCTCCGGCCACTGAGTTACAGTCATCTAAACATACTGAACTTGAAGAAAATAAATTTGGCCTGGGTGTTTTTTTGGATACAAATGCTTGCAAATAAAACACAGCTTCAGATCCAGGCAGGAAAATGCAACAGAAATGTAGAACCAAGTGTTATCCAGCTGAGGTCAAAATTTTGTAATAATACCACAAAAAATGATTATATTACACAGCTTTCTTCACAAGTTGTTCCCAGGTGTTGTTGAACTGTGCCAAATTGTGCCAAAAGGCACAGTTTGGAAAAACGTCTGTAACTTTTGAATGATTCAATATAGAAGCTTCATCTTGGGCTCTAATGAAAGGTGACATTCAGGGCTCTGTGTGTGCGTTTGTGTGTGGGGGGAGTTGTCCCCCCCCTCACTACAGAGGACGGACATCGGCCATCGCTACATGACGGAATAGACTCATATGGCGATGTGGCGACAGCGGCGCAGTCACCGCCCCCCCCCTCGCTACAGAAGAGTAGCGGGGGGGGGTGCGTTCACGGTCTGGACGCGGCACACAACCTGTGTACCACGGCGCATGAACTTCAGACTTTGTGCGCCGCACAGTTGTAATTTACCAATCGGTCAAAAGTCATTTTTGATTACAATTTTTAGGGATAAAGAATAATTTAGCTTATAACACCTTACCTCTTCACAGCAGCAGAGTCCTGGCAAACTTCTCTTCCTCATTGTCAGACGAACGCGACGCTGGTCCGCTCGTTGTTCTGGTCTCGCGACCCGGTCAAAACATAATTCCATGATTGCGGTTTTGGCAAATGATTTACGACCTTCGTCGTCGGCCTCCGTCGGTCTATGATGACCATGGAAGAGAATCCTAAACGTCTATTCTGCTCGAATAAAAAAAAAAAAAAAAAAGCACCGCCTGTGACTGAAGAGGCCAATGTGCGAATGGCTGTCCCTGTCACACAGGTAGCACTTGTGGGTGGTCTCCTTGCTGCTGGGTCTGTGACGGGTTCTTCCTGCGGATCCTTTTTTATCTGCTGCAGCAGTCTGTCTTCATCCAGCCTTAAAAAAAAAAAAACAGCTCATGAACTTCTCTGTTTCAACTGGCTCACTGCATTCACAGCGTTGGTAGGCAGGTCCTTCTTGCTAGGTTTTCAGTCATTGGTTCTTCAAGGTTTCAGAAACCCAATTCAAAGCTCTTATTAGTCGAATGAGAGGTAAATCAGATGAACTAATCTGTTCGCGGCTGTGTCTGTAGTGGAAGAACGGAAATGAAGCTTTTATTTTCAGTGTGCGCTTGGACGCAGCTCCATCATGCGTCATAGAGCGCACGAGGGCGCACGAAAGCAACCTCGTGCGCTCTGGGACGCAGAGACTTGCCTGCCCGCGGTACAACGGAGTGCAAGAGGTTAAAGGTTATTTTCATTCAAAGCTTTTAAATGTTTTAATATTTACGGATTAGGAAACAAATGAATTGTCTTTGCATATTGTCACTAAGGCTTCTTTAGGATTAAAGTTAATAGTGATTTATATAAAAAAAAATCATTTTACAGACTAATCAATGTTTTCACCTTTTGACTTTTATTTTAAATCTTGGTGAGAAATAGTGAGTTGGATAACTGTTTTCCTTCTCCTGTGGAGGAAACATGAATCAAAAGCAAGTTGTCGGCCTCCGTCGGTCTATGATGACCATGGAAGAGAATCCTAAACGTCTACTCTGCTGGAACAGCACCGCCTGTGGCTGAACAGGCCGATGCGCGAATGGCAGTCCCGGTCACACAGGTCGCACTTGTGGGTGGTCTCCGTGCTTCTGGGTCTGTGGCGGTTCTTCCTTCAGGTCCTTTTTTCATCTGCTGCAGCAGTCAGTCTCTCTTCACCCGCCTTGAGCTGTCTGGTCAGGGTGCCTCTCCATTTGGAGCGGTCCATTGCAAGGTCCTCCCAGCGCTGTGTGTTGATCTCCAGAGCCTTCATGTCTCTCTTGCAGACGTCTCTAAAGCGCAGCTGTGGGCGGCCAACGTCTCTCCTGCCAGTCGCCAGTTGTCCGTAGAGGACGTCTTTGGGGATTCTGCCATCCTCCATACGGTGAACGTGGCCTAGCCAGCGGAGCCTGCGCTGCCTGAGTAGAGTGAACATGGAGGGAAGGCCGGCACGGGACAGAACTTCTGTGTTGGGCACTTTGTCCTGCCAGGATATGTCCAGGATGTGGCGAATGCAGCGCAAGTGGAAGGAGTTCAGTCTCTTTTCCTGCCGGGCGTATGTTGTCCACGTCTCACTCCCATAGAGCAGTGTGCTGATGATGCAGGCGTTGTACACTGCCATTTTCGTCTTGACAGAGAGTTTGGGATTCTCCCACACTCGTGTGGTGAGGCGAGCGAGTGTGAAGGCTGATTTTCCAATCCTCTTGTCGATCTCTGTATCAAGGGAGAGGTTGTTGCTGATCATGGACCCCAGGTACGTGAACTGATTCACGACCTCCAGCTCATAGTCGTCGATGGTGATGGTTGGTGGTGCTTCCGTGCCTTGCGCCAAGATATTATTCCTTCTTGATGCTGATGGTAAGCCCGAAGTCCTTGCATGCCTGGGAGAAGCGGCCCATCAGGGTCTGAAGCTCCTGCTGTGTGTGGGTTGCGACTGCAGCATAGTCTGCGAACAGCATGTCTCTGATTAGAGCCTCGCGTACTTTGGTTCTGGCTTTCAGGCGGGCGAGGTTGAAAAGCCTGCCGTCAGATTTTGTGTGCAGGTAGATTCCCTCTGTTGCTGTGCTGAAGGCATGCCTCAGGAGCATAGTAAAGAAAATCCCAAAGAAGGTTGGCGCAAGTACACAGCCCTGTTTCACTCCGCTGCGTATGTTGAATGGCTCTGAGACGTTGCCGTCGTGGTGCACTATCCCCTGCATGTTGGTGTGAAACGATTCGATGAGGCTTTGCAACTTTGGTGGGCATCCTATCTTTGGCAGGATCTTGAAAAGGCCCTCTCTGCTGACCAGATCAAACGCTTTGATGAGTTTGATGAAGGCGACGTACAGGGGCATGTTCTGTTCTCTGCATTTCTCCTGGATTTGGCGGATGGAGAATATCATGTCTACCGTAGATCGCTCAGCGCAGAAGCCACACTGAGACTCGGGGTAGACACGTTCGGCAAGCTTCTGTAGACGAACGAGAACAACTCGTGCGTAGACTTTGCCAACAATGCTGAGGAGGGAGAAGCCCCTGTAGTTGTTGTAGTTCCTTATATCCCCTTTGTTTTTGTAGAGGGTGATGATCTTGGCGTCCCTCATGTCCTTTGGTACGGCACCTTCCTTCCAGCACTGGCAGAGGACGTCATGCAATGGCAGCAGTAGGGCAGTCTTGCAATGTTTGATCAGGTCGGGCGGTATGCCGTCACTGCCGGGTGCCTTGCCAGTGGCCAAGCTATCAATGGCCTTGCTGAGTTTGTCGATGGTTGGCTCGGCGTCAAGTTTGTCCATGGATGGCAGGCAGTCGATGGCATCAAGGGCTGACGGTGTCACGGTGTTCTGTCTGGAGTAGAGGTCGGAGTAGTGTTCCACCCATCTCTCCATCTGCACCTGATAGCCGCCACAAATAACCTGCGTGTACGCCGAACGCTGCTCAGGTGAAACATACAGCATGCATCTCACTTACACTGACACTGATATGATATGGCCTAGCCAGCGCAGGCTCCGCTGGCTAGGCCACGTTCACCCTATGGAGGATGGCAGAATCCCCAAAGACGTCCTCTACGGAGAACTGGCGACTGGCAGGAGAGACGTTGGCCGCCCACAGCTGCGCTTTAGAGACTTCTGAAAGAGACATGAAGGCCCTGGAGATCAACACAGAGCGCTGGGAGGACCTTGCAATGGACCGCTCCATATGGAGAGGCACCCTGACCAGACAGCTCAAGGCGGGTGAAGAGAGACTGACTGCTGCAGCAGATGAAAAAAGGACCCGCAGGAAGAACCGCCACAGACCCAGCAGCACAGAGACCACCCACAAGTGCGACCTGTGTGACAGGGACTGCCATTCGCGCATCGGCCTGTTCAGCCACAGGCGGTGCTGTTCCAGCAGAGTAGACGTTTAGGATTCTCTTCCATGGTCATCATAGACCGACGGAGGCCGACCACGACGATATCAGGTGCAACAGTATGTGGCCTCATTTCATCACACGGCGATTCGGTGACAACACTCGTCGCACTTCTTCTCTTCTTTGCGTCGATAACCAGATAGCCCGCTTTTCTATTGCAAACAGATTTGACAATTTAGCAAAATGATTGAAAAAATGAGCCGGTAAACAGGGTAGAGCATTAGGACCTCACCACACACCAGCATGGTCTGTGTGACAGCCTTTGTTGGTCCACTTCTGACGTTCCTGTGGAGATGAAAGAGATTACATAGAAATAAGGGAATCAGTGAGTGTAAGTGAAGAGGGGACAGGAGGGGAAGGGGAAGAAAGGGAAGGGGAGCATGGGTGGCAGAGAGAGAGAGCTGCAGCCTTGGCTGCTTCGTCAGCACAATCATTGCCCCAAGAAACAGGGTCAGAGGAGGAGGTGTGGGCCGTACATTTACACACTGCCACAGAAGAAGGAAGGAGTATTGCATCAAGAAGGCGGGAGACATAAAAGGAGTTCTTTATGGGTGAGCCTGCAGATGTGAGGAAGTTCCTTTCACGCCACAGCCCACCAAAATCATGAACTACCCCAAAGACATAGTGTGAGTCAGTATAAATAGTAACAGACTGGCCTGCTGCATAAGTGCAGGCCTCTGCCAAGGCGACAAGCTCTGCAGCTTGTGCAGAAAGATGAGATGGCAAGAAGCCAGAAAGCTACGTACAGTGGTCATCACAGACTGCCCAACCCATTTTGTTGCGGCCTACAGAGGGGTCAACAGATGCAGAGCTGTCAACATACAGAACAATATCTGGGTTTGGCAATGGACTGTTGGAGAGGTCAGGTCTGGGAGAGGTAACAAAGTCCAGCAAGGACAAACAGTCATGGTCACAGTCTGTGTCATCGTCACAAAAAGGTGGGGGAAGATTGGTGGCTGGGTTAACCGACTGTGCACAGTGTTTGACAGTAAGGTTTGGTGATTCAAGGAGGGTAGAATGATATCTAAGCCACCTTGTATGGGAGAGGTGTGACGACTTCTGCACATTCAGAAGCAGTGCAACAGCATGAGGAACATATAAAGTGAGAAGAGAATACAGAACAATGTCATGGGATGCCACTACAGCATGCTCTGCTGCTGCAACTGCATGGAGACAGCGAGGGAGTCCTGCCACAACAGCATCCAACTTGCAGGAGTAATACGCAACTGGGCGAAGTTTGTCACCGTGGGGCTGCAGGAGAATGGAAGTCATGCATCCAGATTTCTCATCAACATACTGAACAAAGGGATTTGGATGGATCAGGAAGTGAAAGCGTCGGAGGAGCCAAAAGAGCTTTCTTCATTTTTTTAAAGGAGTCATTAGCAGTGGGTGTCCACTCAAGCGGGAAGTGTGAGGGACCCTTTGATGGAATGATGTCACACATTGGTCTCTCAATGCATAAAAAATCAGTAATGAAGGAACAGCAATAGGATGCCATGCCAAGAAAGGAGAGAAGTTCTTTCTTAGTTCTAGGCTTGTCCATGTGACAGATTGCTTTTGCACACTTTGGAGAAAGAGATTTGCCTTGACTAGAGATTTGGTGGCCCAAAAATGTGACCATTGGTCTGCAAAATTGCAATTTTGGCTTTGAAGCCTTGCGGCCTTCTGCAGCAAGGTAACACAAAAGCTTCAAAGAATCTGCTTGGCATTGTGCCTCATTTGGCGCGCACAGCAAAAGGTCATCGACATACTGAATGAGGAAAGAGCCTTCTGACAGTTGAAGAGAGCTCAAAGAGCTCTTCAGAGCCGCATTATAAATGGTTGGACTTTCACAGTAGACGTGGGCCAATCTGGTGAACGTGTAAAGAGCCCCGTTGAACTGGAATGTGAACCAAAACTGTGAATCTTTGTGGATGGGGATGCTGAAAAACGCGTTTGACAAGTCCACCACTGTAAAGTAGGTTGAATTTGGAGGAATTTGTGTCAAAATAGTGTGGGGGTTAGTGACCACAGGGGCACACTGGATGATGGCAGCGTTAACAGCCTGGAGGTTTTGAACAAAATGCCATTCAGCAGGTTGGCCATCATCTCTGATCTTTTTTACAGGAAAAATTGGCCTACAAACTGGAGAATTTGGTGTGAGAACAATAATCCCTTCTTTTAAAAGTGATTCAAAAACAGGAGTGATGCCATCACGTGCCTCAGACCTGAGTGGGTACTGCATGCATTTGTGTCTGAAGTTAGACTTCGAGGTTATAATGGCTGGAGGGCAGTGTTTTATGAGCCCCATGTCATATTTGTGCGCAGCCTACAAAGATGGTGGAACACATGAGAGCATGTGGTCTTCCAGACTCTGTACAGAGGGCATGATAACAGGTTTCATCCATCTGTACCACCTGTCATCATCAAAAGGTTGGATGAAATGCTCGCAGGGAAGTGGAACCGTGTATTCTGCACGATACGTCTGCAGAGAGGCGGAGAATGAAACTGTACTGAGGCCGATGTGGTGTAGTGGTGCAGATGAAACCCAGTCATCAGCGCGATGAGCGGCAATAGCCCGTGCTCCCATGTCACTCCACGCTGAGGAGGGGGCTTTAGTGAGTGAAACATGTAGGTGGCTGTGTGGAACTGAGGACACAGTAGACATGCAAGGGGTGAGTGCGATCAGTAAAAAACTGAAATCTGCTGCACACACAACATGTGTGGTTTGCAATGGGGTAGATTTGACTTGTAACCATTGATTTTCATATTCTCTGTCAGGGCCCTGTGAGAGATGTGTTGTACAATGTGTTCTGTGTGGTGGCATGCAAACTGTGGCATGTGGCAAGAGCTTCATTCCCATTTCAATCAAATGGAAGCTCTGCCCTTCATCTGTCAGTGCCCACTCATAAATGTACAGAAGAGATGGAATTTTGGCAAAGGTTGAGCTGGGAGTTTCAATTTGGGTTCCCTGTGGTGTGCAGCAAAGTGAGAGTGACAAACTGCACATCAGGTCTCTGCCTAACAATATGAAAGGGCACTGAGGTGAAAATAGGAAGCTGTGAGTGAATGTTTTCCCATCCACTGTACATGACAATGATTCAGTGAAAAACTCATGTGTGAAACCTCCACTTGCCACCTGTGATGTGAGTGAACGAGAGGTGAGGCGAGGTTTTAGGCCAGAGGTTGACGACAAAACAGAATTAGTCGCACCAGAATCAACCATAAAATCAATCATCTTCCCTGAAACTTTAACAGGCAGGACTGGTAAATCTCTAAAGTGAGAGGTAGAATATGATGCAAATGTCATTGCCGGCACATTGTCAGTATGGGGTGTGTGTGTGGCTGTAGTACCAGACTCTCCAGGGTCGTAGGCTCCTTCTTCGTCTGGCGGTGTAATCCCGGCATCGGGGAACGCTCAGGGGAAGTAGACACAGAAGATGCAGGCTCACAATTAGTAACTGCAGCAGGTGGAATGAGCACGGGGGACGGTGAGCCCCGAACTCCACCCCCAGGAGTCAGACAAGGCAATTCACACAGTGAAGGAAAAGAATGAAAAGAAACTTGCCTGCTCTGCTGAGGGCCAAAGGAAACTGCTGCAGCGGGCTTGGTTCTCTCCTTCTCCCTCTGGATTGTGACAGAGGGCCCCCCGGGAAGACGAGGAGGAGCCGCTCACAAAGGATCAGGAACGTGAACAGCTGGAGTTAGACTCGTGGAGCTCACCACTGGCTGGGAGGCAGAGTTCCTACGGCTCCCCAGAACTGGATCTGGACGGGGATCTCGCTGAGGCTGGAGATTAGATTAGATTAGATTAGATTCAACTTTATTGTCATTACACATGTATGAATACAAGGTAATGAAACACAGTTTAGCATCCAATCAGAAGTGCAAAGGACAGCAGTGCAGTATATACGGTAATTAACAGTATGTGCAATTTAAGCAAATATATGCAAATATATGCAGCAGTGCAGAAGGTTAAGAGTACTGTTATGTGCAAATAATGTGCAATAAGTTAGATGTAGTTATGTAGTTATGCAGTTATGTACAGGTGAGGATGGTAAGAGATGATGGTAAGAGAGTCAGCGGGGAACTAAATTCAATAACGTGACAGCTGTTGGAAAGAAACTGTTCCTAAACCTGCTGGTTCTAGTCCGAAGGCTTCTGAAACGTCTTCTGGAGGGGAGAAGCTGGAACAGTCCATGAGCAGGATGGTTGGAGTCCCTAAGAATGCTGCGTGCCCGGCGCAGACATCTTTTCCTGTAGACGTCCTCTATAAACGGAAGTGGAGTCCCTGTGATGCGTTGGGCGGTTTTCACCACCCGCTTTCGGCTTTAGGACTGTGACTAGGATTCTTCTTTGACTTGGCACAGAGGCGTCGTCTCTTCGAATTTAGTCTGCTGGTAGGATCATTAGCTTCCCCAGGCGAGCCCGGGTACTGGCGGAGGGCGCGACGAGAACGCTGATCCATTGCCCCCCTAGCCCTAGCCCACTGTGCGCATGTGGAGAGGAGCAAACAATGGAACACATCATAGAGGCTTGCCCGCTCCAAAGACTGGAAGGAGGATTACACACTCTCCATACAGCAAACCAGGAGGCAACTGCTTGGCTTAAGGACTTTGCATTCGCTAAATAAATAAAACCACCCGCTGCAGTGCCTTGCGGTCAGCGACAGAGCAGCTCCCATACCAGACTGTGATACAGTTGGTCAGGGTGCTCTCTATCACGCAGCGGTAGAAGTTGCCTAGGATGTCAGTTGACAGATGGTTCTTCTTCAGTGTCCTCAAGAAGAAGAGGCGCTGATGGGCCTTCTTGATCAGGCTGGTGGTGTTAACTGACCAGGATAGGTCCTCCGAGATGTGGGTCCCCAGGAATTTGAAGCTGGGGACACGTTCAACAGCTATGCCATTGATATGGATGGGGTCATGTGTCTCTTCCCTCTCCTTCCTGTAGTCCACTATGAGCTCCTTGGTTTTGCTGGTGTTAAGGAGCAGTTTTTGCACTGGTTTAGCTCAGTGGTTACTTCTCATAAATAATCCTTACTCAGAATTCAGTTACTCCGCCCCGACAGGGGTTCGCACCACGGGCGCAGTCCAGTGTTTTTTGGGCTGCACGGTGGCGCAGTGGTTTAGCACTGTGGCAGCACAGTTTTACCCTCGGCCGGGGGACCGCGGGGATCATGAGATCGTGGGTTCGATCCCAGCCCCCGACCAACAGTGAGCTGTGTGGAGTTTGCATGTTCTCCCCGTGTTGCGCGGGTTTACTCCGGGATTTCTCCGGTTTCCTCCCGCACACCAAAAACATGTAGGTTTAGGGCGCTCGCGCACGCAGCGACCAGCAGCCGGTGGCTTGTCACCAGACTGCAAACCAAGTCTACCTACGGGTACAAATAAGTAACAAAAAAAAAAAAAAAAAAAAAAAGGTTATTGTCAGCGCACCAAGTAGCCAAGTGCTCAACCTCTGCCCTGTAATCTGACTCGTCGTTGTCCCTGATGAGTCCAATCACCGTGGTGTCATCTGCGAACTTTATGATGGAATTGGATCCATACATAGGCCTGCAGTCATGGATGTAGAGGGAGTAGAGGAATGGGCTGAGCACACAGCCCTGTGGTACACCAGTGTTGAGTGTGATGACGGAAGAACGGTTGGGGCCTGACCTAACATGCTGGGGTCTGTTGGTCAGAAAATCCATGATCCAGTTGCAGGTGGAGGTACTGATTCCCAGGTCCCCAAGTTTAGTGAGCAACTTGGAGGGGATAAATGTGTTGAATGCTGAGCTGAAGTCAACAAACAGCAGATGAGCAGGGTGACGGTATTTATCGGCAGAGAGTGAGGCTTGAGTCAGGTCTGGGAAACGCTGCTCCTGCCCGGAGACAGAGGCTAGCAGGTCAACTTATTCGGGGTAATCATGGAGTTCGGGATTGATCTTCATCAGTCTAACTGCCGCCACCACATTCTTTTGGATGTCACTGGGATTGGAGGAAGAGCGAGCTTCACCCAAGTGGCCCCTGATGAGCTCAGCTTCCCACTGTGTCTCTTCACGGGGGGCCCCGGCTGACGTCCTCCTCCTCTGTGGATGAGAACGGCGCTGGGGTGAGGTGAACTCCTGGACTGGATGGACGACAGGAACTGGATCCCGAGGCGAGGAACGGGGATGCCTCACCTTCGGCTTCCTGCCGAAGTTCCCCTCCGTTCCATGGGTCTTCTCCTGGAGAGCCGTAATTTCCGCCATCCTTTTCTTGACTTCGGTGTGGTTGGCAAGGGGAGGATTGCGGTTAATAGCTGCCTCGGCGAGGTCCCACGAACCAGCATGCGTCGAAGGGAAGAAGGCCTTATGAACAACGTCGAGGAAGTAGTCTATCTCTCTGAGAGCTACAATCAGTTCGTAGCCCAAGTCCAAGGAGTAGCCGACTGCTGTTGACGCCATCTCCGACACGCTGGTACGCAGAAAACAAGGAAAAAACTACAAGCCCAAAAAATAAACTCACGGTGACCGGCGTCTCATTTTGGCTGCAACCTACTGTCATGGGTGGCCCTCATGGGACACCATTGAGATGCTATAGGCCAACCAGTGAGTTTGCATGTTTTGTTAACACAAGATAAAATGACAAAATAAACAGCCACGTGGGACAAAAACACAGACTATGACTATGGTAAAGACTAAAGACACAAGATAACAGACTCTGAACAACACACTTACTGAGACTGAGAATCACAGGGTGACTGGAGCCGGGGTTTCGGGACTCCAGCCAAACGTTGTACGGATGCAACGTTGTGCGAGGTCGCAGCCAGGCGTAACCTCAGCTGCTCCCTAAAATAGGGCTAGAGGATTAATCAGGAAATGAGAAACTAATCAGTGAAATGTTGATCAGCTGTCACGGTGCAGCTCGGCTCTGACAGCCGGAAGTCCCGCTGTCATAATAAAAGCCCTGGATGTCATAGGAAACACAACACAGAAGAACGGGGAAAATACTGGATGAGCCAAGCGCGGACAATATCAGCACTCAGACCATGACAAAGAATCTAAGAAAAAACATTCGACTAGGATAAGAATGTTTTCTGAGGGGAAGGAAAAAAAAAAAAAGGATTTTGAGAGTTTGACTCTCTTTAAGGTGGGCTCGTAAGAAAAGAATGATTTCTTCTCAGTTAACCAGAAAAACAAGGAAAACTAACGTAGGATTTGACAAGGTTCACACACACAAAAGAATTCTAACAATTCACAGAACAATTCAGACCAAAGAAAACTGCAAGGAAGTACAAAGAACTCTGAAGAAGTGAAAACAAAAACTTTCTTTTGTTCTTTTTTCGATCTAGATCTTTTTTCTCTAGATCTTTTTCTCTTTTTTCATATCTTTTCTTTTGTGTCTTATCTCAGAAATGCAGGGCGGCTCTTAAGCATTTAACTGAAGTGCGCTGCTGGGTCATTTAACAGGGCCGGCCGCAAGTCAGGCCAATCATCTTCCATAAAGAGGAGTTTGAACGGGCTTTTTTCCAGTGAGGGAACATCTCTTTGTTTGGGAACAGCCAATCAAATGAAAAAGGGTGTTTTCCAGTGGAAGGCAGCCTAGTGATTTGTTATCATGAGAGTGAGTGTGGACAAATGGATAAACATTCAGTTCTTATGAAATTATGTGTTCAGTGTAAAATCTAACTAAATTAAGTGACTCAGGGCTAATATTCAATGATCATGCATTTATACCATTACTAATGATATTAACATTCATTTCAGAATCAGAATCAGAATAAAAATCAGCTTTATTGGCCAAGT
This sequence comes from Pholidichthys leucotaenia, assembly GCA_020510985.1. NCBI lineage: Eukaryota > Metazoa > Chordata > Actinopteri > Cichliformes > Pholidichthyidae > Pholidichthys > Pholidichthys leucotaenia. The sequence goes on along the minus strand of CM035842.1, from coordinate 434,073,086 downwards.
ATGCACAGCACAAACAAGGAATTTGACTTTGGCTAAAAACTTGCTCTCGCTGTTCAGGTGGAGGATTTAAATAAGATTTAAATAAGGATTCAATGACAACAGAGTATGTACAGTAAATTACATTCTCTCCATGTTTCTATAAAAGGATGCAAATATATACAGGAATATATGCAGTTATTTACTAAGACTATCCACACTTTGCAGAAATATATGAAAAAATATACAGTCATACAGTATTTCAATGTGAACTCAGATTCAGTGATATAATGTGAATGAAGTAAAAAGCAGTGTGAGAGTTATGTGCAATGTAATAATGGATGAAAAGTCATGAGTACAGCAACAGGTAGGACTAGGTGAATGTTAGGAGTTGTGGCTGCACGGTGGCGCAGTGGTTAGCACTGCGGCAGCACAGTTTACCCTTGGCCGGGGGATTGTGGGGATCATGGGATCGTGGGTTCGATCCCAGCCCCCGACCAACAGTGATCTGTGTGGAGTTTGCATGTTCTCCCCGTGTTGCGTGGGTTTACTCCGGGATTTCTCCGGTTTCCTCCCACATGCCAAAAACATGCATGTTAGGTTAATTGGCTGTTCTAAATTGTCCCTAGATATCTGTTTCCTATAGGCCCTTAGAATAGAGGGTTAGTATTAATGAAAGCGCTTTGAGTGGTCTTTGTGACTAGAAAAGCGCTATATAAGTGCAGGTTAGTTAGTTAGTTAGTTAGTTAGTTCATCAGAGTGATGGCTTGAGGAAAGAAACTGTTCCTGTGACGGGCGGTTTTGACCTTCAGTGATCTGTAACGACGACCAGAAGATAGAAGTTCAAACAGTTTGTGGCCGGGGTGTGACGGGTCAGCACAGATGTTTCCCGCCCGTTTCCTGGTTATGGACCGATATAAGTTCTCAATGGAGGGTAGGTCGGTACCAATGATCCTCTCCACAGACTTAATGATCCGCTGCAGTCTGGTCTTGTCCTGTTTAGTGGCAGATCCAAACCAGACAGTGATGGAAAAGCAGAGGACAGATTGGATGATGGTGGTGTAGAAGACAACCAGCAGCTCCTGAGGCAAATCAAACTTCTTGAGCTGACGCAGAAAAAAACAACCTCTGCTGGGCCTTTTTCCGGACAGTGTCTATATGGGAGGACCACTTCAAGTTCCGGGAGATTGTGGTACCCAGAAACTTGAAGGAGTCCACAGTGGACACTGTGCTGTTGAGGATGGTGAGTGGGGGGAATGAAGGAAGGTGTCACCTGAAATCCACAGTCATCTCCACCGTTTTGGCTGGGTTAAGTTCAAGATGGTTCTGGCCGCACCAGAGGATCAGCTGCTCCACCTCCCGCCTGTATGCAGACTCATCACCATCCCGGATCAAACCGATGACTGTGATGTCATCCGCAAACTTCAGGAGCTTCACCGAAGGGTCCTCTGAGGTGCAGTCGTTGGAGTAGAGGGAGAAGAGCAGTGGGGAAAGGACACATCCTTGGGGGGCGCCAGTACTAATTTTTCGGGAGCTGGATGTAAATCTCCCTAGCTTCACCTGTTGCCACCTGTCAGTCAGAAAGCTGGAGATCCACTGGCAGGTGGAGGGGGGCACCTTGAGCTGGAGGAGTTTCTGATGAAAATGCTTGGGATGATGGTGTTGAACGGTGAGCTGAAGTCGACAAACAGGATCCTGGTGTACGTCCCTGGGGAGTCGAGGTGTTGCAGGATGTAGTGTAGTCCCATATTCACTGCATCATCCACTGACCTGTTTGACCGGTAGGCAAACTGCAGTGGGTCCATCAGGGGCCTGTGACGACCTTCAGGTGGTTCAGCACCAATCTCTCCAAGGATTTCATGACCACAGAGGTCAAGGCAACAGGTCTGTAGTCATTTAATCCTGTAACAGAGGGTTTCTTGGGAACCGGAATGATGATGGAGCGTTTGAAGTAGGAAGACACATCACACAGCTCCAGTGATCTATTAAAGATCCGGGTGAAGATGGGGGCCAACTCGTTGGAGCAGACTCTCAGGCAGGACGGAGACATACCATCAGGTCCTGCAGCCTTCTTGATCTTTTGTCTCTGAAAGACCCAGCGCACCTCCTCTTCACAGATCGTTAGTGCTGGTGGGAGGTCAGAGTGGAGGAGGGATGGAGTTCCTGGGGCTGCAGATAATCCTTTTGTGTGGGTGGGAGGTGAGAACTGTAGGTTCTTTTCAAACCTACAATCAAAGCTGTTTAGGTCGTTAGCCAGCTGGAGGTTTTCCACAGGGTGGGGGGATGGTCTCCTGTAGTTGGTGATATTCTGCAGGCCTCTCCAAACAGAAGCAGAGTTGTTGGCTTAGAAGTTTTGTTGTAATTTCTCACTGTAGCTCCTCTTAGCAAGCCTGGTCTCCTTCGTCAGCATGTTTCTGGCCCGCTTGTACAGAGTCTAGTCACCAGTCCTGTAGGCCTCCTCCTTGGTCTGACGTAGCTGCTTCAGTTTAGGAGTGAACCAGGGTTTATTGTTGTTGTATGTGCAGAAGGTCTTGGTCTGCACACACATGTCCTCACAAAAACTGATGTATGATGTCACAGTATCAGTGAGTTCATTTAGGTTAATGGCTGCATCTTCAAAAACACTCCAGTCTGTGCAGTCAAAGCAGGCTTGTAACTCAAGCTTTGATTCCTCAGTCCATTTCTTCACAGTCCTTACAACAGACTTGGAAGGTTTTAGTTTCTGTCTGTATGTTGGAATAAGATGGAGCAGACAGTGGTCAGAAAAACCCAGAGCTGCACGGGGGACGGCATGATAGGCGTTTCTTAAAACTGTGTAACAGTGGTCAAGTGTATTTGTGTCCCTGGTGGGACATTTAATATGCTGTCTGTATTTAGGAAGCTCATTTGTGAGATTAGCTCTATTGAAATCACCCAGAATGATAAGCAGAGAGTCTGGATGTTTTTCCTCCACCTCTGCTATCTGGTCAGCGAGGTGTTGCAGTGCCTCCATTGTACAAGCAACAGGCGGGATATAAATTCCGACCAGAATAAACGAGGAGAACTCTCGCGGTGAATAAAAGGGTTTACAGTTTATGAACAGTGACTCTAAGTTAGAGCTACAAAACTTCTTCAACACTGTGACATCAGTACACCAACCTTTGTTTATGTAGAAGCAGATTCCACCACCTTTAGTCTTTCCAGAGAATTCTCGGCTGTGATCAGCGCAAAACAGTTGGAATCCGTCCAGGTGGACCGCACTGTCCGGGATGTGTTCACTCAGCCAGGACTCTGTGAAACACAGGGCGTAAGATCTGCTAAAATCCAGGTTTTTGTGAGTCAGGAGCAGCAGTTCGTCCATTTTGTTCGCCAAAGAGCGGACATTGGTCAGATGGATCGATGGAAGCGGCATGCGATATCCTCGTTTCTTCAGCCTGACTAGCGCACCAGCACGTTTACTACGCCGCCTTTAAAAGCAAATCCTTATCAAGTGTCCCTACAGAAGTGAAATTGTTTACACTGGGGTCCTGTTGAAGACACAGCATTCTTGACCAGACCTTGAGTGAGGGTTGCTTTAAAATGAAGAAAAGTGATCTCCTGGATTGGCCTGAGGAGACATTGATGCTACAGTGGACTCCAGGAGGAGATGGAGTTCTGTACCCAATTGATTATTGGGTTATGCCTCCGGAGCCAAGGATTACTAAGGACAATCTGGGAGGATGGATTGGAAAAAATAATGAAATTTCCTCCCGATGGTTCCCGGAAAGAAGGACCGTGATGGGTGCCATGCGTTCAGTGACTAATGCAATCTTTTGGCCAGATAAGGTGGTGACGTTCTGGGGTTTGGGCAATTTATGAGTGGGAATACCTATCTCCTGAAAGTGCTGGGAGGAGATCAAATTTTGCTTTGCCCCCGAATCCACTAACATCATAGCCCTCCTCTCGACCCCCCATAATTGGACAAGGGCCAAAATAGAGAAATTACCGGGGGATTAAGATTGGTCCCACCCGTCAGACCCCCCATGGCTACTGATGGGCCATGTATTTTGCTGTCGGGGGGCAGTCGTCCAGTCTGCGCTTCATGAAACGGCAGTACATGCACCCTCCAGCCCTTCTCCTCCATTGGCACTCGTCATCGGTCAACCGAGACCGACCAAGCGCCATTGGCTCAGGGGAAGGGCCAGCCCTCCTTCACGCTCACGGTAACGGTTATCTAAACCAACAGCCTGATCAATAAGGCCTTCCAGAGTGTTGGGAACCACATTAACTGCCAAGTCGTCACAGAGGTGGGAGTTTAAACCATGGAGGAATGCGCTGCATAACGCAACCTCGTTCCACTACAAGTCCGCCGCTTCGACCCAAAACTCCACTGAGAGCTCAGCCACAGACCAAGTTCCCTGACGGAGAGACAAAAGGCTGCTCATGATGTTCCCCTGACTTTCTACGGTCAAACGTATGAGTGAACTCGACCACAAATCATTCAAATGTGTCCCCAGCCCCCTCTGGGCTGTTGAGAAGGGACCGAGCCTAACTGACGGCCCATCCCTGAAGCAGGAGAATCATGAAATGAAATCTCACGGTGTAATCCGGGTATCCCCCCCACCACCACTACCTGCCCCAGATATAGCCGTACCTTTCACAAAAACTCTCGACATTTCCCCACCTCCCCCGTGTACGGGGCAGGAGTGGGAACGGAGGTTTTACGGCGAACGGTAGTAAGAACAGCTGTAGCAGGAAGAGCAGGTGGTCCCAGAGGAGCCATGTTTCCCAAATGCTTGGCAACTGTGCCCAACTGCAGCGTAATAGTCTGCAGTTCCTGAGTGAGCATGGCCACCTTCCTCTCGGTTGCATCTAAGCGATTGAGAGTGGAATGCTCCAATGCTGCCGCATTCACTGAGCCGGTGTTTTGGTTGGCTCATTCTGTCATGACTAATTAAATGGCAGCTCACTTGCAGAATGCAACAACAAAGGAACACAATAAAACATGTTTGCAACTTTATTAAATTTCAAGCGGAGCACAGCTACAGAAAATGTCACTCGTCAGAGGAAGTGGCCTGCGGGAGGAGAGACAAGAGCTGTTAGAGGAGAAATGGAGATGGAGAAATGCAATGAATGAATAACCACTTACGTGGGCCAAACATGTGATCCAACAGGAACCCCAGCGGGGAGAGACAAACCAGCAGGATAAGGCTGGTTGGGAGTAGAAAAGCGATTGAGTCGGTGGTGCTTGACCGGGTGGAGAATGGTTGCAGGTGAGTGTGGATGATGGGGCAGGTGAGAGCACACAGTCCCCGAAAATGCACCTGCACTGGTGGCAGATACCTGAGGAAGGAAAGGAGAAGAGAGGAAAAGGTGAGTGCGAAAACTTCATCCAAAACATTAAACAATACTTGCTTCGTTTGCAGTGAGGCAGTATACCCAAACGAGCCAGCGCTGAGGCACTGAAGAGATTGTCCATATAAGCACTGGGTGAGCAGAGGCAGCAGGTGCATCTAATCTGCCAGGTGCGTTTATTACCTGAGGAAAAGAAAACAGGAAGGAGGGGGGCACGCTCACCAGAATATGACAGTCTAACCTTGTTTTTGTTTTATTTACATTTTTTAAAATGTATTTTAGCCTTTGTAAGTGGGAAGGAATGTGAGGGTGTCCTAAAAAAGATGTGGGGGGGGGGGTGTCCTAATTTATTCCTTATTATTTTTTAAAATTACATTTTATGGAAAATTTGAATTTTTTTATTAATTTCTAATTGCTTTATTATATTACACAAATCTCCCAGTATTTTTAACATTGTTATTAAATATCCATATGTCCAAATATGTTAAAAAAAACAACAAAAAAAAAACCAAACACGCTCAGGCTTATACAGCACATCCTACCTGGTGACATTTGTATATATATATATATATATATATATATATATATATATATATATATATATATATATATATATATATATATATATAATATCATATTTTATGTTTAGAAGAAAAATGCTGGATTCACTTATGAGGGACTTTAAAGGACTGGACTCCAGAACAGTAATTTAAGATTATTTCTTATGAATAATCTTGTCAGTTTTAGTTAATGTTATTATAGATTAAATGATTAGGAGACAGCTTTTATCTGTCAAGCGCACCCAACACTGTCTGGGCAGTTTAACATCTGCAGGTCTCTCTCCACAATACAGGTGCTGTGGACTGATGGGGAACTGGATGTGTTTGTGCATTTGTCAGGTTTTACTAGGCAACAACAAAAAAAGCAACACGGATTGAGACACAGATGGTGAACAATGATCTTTATTACAATAATTTGGTTTTGTGAAATAGTGCAGCAGGGATCTGGCAACCCTGCGGGAAGGAGCAGGGACAGGGGTAAGAATACTGAATAATTAATAATATCTGTTTATGTTTATTGATGCTTACAGGTTCTTCTGTTGTGGTGGCGGGGAAAGTGTGGAGAATCCTCCAGCTGGGAAGGTGGTTGACAGAGGTGAGGGTGTAAGTGAAGCAGCTGGGGAAGAACTGTGAGAAGAGAGGGGAACAGGCTTGCTGGGTCTAGGAGGAGGGAACAGAGGAATCAGGAAAAGTGAACACAACGTTGGTAAGTCGACTTACTTTGATGAGGAAAGAGGGGAAAGGAGAGTTCTTTTCAATCCTTTCCACACCAGGTGGTGTATAGGGGCCGTGCCTATCTCCGTTTCACTGACCCTAGGCCACACAGCTACTGTGAGTAGTGAAAGCTATAGTGGGGGGGGGGGGGGGGGGTCAGTCCTCTGGTAGCCCTATGTGTTAACTTTCCTTTCCCCATTCTATTATGCTGAGCACCAAGCTAGAATATAATATAATATAAAAAAGACAATATAAAAAGTACCATTTTTATATTGTCTTTGGTATGACCCGGCCAGGATTTGAACCCACGACCTCCCAGTTGTAGGGTGGATGCTCTATCAGCTAGACCACCACTTCGGTGGAAAGGACAGTACACAGTCCAAGTATCCAAATCCAATCCGTTATCCAAATCCAAAATCCAGAGGCAACAGTAGTCAGGGCACAGCAGGCAGAATGGGGCAAACAAGGTCCAAGCGTCCCTGCCGGCAGAAGGGTCTAAATGGGGTTCAATAATTCAGGCAGGAGTGTGATCAGGTTGTTAGTCTATGTTACCAGACAGAGCAATGAGAGAACCTCCCTTATAAAAGGTAACCCAAATTGGCAGCAGGTGTGATCAGGGGTGCAGGAGTGCAGAAGAGGGAGAGGCACTCAGAGCAGACAGAAACCATTACAGTACCCCCTCCCCATCACCAACGCCTCCTGGGGTAAGACAGGGTTTGTCAGGATGGTGGTGGTAAAAGTCAGTGATGAGGGAGTCATCCATAATAAAGGATCTAGGGATCCACGATCATTCCTCTGGACCATACCCATTCCAGTCAACCAAAAATTTAATACCTCACCCCCTGTGGTGGGCATCCAGGATACATGTCAACGCATTGGTCAGACCCCCGTCAATCATTTTAGGTGGTGGAGGTGGTTTGGACTGAGGCATAGTGAACTGGTGAACACGGGCTTAACAGCGGGCTTGTTAGACAGCAAAGGAGGAATGGACACGGAGTGGAGCAGGTAGGTTCAGCTTGACAGATGATGGCTTGATAATAACAGAAATAGTGAATGGGCCGATGAGCCAGGGAGCTGGCTTCTTGGGGTCTGTCTTAAGAGGAAATTTCTTAATAGAGACACACACCCTCTGACCCATTCAGTACACAGGGGTGGGCCGTCTGTGCTTATTCACCCACCTAGAGTTCTCCTCCATCAACTGCAGCAGTGCCGCCTCGGTGTTCACCCAGAAGTGCTTTCAGTGCCCAATAATGTCTGCGATGGACAGAACTGTTACCTCCTCCTCACTGATGGAGAGAAGTGGGGGGTTGTAACCCAGTGAGGCCTCGAAAAAAGACAACCCAGTAGCAGCGGAGGTGGACAAATTGTTGGCAAACTCCACCCACAGGAGAAAGGACCTCCACACAGAGGGGTCTGCAGCCATGACGCAGTGCAACATGGCCTCCATTTCCAGGTTTGCCCATTCACATTGGCTGTTGGTATCCGGAGGAGAGGCTGACCTTGGCCATGGTTGTCTTACAGAAAACCCACCACACCCTGGAGACAAATTGGGGACCACGGTCAGACACGATATCTGCGGGGATGCCATGCAGCCTGACAAGATGCAATGATAGGAGCTGAGCTGTCTCCAAGGCCGATGGGAGCTTCTTTAAGGCTAATAAGTTCTCGCTTTGGAGAACCTGCCTGTGATGGTGAGGATAATGGAGTGCCCACTGGACAGGCACAACCCCATAACAAAATCAAGAGCAATGTTAGACCAAGGCCGGTTAGGAATGGGGAAGGTCTGGAGCAAGCAGGCAGGAGGGAAGGATGGGGTCTTATCCGTGCAACACTGATGGCAGGTTTTAACCTAATCACGGATATCCTTAGCCATAGAGGGCCACCAGAAGGTGCGACAAGGCAAAGAAAGAGTCCTGGCTACCGTTTGGTGGCAGGCAAACTTGGCTGTGTGCATCCAGTGGATGACCTTGCCCTTTACTGCAGCAGGAACAAAAAGACAACCCCCCCCCCCCCCCCCCCCCAGGATCTAGGTCTGTTGCCTGAGCCTCTCTGACACATCGCTCAATCTCCCAGGAAATCGCCCCACCACAACTTTCTAGGGCAGGATGGTCTCTTCACACGAGCCGGCTGGGTTGACAGTGATTTGATGGAAAAGGGCATCAGGCTTAAGGTCCTTTGACCCCAGTATGTAGATGAGGGCAAAATGAAACCTCCCAAAATTACAAGGAAAAATGGGCTTGGCAGGCGTTAAGCCTTTTAGCAGAGCGAATATACTCTAAATTTTTATGGTCAGTCCAAACCATGAAGGGTAGAGTAGAACACTCCAGCCAGTGATGCCACTCCTCCAAGGCCAGTTTCACCACAAGCAGCTCTCAGTCGCCGATGTGATAATTTCTCTCGGCCGGGGAAAAACGCTGATAGAAGTATGCACATGGGTGTAACATATTGTCGGCGGCCGAGCACTGCGAGAGAACAGCTCCCACCCTGATGTCAGATGCGTCGACCTCCAAAATAAATTGTTGGGCAGGGTCAGGCTGCAGTAGCATGGGGGACTCAGTAAAACGGCGCTTTAACAGGGAAATTGCCTCATTAGCTTCAGGTGTCCAGCGAAAAGGGAGCTTGGTGGAGGTGAGGGTGGTGAGCAGGTGGGCAAAGGAACTCTAATTTCTTATGAAGGTCAGGTAAAAATTGACAAAACCCAGAAACTGCTGGAGCTGCTTCTGGGTAGAGGGAACAGGCCAATCAGGAACGGCTTTAATTTTCTTGGGGTTGGGTTAAATCTTGTCCCTGAAGATTTTGAACCCTAGAGAGGTAGTTGTGGTGTTGTGGAATTCACTCTTCTCCAACTTTACATAAAGTTGATTTTCTAACAGGTGCTGCAAGACTACCCGGACATGTATCTTGTGCTCTGCTAGTGATCGGGAGAATATTAGAATGTCTTCCAAGTAAACAAAGACAAATGACCCCAGAAAGTTCCGTAAGCAAGGCCGCCTTAAAGAATGGGTAAGGCTGGCCTACGAAGATCAGGGGCCCATGAGCCAATAAAAAAGATCACATTACTGTTAACTGGTAAAATTCTATGTCCATCACTTGATATTCATGTTTGGCTGGCTGCTAATTGGTCCAGTTTATATGTGGCCCACATGGGTTCCATGTAGCAATGGCCTAAAAGAGGAATTGTTTTGACATTTGACTATACAAGGGCCAGAGATATGTAAGTAGTAGGTAAGTAAGTAGAGAAGTAATTTGTTTGGTCAAAATGTCCGGAAAAAGTTTGTGAGTGGCGCACATAAAATTATTGAGTGCAAAAGAGCTTAGGGAAAATGAATTGCTAAAAAAATCCCAAAGAGTAAAGGATTTTTCTAAGCTGGAGAAATGAGTGGAGGAGGGGATGTTAATTAGTGCACCGAGGAGACTGGTGGGCCATTAAAGCACTCACCTGGAGGAGAAGACCACCAGATCCTGCCGAAACCGAGCAGGCCATTGGAGAAGGCAAACTGAGAGATAGAGACTATTATAATAAATAAATAGTGAAGATTAGTTAATTAGATATTACACAAAGTGCTTGCATACTCATAACTCTTATATCCACACACATACACAGACATGCAAAGTCAAACCCACACATATACACCATTCACACAAAATACACACATACACACACACACACACATAAAAGCTTAACAGGAAAAGTCTGTTCTTGTTTCCATATATGGGCATATGTAAGACTAAAGAAGAAGGACCTGAGAGAAAGTCATAAAGCCATAAAAGCAGGAACAAGAGGGGAGCAATCTGGACCAAAGTGGACAGTTTCAAACAATGGACATGAATGGTTGGGATCCACCCACCAACTCAAAAGCTTTATTTAAGAGGGATTCCTTTTGTTTGAGGTCTTTTTTTTCTAGTGGAGGGGGCTGGAAGGATCCAAGGCCATTTGACTGCTTGTATTTTTCAATAAAGTTAAGTAGAGAAATAGTATTTTTTCTGTGATTATTGGTTGGTTAACTGAAAAGATTCTGCTAACTGTCCAGAAAATTAATTTTTACAATGGTGGTGGAGGATGCGGGCAGTTTTCCAACTATTTGGATGAATGGATTTCATAAGGAGACAAAGCCTTTGTCTGTGTGCTGCAGACAATCAGTGCCCACTGATCAGAAAGTGAGCAGAACCTCTTTTAAAAATTTCTGTTGGATTGTCTGCAACATTCAGTCAAAGTAAGTCTTTGGTCCTATTTTTTTAAATTCTATTGGAAAACTTAATATAAAGATAATGTTATATTTTGTGGCTATTTTTTTATGATTGTAAGGACACAGAAGGAGTCAAAAGCATGCATGCATGTGACATGAGAGATAGATGTCCGGAGGAGTGGATTCAAGACGTCCCAGCCTATGTCACCAGAGTCCTGGGCAGTGGTGAATCTAAAGTCCAGGCAAGTAGTGTCCATCCATCCATCCATCCATCTTCTACCGCTTTTCTGGAGGTTTGGGTCACGGAGGCAGCAGTTCAAGCAGAGAAGCCCAGACTTCCCTCCCCCCAGCCACCTGCTCCAGCTCTTCAGAGAGGATACCAAGGCGTTCCCAGTCCAGCTGGGAGACATAGTCTCTCCACCAAGTCCTGGGTCTGCCCCGGGGTCTCCTCCCAGTGGGATGTGCCTTAAACACCTCAAGCGGGAGGCGTCCAGGAGGCATCCTAATCAGATGCCCATACCACCTCAACTGACTCCTTTCAATGTGGAGGAGCAGCAGTTCTACTCTGAGCCTCTCCCGGATGACTGAGCTCCTCACCCTATCTCTGAGGGTGAGTCCAGCAATCCTACGGTGAAAGCTCATTTCAGCCGCTTGTATCCACGATCTTGTTCTTTCTGTTATTACCCAAAGCTCGTGACCACAGGTGAGAGTAGGAACATAGATTGACTGGTAAATCGACAGCTTTACCTTAGAATTAAGCTCCCTCTTCACCACAACAGACTGGTACAACGTCCGCATCACTGCAGATGCTGCTCCGATCCGTCTGTAAATCTCTCCCTCCATTTTCCCCTCACTCGTGAACAAGACCCCAAGATACTTAAACTCCTCCACTTAGGGAAGGAGCCTGTCCCCAACCCAGAGAGGACAATCCACCTTTTTCCGGCTGAGGACCATGGACTCGGACTTGGAGGTGCTGATTCTCATCCCAGCTGCTTAACACTCAGCGGCAAACCATCCCAGCAAGAGCTGTAGGTCATTGCTGGATGAAGCCAACAGGACAACATCATCTGCAAACAACAGAGATGAGATCCTGTGGTCACAAAGCATGACACCCTCTATTCCCTTGCTGCGCCTAGAAATCCTGTCCATAAAAATTGTGAACAGGATCGGTGACAAAGGGCAGCCCTGGCGGAGTCCAACTCTCACTGGGAATGACTCTGACCGAGCGTTGGCAATACGAACCAAACTCTCACAACAGTCGTACAGAGACCGAATAGCTTGTAACAACAAGCCCGATACCCCATACTCCCGAATCACCCCCCACAAAAAAACCATGAGGGACGCGGTCAAATGCCTTCTCCAAGTCCACAAAACACATGTAAACTGGTTGGGCAAACTCCCACGAACCCTCAAGAATTCTCGAGAGGGTAAAGAGCTGGTCCGATGTGCCACGGCCAGGACGAAAACCACATTGCTCCTCCTGAATCTGAGGTTCGACCAACTGCCGGACTCTCCTCTCCAGTACCTTGGCATAGACCTTCCCAGGGAGGCTGAGGAGTGTGATCCCTCTAAAGTTGGAGCACACCCTCCGGTCCCCTTTTTGGAAGAAAGGAACCACCACCCCGGTTTGCCATGCCAAAGGCACTGCCCCCGACCTCCAAGCGATGTTGCAGAGGCGTGTCAACCATGGCAGCCCAACAACATCCAGGGCCTTGAGGTACTCAGGGCGAATCTCGTCCACCCCCGGGGCCCAGCCACCAGGGAAATTTTTAACCACCTTGGCGACCTCAGCCTCTGTGATAGGCGAGTCATCCCCCTCGTCCCCAAACCCTGCTTCCTCTGTGGAAGGCGTATCAGTGGGATTGAGGAGATCCTCATAGTATTCCTTCCACCGCCCGACAATATCCCCAGTCGAAGTCAAAGTGTCCCATCCGCACTATACACAGTGTGGACAGGGAGCTGTTTTCCCCTCCTGAGCCGCCGGACAGTTTGCCAGAATCTCTTCGAGGCTGACAGAAAGTCTTGTTCCATGGCCTCACCGAACTCCTCCCATCCCCGGGTTCTTGCTTCAGCAACCACTGCACTTCGCTTGGCCTGCTTTTACACCTCAGCTGCTTTGGGAGTCCCACAAGCCAACCAAGCTTGATAGGACTCCTTCTTCAGGTGAGGTTAGTCTGTTCTATTTAAACACGTGGAGATATAGATAAATCTGAAAAATGGCTGCACGGTGGCGCAGTGGTTTAGCACTGTGGCAGCACAGTTTTACCCTCGGCCGGGGGACCGCAGGGATCATGAGATCGTGGGTTCGATCCCAGCCCCCGACCAACAGTGAGCTGTGTGGAGTTTGCATGTTCTCCCCGTGTTGCGCGGGTTTACTCCGGGATTTCTCTGGTTTCCTCCCGCACACCAAAAACATGTAGGTTTAGGGCGCTCGCGCACGCAGCAACCAGCAGCCGGTGGCTTGTCACCAGACTGCAAACCAAGTCTACCTACGGGTACAAATAAGTAACAAAAAAAACAAAAAAAAATCTTATCTGGCTCACAGTGAGGCGCACGGGCTGCAGAAGTCCTCTGCTCCTGAATTCTCCTCGCCGAGCTCCACCACTGCCAGTAACTATATTCCAGTGTTTTTCTCTTCCTCCCCATCTGAAGTGGCCAGCCGGGGTGGAAGCACCAGATGAATGGATTTGAGACGTTCCAGCCAGAGTCGCCGGAGTCCTGGACGGCAGTGGAGTTCAAGCTAAGGCAAGTTCTCTTCTTTGTCATCACATTATTAGTATTAGAGAAATCTCGCTTAGCTCTTGGTGAGGAGAACCAGTCCCAGCCATTGGTTGTTCCTGTATCCTCCTCGCCGGGCTCCACTGCTGCCGATGGTAGTAACCCGGTGTATGTTTCTTCTCCCCTGCTTGAGTCCTCATCTAGGTCTACTGATGGTCACCTTCCATCTTTGCCTCAGGTCACCGCGGGTCCTCCATCTTCACCTGAGGTCACCGTGGGTCCTTCGTCTCTGCCAGAGGTCTCTGTGGGTCCTTGCTCTCCACAAGAGGTCTCTGTGGGTGCTTCACCTCCTCCCAAGGCCTCAGCAGGTGCTACGCCCCGTCCAAGGCCGCCACAGGTGCTCCGCCTCTGTCTGAGGTCACCGTGGGTGCTCCGTCTCCGCCCGAGGTCATTGAGGGTTCTTCACTATTGACTGATGTCATTGTGAGTTCCCCTTTCACCAGAGGCCTCTGCTGAGCAGTCAATCTTCTCATCTAGTTTCCCTACTGATCAGCCATGCTCTTCGTCCGGTCTTCTCACTGGTCAGTCACCCTCCCCATCGGGTTCCCATCTCTCAGCTCCTGCAGTCCATGGTAGACACTGGTTCCAGCTGCCACCTCCAGGAGGGGGCGTATCATACCCCATGGCCCGCTGGTCCTGGGATGCTGGGAGACCACCCAATGGACTGTGCCATCGGGTTAGGTGCTCTGGAACTCTGGGAGACCACCTGATGGACTGTGCCGTCTGCTTGGGTGGCTCTGGAGCTCTTGTAGGCCACCCAGCTGTCCTCGTTGGCTGCTTGTGTGTCTCTGAGACTCTGGGAGACCACCCGATTTGTTCCACCTGGTGATCGGGTGGCTTTGAGACTCTTATAAACCACCTGAATAGAATATGCTGCCACCTAATATCCCAGAGTTCTGGGCACCTTATCTGTTCTGTTGGTGGGTTATTATTGAGCATTTTTTGGTGTTGTTCCCCCCACCATCCTCCCGGGTTTGTTTATTTGTGTTATTCCTGTTTGGGGGGGGGGGGTCTTTGTGTGTTTTCTTTTCTCATTTTTATGTTACCCTGGGGTGTCTGGATCCACCCCTTGGGGAGGGGGGGGGGGCTCTGTCATGATGTGGAGCACGGTAGGGGAACCATGCTCACTCTCCTGATTTAGTTTGATTATTTTCCTGTATTTCCCCACTTCTGTTTAGCATTTAACATGTATATTATATTTTCTGCTTCCCTGGTGTATATTTTTCTCCTTATCTTGACTTTAGCCTAACCACATCTCTGCCTTTTTCTGTGAGGAAGCACAACCTTGACCAGAAGCTGCTGCTGGTCTTCTATTGCTGCTCAGTAGAGAGCATGCTCACCTACTGCCTGGGTGTGTGGTATGCCGGCTCCACGGCCAAGAACAGGAAGGCTGTGCAGAGAGTCATCAACACGACCCAAAAAATTATCGGCAGCCCTCTGCCCTCCCTGGAAGACATCTCCAGAGCCTCCTGTCGAAGAAGGACCAAGGCCATCACAGGAGATTTCTCACATCCTGCCCACCACCTGTTTGAGCTGCTTCCCTCTGGACGACGGTTCAGAAAACAAAACAAACAACAATAAACAAACTCTTGAAACAGGCCTGGACAAAAATGATGGTACCCTTAACTTAATATTTTGTTGCACAACCTTTTGAGGCAATCACTGCAATCAAATGACTTCTGTAACTGTCAATGAGACTTCTGCACCTCTCAGCAGGTATTTTGGCCCACTCCTCATGAGCAAACTGCTCCAGTTGTCTCAGGTTTGAAGGGTGCCTTCTCCAGACAGCATGTTTCAGCTCCTTCCACAGATCTTCAATAGGATTTAGATCAGGGCTCATAGAAGGCCACTTTAGAATAGTCCAATGTTTGGCTCTTAGCCATTCTTGGGTGTTTTTAGCTGTGTGTTTTGGGTCATTATCCTGTTGCAAGACCCATGACCTGCCACTGAGACCAAGCTGTCTGACACTGAGCAGCACATTTCTCTCTAGAATACCTTGATAGTCCTGAGATTTCATTGTACCCTGCACAGATTAAAGACACCCTGTGCCAGATGCAGCAAAGCAGCCCCAGAACATAACAGAACCTCCTCCATGTTTCACAGTAGGGACAGTGTTCTTTTCTTGGTATGCTTCATTTTTGCGTCTGTGAACATAGAGCTGATGTGCCTTGACAAAAAGTTCCAGTTTTGTCTCATCTGTCCATAGGACATTCTCCCAGAAGCTTTGTGGCTTGTCAACATGCAGTTTGGCAAATTCCAGTCTGGCTTTTTTATGATTTGTTTTCAACAGTGGTGTCCTCCTTGGTCGTCTCCCATGAAGTCCACTTTGGCTCAAACAACGACGGATGGTGCAATCTGACACTGATGTACCTTGACCTTGGAGTTCACCATGAATGTGTTTAGAGGTTCTTCTGGGCTCTTTTGTTAACATTCGTATTATCTGTCTCCTCCTGCGGCCACATCCAGGGAGGTGGGCTACAGTCCCGTGGATCTTAAATTTCTGAATAATATGTGCAACTGTAGTCACAGGAACATCAAGCTGCTTGGAGATGGTCTTATAGCCTTTACCTTTAACATGCTTGTCATGCTGGGATGAGAATCAACACCTCCAAGTCTGAGTCCATGGTCCTCAGCCGGAAAAAGGTGGATTGTCCTCTCCGGGTTGGGGACAGGTTCCTGCCCCAAGTGGAGGAGTTTAAGTATCTTGGGGTCTTGTTTACGAGTGAGGGGAAAATGGAGTGAGAGATCGACAGACGGATTGGAGCAGCATCTGCAGTGATGCGGACGTTGTACCAGTTTATTGTGGTGAAGAGGGAGCTTAGTTCTAAGGTAAAGCTGTCGATTTACCAGTCAATCTACGTTCCTACTCTCACCTATGGTCACGAGCTTTGGGTAATGACCGAAAGAACGAGATCGCAGATACAAGCGGATGAAATGAGCTTTCTCCGTAGGATTGCTGGACTCACCCTCAGAGATAGGGTGAGAAGCTCAGTCATCCGGGAGAGGCTCAGAGTAGAACCGCTGCTCCTCCACATTGAAAGGAGTCAGTTGAGGTGGTATGGGCATCTGATTAGGATGCCTCCTGGACGCCTCCCACTTGAGGTGTTTCAGGCACGTCCCACTGGGAGGAGACCCCAGGGCAGACCCAGGACTCGGTGGAGAGACTATGTCTCCCAGCTGGTCTGGGAACGCCTTGGTATCCCCTCTGAAGAGCTGGAGCAGGTGGCTGGGGAGAGGGAAGTCTGGGCTTCTCTGCTTGAACTGCTGCCTCCACGACCCGGACCTCCGGAAAAGCGGTAGAAGATGGATGGATGGATGGATGGATGCTTGTCTATAATTTTCTTTCTAATCTCCTGAGACAACTCTCTCCTTTGCTTCCTCTGGTCCATGTTTAGTGTGGTACACACCATGTCACCAAACAGCACAGTGACTACTTGTCACCCTTTAAATAGGCCGACTGACTGATTACAAGTTTGTAGACACCTGTGATGTTAATTAGAGGACACATCTTGGTTGAACATGTCCCTATGGTCACATTATTTTCAATCTTTTCTAGGGGCACAAACATTTTTATCCAGGCCTGTTTCATGAGTTTGTTTTTTATATTAATTCTGTTGAACCACAATTCAAAAACACTGTCTGATTTTCACTGGTTAATTTTCATAGAATTTTTATTTATTACCACTGTTGTCAGATTCAAGTTATTTCTGTGACCATTGTGGGTTTTTCTTTCATTAACAGAGGGGTACCAACAATTTTGTCCACGTCTGTATTAGAATAATAAACAAAGCTGCTTACAGGGAACAAACAAACCCACTCTTTCTTAAATTAAAAGCTCTCAAGTTTAAAGATCTGGTTGATTTTAAAACTGCAGTAATAATGTTTAAAGTTAAGAATCTACCACTGCCCGCAAATATCCAAAAGTTGTTCCAAATAAGGGAGAAAAAATATCATTTCAGAGGAACATGTATATTTCAAAAACCTTCAGTGAGAACTACCACCAAGCAACACTGTGTTTCAGTGCAAGGAGTCAGATTATGGAACGATTTTGGACCTGAATTAAAATCATGTACAATGCTTGGACAATTTAAACAAAAACTAAAGGAAGAAATACTCCAAACAAACAAGATGACATGTAAAATCACATAAGGATTAGCATATCCAGTCTTTGCTGTTGCTTAGTTTTTTGTCACGTTTTGTCTTGGCTTTGTTCTGATTTATAATCACTCTTATTTTATTTTATTTTTGAATTCTTAGATCGAACATGGGTTGGCAATATAAGCTGCGGCTTCAGCCATCACCCATTTCGAATAACTTTTGTTGAATTTTATAATCAGGAGTTGCTGTTTAATTTGACCTTGTTGGATTTTTCCCCCCTTTGTTAAGATAAGATAAGATAAGCCTTTATTAGTCCCACAATGGGGAAATTCCAGGATTGCAACAGCACAGGGATAGCAACACTCAGAGCAATAATCAGAATGCAAGAAAAAACAAGAACATCTAGTAAACATATGTAAACACACACACACACACACATATACAGTATATATATATATATATATATATATATATATATATATATATATATATATATATATATAGACACACAGTGCAGAGCATTATGGCTGGTGAATGTGCAGCAGAAAGTCTAAGCTCTCTCTCCGCGGATGCAGCCGGCCAGCTGGATGTCTTTGGGCATGATGGTGACCCTCTTAGCGAAGAAGAGACCCACCAGGTAGGCCTCGCTGGCCTCCTGCAGAGCCATGACGGCGAAGCTCAGGAAGCGCAGGTCGGTCTTGAAGTCCTGAGTGATCTCCCTCACCAGGCGCTGGAAGGGCAGCTTACGGATGAGCAGCTCCGTGGATTTCTGGTAGCGACGGATCTCTCTCAGAGCCACGGTACCGGGCCTGTAACGGTGAGGCTTCTTCACTCCGCCGGTGGCCAGAGCGCTTTTTCGAGCAGCCTTGGTGGGTAGCTACTTCCTGGGGGGCTTTTTCCTCCAGTAGATTTTACGGGCGGTCTGCTTGGTTCTTGCCATCGCTCTTTATTATTCTGTCTTATATTTCTTGCATGCCGCCTAAACTCCAGCCCGGCACCCGCGTCGTTTTCGCTACAGCTCCCGATATGTCGAGTTTCTCCATTAGCACCCGGCGGTGGCCGAGTGCTGGCTAGCACCAGCTCCTCCCTGCTGTAACGTCTCCCGCTGTAAACAGTGGCTCTGTCCGCCAACTCGGGAGACCTTTGGGGCGATCTGTGTGTCCGCGATATATATATATATATATATGTATATGTATAGTGAAAGGTGTAGAAAGAAGAAGGAAGATAAAAAAAGGCTGTTGCAATGGGCAGCCAACTCGTGTGGCGCCGCTGGTCCGGCGGAACCGGAACCGGAAAATGTTATATTATTCTCTTCCTTTCTTTTAATCTAATCTATCTCAAATAAAGATTCATTCATTCATTCATTTCTTAAATATATTTTAAACTTGCTTTAATTATCTGCCACCTATTTCTGTCTTTCATCTAGGCAAGAGGAAAACGATCCACCCAAACGCTTTTATTCTCATCTCTTGATGACCAAAGAGCTTTACAGATCCTGCCATCCATGCACACATTCACACACTGATGGTGGCATGCTGCCTAACATGGTGCTTCCAGACCCACCAGGAGCAATTGAGGGTGAAGTGTCTTGCCCAGTGACACAACGACAGGATAGTGGAGAGAGCGGGATTTGAACTGCCAAGCATGTGGTTATTGGACGACCTGCTCTATCTCCTGAGCCACTGCTGTCCCCAGATGCAGGCTGGAGATCTGCTGAACCAGGACCAGTATGAGGGAACGATCCAGCTGCTGCTCAGTGAGGCAGCGTGGCCGGCGTGTGTGACCCATCCCAGTTTCTTTTTTTGTTTTACAGTTTGAATTATGCACATTCTAAATAATCTGGAATTTGCTGCTGATTGTAATAAACAATTTAGTCACTTATGTGTTTGCATCATGATTTTCTGTTTTGTCTGTTAAGACACTGGTGTGAAAAAAGTCAACAGTACAAACCATTTATCAGTAACTTTGAAAATAATGGCTCATTTTTTAAGAAAAGTAACCAAAACAATTATTTACTGAAGACTGTATTGTTGGATGTGCCAGTGCAGAAGACACTGCACACTTTAGTGACAGTACCAGTATATGGAGGAATTCTGGGTCATATTAGCATCTGGATTTCCTAAGAATGGGTTGGAAGAGAGAACCTGCAGGGTCTTGGCCCTCCATGGCACGTGATTGGACACCCCTGAGTTCGGGTTTAATGGGATTTAACATTTTAACACAAACTGCTTCATGGTTCATATTTCTGTTGGCAGACTTGCACCAAACCAGAAGTGATTTCTCAAACTTCTGGATTGTTCTTAGACAACTTTTCTAATCTTTTAGTATTTATGTCACTTGGTGGTAACCTTCACACATGAAACAAAAGTAGAGACATCTGCAAAAGTACAAAGGTTTATTGTCAAAATTCCCAGGGCAATACTACATGAATACATGTATAGTTCACTGTTGATGCAGACAATATATATTTATACAGTATCTACATGTAGTCAGCGATACTCAATATGATATATTTCCAGTTAATCCATGTATTTCTCCATGTAACCTTGTGACTGCATTATTTTAATTACTTTAAATCCTAGATCAATTTGTTTTGGCTTAAAATGCATCATAATTGTTAAATATATCTTATGCCTAACTCGGTACTAAAATGAATATTTTATTGAGTTTTAGACCTTTGAGTTTTTAACCTCTTTGACCAGTTTTTAACTTTTAATTTGACTCTTCTCTCTTACCTCTGGTTTTTCTCTCATCTCTTTGTGTTTTTATACCCTGAATGATGGAGCCTTGAGTATTTTTATCATGTTCATAGTCAATTTCATGTGTGCCTGTGTTTGTGTCTATGTTGAATGTAATTTGTAGCTTGTAAATATGGATGTCACCAGACTGCAAAACAAATCTACCTACGGGTCCAAATAAAGTAACCTGAACCTGAACCTGTACTGTTTACCTGTTGAAATATATATTTTACGGCTCATATACTACAATATGGCACCTTGCTGATCCATGTTTTGTTACAACACCACCGGCTGGAGCAGATAAATTCCATGACATCTCAACAGTCTGTCCGTGATTTTGACACAGATCAGAGCAATTTGTTGCACAGGAAGCTAAACATTTCTACAGACATTCGGCAGTTCTGTAACCACGTCGCGTTCGTGAAGCTGGGATGACGTTGCTGTGTTGAACGTTCAGACCGACCGTTTGAAGCGATATTTTTGCCACAAGAGAGTCATCTGAAACACACACACACAGAGAATACATATTTTAGTACCTAATACCAATAACTTGCCGACATTACAATGTTGTACGGTGGACTTAAAAGCAAAGTAGCATTAGCAATCATTAGCTTACCGTCATACGTGATGTAGTTTGTATCCTCATGTCTTCCCCTTTATACTGCTCTATGGTTTCCTAAATGCTCCAGTACTTCTTCAGAGTGTGTCGTATCGCCTCCTTTGCCTTCTGTTCTCCTTTTTTTCCTTTATTCTGGCAAAAACAGCCAGAGAATGCAGACGCCTCATATCCTGCCAGCTTGTGCTTTGCGTGACGTTACACTTGTTTTACGCCAGTTACGCTTGTTTTACGTAATGGGAGGGAGAGGGTTGCGCCTCCTCTGCGTAACTATTCCCACCCACTGTCACAACTCGCCGCTCACTGTCATCCACCTCAGCTGCGCGCACACCTACGCCTCGTCAGTCACGGGCTATTTAGCCCACTTGGCCCAGAGCATCGGTCTGGAGCCGTCTGTCTTTCTACGCGCTCAAGCCCTCAGCAGGATTGTCTCTTCCCGTCCTGCCGACCTTCTCTACAGCATGTAAGCTGTTTAATCACTTACCTGTCTACCAGCCTCTCCCCTGTGCACAGGTGGATTCCCTGGCGGCGGATTCTCCCGTCATCGCCATCTCCTTTCATCTCCTCTCCACGCCTCGTCGTGTGGGCAGCAGAATGCTGTCTTCCAGGCCAAAGATCCTTAGCCAACGCCAGCCACCGTCCCACCTGCAAGGTTGCCTGGCTGCACGGCGTGCTGCTCTGTTCCCGACTCTCTTCGTCCACCCACAATCCATAGACATATCACATACACGCACCCAAAACACCCTTGCTGTTTAATAAAGCTATTGAATCTTACCTGAGCCTGCGTGCGTGTTTCCTGGGTCAATAAATATGTCAGTACGGCTCCAGCAGAGCGGTCCAGCGGACAGCGGGCTCGCACGCCGTCTTTTCACCCTCGAGGCTCGCGTGGATTTAATAGCTCATCAACAGCAGGTGATACTAAATCAGTTGACCATGATAACTCACTGGTTGGACCGTCTTGACCACCAGCAGGCGTTCCCCCCGGCTCATCATGGCGGATCAGCTCCGGCTGCCTCCGCAGCTGGCCAGCCTAGCTCGGGAGCGCCAACCCGGCTCACTCCGATCCCAACTCCCGCTCGCTTCAACGGGAATCTCGGTGAGGCACGGGGGTTCATCTTTCAATGTGGGTCAGTGTTCCTGCGCATTCCCAGGGATTTTCCTTCAGACCACAGCCGAATTGGTTACTTGGCTAATCTCTTGGAGGGGCGAGCGTTAGCTTGGGCTTACGCTGTCATGTCAAAGCCCAGCTACGCGAACCTCTCCTATAACCAGTTCGTGCAGGACTTCCTCGAGGTGTTTGACCACTCGCGTCGTGACAGCGTCCTCGCTGACCAGCTCCTTAGCCTCCAACAGGGCAGCCGGTTGGCGTCGGATTATGCTGTTGACTTCCGGGTGGCATGGGAGGAGGTTGGCTGGGGGGAGGCATCCCTCTGCAGCATCTTCCTCCACAGCCTCAGTTCTGGTCTGTGGGATGAGTTGGCCAGCTGGGATCTTCCAGGGCGACTGTCCGAGCTAACCTCTCTGACCATTAGTTTGGACAACAGACTGCAGGAGCGGGCCGCCGAGCGGAAGTCAGTCAGCCGCCCGCGCGGATTCTCTGCCCGTGCCCCTCAGTCTCGCCCCCTGGCGTTACCCGCTCTGGAGTCCGCCAATGAGCCAGAGGCGATGATGGTCGGGCGAACCAGGCTCCCTCTAGCAGAGAGACAACGCCGCCGGGAGCTGGGCCTCTGCATGTATTGCGGAAGCAACCAGCATACCGTGGAGCAATGCCCGGTCAAGCCAAACCGGGGGGTGGGGGGCGAGTCACTGTAGGGGGCCTCGCGGACACTAATTTGCCAAATCCCCTCACGAATTGCTCCTTGCCCATCAGATTTTGCCACAACTCCACCGGGCACCTCACTCACGCACTGGTGGACTTGGGGGCAGAGCAAAGCTTTATTTCCAAGAGCCTGGCAACCAGTTTGGGTCAACCGTTGTCATCGCCCCTCAACCTTGTCACCCTTTCTCCCTCGCCCCTGGGAGTAGTGACACACCGCACCAGGCCGGTACCAATTATAGTTTATGGCAACCACCGAGAGGACCTTAGCCTGTATGTCCTGTCTTCCTCTGCGACCCCGTCATCCTGGGTTACCCGTGGCTGCGCCTACACAACCCTGTGCTCGACTGGCAATCCGGAAGCGTCCTCTCATGGAGTTCTTTCTGGATGGGCACCTGCCTCCAGTCTGCGGCTTGCGCCCCATCCTCTCCTCTGCCTGCTCCAGTGTCCTCTCCTCCGGACCTCACCCTGGTGCCCCCGGAGTTCCATGACCTGGGGCTCATGTTCAGCAAGTCCAAGGCGATGTATCTTCCTCCTCACCGTCCGTATGACTGTGCCATAAACCTCCGCCCGGGGGCGCCATTACCATCTGGCCGCCTCTACAGCCTTTCTGCTCCTGAACGTGAAGCAATAGACACTTACATCAGGGAGTCGCTCAGCGCTGGGATCATTCGCCCCTCCTCGTCCCCGCTTGGTGCCGGCTTCTTCTTCATCTCAAAGAAGGATGGGTCCCTGCTTCCGTGCATCGACTTCAGAGCCCTCAACTACATCATGGTGAAGGATAGGTACACCCTGCCACTCATGGACACCGCCTTCCACTCCCTCCAGGGGGCCACCTGGTTCACCAAGTTAGACCTCCGCAGGGCCTACCATCTCATCCGGATCCGGGAGGGCAATGAGTGGAAGACGGCCTTTCGAACGCCCAGCGGCCACTTTGAATACCTAGTAATGCCATTTGGGCTCACCAACGCCCCCGCCGTCTTCCAGCGGCTCATCAACGATGTCCTGTGAGATTTCCTGGGGGTCTTCGTCTTCGTGTATTTGGATGACATTCTCATTTTCTCCAGGTCTCGGGAGGAGCACCAGGCCCCCATGAGGCGGGTTCTGCAGCAGCTGTTGGAGAACAGACTTTACATCAAGGAGGAGAAATGTAAGTTTTATGCCAAGACCACCTCTTTCCTGGGTTTCGTTATTTCCCATAACCAGATCCTCCCCAACCCCGCCAAGGTTAAAGCGGTGGTCGAGTGGCCAACACCTACCTCCAGGAAACAGGTGCAGCAGTTTATCGGCTTTGCCAATTTCTACCGTCGCTTTGTTCCCAACTTTGGTGCCATCGTTTCTCCCCTGACCCGCCTCACCTATCCCAAGGTGCCCTTCCAGTGGACCGAGGAGGCAGCGACCGCGTTCGAGACCCTGAAGACGGAATTCTCCTCCTCCCAGGTCCTGAACCAGGTTGACCCCACACTGCAGTGCCTGGTGGAGGTGGACGCATCTGACACGGGGGTGGGGGCGGTGCTTTCCCAGCGATCACCGGTGGATGGAGTCAAGCGGCACTGCGCCTTCTTCTCCCGGTGCCTGTCGGCGGCTGAGCATAACTATGACGTCGACGAAAGGGAGCTTCTGGCTGTTAAGCTCGCGCTGCAGGAGTGGCATCACTGGCTAGAGGGGGCGGCTCAGCCTTTTGTGGTTTGGACGGACCACAAGAACCTAGAGTATTTGAGGTCAGCCAGACGTCTGAATGCTCGCCAGGCATGCTGGTCCCTGTTCTTTGCTCGGTTCCAGTTCACGATCACCTACCGTCCAGGCTCCAAGAATGGGTTGCCCAACGCCCTGTCTTGACAGTTTGCCCCTGAGGCCCCGGAGGAGCAGGATCACACCATCCTGCCCAGTTCGTGTGTTGTGGGGGCGGTTTCCTTGTACATCAGGGACAAGATCCGGAGGGCGCTGGAGACTGAACCGGACCCTGGCGGCGGCCCGGATGGGAGGCTCTTCATTCCATCGGCAGTTCGGGGAGAGGTCATTCACTGGGCCCACACGTCCAAGCTCGCCTGTCACCCTGGTGTCTCCCGACTGGTGGACCTCCTTCAACGCTCTTTCTGGTGGCCCGGTCTCCAAAAGGACATCACCAATTATGTCCGAGCTTGCCCCCAGTGTGCTACTAGCAAGACCCCGAATTCCCCCCCCACACACGCAAGCCTACTCCAGCCCCTGCCGGTCCCAGGCAGGCCCTGGTCACACATCACCCTCGACTTCGTTACTGGTCTCCCTGTCTCCAACACCTACGACACTGTTCTGACGATTGTGGATCGGTTCTCCAAGGCCGCCCACTTTGTGCCGCTCTGGGGTCTCCCTTCGGCACGAGAGACGGCCGATCTCCTGGTCCAACCTGTGGTCAAGCTGCATGGGATCCCAGTGGACGTCGTATCCGATTGGGGGCCCCAGTTCGTGTCCCAAGTGTGGAAGTGCTTTTGCAACGCCCTGGGGGCCACGGTGAGCCTCTCCTCCGGTCACCACCCTCAATCCATCAAACCCGGGCACTGTGAGCGCGCCAATCAGCAGCTGGAGGCTGCCCTGCGCTGCGTCACCTCCTCCCATCCATCCTCCTGGAGCTCTTACCTGGCCTGGGTGGAGTGTGCCCACAACGCAACACGGTCATCGGCTACTGGGATGTCCCCCTTCCTGGCGTCGTTGGACTACGACCCCCCCCCTTGTTTCCCGAGCAGGAGAGTGAGTTGGCCATTCCATCCATCCAGGCGCTTCTGAGACGCTGCCGGAGCTTGTGGACCAGGGCACGCGAGGCGCGCAAGGCGCTTTTACGCACGGTGGCGTGCAACAGCACCACGGCTAATCGCCACAGGAAGCCGGCCCCCAGTTACCAGGTGGGCCAACAGGTCTGGTTGTCATCCCGGGACATTAATCTTAAGGCCGAGAAGAGGAAGCTGACTCCACGATTCATCGGTCCCTTCACCGTCTCCAAAATTTACGTTTGGCCCTCCCCCCTCCCTCCGTGTGTGTCCCACTTTTCATGTGTGTAAGATCAAGCCCGTGATCTCCGACCCACTCTGTCCGCCCCCTAGGGCTCCACCCGCTCCCATGATGATCGACGGCCACCCGGCTTGGGGGGTTGCATCCATCCTGGACTCCCAGTGTCGAGGTTGCGGGGTGCAGTACCTGGTGGACTGGGAAGGATATGGCCCGGAGTGGAGGTCCTGGGTGCGCTCTTCTTTTGTGCTGGATAGAGATCTCATCATGGAGTTCCACCGGGCGCACCCGGACAAGCCAGCACCAGGAGGCGCTGCTGGGGGGGCGGGGAGTACTGTCACAATGGCGGAAATGGAAATGGCGCTATATAAATAAAGTTGAATTGAATTGAATTGAACTCTCCGCTCCCTGTCATCCACCTCAGCTGCGCACACACCTGTGCCTCGTCAATCACGGGCTATTTAGCCCACTCGGCCCAGAGCATCGGTCTGGAGCCGTCTGTGTTTCTACGTGCTCAAACCCTCAGCAGGATTGTCTCTTCCCGTCCTGCCGACCTTCTCTACAGCACGTAAGCTGTTTAATCACTTATCTGTCTACCAGCCTCTCCCCTGTGCACAGGTGGATTCCCTGGCGGCGGATTCTCCCGTCATTGCCATCTCCTTTCCTCTCCTCTCCACGCCTCGTCGTGTGCGCAGCAGAACGCTGTCTTCCAGGCCGAAGATCCTTAGCCAGGGCCAGCCACCATCCCACTGGCAAGGTTGCCTGGCTGCACGGCATGCTGCTCTGTTCCCGACTCTCTTCGTCCGCCCACAATTCATAAACATATCACATACACGCACCCAAACACCCTTGCTATTGAATAAAGCTATTGAATCTTACCTGAGCCTGCGTGCGTGTTTCCTGGGTCGATAAATATGTCACCCACATCAAGTGGGACCTAGTGCAGTGGAAACACAAAGCGGGTCGAACTGTACCGTCCCGTACCAAACCGTACCGTACTGACCCTAGTGGAAAAGCACCTTAACTCACCTGTCTTTGCACTCCTCACTTTAATGTATATTGACCCATCCATGAAATCATTACTGTTGTGGAGAGTGTGAATAACGGAGGCAGATTTATGGACAGACGACTTTATTCATTCTCTCATTAGTCATACACAGAAAAAGCATGTCACAATTCACCATGGTTTCCCCTTTTATCCCAACCGCTCATCTCACATTTGCATGACATTTCACATCACAATACCTTCATCCTTTCTCCCCCCAACCTCTTCTTCCTGCTATCTCCCCACTATCTCCCTAGCTATTGTTCTCCTCTCTTTAAGATAAGATAAGATAAGATAAGCCTTTATTAGTCCCACAACGGGGAAATTCCAGGATTGCAACAGCACAGGGATAGCAACACTCAGAGCAACAATCAGAAGGCAAGAAAAAAAACAAGCAAGCAAGAGCAGCTAATAAACATATGTACGTATTACTATAAAATATATATATATACACACACACACAGACACACAGTGCAGAGCATTGTAGCTGGATGGAATAAATATATGAATATGTGAACACACAGTGCAGAGCATTGTAGCTAGATGGAATAAATATGTAAATATATAAACACCCACAGTACGGAGCATTGCAGCTAGGTGGAATAAATATGCAAGTATATAAACACACACAGTGCGGAGCAATGTAGCTAGATGGAATAATATGTAGATATATAAATATATAAACACCCACAGTACGGAGCATTGTAGCTAGATGGAATAAATATGCAAATATATAAACACACACAGTGCAGAGCATTGTTGCTAGATGGAATGAAACAGCATAACCGTCTACTTAGTTATCCTACATGGTATGATTATGTGCCCATACATATTCTCACCCTCCATAGCGACCGGTATGTTCCTAGTTGTATGCCGGAGAGGACCATTGTGTAAGTCTATTGCATCTTTTGCATTCAAAAAACTATTAGTTTGTTACGTCTTTTTGCTATCTCTGCGAGCAGCCCTGCTTAGGTTGTACAGTCTGACAGCCGTTGGTAGGAAGGACCTACGAAACCTCTCGGTTGTGCACCTGGGATGATGTAGTCTGCTGCTAAATGAGCTCCTCAGTGCATTCAGTATGTCCTGCATAGGGTGGAACTCGGACTCCAGCAGAGATGCCACTTTACCCTCTGCATCCAGTCTGAGATGATTCACTCAGTCTCTACACCGCCCCCGCCCCAGAATCTCAGACCGAGTTTCAGTCCTCACGTCCTTTTGGCTTCAGTCTCCTCCCATATCTGCTGTAATGGGGGTTTGCCGCCTCCGCGGCGCTGCTGTGCTGGCGGGGGGCTGCTGGGAGTGTGTCTGACTGCGGGTGGGCCATGGCGAGGGGGGAGGAAACTTTGATTTGCCCGTGTGGCTGTCCTGATAAATCGTTTACCTGGGGAGTTCTCAGTGGGGGTCATCATGACGTGATGTCCGATGGGATTCCAAAACATGCCACTCATGTCGTCAAAAAAGCGTGTGCCACGTCTGCAGACGTGGTTGCCGCCAGCGGGACTGCTTCTGGCCAACGTGTGGTGCAGTCCACCACTGTCAGAAGATGCGTGCACCCCTGCGATGGGGGGAGGGGGCCCACGAGGTCCACGTGAACATGATCGAACCTCTTAGCCGGTATACGAAATGGTTCTAAAGGAGCCTTCGTGTGTCTGTGTACTTTGGCTCGTTGGCACGCTACGCAGGCTGCAGCCCACTCTTTCACTTGTTTGCACAGGCCTGGCCACACGAACTTCGCTCCCACCATTTTGACTGACGTGCGCACTCCTGGGTGCCCCAGAGCGTGAACTGACTCAAAAACGCGGCGGCGCCACGTGACTGGGACCACCGGGCCCGGGCGTCCTGTGGAGATGTCGCAGATTAGGGGGGGCTTGCCGTCTTGCAGTACTCTGCTCTCCAGCCTTAACCCTGTTGGTCCAGACTGGAACGCTCACATGTCTGTATCGCTAATCTGCACTGCGGCCATGGCTGTATAATCTATCCCCACGCAGACCGGGGCGACTACTGCGCGCGAGAGGCAGTCCGCCACCACATTCAGTTTACCCAACACATGCTGAATATCGGTCGTAAACTCCAAGATCACGGCTAGCTGTCTCTGCTGCCGGCCAGACCATGGATCCAAACTCTTTGCCATCGCGAATGTCAGCGGCTTGTGGTCCATGAACGCGGTGAAGTTGCACCCTTTCAGCCAGAACTGGAAGTGGCGTATGGCCAGGTGGAGAGCCAGCAACTCTCTGTCGAATGCGCTGTATTTATGCTCACTGTCGTGCAAAGCCTTGCTGAAAAAAGAGAGCGGCTGCCAAGAACAGGCAACACGTTGCTCCACGATGGCCCCTATGGCCACGTCCGAGGCATCGGTAGTGAGCGCTATCCGGGCTGCGGGGTCTGGGTGCGCCAACAGTGCGGCATTTGCCAGAGCTGTTTTAACCTCAGAGAACGCCTGCTCTCGCTCCGGAGTCCATTTGACTCTATCCGCGGGTTTCCGTCTCTTGAGCGTGGCATACAGCAACTGCATAAGTTGAGCTGCGAGGGGGAGAACCAAGTATTAAAAGTTAACAATCCCTAAAAATTGTTGCAGCGCCCTGACCGTCTGAGGCCGGGGAAAATTCACCATGGCGCGTGTTTTGTCAGGCAAGGGTATCGCTCCCTCCGGTGAGACGTGGTGCCCCAAAAAATCAATCTCTGTTGCGGTGAACTGGCATTTTGCCGGGTTGATTATTAACCCGTGCTCCTCCAACCTCCGGAAAACCGTCGTGAGGTGGGTTACGTGTTCGTCCTCGGACGCACTGGCAACCAGGATGTTTTTTTTTTTTTTTTTTTTTTTTTTTACCTTTATTTAACCATGAAAAAAACCAGTTGAGATTAAAAACCTCTTTTTCAAGGGAGTCCTGGCCAAGAGGCAGCAAAAAAAATCACAAATGCACTTACAATGATATATAAATCATATAAATGATGATGTCATCCAGGTAGACGAACACATCCTGAAGTCATCCAGGTAGACGAACACAAATGGCAGATCGCGCAACATTGCATCCATCATGCGTTGGAATTTCTGTGCTGCTCCTTTTAATCCAAAGGGCATGCGTAAAAACTCAAACAAGCCAAACAGAGTTATTACCGCTGTTTTGGGTAAGTCCTCTGCGCACACTGGGACCTGGTGTTAACCGCGGACCAGGTCTATTTTAGAAAAAATGCGTGCTCCGGCGAGATGAACGGAAAAATCCTGAATATGGGGAATCGGGTAGCAGTCATGCACTGTGGCATTATTCGATCTGCGTAAATCACTGCACGGTCGCCACGATCCCTCGGCCTTAGGGACCATGTGTAGCGGGGATGCCCATGGGCTGTTTGATCGCCTGATGATGCCCAACCTTTCCAGGTTGTCAAACTCCTTGTGCGCTATGGCCAGTTTAGCTGCGTCCAAGCGCCAAGGCCGTGCGAAAATGGGCGGCCCGGTGGTGGTTATAAAGTGTTCCACCCCGTGTTTAACGATGGCCGCCGAAAACGTCGGGACCGGGAGTGCTGGGAACTGAGTGAGCAGTGTGTGGAACTTACCACCTGGAGCTGTGACGTTGGCTTGTGTTATTGGACGGGCCCCTCGAGCTGTACAGGGGAGAGAATCAAAAGACAGTGCATTAACCAGGCGCCTGTTAGCAACATTGACTAGCAACCCATGTGCACACAGAAAATCAGCTCCCAGGATTGGGAAACTCAGTGCCGCTATGACAAAAGTCCACTCGTACATACGGCCGTGTAGGGATAAAGTCAGTGTTCTGTCACCAAAAGTTTTAATGTCCGAGCCGTTTACTGCCACCAGCCCGGGGCCGCTAGGTCCTGCCAGCCGGTCAGCGTAGGACGGCAGGATGATGCTCTTCTGGGCTCCAGTGTCGACGAGGACGCGCCTCCCCGAGCACGAGTCCGTCACGTAGAGCAGCTTGTTCTCTTCACTGGCGGTCGTAGCTGCTACCGACTGCCGGCCTTGGCGTTTCCTGAGCGCTTGAATTGGCATGGTGGCGCACATCTGCGTGCGTTCTCTCCGAAGTGGCGGTGGTAGAAGCAGAGCGTGTCTCTCTGGCGCTCCCTGGCCCCCACTGCCGCTACTGTCGGTGGCTCCTCGCCTCCACTGGTTGTCCCGCTGGGCTCCGCCGCCGCCACGTTCGCTGTGAGGGCTCTGGTGGTGAGGATGATCCGATCTGCTTCCTGGGCTAGTGCACGGTAGTTACGCCCGGCCAGCAATAGTGAATTGGCAAGAACCGCTCTCGCCTCTGTTGGGAGGTTCTGGAGGAAAAGGTGGGCAAACAGAAAATGCCCATCGTCCGTGCCCATTAACTCCAATATCTTCTCCATCAGTTTGACCCCCGAACCATCTCCTAACTAAGAATGCCTCAGGATCCTCTCTGCTCTCTCACAGTCCGAGAGAGTGTAGCACCGGGTCAGCGCAGCCTTGAGAGTCTCGTATTTGTTGTGGGCTGGGGGTTGATCGAGCAGGCTCGCTACTTGCTGAGACGTGCGAGCGTCCAGCACTGCGACCACATAGTAATACTTGGTGTTGTCTGCCGTTATTCCCCGGAGGGCGAACTGAGCCTCGGTGTGGAGGAACCAAGACCGCGGGTTGTGCAGCAAAAAGTCCGGTAGTTTGACCGAAACAGCGCACGCGTCGCTGGGGCTTCCCGTCCGGGCTGACTCCGGGGTTCTTGCCTCGTGTTCCATAATCCGTCAAAGGGTCACCAGTGTGGAGAGTGTGAATAACGGAGGCAGATATATGGACAGACGACTTTATTCCACTCTCTCATCAGTCATACACAGAAAAAGCATGTCTCAATAACCGTGGTTTCCCCTTTTATCCCAACCGTTCATCTCACATTTGCATGACATTTAACATCACAATACCTTCATTCTTTCTCCTCCCAACCTCTTCTTCTTGCTATCTCCCCATGATCTCCCTAGCTATTGTTCTCCTCTCTTTACCCTCTGCATCCAGTCTGAGATGATTCACCTGGTCTCTACACTGTACATATTTTCCTAATCCTTGGGCCATTTTACTCAATTATGTGTTCTGCACTCTTATGTACATAGTTCCACCTGTGAATTCACTATTGTACCTGTGTATATACATATTGCCATAAACTCCCTTTTCAGGGCAGAAATAAGGAACCATGCTTTGGATGTGAGTTTGCAGATTTAATAGTGACACAACACAAAAACATGAACCGAAACTTTCAAAACTAGTTGAAGCTGGGGGATACAGGTGAAGCCAAGCATAGCACGCTATGGCGAGTGGAATCACCGACTAAACCTAGAAAACATGCATGAGGGAAACACTGGGTAAACAGAGAAAAATAGAGAGGAATGAAAGGAACTTTTGTCCTGTTGCTGAGAAGGGTGCTGCGCCGAACAATCATGCACAGCCCCTTAAATAAGGCAAAGGAAAAAGTAACAAATGGAAACAGGTGTCGAACAGGAGCAGAGCATGATTAAACAGAATGATGACAGCTGTGTAATACCGCAAACTTAACCCTAAACAGGAAGTCAACAAACACTGTCAAAACAAAAACATAAACCAGAAATGGCAAAAGCAAGCACATAATACAACCAACCACATAAAGTCAAATAACACTGGACAGAAGAAGTGGCCAGGAATAACCTAACAGCATGAACACAGTGCGTACACTGTGCTCGGCGTCACGACAGAGCCCCCCCTTAAGGAGTGGATTCCAAACACCCCATCGTAACACCAAAGAAAAGACACCCCCCCCCAACTGGAATCAAACAAAAAAACAAGCCTGGGTGGGTGGTGGGTGAAACCAGGATAGGAGGGACCGAATCAGCAGAAAATGCTCCTGCCCCACTGCACTAAACAGAATAGAGTTAATATCATTAAATCACCCTTATTGTCATTCAACTGTACAACCAATCATGTACAGTAGAACGAAATTGTGCTTTTCCTATCTACAGTGTTAACCACACACACCTCATGTGTAGAATCAGAAGGATGCTGCCATGCAAGGCGCCGCCACAGATTTCCCTCCTCCATTCCAATATTGCTGAGCACCAAGCTGGACGGCAGGAAGTTCCACTTTTATATGGTCGGCATATATAATCCCGGCTGGGTCGGCATGACCCAGCCGGGATTTGAACCCCTGCCTCCCGGGTGTGGGGCAGATGCTCTACCAACTGAGCCACCACTCCGATAAGAGTTGACAGAACACAAGGCCAAGAATAGCCAATAACATAGTTCGGGGGCCTGCAAGAGTCCATGGACCACTGGACAATGAGCTGGAATAGATCCAGCGGCCTACCCGAGTCCCTAGACCACCCAGGCAGATGACTTATCCATCCGGTAGCCTCCTGGCATACCGGAGCCACCCCAGCAAAGAGAACGGTCCGTCGGGTGGCCAACCAGAGTCCAAAAGCCACCCGACTGAATGGCACAGCCCATCAGGTGGCCTCCCAGCAACCCAAAGCACCTGAGCTGTGGAGCATGGCCTGTCCCCACCTGGAGGCGGTAAATGTTACGAGCATTGTTCCAGAACCACAGGAACGGCAGCTTGAAATGGGAGAGTCAAAAGCTGGGGGGAGCTAACATCTGACAATGACTGCTTAGGACCTGTGGTGACCACAGGCGAAGGGAGATGACCCGCAGTGACCACAGGCAACGTCGCACCCACGGTGACCTCGGACTGGGGCGTAGTTGCACCCGCAGTGGCTCTGGGCTTGAATCAGCTGCTGTTCAAGAGCCAGACAATGTCACTCCGGTTGCTCCAGGGGCTGTCTGGTGAGAGGATGAGGACACGGGGTCCTGGTGAGGTGGGTGAACCTTCTGCTCCCGGGAACACTTCTTCTCCAGCCTCAGTCACGCTGAGGGGAAATCCCTCACCAGCTCACAGAGTTGCTGCTGGTACTTGACCACCTTGGTGAGGACAACAGTCAGATCCGGGTAGTTCCAGAGACTGGGACATGCCTCGATCAGCTGGGCCATGCTGTCCACAAAACCAAAGGTGACTGTGGGAGTGTGGGTGGCTCGAGCCATTGAGGCAAAATGCACAATGAGTTCTGTTACCCCACACTCTTGCTCATTCAGTCCAAATAATCGACAGTGGTCATCACACCCAAAAAACTCTGGACAAAACAAAAAATGCGGAAGGGAAAACCAAAAGAGAAAACGCACAGCTGCTGGTGTCCTAACTGGCAGCTCCCTTCTGTCATAAACTCCCTTTTCAGGGCAGAATTAAGGAACCATGCTTTGGATGTGAGTTTGCAGATTTAATAGTGACACAACACAAAAACATGAACAGAAACTGACAAAACTAGTTGAAGCAGGGGGATACAGGTGAAGCCAAAAATAGCAGGCTAAGGCAAGTGGAATCGCTGGCTAAACCTGGAAAACATACACGGGGAAAACACTGGGTAAACAGAGAAAAATAGAGAGCAATGTAAGGAACGTACGTCCTGTTCCTGAGAAGGGTGCTGCGCCGAACAATCGTGCACAGCCCCTTAAATAAGGCAAAGGAAAAAACAACAAATAGAAACAGGTGTGGAACAGGAGTGGGCCATGATTAAACAGAATGATGATAGCTGTGTAATAGCACGAACTTAACCCAAAACAGGAAGTCAACAAACACTGTCAAAACAAAAGCATAAACCGGAAATGGCAAAATCAAACACATAATACAACCAAACACATAAAGTCAAATAACTCTGGACAGAAGAAGTGGCCGGGAATAACCCAGCAGCATGAACACAGTGCGTACACTGCTCGGCGTCACAACACCTATGGGCTACTTGTTATTTTTACTTTTATTTTTACTTCAGCCAGATGGTTAACTGTGTGTCCTGTAACTGTTTAATTTCAAATTATCACTTACTTTATTGCACAGTAGTCTGGTGGATCACCCACAATTTTGTTGTACTGCACAACTGTACAACGACAAAGGCTTTTTCTATCCTATTCTTTCCTTGCTTGTGAACTTCTGAGCCTTTCAGGGCTCCTTTTATACCCAATCATGACACTCACCTGTTTCCATTTAACCTGTTCACCTGTGGAATTTTTTTATTTTTTTTTTAGCATTCCTCAACTTTCCCAGTCTTTTCTTGCGCGTGTCACTGCTTTTTTGGAACATGTTTCAGTCATCAAATTCAAAATGAGGGAATATTTGTAAAAAATAAAAATAAATAAATAAATAAAAGTTTATCTTTTTTTTTTTTTTTACTTTACTGCCTCAATTATTCAACACAGAGCAGGCAATTAATATCAAAATGAAAAATAAGCGAAACAAGCAAAACACAAAAAACCCCATAAAAAAACATCTTGAGATTGGGCCTCATCAATCACTTACATGTAATTTACACTTAGAGCACATTCATTATAAACTTAAATCTTCAACCGTTAGTTATACCTTCATTGAAAATAAAATCAAAATATATGTGTATATGTATATATACATATACACATACATACACACCCAGCCAGCATGTCCAAGTGGGCCCCACTATAGGTTTAACCTAGGCTATCCTATGGGCCCCATGTGGGTTTGTCTGTGGTTTCAGCATTGGCCCCATGGCGGTTTGCCCACATAGACTTTATGGCACCAGTGTTACTGAAACCTGCTCATCCGCATTAAACCCGTTGGGGCCCAGATGGGTTTAAAGTGGGTAAATAGATTACTTGCTTACCTGTACCACAGGTAAAGTCCATGTGGGCAAACATAGATGGGACCAATGTGAAACCAGTGCACAAACCCGCTGGGGCCCAATAAGACAGCTCAGGTTTAAATTATGGTGGGGCCCACATGGGCATCCTGGCTGGGTACACACACAAATACCTAAAAATCAAATCAAATGGTGAAGGTAAAAGAGTCCTGACCAAAATAATCTATAATTGGAGTCCATCTTCTCAAAAGGCAGGCACTTTTAGTTTTAACTGTGCCTTCATATACGCCATCATGTAGACCTGTTTTACTTTCCTTCTGGACACTCTACAGTCTACAGTGTGAGACACCAGGGAAAGACGCACGTTGTAGTACTAACAGAGCTGGAGCAGCCCAGTAGACCAAATTTGCCCTGAGGGAAACAGTCCTTAGACGACGTGACGGTTAGACGGCGGAGCACAGACATCTAACGCATACAATGGTCCAGTGGCGTTTGTCCAGCAAAGAGCTGCTTTAGTACAAACACTGCTGGCATTGCAAATAGGGAACACCTGGGCAAGGCGCGGGAAAGATGATTACTGGGGCGAACAGCTGACTGTCAGAGAAAGAGGGGGCGTGGCAGGACAGGCCAGAGAGGCAGCTACAGGCAGGAACAGAAACAGAACACAGACATGAAAACAACGTGAAATCAAATCACAACACCACATAACAACCCCACTGCCTGAGCCACCAGGGACGATCAGAACTGAGCCCACGGGAAACACCGGCACGGTTCATGACGCAATCATCAATAAGACATGCAGTAGCACTGATCTGTAGTAAACAGGTGACTGGGAAAAACATCTAATAAAAACAATAATGTGTCCATGGGAAGGTCTCTTTCCAAGGTGTTTTCCATTTCTTCTTTAACATTTTTCCAAAATTCTGTATTTTTGGACATATCTATCTATCTATCTATCTATCTATCTATCTATCTATCTAGATGTACTTTATCCATCTTTTTAGCTGTTTTTGTACTAATGTCCCAACTTCCAGTGTATGTTTAATCGAGAGATTGTTGATTTTAATGTATTTTCTTCGACTGTTGTCTCAGAAATGGGAGTGTAGATAGAGGCATCCCAGGCAAAGAATTTTGTTCAATGGAGACCAATCCAGAATCAGAATCAGAATCAGGTTTATTGCCATTGTTCATGTAGTACACAAACTAGGAATTTGTCTCGGTACAATGCTGCAACATTAAACATGATAAGATAAGAGAAATAAACTATACATGTAATAAAGTGTAGGATAAGATTAAGTGATACTGGTCAACAGTTAAAATATATATTAGCCAGCAGCAGATACTGTGGAGAACTATATAGTGCAGTCGGTAATGCAGGAAGAAAACAGTGATGATTGACATGAGTCTGGTTGAGCTGCTGTACATGGTGCACGAGAGTCACTTAGTGTTCAGCAGTCTAATGGCAGAGGGGAAGAAGCTGTTCATGTGACGGGAGGTTTTAGTCTGGATGGACCGAAGTCTTCTACCAGAGGGGAGGGGGGCAAACAGTACGTGACCAGGGTGTGAGGGATCGGCTATGATCCGGCCAGCACGCCTCCGGGTCCTGGAGATGTACAGATCCTGGAGAGATGGGAGCTTGCAGCCGATCACCTTCTCAGTAGTGCGCACGACGCGCTGCAGCCTTAGTCTGTCCCTGGCAGTGGCTCCTGCGTACCACACGGTTATGGAGGTGGTGAGGATGGACTCGATGATGGCTGTGTAGAACTGCACTAACATCTTGGTGGGTAGCTTGAGCTTCCTCAGCTGCCGCAGGAAGAACATCCTCTGCTGGGCTTTTTTGATGAGTGAGCTGATGGTCAGCTCCCATTTGAGGTCCCTGGTGATGGTAGTGCCTAGGAAGCGGAAGGAATCAGCAGTGGTGATGGGAGAGCCTGAGAGGGTGAGGAGGGGCAGAGGAGTAGTGACTTTCCTGAAGTCTACAATCATCTCCACTGTCTTCAGAGCGTTCAGCTGCAGGTTGTTATTGCTGCACCAGGACGCCAGCTGGGCCACCTCTCTCCTGTAGGCGGACTCGTCGCCGTTGGAGATGAGCCCGATGAGGGTGGTGTTGTCCGCAAACTTGATCAACTTGACAGACTGGTGGCTGGAGGTGCAGGAGTTGGTGTAAAGGGAGAAGAGTAGGGGGGAAAGTACACAGCCCTGGGGTGATCCGGTGCTGATGCTAGTATAGTCTGAGACAGTCTTTCCCAGCCGCACATGCTGCCTCCGGTCCGTCAGGAAGTCGATGATCCACCTGCAGAGGGAGTCAGGCACGTTGAGCAGGGACAGCTTGTCCCAGAGCAGAGCGGGGCGGATGGTGTTGAATGCGGAGCTGAAGTCCACAAACAGGATCCTGGCGTAGGTTCCCGGGGAGTCCAGGTGCTGCAGGATGGAGTGGAGGGCCAGGTTGACTGCATCGTCTACAGACCTGTTGGCTCGGTAGGCAAACTGCAGCGGGTCCAGGAGAGGGGTGGTGATGGACTTGAGGTGGGACAGGACCAGGCGCTCAAAGGACTTCATGACTACAGAGGTGAGCGCTACAGGTCTGTAGTCATTAAGTCCAGTGATCCGTGGCTTCTTGGGGACAGGGATGATGGTGGAGGATTTGAGGCAGGATGGCACGTGGCATAACTTAAGGGAGGTGTTAAAAATGTCTGTGAATACAGGAGCCAGCTGTTTCGCACAGAGTCTCAGGGTGGAGGGAGACACGCCGTCTGGGCCGGGGGCCTTGCGCGGGTTCAGTCTGGAGAACTGTTTGAGCACATCCTGCTCACTGATGATAAGGGGAGGGGGGGAGGAGGGGGGGGGGGGTGCCTTAAATGAAGTAGGGAATGTGGAGGCTGTGGAGCTGGAGGGAGGGGGGGAGTTGGACACAGATGACGAGGTGTCAAAACGGGCATAGTGTTGGGACAGTCTCTGACAAAGGGCTTTGTCATCCTGACCTTTAGGAGCCTGAGGCCGATAGTTGGTGATCTGCCTCAGTCCTCTCCACACGGAAGCCGAATCATTAGCAGTGAACTGCTGCTGGAGTCTCTCTGAGTACACAGATTTAGCTCTCTTCAGCTCTCTGTTAAACCGGTATTTAACCTCCCTGTAGCAGTCCCTGTCTCCACTTTTCAGCGCTGCTTCCTTCTCCTTCCTGATCTGTCTGAGCTTAGCTGTGAACCAGGGTTTGTCATTAGAGTAACTCACCCTGGTGCGTGATGGAAGAATGTTCTCTTCACAAAAGTGGATATATGAGTTCACAGTGTCCGTGTACTCATCCAGATCATGCGTGGCTCCTTTAAGCATGCCCCAGTCAGATATTTCCATGCACGTTTCCAGCTTCTCCTCAGCATCACTGGTCCGTATCTTCGTAGTGCTCACAACAGGTTTAGTGAGCTTCAATCTCTGTCTGTATGTGGGAATGAGGTGAACCATCACGTGATCAGATAATCCCAGCGCAGCTCGAGGGACAGCGCGATATGCGTCTTTCACTGTGGTGTAACAGTGATCCAGTGTGTTTAATCCTCTGGTGGGGCATTTAATAAACTGTTTGTAGCAGGGGAGATCGTGGCTCAGATTGCACTGATTAAAGTCGCCAGCCACAATAATCAGCGAGTCTGGAAAACTCCGCTCTGTGTGTTGAATGTGATCCGCGAGCACGCGCTGAGCTTCGCGCGTGTCCGCGTCGGGAGGGGCGTACACAGCGATCATTATGAAAGAAGCAAACTCCCGCGGGGAATAGAAGGGCTTGCAATTGATAACAAGAAATTCCAAGGCAGGAGAACAGTGTTTGGAAATTACCGTTACATCAGAGCACCAGCTACAGTTGATGTAGAAGCAGACACCGCCTCCTGTGGTCTTGCCGGAAAGCTCTGTGTCACGATCAGCACGGAAGAGCTGGAAGCCGTCGAGGCGCAGCGCGCTGTCCGGTATATTTTCCAGGAGCCAGGTCTCAGTAAAGCAGAGGACAGCTGAGGAGGCGAGGTCCTTAAAACGCATCAGCAGTCTCAGTTCATCCACCTTGTTAGAGAGAGAGTTGGTATTGGACAGAAATATGCCAGGCAGCGCCGTTCGCGAGCCTCTCCTGCGAAGTCGTACGAGAGCGCCCGCTCGTCTTCCTCTCTTCCGCCGTCTCACTTTCCGAGCCAAACAATAAACCAGATCGGCGGCAGGGGCTAGAAAAACTGGGAGGAGGTCCGTGGGGGTCAAAGTCCTGATATTTAAAAGTTCTTCACGGGTATAAGTGCAAGCAGACACACAATTGACAAACAAAAACAAACAAAGAGCGCAGCGAAGCACCATGTCGACCGCTGTGGGCGCCATCTTGGATCGAAAGTCCAGTCTGTGTCTTTAACAACCCATGAAGCAGCACTAATAGCTGAGCTAAAGTTTATCATTTTGAAGATTAAATATCTTGTCTTTGTAGTGAATTCAATTTAATATATGTTGAAAAGGATTTGCGAATCATTTTATTTTGCTTTTATATGGTATACACAACATCCCAACTTCACTGCAATTGGGGTTTGTAATTTGATCATTGTTCTCAAATTTTTGTAAGTCTGTCACAGGTAGATACCTATTTGTTTCATGGGAAGATTCTAGTTTAAAGAAATCTGACCCCCCCACACCCCCAGTTTATTGGTTTGCTTCCATAATGAGACCTCCAGTGACTGTTTCACCATAATACTGCTCTCTTCCCCTCACTTGGGAACAACCATTACAAAGATCATGTAGTCAAATACCTTCAAGTTGCATAAATCTAGAAGAGAAACGTATTGAAGTTTACTCCTGCTGAGGCTTTTTTCCCACATCTCTATAGTACATTTAGGATATCACAGCACATCCTACAGGCACCCTGCTCTATTATTCCATAAGAATTAATCATGGACTACAATTTGCCTGTGGGGGTTCCACAGCATCTGACTAGGCATTTTAAGCTTACTGTATGCTCACATTGTTCCAGTTCAAAGAAACAAAATCAACAAAGAATTGCATACCAGACAATATTTTTGATGTGTCATTTATGGTAAAAAAGAGTATGCAGCATATCAGGATGCTGATTACACTGCATCCCAAATTGTTATGCAAATAGGAATTTATTGTCATAAACATTCAATTTTTTGTTTTTCAATTAAACTCATGGATGATATTGTGTCTCAGGGCTCTTTGGATCATTGATTTCAATCTCTGACACCTGTCATAATTAGTTTGCCAGGTGATCCCAATTAAAGGAAAACTGCTTAAAGAGTATTTTCCACATTATTAAGCATGACACAGGTTTCAAGCAATATGGGAAAGAAAATGATCTCTCTGCTGCCAAAAAAAACATCAAATAGTGCAATGACTTGGACCAGGTATGAAAACATTAGATATTTCACCAAAACTTAAGCATGATCATCACACTGTGAAGAAAGTTGTGGTAGATTCATAGTACAGATGGGTTCATGCAGATAAAGGCATAATGAGGAAGGTTTCTGCCAGACAATTCCATCCAATTAAAAGAGAAGCTGCTAAAATGCTATTACAAAGCAGCACACAGGTATTTGAAGCTGCTGGTGCCTCTGGAGTCCTGCAAACCTCAAGGTGTAGGATCCTCCATAGGCTTGCAGTTGTGCATAAACCTACTATTCAGTCACCCCTAACCAATGTTCACAAGCAGAAACGGTTGCAGTGGGCCCAGAAATACATGAAAACTAATTTCCAAACAGTCTTGTTTACTGATGACTGCCATGCAACCCTGGTTGGTCCAGATGGATGGAGTAGTGGATGGTTGGTGGATGGCCACCATGTCCCAACAAGGCTGTAACATCACCAAGGCAGTGGCGGGGTCAAGTTTTTGGCTGGAATCACGGGGAGAGAGCTTATAGGCACCTTCAAGGTCCCTAAAGGTGTGAAAATGATCTCAGCAAAGTATATCGAGTTTCTGACTGACCACTTTCTTCCATGGTATAAAAAGAAGAACTGTGCCTTCCGTAGAAAAATTATCTTCATCCATGACAATGCACCATCTCATGCTGCAAAGAATACCTCTGTGTCATTGGCTGCTATGGTCATAAAAGGAGAGAAACTCATGGTGTTGACCCTATCCTACCCTGACCTCAACCCTATTGAGAACCTTTGGAGCATCCTCAAGCAAAAGATTTTTGAGGGTGGGAGGCAGTTCACATCAAAACAGCAGCTGTGGGAGTTTTTTCTGGGTGCAAGGGGAGAGTCAGGCAGCCATCTGGGAGCCAGGAGAGAGCTGAGGAACTGAATCTGTTTTTTTAATAGGTTCAACTCACAGTCTGTCATCCCAGCAACACAACCAGACCTCCACACACCCCTCCCCATCCACCCTCCTGTGCAGAACCTTTCTCCATCTCCCCCTTCCTCCTCCTCAGGGGGCACCAGGACCCTCTCTCACTTCGCGGTGACTACAGACCAGGTGGAGAAACAGCTGGCGAGACTCTGTCACCAGAAGGCAGCAGGCCCTGGTGGTATCTCCGCCAGGACCCTGAGCCTTTGCCAACCAACTAGCTCTGGTACTAAAACACCTGTACAACCTGAGCCTGGGTCTGGAGAGAGTACCAGTGCTGTGGAAGACATCCTGCCTGGTTCCTGTCCCCAAGAAGTCATCTCCATTGGATTTGAATGACTACCGACCAGTTGCCCTCACATCTCATGTGATGAAGGTCCTGGAGAGACTGGTCTTAGCCCACCTGAGGCCGCAGTTGAAGACATGGCTGGACCCTCTGCAGTTTGCATATCAGTCCCATTTAGGAGTTGAAGATGCTGTCATCTACCTGCTGCAACAAGCCCATCTGCACCTGGATGGTGGAGGAGATACTGTGAGAATCACTTTTTTTGAATTCTCCAGTGCCTTTAACACCATCCAGCCACTGCTGCTGGGTGAGAAGCTGCGGGTGATGGGAGTTGACAGCTCTGTGATCTCCTGGATTACTGACTACCTGACAGGCAGACCACAGTTTGTCCGGCTGGGCAGTGTCTTGTCTGGGGTGGTGGCTAGTGATACAGGAGCTCCACAGGGGACCGTGCTCTCTCCTTTTCTCTTTACCTTATACACCACTGACTTTCAGTACAACACTGAGTCATGCCACCTGCAGAAATTCTCTGATGACTCAGCTGTTGTGGGGTGTATAAGAGGACTGGGGGGGTACAGGGTACTGGTAGACAGATTTGTGGAGTGGACGGAGCAGAATCACCTGAGGTTGAATGTCAGCAAGACCAGAGAGATGGTGACTGACTTCAGGAAGAGGAAGACACCTTCTCATCCACTGCAGATTAGGGGGGAGGATGTGGGAGTGGTTGAGGACTACAAATATCTGGGTGTCAGGATCAGCAGCGGGTTGGACTGGAGATCCAACACCCATGCTGCGCACAAAAAGAGGATGAGCAGACTCTACCTCCTGAGGAAGCAGAGATCCTTCTATGTGTGCAGCAGGATGCTGGAGCTTTTCTACCAGACTGTTGTTGC
Organism: Pholidichthys leucotaenia; assembly: GCA_020510985.1. Lineage (NCBI taxonomy): Eukaryota > Metazoa > Chordata > Actinopteri > Cichliformes > Pholidichthyidae > Pholidichthys > Pholidichthys leucotaenia. The sequence goes on along the minus strand of CM035842.1, from coordinate 434,030,119 downwards.
CAGCACCATCTTCTTTGCTGCTGTCTGTTGGGGTAGCAGTATCAGGGCCCGAGACACCAACAGACTTGACAAGATTATCAAGAGGGCTGGCTCTGTAACTGGTCTCAGACCGGAGACCTTTGAGACAGTGGTGGAGAGGAGAACACTAAATAAACTGCGATCCATCATGGACAATCCTGATCACCCCCTCCACCACACACTAGACAGACAGCGAAGCACTTTCTCCAGTAGACTACCGCAGCTTCGCTGTCGAACAGCCAGGTACAGGAAATCTTTCCTGCCACATGCAATTTCACTGTACAATAACTCACTATGATGTTGTATTCTGGTCATAGCTATGCTGCCATACTGCACCTTACAGACTAACTGGTACCTCACATTTCACTCTGCTCCTGATAGTCCTTCTTTGTGCAATGTGATGATTCATGTGTTTATACGGGTTATCATATATTAAGCTATGATGTATATAGGTTTTATAGTTATGTTAGTATTTACTTGCCACGGGTAATCCCTTTGTCTGTCACGTGTGTCTTTCTGTTGTTTGGTTGTCTACTGTCATGCTGCTGTTACACTGTAATTTCCCAGTTTGGGATCAATAAAGTACATCTATCTATCTATCTATCTATCTATCTATTATTCTGACATCTTGCAAAGAAATTCGAGTAGAAACTCTCCAAAACTCAAAAGTTCAATGGATGCAAGAATTGTGAAGGTTATATCAAAGAAGGGGTCCTATGTTAACTTGTAAGTTTGCCTGTTTAGATGTTTTTGATTGAAATAGCTTTTGATTTCAGTAAATATGACCTCCTAATGCTGCAACTTCAACCAATGACTATTTTCGGATCTCTACAGCCAATAAAATGTTTCGAAACTCTGTTGTGCGTAATAATTTGGAACAGTACATGTTGAGATTTTCTTTTTTTTTTTTTTTTACAAAAAATAGTTATCAATGGGAGATATGTTAAATAAAATTTGAATTATGCTCTAATGGGTGATGACTTGAAGATTAAACTGATTAGTCATTTTCATCGACTATTTAGGAAAATCAAAGACAAATATCATTTGCAAAATAATTTGGAACGTGGTGTAAATAGCATGATTGTTGCTCACGTATGACTTGGGCTTACCTGGTAGAGTAGAAATGGCATGAAGCTGATCTACAAAAGAAATATTTGCTTTTGCAGCAATGTTAAAAGACTCACTTGACGAATACTAAGCATGCCAACCGTGTTATCAGTCCCTTTAACAGCCCTCAATTGCTTCCTCAGACAGAAAAAGGCCACTATACTATTGTATAGAATAAATGTATTAATGCTGATCCTGTCCACATGGGTGTCCTTTTCTAAAGCCAAACTTCTTGAGAATATGATTCACTTTTCAAAAGTTGTCCTCTGTATTCTGCTCAAATGAAAGCAATCTACAAATGAAAGACATCTAAAGTAATACTAAATGGAATTCATGCAGCCAAAATTCAGAGCTCCTATGAAATTGAATCCATCTCAGAGAGGATGATTATCTCCACAAGCCAAAGTCCCACAAGAAATGAGCTTCAGCTGTTCAGTGTAAGATCCGAGGGGGGGACGCAGCTGTACGTTTCATTTGGCAGAGTTTCAGTGGCCATATTTATCTTGTAAAATGATGTTTTCTCTCCTGTGGTTCGGCTCAGGAGCTGCTCATCTGTTCTCCTTTGTCGGTTGACTCTGCCATTTGGTTTAGTGTAGCAGCTGTGGAGGCTTGTGTTCAATTGTTTGTCAGGCAACTCCTGGTCTAGTATATTTTACCGTAAATGTACACCTACTAAGACCACTTGCTTCACTGAATCTGCAATGAATGTGTAAACACTCCAAAAACAAATGGCCATCTTATATTTTACAATAAAATGTATGATACACAAAGCGGTTTGAGTTTATTTTATGAGCATCTATAAGATTGTATCTTTAAAAACAAGTTTGCTGGCACACCTGTCCGCTGTGAAGCAACTATCTGCTTTCTCTGCATCCACCGTAGTGTGACGGCAGACCATCCAACAAACAGACCTTTACCCCACGTCTCCACAGTCCACTAGGTTTTCATTCGCCAACTGTCCAGCTGAACTAAGCCCCCTTGCCCCGACACGCACACACACACACACACACACACACACACACACACACACACACACACACACACTGTAGGGAGATGAGGGGCAGTAACACAGTTCCTTCTCCTATCTGAGCTTGTTCTGAAAGGAGCCAAAAATAAATGGAACATACAGTATACAGTTGGGACATTCTTGGATAACCCATCATTAATTTGGTCATTCAAAAAAAGTCATAAAAATTCTGTTTTAAAGCAAACAAAACAGACAAAAAAAAATAATAAAAAACTCACAATTAAATGACAATACCATTACAAACAAAACTTTGAATTTAAGTGTTTGCAAGGTGTCCTTACAGTTTGTTTTTGTTATTCCTTTGTGTTGTTGTGACAAACAAGAGGAAAGTTGACAAACTGAATCAATATGAAGAAGTGCAAATTGTAAAATAAAAGCCTGTTTATATTCCGTAACAATCAATATTACATAAAAGGCAAAATGTCACTATTTTAAGATGATGTACAGCTAAAAATGGAAAAATAGGGCCATATTATAATGCCACAGTCGGTTAGTCAGTTGTCAGTGGTGCAGAACGCGTTAATGGGCGTTTCCAAGTTAATTTCACTATCACGACAGTTGAAGAAACAGACTTCCTACTGGCAGGAAATGCAAAGGGGCAATTCTAACACTCCTAATTATTAAGAGGCCTTTTTTCGGCATGTCATGACAACTTTACCAGGAAAGGCCGTCCGCTTAAAGACCCTGACAACTCAATCAGTAAATGCGTTTTGAGTCTACCAGACCTGACAAAAGTCTATTGTTAACTATCCAGCCAAATTTGAATGCTTAAAAATATTGCTAATTATTTAAAACCAGCTTTAAAAATCTTGAAAAATCAGCCAGCCCTCTCTGCTCTGACATGGTGGGGGGGTGTCTGCAGCAGGCACTGAAACCACACCCACTCCCGGAACAGTGTCAGGTGGCAGCTGTCACTCAGACACGGCTGAAACCTGAGGAAAAAATCGGGACTATTCAGCGTAACTTGCAAAAGGATAATTATTCATCAAAGGATCAACCCGATCCATCCCGTCTGTAACAGAATGGTTAAAAAAAAAAATCCTTCTGTTTACGAGAGTTAGCGCTATGTACTAGAGACTAGTGTCTTGCTAACCTAGCATTAGCACTAGTTACACTAGCAAAGAAAAGAATATTTTTCATCTGTAGTTTTATTTTTCTGTATAGAAAAATAAAACTACAGATGCAGTTGCAGTTGCATCTGTAGTTTACCATTACAAACAAACAACATGCAGTTGCATGCCCCAATGATCCCAGGAGCTATGTTGTCCGGGGCAATTTGCCTCTGATAGGGTCTCCCAAGACAAACTGGTCCTGGGTGAAGGGCCAGACTAAGAACGATCCAACAGACTCTCATGATAGGGTTTCCACCCATGGGACCCGGCAGGGCTCAGCCCGAAGGAGTTACATGGGTCCGCCCTCCAGTGTGCTCACCACCTGCAGGAGGGATCATGGGGGTCCGGTGCTATGTTGATTAGGTGGCGGTCAAAGGCGGAGACCTTGGCGGACTGATCCCAAGCTTTCTAAACTGGCTCCTGGATCCAGCGTTGGCTTTTTTAGTAAGGGTTTAATTACAGCAGTTTCAAAAGCCTGCGGTACATGGCCTAAAGTAAATGAAGAATTGATTATTTGACGAATAAAGCTACCAATCAATGGGAAGACTTCTTTAAATAACCTGGTAGGAATAGGGTCTAAAAGACAAGTTGAAGGCTCGGATGAGGAAACTATTTTGTCTAACTCTAAAAGGTCAATTGGAGTAAACTGATCCAAACAGATGTCAATTTAAGGAGTTGTAGTAGTTGCTGTATTTAAGTTAACGGTGGGAAGAATCTGACTGATTTTATCTCTGATAGATGAAATTTTATTATTGAGAAAGTTCATAAAATCCTGACTAGCAAGCTCTAAGGGAATGCTAGGATTGACAGAGTCCTGACTCTTTGTCAGCCTGGCTACAGTGCTGAAAAGAAACCTGGGATTATTCTTTTTCTCTTCTGTTAATGCAGAATAATAACTTGTTTTAGCTTTTCTAAGAGATTTTTTATAAATTAAAAGATGATGTGTCCAAGCTAGATAGATTTCATCTAAATTACCGGAGTGGTGGCTCAGTTGGTAGAGCATCCGCCCCACACCCGGGAGGCAGGGGTTCAAATCCTGGCCGGGTCATGCCGAAGACCATATAAAAGTGGAACTTCCTGCCGTCCAGCTTGGTGCTCAGCAATAAATTGAATGGAGGAGGGAAGTCTGTGGCGGCGCCTTGCATGGCAGCAGCCCTCTGATTCTGCACTTGGGGTGTGTGTGATTTACACTGTAGATAGGTAAAGCACAATCTCGTTCAGCTGTACGTGATTGGTTGTACGGTTGAATGACAATAAGGGTGATTTAATTTATTTTAGTGGAGTGCCATTTTCTTTCTAATTGACGAGTCTTCTGTTTTAAGCTATGAGTTTCTGTGTTGAACCAAGGAGTTAGAAATCTCTGATTAGACTTTCTTTTTCAAAGGGGCCACCATGTCTAGAGTCTGTGCAGAGAAGCTGTAACACTGTCTACCATGCTATCAATTACAGAAGGAGCAAGCTGTCTATAGCTTATTTCCGTAGTGTTGACACAAGGCATAGAGGAAACAATCTGCATAAATTTGGTAACAGCATCATCTGAGAGGCATCTACTGTAGTGATATTTTCCCTTATGAGCCAAATGGTCAGAAATAGTAAAATCAAAGGTTAACAGACAATGGTCTGACAGTACAGGGTTATGAGGAGACACTACCAGATTTTCTATTTCTATGCCATATGTCAGAACAAGGTCCAACGTATGGTGGAGATAATAGGTAAAATTTCCTACTTTCTGAGAAAACCCCATCGAGTCTAATATTGAATTCAATGCCAAATTTAGGCAATCACTATCTACATCTACATGTATATTAAAGTCCCCTGCTATAATTATTCTATCTGATTTCAGCACTAAATCAGCTAAGAATTTTGCAAATTCAGATAAAAACTCTTAGTAGGTCGATGGAGGACGATAAACTATGGCAAATAAAACTGAGTTCAAAACTGAGGACCAGGCCATCAAAGGAATTATATTGTGTTTTTTTTTGCTTTATATTAACTAGTAATTTGGAATGGTAAATTGTTGCTACTCCTCCCCCACGACCAGAACTTCTGGGATTTTGACAGTTTAAATAACCAGAGGGAGTTGATTCAGTTAAACCAACATAATCCTCTTGCCCTAATCAAGTCTCTGTAAAGGATATTAAATCAATCTGATGATCAATTAACAGATCATGGACGAACAGAGACTTGGGAGTTAGAGGCCTAATATTTAACAAACTGCATTTAATTTTTTAATTATGAGGAGGAACAGAGGCCAAATTATTCAGTTTAGAGGCTTCATGTTTAATTTGAGTATTACCAGCTTTTTGCTTAATCACTTTGGGATGCTTATACATTATATTTTTATTTACTTTGGAGGGAGCAGACAATGATTCTCTGATGGGGAAGACAGGGGCTAAGTTGAGGGGTGGCGGATGAAGAGGAGCTGCAGAGAGGCGTGTAAGACTGTGACTCTGCTTCCCGGTCCCAACTCTGGTTAGTCAATGTTTTGGAAATTTGGATAAAAATGATGCCAGATTGTTAGATAAATGAGACGCATGGATGGATGCTGTCTCGTCTAATATGACGAGGCGCCTATGTATGTTGTGAATATAGTATATACCTATATGTATGTGCATGGGTGCATGCACATGATGTCTGTTCTATTTGCTTGCATTGCTTGTATTTGCAAGAATAAGTGGGGTGCATGTTCTTATAGTTATTCCCTATAGACCAAATGTGCGAGACAGAACAGACATAAAGGTTAATAACTGGTGAGAAGATAACGATAAGATTCAACAGCAACCTAACAAAATCAACAAGATTAGCTACAACAGATAAACAAACAAACAACAAACTCAACAAAACAAACAAAAAAGAAAAAAATAGACAAACATTGACAAATTAAACAGAGATCAAATAAGAGACCTGCGCACAATCCTTCTCTTTTTTCACATATAGCTAAGGAAACAAAGTCGACTCCAGAATAGCCAGGGGGTTATGGTTTCATCCATAAACAGCATGCCATCTATAAACAATCTATCCACGGAGATAATAGCTTGTTTACCGTCTTAGAATTTTTGTTTCCTAATGGGAAAAACCTTCATCCTTCTTTTCATAATTTCCTGTGGAAATTGATCATTTAGACCATAATTTGTGCCTTTAAGCTGCATGTCCTGCCTCTGTACAAGAATTTGTTGTTTAGAATGTTCAGATTTGGCAACGATGGGTCTAGGACATTTGTTTTGTGGATTTTTTATCAGTCCAAAGAATATTTTTCCAAAAGTCTTGGGGATCAAGATGTTTTTTTTTTGTTTGTTTTTTTGTTTGTTTTTTTTTTTTCTGGCAAAACTGAGACAAGCATTAAGGCAAGCTCTGTTTGTTCACCAGTGGTTTTCATCTTGGGACTGCCATTTTTGCCCAGTCTCTTTCTTATGGTGGAGTCATGAACACTCATCTTAGCTGAGGCAAGTGAGGCCTGCAATTCTTTGGATGTTCTTGCGGGGTCTTTTGTGACCTCTTGGATGAGTCGTCCCTGCACTCTTGGGGTAATTTTGGTTGGCCGGCCGCTCCTGGGAAGGTTCACCACTGTTCCATGTTTTCGCCATTTGTGGATAATGGCTCTCACTGTGGCTCGCTGGAGTCCCAAAGCTTTAGAAAGGGCTTTATAACCTTTTCCAGACATATAGATCTCAATTACTTTGTTTCTCATTTGTTCCTGAACTTCTTTTGATCATAGCATGACGTCTAGCTTTTGAGGATCTTTTGGTCTACTTCACTTTGTCAGGCAGGTCCTATTTAAGGGATTTCCTGACTGAGAACAGGTGTGGTAGTAATCAGGCCAAGGTGTTGCTAGAGAAACTGAACTTAGCTTTCCAAAGATGTGATAAACCACAGTTAATTTATGTTTTAATCGGGGGGGGGGGGGGTGACTTTTTCACACAGGGCCATATAGGTTTGGATTTTTTTTTACCCTTAATTATAAACTCTTTATATAAAAACAGCATTCTGTATTTATTTGTGTTATCTTGCACTAATATTGTGGTGGTCTGAGCACTGATTCCGTCTGCGCTCAGTATTTCCCCGTTTCCATCATATTACTCCGGGGTTTGTTATTAGGACAGCTCAGGGGGCTTTTATTGTGACAGCGTCAAGGCCGCACTTCCGGCTGTCAAAGCCAACCCAGGGGCCGTGACAGCTGTTTGTAATTTCTGTTAATTACCTGACATCTTTTCTGATTAGTTTATGCTCTGTATTTAAGGGAGGAGCTGAGGCTCACTCCTCGCTGTGGCCTACACAATCTTACGCCTTCGTCACAAGGGACTGGAGCTCCGACTCCTGACTCCAGTCTTCCCCTTTGCTTGAACTCATCGTTGCATGACTTGTAAGTGTTTTTGTACAGCGCAAGCTCTGTCCTCGCTGTCCCTCCTAGTTTATCTTCAGAGTTATTATTTTGTGTCACAGTATATGTTCATGTTCTGCCCCACGTGGCTGTTTACTTTGTCATTTCATCGTCTTGTAAATAAACGATCAAACTTACTGTTTAGAATCTGGTGTCTCATTAATGCCATGTAAGGGGCATTCATAACAGATATTTAAATTTGTTTGAGGATCTGAAACATTTAAGTGTGACAACCATAAAAAAAAAAAAGAGAAATCAGGAAGGAGGCAAAAACTTTTTCACACCACTGTATACTGACTCAGCTTTTGCATATGGAGCAGTTCATGTGGATGGCCCAAGTTGGTATTGAAGGGGATTCATTACTTCAACAGGAGCCCCAGTAAAACATGCAGAGGAACTATAGCAGTTGCTGGAGGAAGTACAACTGCCCCACCAGGTGGCAGAGAAATGTCAAAGGGCATCAAAAGGGGGACTACCAATGGTATCAAAACGAAATCAATACGCTGACCAAATTGCAAGAGAGATAGGTGAATACCTTCTCTCACAAATTGTGGCAATTCAGCCACAACATAAGCATGTAGTCACTGTAGACAAACTGATTGCGGTACAGGAGGCAGCAGGCCCCTATGAACATAAACAATGGTTAAGAAAGGGGGCAAGAAAAGATAAAAAGGGTCTTTGGAGATCACATGATGGCATAATAGTTGCTCCAGTGTCATCATTGCAGCAACTGTGCAAATTGGCTAATGGACCAGCACACCTGTCATCAAAGCTCACAATGAACAGATTGACTGAAAGCTGGTGGCATCACTATATGAGCGAAATAACCACTGAGAATGTCAAACAAGCCATGAATTCAATCAGACAAAACAAATTAAAAACAAACAAACAAACAAACAAAAAAAAACATTTGTGGCCCCTATGGGGGCTTTCCCAGTCCCAGATGCTGCATTCAAAGAGATTTGTATGGATTACACAGACATGGGACCTGATAACAGATGTAAATGTTACAGGTACATGCTGGTAATAGTGGACAGGTTCACAAGGTGGGTAAAGGCAATCCCCACCAAAAAAAGAGAAAGCTCAGTCAATGATTAAGTTTCTTCAAAGGGAACTTATTCCAAGATTTTGGCTCCCAAAGGTGATCAGGTCAGACAATGGATCTCATTTAAGACAAAAACGACGTGGGTGTCGTGCTGGTGTAAGACGGCAGGCAAGGAATATAAGGTACAGACCCGCCCTCCCATCTGTCATTATGGGGAATGTACGATCGATACTCGGAAAAACAGATGAACTAGCGGCTATCTCCCGCTACAGTAGCATATACCGGGAGCGTAGTCTGATGCTATTCACAGAGACGTGGCTAACAGGACTAGCAGCAGATGCTAACATTGAACTGGAGGGTTTCCACGCAATACGGGCAGACTGAACACCAGACAGTGGGAAGGCAAGGGGCGGTGGGGTGATGATGTACGTCAATAACAACTGGTGCAGACCGGGACATATCACGGTTAAGGAACAGCACTGTAGCAAAGACATCGAGTTGCTAGCTGTTAGCATGCGGCCTACCTATCTCCCGAGGGAATACTCACACGTGATCTGCATTGTTATTTATGCAAATCCGACGGTGAACGCTGGGACAGTGCGTGACGTCATCAACTCAGTAACTGGCAGGCTGCAGACAGAACACCCAGATGCTCTTCTCCTCATCTCAGGCAATTTCAAACATATTTCACTGTCTCCCATTCTACCCACGTTCACCCAGTATGTCACATGCCACACTAGAGACAATAAAACACTGGACTTATTCTACGCAAACACTAAGGAGGTGTACACCTCATCACAACTCCCCCCACTCGGGAGATCAGATTACAACTTGGTTCATCTCCTGCCGGTGTACAAACCCCTAGTGCACAGACAACCTCCGGTCATGCACACAGTGAAGTTATGGTCTGAGGAGGAAATGGACGCTCTAAAGGACTGTTTTGAAACCACTGCCTGAGAGCAGCTCTGCGATCCACATGGTGAGGACATCGATGGCCTCACTCACACCATCATGGACTACATCAGCTTCTGTGTGGACAACACTGTACCCACCAAGACCATACGGTGTTGCTCGAACAACAAACCCTGGATCAACCCTGAGATAAAAACACTTCTGAGAGAGAAGAAGAGGATCTTCAGGTCGGGGAACAGGGAGATGCTGAAGTCCGTACAGAGGGGGCTGAGGAGGAAGATCAGAGAAGGCAAGGACAGCTTCAGGAAGAAGATGGAGGACAAGCTGCAACAGAGTGACATCGGTGGGGTCTGGAGAAACCTTAAAACCATCTATGGACTCCAGAATACCTCCTCCCAGGCCACAGGGGGCAGGGAGTGGGCGAACAATCTGAACCTGTTTTTTAATAGGTTTGACCAACCGCCCTCCCCCCCGACTGCACAACAACCACTGCTGCCTCTAAAGACATTGAGTCCTGCTGCCCACACCCCACTCCACCAACACCCCCCCCACTCCCAACACACAGCCCCCCAACATGACCCTCACTAAGACCCAGGTGAGGACGGAGCTGAGGAAGATCAAGGCGAGGAAGGCGTCCGGACCGGACGGCATCAGCGCAAAGCTCCTCAAGTCCTGTGCAGATGTGTGGGATTGTGGAGCTCATCTTCAACCTGAGCCTGAAGCTGGGGAGGGTACCACAGTTGTGGAAAACATCTTATGTGGTACCTGTACCAAAGACCTCCCGCCCCAAAGTCCTGAACAGCTACAGACCAGTGGTCCTGACGTCCCACATGATGAAGACCCTGGAGAGACTGCTCCTTGCTCACCTCCGCCCCCTGGTGGGACCAGCAATGGATCTACTCCAGTTTGCCTACCAGCATGGCATTGGGGTGGAGGATGCAGTGATCTTCCTGCTTCACTGTTCTCTGTCCCACCTGGAGAAGCCCGGGAATTTGGTGAGGATCATGTTATTTGACTTCTCCAGTGCTTTCAACACCATCCAACCAATGATCCTGAAGGACAAGCTGCTGTGCACAGGGGTGGACCAGCACCTTTCATCATGGATCCTGCACTACCTCACTAACCAGCCACAGTATGTGAGAACCCGAGACTGTGTATCTGACACGACATCCTACAAGTACCTGGGTGTTCATTTGAACAATAAACTAGACTGGTCACACAATACCGACGCACTCTACAAGAAGGGACAGCGCAGGCTGTTCCTACTGAGGACACTCAGGTCTTTTGGTGTACAAGGGGCGCTGTTGAAGACATTTACGACACGGAGGTGGCATCAGCCATCACTTTTCGAGTGGTCTGCTGGGGCAGTGACATCACAGCAGCCGATAGGAAGAGACTGAACAAACTGATCAAGAAAGCTAGCTCTGTCCTGGGGAAGCGCCCTGACCCAGTGGAGGAGATAGGAGAGAGAAGGATGGTGGCTAAACTGTCATCTCTGCTGGAGTCCGAGTCCCACCCCATGCAGGACATACTGAACACACTGAGGAGCTCATTTAGCAGCAGACTACATCATCCTAGGTGCGCAACCGAGAGGTTTCGCAGGTCCTCCCTACCTAGGGCTGTCAGACTGTATAACCTAAGCAGGACTGCTCGCAGAGATAGCAAAAAAATGTGACGACCTAATAGTATTGAATGCAAAAGACGCAATAGACTTACACAATGGTCCCCTCCAGCATACAACTAGGACATTATCGGTCGCTACGGAGGGTGACAATATGTATGGGTACATTTTCATACTATGTAGGATAACTAAGTAGACGGTTATGCTGTTTATTCCATCTTGCTACAATGCTCCGCACTTTGTATATATACTTATATATTCATGTGTATGTATGTATATCCACTGCTCTTATTTATATCTTCCATATCTTCTTAATTATTGCTCTGAGTGTTGCTATCCCTGTGCTGTGGCAATCCTGGAATTTCCCCATTGTGGGACTAATAAAGGCTTATCTTATCTTACCTTATCTTATCTTATCTTTTCTTATCTTATCTTAACATTTCACAAACAAGGTGCTTCTGAAGGTAGAAGAAGGCTCATGAATAATGCATGCACATGAGGCAGTTTAAACACTGAAAAACAAAATAGTGAAAATCTGCATGTTATCATTTGCTACTTGGGTGGATGCTCTCCCCATGGCTCTGATTTCTATGAGATCCACAAATAATAGTACAACAATCCTAACTCCTCATGAAATGCTCACTGGGCATGTGATGCCAGAATCAAACCCAGTAGTCTGGGACCCTCCTTGCCTGGATGAGGTGTCTGCCACCATAGATGAATATATGAATTAACCCTTCTTGTGGCAAGGTTTCAAGGGACAGATAATGCCCCCACTGCCACTACCACAGGTGCCGTGCTGCACCTGTCATGTGATGTTGTATGACGTGGCCAGAAATTCCCCAGTTGATTTAAGTTGTACAAAGGAGTCCACCTCACAAGGTGGCAGACATGTATAACTTACTGCTTTTGCCTTGGAGGACTGATGGCGGACATAGAAGCATCCCTCTGGACACCAGAGAAGAAGAAATTTTTAGACAAAAAAATGTGGACATTCCCGATCGCTGTGGACCTGCTCGATTGCAGACGGAGGAGCCATTTGCTCCTAAATTTACCAACTATGATTCTAAAAAGAGATAATTTAGCTTATGAAGGTGAATGTTTAATTTTGTTATAACAGAGGATGGGTGAAGCTGGTTGACGTTCACCTGCTGCTGCCCCCAGCGCCATGTGACTAGACAACAATCACACCGGTTCCATGTCATCAAATAAAATAAATTGTGGCAGAATAAAAGCAAAATTGTGGTGGGATTATCAAAAGAGTTTCTGAATGTAGGAGAGAAAGTGCAAATGACCGACAGAAGGAAAAATAATGACCAGGATGGACGAAAATGGACAAAGCGAGAGACACCTTGCCAGTGGTAAGTCTGATGAATTTCTTTGTTTGTTGACATTCTATTAATGTTCTGGTTCATATGCTTTGAAGAGAAAATAACAAAAAGAAAAAGAAAAAAAAAAAACTGGTGACAAGAAAGCAAAACCATCCTTTGTGTAAATATGTCAAAAAGTTCATTTTTGACTGAAAGTTATGTAATTAGTTATGGCTGTGTTGCATTATGCAATATAGATGCATAAATTTACTCCTATCTCAAACTTTGGATCATATTCTACATCTTTCTAATTGACAGTAAGCTATTATCTCTTACCACTTTCAAGTTATAGCCTTGGAAATCTCTGACATCTGAACTGAATATTTTCTTGAAAAAAATCTTGACCACTTTGGGCTTGTGGTGCCACGGAGCACCTGAGGCAGTTATTGGGTCTATACAAGGTGGTACAATCTTTGTCATTATACGACCAGGACAAAGGGAGGACCCAGGAGCTGGAGACAAGAGAAATTCCACCTAATAAAGTGCCTGGTCAGTGGGTGTGGGTTAAGATCCACAAAAGAAAGGGGACAGAACCCAAGTGGTCGGGCCCATTTGAAGTGGTCAAATCAACTCAGTATGCAGTAAAGGTTAGAAGAGACTCAGGCAATTATCGGTATCATTTGACACATTGTGCACCTGCTGACAGTCCCATCAGTACTACCACACAAGTTTGTGAAGATCTTGACAAACGTATTGACTTCACAGAACATGGAAATGAACCCAATGACAAAAGATATGTCAATCTATTATTACTATCTATAAAACCAATCATAGATATGGTTGTGGTCCGAGGTGGTTAATGGCTATACTAACCATTATTGCAATAATTATGGTAGAATCCATCATCTGGTATCATTCTAGATGGAAGGTAGAGAAGTCCCATGAGCTCCAGAATGCAACCACTGACCCCAAGAGAACTAAGAGAAGTATGGCCCAATTGTTCTTCCCGCAACATTTTGTTAATGCCTCTTGACTGTACACAGCAATGTCTCATAATTCTTGGTATAAATGGGTAAATTTCCCAGCCTGACAGTATACCCATCAATCCTGCATAGTATGTGCTCCAGGTCACCCTCCACAAAACATACTAGTGCCCCTTCCTTACCCCTTAGATGCATGACCAACCAATTCCTACACTCTTCCATGAGTGTGGTCAAAAATGACCCCAATTAGAATGAGTGCGTTTTATGCTGTAAACTTAAGACATTTCTTTCATTTTGTTTAAAGATGATTATTTTTATTATATTTTGGGCGATTATTATTATTATTATTATTATTATTATTATAAATTATATTTTGGTCAACAAAAGAAGGGGACAGCTTGGGGTCATTTTTGACCCCACATATGGAAAAGTGTGGTACTGATACAAAAAATGCAATTACTTAAAAAATATAACAATTAGATACAAATCCAAATGGCCTCATGTCAAAGACAACCTATTTGAGGAATACATTGAAGATTAAATGATAAAAAATTAAAATTACAAAGATATTGCAAAAAAAACAAAAAAAACAACCGCTGGGCTCATTTTTGACCCCACTTATGCATCTAAGGGTTACACACATCGCAATGATGGCCTAAACTGGAATAACTCTGAAGTGATAAAGAATTGGATATTAACACCGACATCCCATAATTGTAATCAAAATAATAAAGCCTCTCTGTTCAGAACAATTATACCTGCACAGCCAACCATGTGCTTAGCCTATCTTGGTGATCCAAATCAAAGTTCTGTCATCTTTAGGCATAGGTCTGCATATCTTTCTTGGCCTGCGCTCACTACACAAATGGTACTGCCACTATCGTTTTGCCTGCCTACAGTGAAACTAGAATGTATCATGGACTGGACTGGATTCAAATCCAGCTCCATGATGTGTGGCTGTATTTTCCTTTGTACAGTTGGGTTCCTTATTTATTGCTGGCAGATACTTAGGAGCCTCTGGTTCTGGGCCCCCTGCAAGCTTACAGCCACGCCTCCTTCTCACTGCCAGTTGTGCCAGCTGTCTTCTTCTTCTTCTTCTTCTTCTAGATTTGATTGGCGGTTGGCAACCAGCTTACAGGTGTATTATTGCCATGTACTTCTACTGACAGAAGACGGGGGAGTGGCTGACTGCAGACAGGAGACACATAGGACCCAACAAAGCATCCTGACCGCTGCCAGTCACAAAATAAATAAACACAGAGCCAAGAATACAACAGAACAAACTAGACAATGAAATACAATATGGAATTCAAAAGGGAACATAAAACACAGATATCTAACAAACAGGAAAACGTCATGAAGCCGAGCTCAGGAAAATCCCAAACCCAGTTCATGACACACGATGCTATTAGTGATAGTAGCTGTGTGTGTCCTCTGTGGATGCTATTGTATTCTATGTCTACAAATTCTCTCAGAAAAAAAAAAACAAAAAAACAAAACATAGCGGCAGCACTTACAAAGGACCCTGCTAAGATGATGATTCAATTCTATCTGAACAATACTTAAACTCCTCTGAAACAACAAGATTATAGCCCCTTTTCCACTAGTACCCACTCAGCACTACTCGCCTCGACTCTACCCGGTTTGTAGGGTTTTCCATTAGTACCTGGTACCTGGTACCACATACTTTTTTTTGTACCTACTCCACTGGGGTTCTAACTATACTGAGTTGGGCTGAAAATGTGACGCCAACAGACTGCAGACCACTGATTGGTCAGGGCGTAACGTCATGAGAGTGCCATCTTCTGCAGAATCTAGAACCACCATTTGCAAAAAATTGTCCAGCGAGAAAACACGGTCAGCGAGTAAACATGATATTAATAGAAATAGCTTCACAGGTTTCGCGGAAATCTACACTGTGGTCCAACAAAGAGGTGCAGACTCCTCTGTGCTTGGTGGCTGATGAGAGAGCCCAGAGAGAGTTAGATGGAGCAACCCGCAACGAAAAAGTTTACCAGGAGGTGTTCAAACAAATGACAGCCCTCGAATACAACTGGACATTAAAACAATGTAGAGAGAAGCTGAAGAAAATGAAAAGTGATTATCAGGCCAACAAGAATCACAACGGTCGAACTGGGGTGAACAGAAAGGACTGGAAGTGATTCAGTGGATACCATTTACAGCCACCGGCTGGCAAGCAATGGCAGGGAGATTTGGGTCGACAAGTTATCATTGAAAACCATGGATGGTGATTGTTTTGTGATATGTACATCTTTTCACTTATTTATCCTATTGGTGGAAAGCTCACTTTATTGAGCAATAAAAACGCTGTTCTCTCCTGGCTAACAAGTGTTAGTGAGGAGTGCTCGCGAGCTAGTAGCAAACTCTGCTGATTCACTCTTGCTATGTTTGAAGTATTCGCATGTGAGAGCAAAGCAATGAAATATGCTAATCCTGGTTAAAAAGTTTTGTGCACATGTTGCACTTTGGTGCTGTGCAATAAGTTGTGTGTATTTTCTTTCTAGAATCTGTTTCCACATGCCAGGGGTCCCACTCCATCAGCATCTGGCACAACACGTTCAACTGCTGGTAAGGCACAATAAGCAAAATATTAACACCCTGTTGAATTTATGGATACAGGTGAAGTGGACCCCAGGATCCAAAATCTCAACATATACAATTCATAAACTAAATTTTTACGGTGACTGAACAACTCCTATTCCCCAAAATGCAAGATACACTATTGTGCATATAACTCATAATAGATCAAACAGATAAGTGATCTGACAAAAAAAGAAAAAAAAAGAAAAAAAAACAGTTTTTAAACAGTGGCAAATATTGGATGTCCCATTCATTTTCAGTTATTCTGTAATTGATATTCACACAATCAAACAAATCTCAGTTCAGTCCCTTTCATATTTGTCAAAGTCTAACATGTGGCACACATGTTAGACTGTGTTGGTTATATGTATGTGCCTACACCTCTGTATTCCACTTTCAAACAGCTTACATTTGGGCTTGTAAGGCCTGATTGAGCTACCTGTTTCAGACAGGAATACTTGCTTTCTATGAGCATGCACTAGTTATACTTCAATTACATTCAAAAGTGAGTTCTTTAATATTTTTACTTAAGTGAAAATTGTGCTACTTTAGTTTTGGCACTTTTTCTATACTTTAACTTAAAAAGCAAAGGATATGAGTAGTCTGTCCACCACTACTAAAAACAACAGGGTGTGCAGCTTTACTTACCAGTCATAAGACATTGCTGTGTGGTGCTATGTTACTGGTGTCAAAGCAGATGCTGGTCAGACTCTAGAACAGAAATACACACAACTTAAGTAGATGCACAGCATGGAAGTGCAACATGTAAAAAAAAAAAAATAATCAAATTTTCAATCAGGATTTTCACTAGATTATTTTGTCAGATGTTGTCGACACAACCGCAAAATTCAAGCAGAGCACGGAGTTAGCATTGATGGCTAGCTAGCTCATTGTCTGCACACAGGAGGCAACAGTGTTGTTTGTTCAAAGTGAGCTTTCCACCACTGGGATAAATAATGTAAAAGATGCATAATATCACATCATATCAAATTACTCACCATCCTCTATCATGGTTTTCAACTACCGTGGTCAGGCTGACGCCAGTGTACTTCCCATTATTTGCCGGTTGGAGTCTGTAAATTCATTTCTTGTGGCTGTCTAGTTCCCTCTATATTTTCTCATCAGCCAAAAGGCACAGAAAAGTCTGATGGACCACGATGTTGATTTCTGTGAAGCCATTTCTATCATTTTTGTGTTTATACTGGCTCTTGCTCGCTCGCTCGTTCGCTGGTGAATTTTTGCAAATAGCGGGTGAAGATTCTGGTAAAGATGTCGCTCTCATGACATTATGCCAATCAGTTGCCTGCAGTCTGTTGATGTTCATCTCGACTCAGCATGGTTGGAACCTCATTGAAATAGATACTGTAATGGTCTGCTCTGGCTGCTTAATCTCCTCAGCTGCACATACACCTGTTCCTCATCACGGCCTGGGCTATTTAAACCATGCTGCCCTGGGATCTGTGCAGAGTCGTCTGTCATTCTCCATGAGACCAACTTATGCCTTCGTTGTGGTTCCAGAGTTCCTAACCTCAGCCTGCCTTCGTCCCTGCTTCCAATCTTCTGCCAGCCAGCTTCAGGAAGAAAACCTCCATAACCCGAGTAGGCCATCGCTCAATCTCACTAATCCACTCTCAGTCCCGTGTGAACAGGCGGACCTCTCTCCTCCCTGGCGGTGGACCGAGCAACACATCCTCCCCAGACACGTTTACACCTTCTACAAGCAGCAGCCATATCAGTGAACGCTGTCCACCTGGCTGTAACCACCGAGCTGCACCTGAGCATCATTACATCTCTGCAAACAGTAAGCCCCGGATTAAACTGCACATCTCCACCTGTATTGCCACTAACTGTCCTGCCTCTGTTTGTCCATAGGGTTGCCAGGTCGTATGGTGTTCTGCTCTCCCCAGCTGCTGCAAGATCACACATCCACACACCCACATTTACAAATTATTGTTAATAAATATAATTGTATCTATTTCAGTGTCTGAGTCTGTTCACTGGGCCAACAACCATGTCAGTACAACTCCGCCACAATGACCCAGCTGACAGCGCGCTAACGCACAAGGTTAACAGCCTTGAGACCCGAGTAGATCAGTTAGCTTATCAACAACAGATAATTTTGACACAATTAACCCGTTTAACAGACCGGTTGGATCGTTTGGCAGGCCCGCAGGCATTTCCTCCGGCTCCTTTGGCCCCTAGAAGCTCCTCTGCTCCCGCTAGCCCCCCACCCGGCCAGGGCCCTACTTCTCGGCTACCTCCCGTCCCCACTCCCACCTGTTTCAGTGGTAAATTAGGGGAGGCTTGGGGATTTATTATGCAGTGCGAGATAGTGTTTCAGCAGGTGCCCGGGGACTTCTCCACAGACCACAGCCAGATTGGCTATATTATTAATCTGTTAGAGGGGTGAGCGCTAGCTTGGGCCTACGCCATCATGGCTAGGGCAAACTATGCTAACATGACTTATAATCAATTTGTCTGTGAATTCAAGGAGGTGTTTGACCACTCCGACCGTGATAGTGTGCTTACCTCCCGGCTGCTTAATCTTAGAGAGGGAACTCAGTCAGTGGCTGACTACGCTATCGACTTCCGGGTGGTGGCCACAGAGGTGGGGTGGGAAGATGCCTTGCTCTGCAGCATTTTTATTAAGAGTCTTAGCCCTAACCTGCAGGATGAGTGGGCTCGCCTAGAGAAACTAAGTAGGCTTACTGAGTTAATCTCCCTAGCCATCAGTCTTGATAACAGATTAAGGGAGCGGGCAGCAAAACGTAGGTCTTCCAGTCGCTCGGGTGCCCAATATCGTCACTCCCCTCAGCCTTCCCTATTGGCCCTACCTCCCTCTGATTCCCCGCAGGTCCCAGAACTAATGGTAGTGGTACAGTCCAAATTACCTCCAGCGGAGAAACAGCGCCGCCGCAAGCTGGGGTTGTGTCTTTACTGTGGGAGCGAGGAGCACGAGGTAGTGTCATGTCCTGTACGGCCAAAAGGGAGAGTACCTGCGTTGCAGTAGGGGGACTCACAGACTCACCTCAATCTAATCCCATATCAAGGTTACTTCTACCAATTTGATTCTTTCACAAACAGACTGAAATAGGGACACACACACTGATTGATTCGGGGGCAGAGCAGAACTTCATCTCGGGGGAACTGGCAACCCGGTTGGGTCTCCCCTGCCAATCGCTCAAAATTCCACTAAAGCTCCAAAGCCCCCCTCACCACTGTATCCCAGCAGACCCTCCCAGTGGCCTTCATTATATCTGGTAATCATCGGGAGGAACTGAAATTCTTTGTGTTGCCGGTTTCCTCCTCCCCGGTTATTCTTGGGTATCCCTGGTTACGGCTTCATAATCCCTCCATTGACTGGTGATCTGGGAGGGTGTTATCGTGGAGTTCGTTCTGTCTCAGTACCTGTCTTCAATCGGCTGCTCGCTCGACGTCCATGCCCCTGAGTGCCCCCACCACTCCTCCCCCCGATCTGTCCCGGAGTATCATGACCTTGGGGCCGTTTTCAGCAAGACCCAGGCCCTTTCCCTCCACCCTCACCGGCCATATGACTGCGCCATTAACCTCTGTGCAGGAGCCCCGCTGCCGTTGAGTCATTTATACAACCTGTCACCTCCGCAGTGGGAAGCCATGGAGGCTTATATTAAAGAGTCATTAAACTCCTGCATAATTCCGCCGCCATCCTCAGCGGTGGGGCAGGTTTTTTTTTTTTTTTTTTGTTGTTTTGTTTTTTGTTTTGTTTTTTTCGTGGGAAAGAAGGACAGTTCGCTGAGGCTGTGCATTGACTTCAGAGAATTGAATAACATCACTATCAAGGACAAATACACCCTGCCTCTTGTTAACTTTTCATTTGATTCCCTCCAGGGGGCGTCCTGGTTCACCAAGCTGGATCTATGGAATGCCTACCATCTTGTCTGGATCCGGGAAGGTGATAAATGGAAGATGGGGTTCCGGACCCCTAGCAGTCACTTTGGGTATCTTATCTTGTTATGCTGTTCGGGCTGACCAATGCCCCCGCTGTATTCCAGCGGTTGATCAATTATGTGCTGAGGGATTTTCTGACTGTTTTAGTTTTTGTCTATCTGGATGACATTCTCATTTTTTTGCAGTCCTTGGACGAACATTGAGTGCATGTGAGGTGAGTGTTGCAGCGACTCCTGGAAAACAACTTATTTGTCAAAGCCGAGAAGTGCAAATTCCATGCATCCAAGACATCCTTCTTGGGCTTCATCATCTTCCACAAGGAGATTATCTCAGACCCTGTTAAGGTAAAAGCGGTGGTAGATTTGCCCACTCCCTCTTCCAGGATACAACTCCAGCAGTTTTTGGGGTTTGCCAATTTCTACCGCCGCTTCATCCAGAATTATCGCATCTCTGCTCTCCCCCTGACCCGTCTTACTTCCTTGAAGGTACCCTTTCAGTGGACTGAGGAGGTGGCTGTGGCCTTTGCTGATCTTAAAGGACAGTTCTCTTCCTCTCCCATTCTGGCTCAGGTGGATCCTGCACTCCAGTGCCTAGTGGAGGTGGACTCCTCGGACTTGGGGGTCAGAGCCGTCCTATCCCAGCATTCCCCCACGAATGGCAAGATTCAGCCCTGTGCATTCTTCTCCTGGTGGCTGTCTCCGGCTGAGTGTAACTATGACATTGGCAACAGAGAGATCCTAGCAGTCAAGCTTGTGCTTGAGGAATGGCGCCATTGGTTGGAGGGATCCTCCCAGCCATTTGTGGTCTAGACGGACCACAAGAACCTGGAGTACCTTAGGATGGCAAAGCGTCTGAACATGTGCCAAGCCCGCTGGTCCCTGTTCATCAGGCGTTTCGACTTCACCATCACGTACCGTCCCGGGTCCAACAATACCAAACAAGACGCCCTGTCCAGACAGTTCGCCTCAGACGTTACGGAGGAGACGGCACACCCCATCCTTCCTCCATTGTGTATCGTGGGCGCCCTCTCCTGGGGCATTAAGGAGAAGGTCTTGAAGGTGCTGGACGCTGAACCGGACCCGGGCGGGGGGCCAGCGGGGAGGCTGTTTGTTCCATCTGCCATTCGAGGCAAAGTCATTTACTGGGCCCATGTCTCCAGGTTCTCGTGCCATCCCAGGAGGGCTCGCACGGTGGCACTATTACAGAGGACGTTTTGGTGGCCGTCACTCCAGAAGGACGTCAGAGAGTATATCCGCACCTGCCTCAAGTGTGCCGTGGGCAAGACGTCATCGTCTTCTCCAGCCGGTCTGCTCCACCCCCTCCCTATTCCCGGCAGGCCCTGGTCCCATGTGGCGTTGGACTTTGTCACTGGTCTTCCTCCCTCTAACCATCATACGGTAATCCTCACCATTGTGGATAGGTTCTCCAAGGCCGACCACTTTGTTCCCCTGCAAGGGCTGCCTACGGCAAAGGAGACGGCGGACCTGCTCGTCCAACAAGTGGTAAAGTTACACGGAATTACTCTGGACATCATCTCCGACTGAGGACCTCAATTTATCTCCCAGGTTTGGAGGTCCTTTTGCAACGCCCTTGGGGCTACGGTAAGACAGTCTTCTGGGTGCCATCCTCAGCGCAATGGGCTGAGGATGGCACCCAGTGAGCGGGCAAATCAGGAACTGGAGGCTGCATTGCGGTGTGTCGCTACCGCCAACCCGACATCCTGGAGCACGCACCTCCTGTGGATCGAATACGCTCACAACACAACGGTCTTGTCTGCTATCGGCATGTCCCAGTTCAAGGCTTCGTTGGGCTACAATCCCCCACTATTTCCTGAAGAGGAGGGGGACATTGCCGTCCCGTCTGTCTGGGCTTATCTGAGGCGTTGCTGCCAGCTGTGGAGGGCTACCCGGACCGCTCTATGGTGCACGGCAGAGCGCAACTCCACAGTTGCCAACCGTCGAAGGACATCAGCCCCTCCCTACCAGGTGGATCAGCAGGTATGGCTATCCACAAAACACATTAATCTGAAGGCAGAGGCTGAGAAGATGTCCCAACGGTTTACTGGGCCGTTTTCCATCTTGTGCATCATCAGCCTTATTTCTGTGTGCCTACCCTCCCTCCCTCCCTCCCTCCCTCTCTCCCTCCCTCCCTCCCTCCCTCCCTCCCTCCCTCTGTATCTGCCCTACTTTCCATGTGTCGCAGGTTAAACCTTTCTGTTCCAGCCTTCTGTGTCCCCCTCCCAGGTCTCCACCTCCGCCGATGGTGATCGATGGCGACCTGGCGTAGAAGGTCAATACCATCCTGGACGTCTGCTGCCGGGGTCACGGACTACAATATCTCGTGGACTGGGAGGGCTGTGGACCGGAAGGGAGGTCCTGGGTGTGTCCCTCCTTCGTGTTGGATAAAGATCTCATCAGGGACTTCCATCGGGCGCACCCAGGTAGGTTGGATCGACCACCGAGAGGCGTCTCATGGGGGGGAGTACTGTAATGGTCTGCTCTGGCTGCTTAATCTCTTCAGCTGCACGCACACCTGTTCTTCATCACAGCCTGGGCTATTTACACCATGCTGCCCTGGGATCCATGCGGAGTTATCTGTCATTCTACATGAGACCAACTTATGCCTTCTTCGTGGTTCCAGAGTTCCTAGCCTCAGCCTGCCTTCGTCCCTGCTTCCAATCTTCTGCCAGCCAGAGTCAGGAAGAAAACCTCCATAACCCAAGTAAGCCATCGCTCAATCTCCCTAATCCACTCTCAGTCCCCTGTGAACAGGCGGAGCTCCGTGGCAGCGGACCTCTCTCCTCCCTGGCGGCGGACCGAGCTACACATCCTCCCCAGACATGTTTACACCTTCTACAAACAGCATCCGTATCAGTGGACGCTGTCCTCCTGGCCGTAGCTGCCGAGCTGAACCTGAGTGTCATTACATCTCTGCAAACAGTAAGCCCCGGATCAATTGCTCATCTCCACCTGTATTGCCACTAACTGTCCTGCCTCTGTTTGTCCATAGGGTTGCCAGGTTGCAAGGCTTTCTGCTGTCCCCCAGCTGCTGTGAGATCACACATCCACAGACTCACATTCAGAAATTATTTTTAATAAATGTAATTGTATCTATTTCGGTGTCCGAGTCTGTTGACTGGGTCAACAACCATGTTAGATCCCAAAAAAGTACAAGGTACCAGGTCCTAATTAAAAACCCTACAAAAGGGGACTTCCGGTCTGGACGCCATGGCGACTGCAGCTTAACACTGAAGTTCTCAGACCCAATCCAGGATAACACATTGAAAATCAAACTTAACGGATTTTTGGAGGAGTGAAAATCAAAAGACAAAATCATCATGTCTAAAGGAAAACAGAAGAAACTGAAATTCTCCAGGCCAGGACACGTATCGGCCGGAGAATCCGAACTGGAAGATCTCCGTTCAGAAGACGAGGAACTGGTGATAGCTAACAAAAGGGTTAGCCTGAAATCACTATTTGAGGAGCTACGACGATTTCGCCGAGATGTTACGGCCGAATTTCGGGAATTCAGAGAAGAATTGAAAAGGACAAACAGCAGAGTGGACCAGGCCGAGAACCGAATCTTGGAAAAAGAGGATCGAATAAAAGTGCTCGAAGATTCTGTGCTAGACCTACGCAAAAGACAAGCAGCTATAGAGGCTAAGCTAACCGACCAAGAAGGAAAACAAAGAAGAGACAACATAAGAATTCATGGTCTGATAGAAGGAACCGAAAATGGTTTTAACTCAATGGCAGAATGCGTGGAATCCTTACTAAGAGAGAAATTGGATATTCCACAAACCACCGACTTGAAGATAGAAAAGGCACATCGTTCATTAGCCGCTAGGCCGGCGGCGGAAGCGCCCCCACGTTCGGTGTTGGTAAGATTTTCCAATTTCAAAATAAAACAAGAGGTTGTAAGACTGGCCTGGCAGAAAAAAAGGATTTATGCACCAGGAGAGAAAAGTCTACGTGGAACACGATTACGCCCCGGAGGTCCTTAAAAAGCGCAGGGAATACAATGACGCGAAAAAGGTGTTAAGAGAGAAGAAATTGCGCTTTCAGACACCATTTCCTGCGAAGTTAAGGGTCTTCTACGGCGATGAAACGTGTCTCTATAATTCGGCGGAAGAAGCAACAGCTGACATGGCGAAAAGAGGGCTCCCGGTAACGGTATTTAAACCCACCGCAGACCCGAGTGAGAAGATCAAAACGCAAACATGGACAACACAAAGACCTTCAAAATCCACGGACCAGCAGCGGGAAACCCAGCACCAGAGCGTCGCGGATAAACTATCCGTTTTCAGGTTGGAATAGCGACCTTTTTTTTTTTTTTTTTTTTTTTCTCTTGAATCAATCCGCACATCCAACCCCCCTCATACAAGGTAACAAACATTAAAGGAGATGCATATTCAGCATGTGGTAAAACATTTCATGGAACAATCATATTATTTGAAACAAATAAGTCTTTGTAATAAAAAAAAAAAAAACTTGTTAAAATAGAAATGTGACAATAATCCACATGTTCTCCTCATACTAACAAATACTGTTTTTGCGTGAATGTTTGATGTGATGGGGGTGGGAGGGTGCACACAATTTCACAGGGTTTAGGCATAAGAGGAAAAAAAAAAAAAATCATTACAAGTTTGGATTGGGTTCTGAAACTCACGTTAAAAGCATGGGACTACTTTCAGTGGTAAGAGAGGGCCCTCAACACGTAACAGAGTTTGAGGAATTTCCCTCAGAGCCTTCACTCCATCAAGGCTCTTACAGGGTCTTTAAAAAGACCTCAGCTCAGGAAGTTCTTATGACAGCTTTTTGTTTTAAAGTTTTTTACACTATGTTCTTAATGTTTTTCTTGTTTTTAATGTTCTTTCAGTTTCTGAGTAGCACAAAAGAGGGCCACCACACAGTTATACTAAACAAAACAACACAATGGAGAAACAGGGTGTAACCAAAATAATTTCATATAATGTAAAAGGAATCCTGAATCCAGTTAAAAGATCCAAGATTCTAGGCAAAATGAAAAAAGACAAAGCAGGAATAATACTTTTACAAGAAACCCACCTAACAGACGTGGAACACAATAAACTCAGTAGACAAGGGTTTAAAATGATCTCTTCATCTTCATATAAATCAGGGAGGAGGAGGGGAGTAGCGACATTGATATCAACCAAAATTACATTTGAAAAAAAATCAGAACACAAAGATAAAGAAGGGAGATACAGTTTGGTAACTGGGCGGCTAGAGGGAGAAGATATCACCCTGCTGAATGTGTATGCTCCCCCAGGGGCTAACTGGAAATTTTATAAAAATGTATTCGACCTAATGATAACTAAAGCTCAAGGTTTAGTGATATGTGGTGGGGACTTCAATCTTAGACTGAATCCATACTGGGATGCTTCTGGTAATTCCCCACATCAAAATAACACCCAAAACAGGAAGACTCGGATGCTACTAAAAGAATTGGGAATCTGTGACGTGTGGAGGGAACTCAACCCCAGTGTAAAAGACTATACATTTTACTCAACTCCACATTCATCTTACTCAAGGATTGACTATTTTTTTATGTTTAATAGAGACATTGGAAGAGTAAAAACATGTAAAATAGGACTGATGGATCTCTCCGACCACAGTCCGATCTACATGGACTTAAATATCCAAAAATACACAAATAATACATTTTCTTGGAGGTTAAATTCAAATGTCCTGAAAGGACCATTGAAAGATGAATTGGAATCAGATATTCTCAGATATTTGGAAGATAACGATAATGGAGAAGTATCCCCTTTAATACTGTGGGATGCATGTAAAGCTGTAATAAGAGGAAAGATTATTGCAAAACTGGCAACCCAAAAGAAACTAAGACAAGAAAAACTATCCACATTAGAGTCAGAACTTAGGAACCTAGAAAAAGAACACAAAGGCAACACTCATTCTACTGACTCGCTCAAGATTAAGGAAATTAAAAACCAAATAAATGAGATCTACACAATAGAAATCCAGAAGAAACTTACATTTCTGAAACAAAAATACTATGAAGCAGGCAGTAAATCGGCAAAATTGCTAGCCTATAAATTGAGGAAACAACAAACAGAAAGAGCAATCTACAAAATCAGAGACCCAGTATCAAAGGAAATAAAATTCAGAATTCAGGATATTCTTAAAAACTTCGAGAATTACTATAAGAACTTATACTCCCACAAAAAACATAAAAACGCATCCGAGGCATTCCTAAACACATTAAACCTTCCCCAACTTACGGAGTCACAAAATAAAACACTACTGTCAGAAATACATCCTAAAGAATTGGAAAAAGCAATTATGAAACTTAAAGCTAACAAATCCCCAGGAGCTGATGGCTATACAGCAGAGTGGTACAAAACCTTTAAACAGCAACTATCTCCTCTCCTCCTGAAAACATTTAATTATGTCCTCCACACAGGGGAAATCCCCCCCTCCTGGAGAGAAGGGGTCATTGCAGTTATACCTAAACCTGAAAAGGATAAACTAGAGTGCTCCAACTACAGACCAATCAGTGTACTAAATCAGGACTATAAGCTTTTTACCATTATCCTTGCCAAAAGGTTAGAAAATATACTGACAGACCTAATTCATTTAGACCAAACAGGTTTTATAAGACAAAGACAGACACAAGACAACATTCGACGCACTTTACACATAATTCATCATATAAAAAAATATAACTTAAATGCAGTCTTATTGGGATTAGATGCTGAAAAAGCATTCGATTCGGTTGACTGGTCTTTTCTATATAGAATCTTATCCAGTTTCAATTTTCATAACAACTTCATTAGAACTATACAGGCATTATATAAAAAAACCAACAGCTAAAATAAGGATTAACGGTAATTTATCATCATCTTTTGAACTGGAAAGAGGATGTCGTCAGGGCTGCCCCCTGTCTCCACTGCTCTTTGCAATCTTCATAGAACCTCTGAGCCAATGGATAAGACAAAACCAAAAAATTCAAGGTATTACACTTGGTCAGAAGGAACATAAAATAG
Organism: Pholidichthys leucotaenia; assembly: GCA_020510985.1. Taxonomy (NCBI): domain Eukaryota; kingdom Metazoa; phylum Chordata; class Actinopteri; order Cichliformes; family Pholidichthyidae; genus Pholidichthys; species Pholidichthys leucotaenia. Next base: position 434,003,051 of record CM035842.1, on the reverse strand, counting down.
CACTCTTTGCTGATGACATTTTAATATACCTAGGGCAGCCGGACACTTCTTTACCAGAACTAACCTCAGTTTTTTCAGAGTATGGAGATTTATCGGGGTACAAATTAAATATGCATAAAACCCAAGTTTTAACATTCAACTATGACCCAAATCATTATTCACTAAGCAAACTCAAAACTAACTGGGAGTCGGAATCTATGAAATATCTGGGGGTCAATATCCCGAAACAACTCAACAAAATTATATCACTAAACTATGATCCACTGGTGACAAAAATAAAATCTGACCTAGCAAGATGGAATATGATACCATTCTTGGGTACTGCACAAAGAATTGAAGCAGTCAAAATGAATATACTTCCACGTCTTCTATACCTTTTCCAAACAATACCGGTAGAACCTCCCAAAAAAACATGGCAGGAGCTGGACAGAAGGATCTCAACATTCATATGGCAGGGCAAGAGACCTAGAATCAGATATAGAACCCTACAGCTAAACAAAGACAAAGGTGGGCTCGCGCTGCCAAATATCAGGGACTACTTTAAAGCTGCACAAATTAAAACTTTAGTAGAGATATGTAACCCAGTCTACACTGCACAATGGAAGGAGATCGAATGCCAAATAACAAGTGACATCCCCCTACAGGCGATAATAGGGAACAATGTCTTACCTAAGCTTTTGAATAACACTAACCCGTGGATAGAGACCCCGCTAAAAATTTGGTTTAAGATAGTCAGAGAGAATCAAACTAAAGAGCCCTATCGACTTCTGCAATGGATCGCCTATGATCAGGACTTTACTCCTAATAAAACAGACACCAGATTTAAAAAGTGGAAGGAGAAAGGGCTGATAAAATATTACGATTTTTTTAAAGGGCAAATCTTAAGAAGTTTTGAAGATTTGAAAAAACAAGGCCTAATAAATCAAGACCTTTACAGGTTCTTCCAGCTTAGACACCACATAAACAATATACTTGAAAAGGAGGTTTTGGAAAGGGCCCAGTCAGGTGTTCTGAAGGTCTTCTTAATGGCATATAAAGGGATCCCAGGGATCAGATACATTTCTAAAATATACCAAGGTCTTCAAGACTTAAAAGGAGACAACACATCTTATATAAAAGAGAGATGGGAAAAAGAGGGGAATTTCACTTTACAACTGGAAATATGGGAAAAGCTAAATAAACAACAATGGAAAAGTACCTCATCCCTGCAGTGGAGAGAATTTGGATGGAAAAACTTGGCAAGATTTTTCAGAACACCTGCACAAAACAAATTTACCCATAAGGGATTGAACTGTTGGCGCTTGTGTGGTGAAAAGACTGCAAATCATTTTCATGTGTTTTGGTCATGCCCAGTTATCCACCAATATTGGGCCAAGGTACAGACAATATTGGGGAAAATATTCAAAATTACAGTTCCCTTTTCTTTTGTAACTTTGTATTTGGGTTTACTACCGGACTCACTGGAAAGACGAGGAGAAAAATACTTATTCAATGTTTTAATATTGGCAAGCAAAAAAGCTCTAACTAAAAAATGGATGTTGAAGGACTGTCCTACACCTGAAGATTGGACTAACGTGATCCAAGACATTTACTCGATGGAAAAGTTGACATTCGCACTGAGACAGGACATGGATGTGTTCATGAACTTTTGGCAACCCTGGACCGCATATGTGTCTTCCATTAGATCTAATCTTTGACAAATACCATTTCAATAATGGTTCCGCTCTCTGTTCCAACGCTACTCAGATGCTCTTTTATCTTTATTTACTTACTTTTTCTTTTTGTTTGTTTTTTACTGGTTTGTTTTTGGGTTTTTTTGTTATTTGTTTCTTGTTTTTTTTTCTCTTTAATTTCACTTTTTCTTTCACTTTAAAAAAAAAAAAAAAAGGGGTGTTGTAAGAATTAATCTTCCAATGTCGTCAGATATCAGAAAATAAGGGAACATGTGATGAAAATGTAAACACTGCATTGCTGTAACGACCTGTATACCCTTTACAAAAACTTAAATAAAAAAAAAAAAAAAAAAAAAAACCCTACAAAAAGAGTTGAGTTGAAGGTAGGAGGGCTAAGTAAGTACTAGTGGAAAGGGGCTTTAGTGAGGGTCAGACTGGGGCAATGGGGCTGTGTGCTGGGGGGGGTGGGTGGGTGTTGATTTGGTGAGGGGGAAAAACAGCTGGGGGTGTGTACTGAGAGCTGGGGGTTGTAAGGGGGGCTGGAGAGGGGCAGTGGATAGGGGGACTAGATGAAGGTGGAGGTTGAAGAGGTTGGTGGACAGGCAGAGGACAGCGTGGTTGGTCAAACCTGATGACGAACAGGTTCAGGTCGTTCACACACTCCCTACCCCCCACGTTACTTTTTAATTTATTTAAGTTTTATTATTCTTATCATTTATTTATGTATTTTTAAAAAAATCACAATTTATTAAGAAACAAATTTACACTGATATTGTACAGTATGTGTGTGTGTGTGTGTGTGTGTGTTTGCATCAGCGCGTGTTCGCATACGCCAGCTGAGTAGTCTTTGTACACGTGTGTGTGAATTTATTCATAGCCTATTGCAAATCAGTGCCAGTGTCGTGGTCCTCGCCAATCAGTGCCTGTTGTTCGCAGTAAAATGTCAGACCAGCGAGAGCCCACCATTTAGGATAAAAATCACAATCACGTCATGCTTTCACATCTAACGGTGGCCAGATGACTCAGCTGGAACCTCTTTTCTTTCAAAGGTCTTTTTATTATTATTAATTGAAGTATCAATACAATACAAAGTATTAGAAATTTTCATTTTTGTTTCAACCAAACAGTAAAAAACTAGAACTTAAAGCCAACAAATGTAAATGCTTCAAAGCACAAAAACCTTTAAATAAACAATAAAAAAAAAAAAAAATACAAAGAAAAATTGTGTGTGTGAAGTAGGGGTGGGGTAAAGGGGATATGAGCTACTCAGAAACTATAATCGTGGGTCTTTCAAAGAAATCAAGAAACGGGCGCCATAATTTATAGAATTTGTTTTCAGAGCCACAGACTGTATATCTGATTTTTTCTAAATCCAAACAGGACATTATATCTTTTATCCACTGTAAATGTGAAGGGGGCGAAGAGTCTTTCCACTTCAGTAATACAGCACGTCTGGCCAATAATAATGAAAATTTGAATACTTTTAATTTGGAATTTGGCAAGACAAGTTCTGGAGCCACACCAAAAATGGCGCATAATGGATCAGGTTTAATTTGATATTGCAGGACTTCAGACATAGTGATAAAAACAGAATGCCAAAAATTCATCAATGCAGGGCAGGACCAATACATGTGAAGCAAAGTGCCAGGAGCGCTACCACACTTTTCACAAGTTGGGTCTATATCCGAGTAAATACGTGCTAACTTAACCTTGGACAGGTGCATCCGGTGTACAATCTTAAATTGAATAAGAGCGCGACGAGCACACATTGATACAGTGTGAACCTGGCCAAGAATAGAGTCCCACAGTTCATCAGTAAAAGTAAAATTAAGATCTTGTTCCCAGTTCAATTTGATAGCGGCCAGAGAAGATTGTAAATTTGAAATTAAATTATATAAAACTGACATTACCCCCTTAGAAGTTGGTTTAACTAATAAAAAATCATCTAGAGGATTATCAGAAGGTTTTTGAGGGAATTGTTTTGTCATGGTTTGCACATAATGTCTGACCTGGAGGAAGCGGAAAAAATGTGTAGAAGTGATGTCGAATTTGGTGGAAAGTTGAGAAAAACTTGCAAATTGACCATCAAAATATAAATCAGCAAAAGATTTTAAACCTTTTCTGTGCCATATATGAAATGCACTATCAATAGTTGATGGGGTAAATAAATGATTTGCGGCAATTGGACTTCTAATGGAAAAAAACTGAAGACCGAAATTTTTCCTGAATTGAGACCAAATTCTAAGAGACTGACGAACTACTTTATTATTACCCAGTGTAGACAAAGCAAGGGGAAGTGGTGAACCTAAAATTGCCGGTAGGGAAGTTTGATTGTCCACATGTGACTCCATAAGGATCCAAATAGGTGATTTGGGTTCCAGATAAAAATGTTTCCAATATAACATGCACCTGATATTTGCTGCCCAGTAGTAATATTGAAAGTTAGGCAGAGCCATGCCACCTACTGATTTGGGTCTTTGAAGAAAAACTTTCCTCAATCTCGGATGTTTACCATTCCAAATAAATGAGGTAATCAGAGAGTCCAAAGACTTAAAAAAGGATTTAGGAATAAAAATGGGGAGACATTGAAACAAATATAAAAACTTTGGAAGTAACATCATTTTTACAGAATTGATTCTGCCAATTAAAGACAAGGATAATGGGGACCATTTGGAAAGTATTAACTTGCACTGGTCAAGTAAGGGGAGAAAATTATTTTTAAACAAGTAATTAAATTGTTTAGTGACACATATCCCAAGATAATTAAAATGATCAATAACAACCTTGAAAGGAAGATTTTCAAAATCCTGAACTTGAATCTTTTCATTAATCAGAAACAGTTCACTCTTATTAAGATTAATTTTATAACCAGAAAACCTACTAAAACTATCCAAAATATTAAGTATAGCGGGTAATGAAGTAAGTGGGTTGGAGAGAAATAATAAAAGATCATCAGCATAGAGTGAAACCCTATGCTCAATGCCACCCCTACGAATGCCTAGAAAGTCCCGGCTCCCACGGATTGCAATAGCTAACGGCTCAACTGCCAAGGTAAAGAGCAACGGGCTCAAAGGACAGCCTTGCCTCGTACCACGGTAAAGTCTAAAATAGTCAGAATAGCGACAATTAGTTAACACTGAAGCTAAAGGACTAGCATAGAGAAGTTTAATCCAGGAACAGAAGGAAGGACCAAAACCGAACCTCTCCAAAGTAAAAAACAAATACTCCCACTCAACCCTATCGAATGCCTTTTCAGCGTCCAAACTAATAAGACATTCAGGTATGTTGTGGTGAGGAGTATAAATAATATTAAACAACCGCCGCAAGTTAAAAAAAGAATGGCGATTTTTAATGAAACTGGTTTGGTCCTGTGAAATTATAAAAGGAAGAATCTTTTCCAACCTTGAAGCTAACAACTTTGACAAAATTTTAACATCGGTATTTAACAAGGAAATAGGCCTGTAAGAAGCACAATCAACAGGATCCTTATCTTTTTTAAGCAACACAGTGATACAGGCCTGATAGCATGAAGGAGGAAGTGTACCAGAGTCAAGCGACTCTGTAAAAACTTGACAAAGGAAAGGGGCGAGGTCATCAGAGAATTTTTTGAAAAAAACAGCGGAAAACCCATCAGGTCCTGGAGATTTTCCTGATTGCATGGATGATATTGCCAGCTGAATTTCTTCTTTTGTGATGGGAGCTTCTAAAATTTGCCGAGATTCTGAAGAAATCGAAGGAATATCAATAGAATCAAAAAAAATTTCCAAATCCTTTAAGTTTGTTGTATATTCTGAGGTATATAATTTGGAATAAAATGACCTGAAAATATCATTAATCACTTGTTGGTCAGATGTCACCTCTCCTTTATCTGTCCTAACTCCAGTAATAATTTGCTTAGCTCTAATACCACGTAGTTGATTAGCTAGAAGTTTACTGGTTTTTTCGCCATGTTCATAAAATTCACTCTTGTTCCTTATTAAACAACCTTCAATTTGTCGAGTAGAAAGTAAATTAAGTTTAGTTTGTAATGTCATACGTTCCTTGTACAGAGCGGGTGATGGAGATTGAGCATATTGTCTGTCAATGTCCAGGATTTGATCTAAAATAGCCTTCTGTTCCTGTATTAAGGATCGTCTTTTAAATGCTGCCAATGAAATAAATTCCCCCCTAAGAAATGCCTTCATGGCCTCCCATATCGTTTTATTTGGCATACCAGGAGTTTTATTTTCTTTCAAAAAAAATTAATTTTAGAAGAAATATTCGCAACCAATTTTTCATCTGTAAGTAATAATGGATCCAATCTCCAATGCTTTCTCATGGAGTCACATCCATGGAGGATCATTTTAAGTACAAGAGGGGCATGATCAGAAACCGAGATGCTATCATAACTGCAAGAGCAAAGGTTATTAATTAATAAATTGTCAACAAAAAAATAATCTATTCTGGTATAAGTATGGTGTACGTGAGAGAAAAAAGAATAGTCCCTGCCGTTAGGATGTAAAAAACGCCAAGGATCTGTAAGGCTATATTCCTCAAGAAAAGACTTAACATAAGTTGCAGATTTATTAAGACTAGCAGGTTTTGAGGATGAGCGGTCTAAGATCGGATCCATATACAAATTAAAGTCACCCCCAAGAATTAGAGAATGAGTATTTAAATCTAGAAGTTGCGAAAAAAGGTTGCGAAAAAAGTGCACATCATCAAAATTCGGTGCATACAGATTAGCCAAAGTGACATGTTTATCGCCAAGTTTACCTGACACTATTACAAATCGTCCATTTTTATCTGATACAACATTAGAGGGAATAAATGGGATATTTCGATCAATAAGAATAGCAGCGCCCCTGGCCTTAGCTTTAAAATTTGAATGAAAAAATTGTCCTGACCAACATTTTGACAAACGCAAGTGGTCGGAATCCTGCAAATGGGTTTCCTGCAAAAACAGTACCCCAGGCTTAAACTGCTTTAGACGTGACATGACTCTCTTTCGTTTAATTGGATGGTTCAACCCCTTCACATTCCAGCTTACCAAAGTAAGATTACTATTCATTCAAAGAGTAAAATTTATATATTATGTAGTGTAGCCCAAAGAAGAATAAAGTGAGGTACAGGTAAAAAAAAAAAAAAGGAAGGAGTAAGGGGGGTGTAAATAAAACCATAACAAAAAAACAAAACAAAAAAAAAATAAATAAAAAAATAAAAATAAAAAAAAATAAAAATAAAAAAATCCAACAACCAAACCTATAACAACACTCCAGCCGGTTGCAAAAAAACAGCAACCGCTCCATCTCCAGCTCTATTTTCATCCTAACAGAATGCTCCCATACAACTGGCTTCAATCCTGCATAATATGAACGTTTTACCCTAAAAAAAAAAAAAAATAAGATAAAATTTAAAAAAAGAATTAAGTAAACAACAACGTATAGGGAGCCAATTTTACCTTGTTTTTAAACATCTGAAAATGCATCAATGTCCAGTCAGTGCAGCTTCAATGAAGTAACAAGCAGCCCAGCGCGGCAGCTGGTCAACCCAGAAATGTCCAGTTCAAGGCGAAAATTGCTGGTTTCTCTCCATAGTTTGCATGAAGCAGGTGGCCTCCGAGACGGACGCCAGCCACTGGTTTTTGCCGTCTGGAAGAGTTATCCGGAGCCTGGCGGGGAAAAGAAGAGAAGGACGAAAACCTCTCTTGTACAACTCGGACATAACCTCCTTATACTCGGCTCGTTGCTTCTGAACGTCGGCGTTATAATCCTCGTAGAACTGAAGTTTATGCCCACGATATTCCAAAGTCCCACGGCGTCTCCGCGCTTCTCTCATCACCAAGTCTTTGGTCCGAAACCGGTGGAAACAAATAATGACAGCGCGCGGCTTCCCATTCGGACTCGGCTTGGACATGAGGCTGCGGTGGGCTCTATCCAGCTCTGGGGGAGATGGCAAAGTTTGTGCGCCAAAGACGTCCACCAACAGCCGAGAAAAAAATTCAGATGGCCGTGGACCCACATCAAAGGACTCCGGCAGACCCACCAGACGAATATTCAGCCTCCTGCTTCTTCCCTCCAGGTCAGAAAGTTTGTTTTTCAAAAGTTTGTTCTCCTCCTGTATTGACTCGCATGTAACTTCAAGCGCCGCTAGGCGCTGGCTGACGTCCTCCGCGTTGTTTTCAAGGTCGCCAATGCGTTGCTCCTGGTTCGCCACATCTGCTTGAATTTTGTCCAGCTTACCATTAATAAGTTCAAATGAAGCTTTGAAGTCAGCAGCTATGGACATTCTGTGTTGCTCAAGCAAGGCAACAAGTGCAGGGTTAAGGCTGATACTAGCATCCTCAGCTAAGCTGGTGTTAATATTGTTCCCTGCTGCCTCCTTTTCAGTCTGCTTTCTTGTTTTGGACATATTTCAAAACAGATTCTGCACGTATTAAATGTCCAAAACATTAACAGCTTACAGCAAAATAGGGTTTAAAAAGTAAAGAAAAAAATATAGCAGGAGCCAGCAACGCACACACCTACTCCATTGCCCCAGCTGGAACCTCTTAATGGGAAATCAGGGAAAGACATGCTGCGTTTGTCCAGTTTAAGCCCTTCCACCTTCCTTTTAGAAACCTGATTCAATCACTGAAATAGTCACACCGGCAGGGGCGGTTCTAGGATCAGAGGTTTAGGGGTTCTGAGCACCCAATGAGCTCCAACACACACACACACACACACACTTGCACAGAGACTACTGTGTTTTATGTGTTACAGCTTTATCAGATCCGGTCTCTATTGGCCCTTTTCCACTACACTACCTGTTTGGCTCTACTCACTTCAACTCGTCGCACTTCGTAGGCTTTTCCATTAGTACCTGGTACCAGCTCGGGCTGCACGGTGGCGCAGTGGTTAGCACTGCGGCAGCGCAGTTTACCCTTGGCCGGGGGATTGTGGGGATCGTGGGATCGTGGGTTCGATCCCAGCCCCTGACCAACAGTGATCTGTGTGGAGTTTGCATGTTCTCCCCGTGTTGCGTGGGTTTACTCCGGGATTTCTCCGGTTTCCTCCTACATGCCAAAAACATGCATGTTAGATTAATTGGCTGTTCTAAATTGTCCCTAGATATTTGTTTCCTATAGGCCCTTAGAATAGAGGGTTAGTATTAATGAAAGCGCTTTGAGTGGTCTTTGTGACTAGAAAAGCGCTATATAAGTGCAGGTTAGTTAGTTAGTTAGTTAGCTTCCAGGTACTTTTTTCGTACCCATCTGATTCAGGTTCTAAGTGAGCTGAGTCAAGCTGAAAATGTGATGTAAACAGACTGCAGGCCACTGATTGGTCAGGGAAAACGTCACAAGAGAGACGTCTTCAACAGAATCTCCAGCAACCATTTGCAAAGATTCATCCGCGAGCCAGCAAGCGTCAGTATAAACAATGATAGAATGGCTTCACAGAAATCAACACCATGGTCCAGCAGACTTTTCTTCGAATTTGGCTGATGAGAGAATCCAGAGGGAACTAGACAGAGTCACCCAAAATGACCACCGGCCACCGGTGGCCGGTAAACCGGTGGCCACCGACCGGAAAATAACAGGAGCACCCGACCACGGCAGTTGAAAGCCACGATATTAAGATATAGAGAGGATGGTGAGCGATGTTATATTGATATTATGCATCTTTTATGTTATTTATCCCAGTGGTGGAAAGCTCACTTTGAACAAACAACAACGTTGTCTCCTGTCTGCAGAGAATGAGCTAGCTAGTTAGCCATTAATACTAACTCCGGTTAAAAAACTCCAGCTAAATCCTGGTTAAAAAGGTGGTTTTTATTACATGTTCTACTTTCATGCTGTGCATGTACTTAAGTTGTGTGTATTTTCGTTCTAGAGTCCGACCAGCATCTGCTGTGACACTGCAATGTAGCTCGACACAGCAGTGTGTTATGACTGGTAAGTTGCACACCCCTTGGTTTTTTAGTAGTGGTGGACAAAAAAGTACTCAGATCCTTTGCTTTTTAAGATAAAGTATAGATAAAGTGCCAAAACTAAAGTAGTGTGGAGGAATAAAATAAGTTCAGGCAAGACACAGCGAGCTGAAGGTTTAAGAGTTTTATTCCTCCATCATCATGAGACACACTGCAGTGCTGAGTGCTGTGTGTGCACTATTGTGAGTGCGCTCTCCTGAGGCATGGTAAAGTCAGCTCTTTTATACAGTGATACAGACAGAGAATTCATGGCACATTTACATACTGATATACATATCAGACACATATCAATCGTGTGATTAACTGGTGCCAGACTCCTCTCCTTACTCCGGGGATGTATAGCAATAGCACAAGAGAGAATGCATGGCACATTTACATATTAATATCAGTCCATTTTCAAATTTGACTCAATGTCGCCTGCTCTGGCCCCAGGAATGCATTTGACTCTGGCCGCTGGAGTCTCTAGGTTCACATTTCTGACTATAGAGTCGCCAATGATCAGAGTTTTTTCCTCAGCGGGTGTGTCGCTGAGCGGGGAAAAACGATTAGAAACGTGAACAGGTTGGTGGAGTACCAGGGCTTTGCGACTAGGCTTCCTTCTCACGTCACCCACCCAGTCTCCTCGCTGCTGAGGAGAGCCGGGGGACCACTGACAGGGGGGCCTAAGCTAGCTTGCTCCGCTGCAGCTAAGGGCCGTCTGTCACGGTTAACTGGCGCAGACGGTGTTTCAATGCAGCAGAGCCGGGATTCCAAATCAGACAACCTCGCCTCTAGTGCCTCAAAAAGAAAACATTTATTACATTTACCGTTATCACTAAAAGAGGCAGAGGTGTAGCTAAACATCTGACAGAGAGAGCACACCAGAGGAGGAGAGGAAGGAGAGCTAGTAGCCATAGCTAGTGGCCGGAGAGCAAACCACACAGGCAGACAGCAAAAAAGGAAGTGACGATACGTTACCACAAGGAAGTGACGATCCCAGATCCAAGATAAGAAAAATAAGAACAGTGAATATACATATGTACACGTAAATATATAAATATATATACACAGTGCGGAACATTGTAGCTAGATGGAATAAACAGCATAACCGTCTACTTAGTTATCCTACATAGTATGAATATGTACCCATAAATATTGTCACCCTCCGTAGCAACTGATATTGTCCTAGTTGTATACTGGAGGGGAACATTTGTTTAAGTCTGTTCCATCTTTTACATTCAATACTATTAGGTTGTCATGTTTTTTTGCTATCTCTGGGAGCAGCCCGGCTTAGGTTATATAATCTGACAGCCGTAGGTAGGAAGGACCTGTGAAACCTCTCGGTTGTGCACCTAGGATAATGTAGTCTACTGCTAAATGAGCTCCTCACTGTGTTCAATATAAAGACCTGAGCCTCCTCACTAGGAACAGCCTGCTCTGTCCCTTCTTGTAGAGTGCGTTGGTATTGTGTGACCAGTCTAGTTTATTGTTCAGACGAACACCAAGGTACTTGTATGATGTCACCATCTCAATGTCTGTTCCCTTTATGTTTACTGGTGTTGTGAGGGGTTGTCCTTGCCTGCGGCAGTCCACCACCAGCTCCATAGTTTTCCTCGCGTTGATCTGGAGGCAGTTCCGATGGCACCAGTCCAGGAAGTGTCATGGCAGCCTCTGGGCCATCATTGGCTTCATCAGTCCCAGCTGCGCACAGACCAACAGGTGCCAATCAGCGGCTGTTAAAAGCCAGTGTTGCTGACAGCCCGTCACGGAGTCGTCTGTCCTCCTCATCGGAGTATGAACCAGAGCTTCGTTCACAAGCTTCATCAAGAACGTCTCGTCAGGAATTGCCACGTAAGAGAACTGTGTGTTACTCAACTCCTTGCCTTTACCCCTGTGCACAGGTGGACCTCCCAGGCGGCGGACCAGCTTCCCCAGCTGACGGGGCGTTGCCACTTCAGCCACGTAGCTCCTCGCTACCACCTCTGCTACAGGTACGTCTTACTCCCCAGCTGCACGAGCTGCTATTGTCTCAGTTACAGGAACCGTCATCACCATGATCAGTGGAGTCTCTGTCATCACCACCGTCGGAACTGTCATCGTCACGATCAGTGGAATTACTGCCAGCACCGCCATCAGAACTGTCATCGTCACGGTCAGTGGAATCACTGCCGTCATCACCACAGGAACTGCCATCGTCACAGCAACAGGTGGATTCACTACCCCGGCAACGAGCACATTCACCTCCACGTTGCACGGCCGCTGGAAGTCAGCAGGATGCTACCTGCGGATCACCCAAGTAAGCCCCTTCACCTACAATTACTCACGAGTGCTGAACAGCAGTAATTGTATCTGCTTGTGTATTACAGTGTTGCCAGGTCTCCATCCGGACTGCTCAGTTCCAGCGACCAGAATTCTATACTTGCACTCACTCACGCACTACACACTCTCCCTCTACAATAAAGGGATTATTGTCACTATCTACCCGTGTCAGTGTCTGTCTCCTGGGTCCTGAAACATGTCAGTACGACTCTGTCACGTTGACCCAGCAGACAGTTCACTGTCACGCAAACTCAACACACTTAGCGCTCGGGTAGATTTGTTAGCACACCAGCAGACAGTAATCCTTAATCAGTTAACCTTAATTAACAGTCGTCTGGATCATCTGGAAGGACACCAGACGTTCCCCCCGACAACAGATATTTCAGCCCCTGCGGGCTTAGCATCAGGTCAAGCTAACACCTCTTCGACCCCTCGCCTCACCCCTGTTCCCATGCCTGCCCGGTTCAGCGGAAAACTCGGGGAAGCCCGAGGATTCATCTTACAATGTGAATCAGTTTTTCTCCGCGTTCCGGGAGATTTCGCCTTAGACTCAAGCAGGATTGGTTATGTCATTAATTTGTTGGCAGGTAGAGCTTTAGATTGGGCATATTCCATCATGGCTAAACCAAGCTACTCCATGCTGACTTACCAGGAGTTTGTGACAGAATTCATGTCCGTGTTTGATCATACCGATAGGGGTGAGGTGTTGACAGAACGGCTGTTGAGCCTACAGCAGGGAAAGAGATCAGCTGCTGACTACGCTATTGACTTGCGGGTCCTGGCCGCTGAGATTGGGTGGGGGGAGCCATCACTGTGTGGTATTTTCCTGCGCAGTCTTAATGATGAGTTAAAAGATGAATTAGTGGCACGGGATAAACCGGACAACTTGCGTGATTTGATTGCCCTAACGGTTAGCCTGGATAGCAGATTAAGGGAGCGGGCGGCCGAACGGCGAGCTACTTCCCATACGGTTAAACCCCGCCCTCGCGTCACTCTCCTCTTCTCGCTCTACCCGCATCAGAGGAATCCCCGGATCAAGAGGCTATGGTTGTAGGCCAGTCTAAAGTGTCAGCAGCTGAGAGACAGCGCCGCAGGGATCTGGGCCTTTGTTTCTACTGTGGGAAAGAGTCACATGGGGTTTTCAAGTGTCCCAGTAGGTTAAAAGGGAAGGCCCGTGGATCGCAGTAGGGGGATTCACGGGCAAGAATTTAGAAGAACCCCTTACTAGTTGCCGTTTACCCATCAGACTGATCCATGCACATACAGAACACTCCACTTTGGCGTTAATTGACTCAGGAGCTGAGCAGAATTTTTTTTCTAGAGACCTGGCAACCCGGATGGGCCTTAGCTGTCAGACTCTAGATCCCCCTGTCAAACTCATCACCCTGTCCAAGGCGTCCCTGACCACCGTCGCCCATCAGACGGCCCCAGTTTCTATAATTGTGTCAGGAAATCACAGGGAGGAGATTAGGTTCCTAGTCCTGCCCGTCTCTTCTTCGCCCGTCATCCTGGGGTACCCCTGGCTTTGATTGCATAACCCCACCATTGACTGGCAAGTAGGGAACATTTCAGCGTGGAGTACGTTCTGCCTGAGTGCCTGTCTCCAATCTGCGGCATGTGCCCCGTTGGTCAAGGTGCCTCCACCCCATTCGTCACCCCCGGACCTGTCCAAGGTACCAGAGGTTTACCATGACCTGGGGTTAGTTTTTAGCAAGTCTCGGGCGTTGTCTCTACCCCCCCATTGCCCTTACGACTGCGCAATTAATCTGAAGGCTGGGGCCCCTCTTCCTGCTAGCCGCCTATACAGCCTATCAGCCCCGGAGCGCGAGGCTATGGACACATACATCAAGGAGTCCCTGGCCTCTGGAATCATCCGCCCGTCGTCTTCGGCTGTGGGAGCCTGGTTCTTCTTCGTCGGGAAGAAGGACGGCTCATTACGCCCCTGCATTGACTTCCGGGGTCTCAATGAAATAACGGTAAAAGACAAATACACACTGCCCTTGATGAACACTGCCTTTGACTCCCTCCACGGGGCATCCTGGTTTACTAAGTTAGACCTCAGGAATGCTTATCACCTAGTGCGCATAAGAGGAGGTGACGAGTGGAAGACAGCTTTCCGGACCCCAAGTGGGCATTTTGAGTACCTTGTAATGCCGTTTGGGTTAACTAACGCTCCGGCCGTCTTCCAGCGTTTAATAAACGACGTTTTGCAGGACTTCCTGAACTCGTTTGTGCTTGTATATCTTGACGACATACTGATCTTCTCTCGCACACTAGAAGAGCATCAGGTGCATGTCCGCAAGGTACTACAGCGCCTCCTGGAGAATCAACTGTTTGTCAAGGCCGAGAAATGTCAGTTCCATACTGACCAAACCTCCTTCCTAGGGTTCATAATAGCCCGGAACCAGGTACTCCCTGACCCGGCCAAGGTCAAGGCAGTAGTGGATTGGCCTGCACCCACCTCTAGGAAGCAGCTTCAAGGATTCTTGGGTTTTGCTAATTTCTATAGGAGGTTTGTGCCCAACTTTGGTAATATTGCTCGCCCTCTGACTGCGCTCACCTCCCCTAAGACCCCGTTTTGCTGGAGTGAGGAGGCAGCCGGAGCGTTTGAGAAACTGAAGAGGGAGTTTGCTTCGGCCCGGGTCCTAACTCAGGTGGACCCGAAGCTACAGTGCTTGGTGGATGTGGACGCCTCTGACTTGGGGTAGGAGCGGTACTCTCCCAACGCTCTCCCGAGGATGGTAAGATTCGCCCGTGTGCTTACTTCTCTCATCGTCTATCCCCGGCAGAGAGAAATTACAGCATAGGAGACAGGGAGCTGCTAGCAGTGAAGCTCACTTTGGAGGAATGGAGACACTGGCTGGAGGGGGCTGCTCAACCGTTCGTGGTATGGACTGATCATCGTAACCTGGAGTACCTCAGGACGGCGAAGCGCCTGAATGCACGCCAGGCTCGTTGGTCCCTCTTCTTCGGCCGGTTCAATTTTTCCATCACTTACCGGCCGGGAAGCAAAAACGGCAAGCCGGATGCCCTCTGGCGGCAGTTTGACGCACCATCCTCTAAGGACCAGGAAACTCCTATCCTGCCGCCCTCCTGCGTCGTGGGCGCGCTCTGTCCTGGGGTATCTGCAAGACTGTTCGCCGGGCTCAGAGGACTGAGCCGGACCGGGGGGGGGGGGGGGTTCCCAGGCCGCCTGTTTGTTCCACGTGCCATTTGGGGCCAAGTGATTGAGTGGGGTCACGCCTCCAAGTTGGCTTGTCATCCAGGGGTGGGCCGGACTGTGGACCTTCTCCAGAGGACCTTCTGGTGGCCAGGGCTACGGAAGGACGTTGTAGGTTACATCCGGGCTTGCGCTCAGTGCGCCACCGGGAAGACAACATCATCCCCCCCGGCGGGCCTGTTACACCCGTTGCCGGTCCCTTCTCGCCCCTGGTCCCACGTTGCTATGGATTTCGTGACTGGTTTGCCCACCTCGGATAATTTCACTACAGTTTTAACCGTTGTGGACCGTTTCTCGAAGGCAGCCCATTTTGTGCCTCTTCGGGGTTTGCCTTCAGCCCAGGAAACAGCTGACCTCCTCGTTCAACATGTGGTCCACTTCCATGGCATCCCTGCCGACATAGTGTCGGACCCGGGACCACAGTTTGTCTCGCAGGTCTTGAAGGCTTTCTGCGCTGCGCTGGGAGCCACAGCCAGCCTCTCCTCTGGTTATCATCCCCAGAGCAATGGCCAGTGTGAGCGGGCTAACCAGGAGCTTGAGGCCGCTTTGCGCTGTGTCATCTCCTCCTGTTCATCCTCCTGGAGCAAGTATCTTCCTTGGATTGAGTACGCCCATAACACCACGGTCTCTACGGCTACGAGCGTCTCCCCCTTCAAGGCGTCATCTGGTTTTGATCCACCGCTGTTCCCGGAGGAAGAGAGGGCGGTAGCGGTTCCCTCGGTCCAAGCCCACATCAAGCGCTGTCGGCGAGTTTGGCTCATCACCCGCCAAGCCCTGTTAAAGACCACAAAATGCAACATCCAGGTGGCCAACCGGCATAGGAGACCCGCCCCGGACTACAAGGTGGGTCAGAAGGTTTGGTTGTCTACCCGGAATATTGGTGTACCGGCTGAGAAGCGTAAGCTTACCAAGCGCTTCATTGGTCCTTACACCATCACTCGCATTATTAATCCTGTGTCTGTGCGCCTGTCTCTCCCCTCTTCGATGTGCATCTGCCCCACCTTTCATGTCTCCCAGGTCAAACCGTACATCTCTGACCCCCTGTGCCCACCTCCCGCGGCCCCCGCCCCCCCGAGGATGATCGATGGCCATCCGGCCTGGGGGGTGACTGCCATCCTGGACGTTCGCAGGCGAGGTCGTGGCCTTCAGTATTTGGTGGACTGGGAGGGCTTTGGACCGGTGGATCGTTCTTGGATTCGCCCAGCGTTGATCCTGGATAAACAGCTGATCCGCGACTTCCATCGGGCGAATCAAGGTAGAATTGGGCAGGTGCCTGGAGGCACTGCGAGAGGGGGGAGTATTGTCATGGCGGCCTCTGGGCCGTCATTGGCTTCATCAGTCCCAGCTGCACACAGACCAACAGGTGCCAATCAGCGGCTGTTAAAAGCCAGTGTTGCTGACAGCCCGTCACAGAGTCGTCTGTCCTCCTCATCGGAGTATGAACCAGAGCTTCGTTCACAAGCTTCATCAAGAACGTCTCGTCAGGAATTGCCACGTAAGAGAACTGTGTGTTACTCAACTCCTTGCCTTTACCCCTGTGCACAGGTGGACCTCCCAGGCGGCGGACCAGCTTCCCCAGCTGACGGGGCATTGCCACTTCAGCCACGTAGCTCCTCGCTACCACCTCTGCTACGGGTACGTCTTACTCCCCAGCTGCAGGAGCTGCTATTGTCTCAGTTACAGGAACCGTCATCACCACGATCAGTGGAGTCTCTGTCATCACCACCGTCGGAACTGTCATCATCATGATCAGTGGAATCACTGCCAGCACCGCCATCAGAACTGTCATCGTCACGGTCAGTGGAATCACTGCCGTCATCACCACAGGAACTGCCATCGTCACAGCAACAGGTGGATTCACTACCCCGGCAACGAGCACATTCACCTCCACGTTGCACGGCCGCTGGAAGTCAGCAGGACGCTCCCTGCGGATCACCCAAGTAAGCCCCTTCACTTACAATTACTCACGAGTGTGGAACAGCAGTAATTGTATCTGCTTGTGTGTTACAGGGTTGCCAGGTCTCCATCCGGACTGCTCAGTTCCAGCGACCAGAATTCTATACTTGCACTCACTCACGCACTACACACTCTCACTCTACAATTAAGGGATTATTGTCACTATCTACCCGTATCAGTGTCTGTCTCCTGGGTCCTGAAACATGTCAGGAAGCCCTGGATAAGTCCTCTGTACTCAGCTTCATCACCGTTGGAGTTGAGGGCGACAATTGCACAGTCGTCGGAGAACTTCTGTAGATGGCAGTGTGTTGTGTTGTGTGAGAAGTCCGCAGTATAAAGGATGAACAGGAAGGGAGCCAAAACCGTTCCCTGGGGGGACCCCGTGCTACCGATGATCGTGTCAGACACACAATCTCGGGTTCTCACAAACTGTGGCCGGTTAGTGAGGTAGTCCAGGATCAATGAAGACAGGTGCTGGTCCACCCCTGCGCACAGCAGCTTGTCCTTCAGCATCATCGGTTGAATGGTGTTGAAAGCACTGGAGAGGTCAAAGAACATGATCCTCACCGCATTCCTGGGCTTCTCCAGGTGGGACAGAGAATGTTGAAGGCGGAAGATCACTGCATCCTCCACCCCAACTCCATGCTGGTAGGCGAACTGGAGTGGATCCTTTGCTGGTCCCACCAGGGGGCGGAGGTGAGCAAGGAGCAATCTCTCCAGGGTCTTCATCATGTGAGACATCAGGACCACTGTGGTACCCTCCCCAGCTTCAGGCTCAGGTTGAAGATGTGCTCCACAATCCCACACAGCTGGTCTGCACAGGACTTGAGGAGCTTTGCGCTGATGCCGTCCGGTCCCGAGGTCTTCCTCGCCTTGATCTTCCTCAGCTCTGTCCTCACCTGGGTCTTAGTGAGGGTCAGGTTGGGGGGCTGTGTGTTGGGAGTGGGGGGGGGGGGGTTATGGTGGAGTGGGGTGTGGACAGCAGGTCTCAATGACTTCAGAGGCAGCAGTGGTTGTTGTGAGGTCGGGGGGGATGGTCAAACCTATTAAAAAACAAGTTCAGATTGTTCGCACACTCCCTGCCCCCCGTGGCCTGGGGGGAGGTATTCTGGAGCCCAGAGATGGTTTTAAGGTTTCTCCAGACCCCACCGATGTCGCTCTGTTGCAGCTTGTCCTCCATCTTCTTCCTGAAGCTGTCCTTGACTTCTCTGATCTTCCTCCTCAGCTCCCTCTGTACGGACTTCAGCATCTCCCTGTTCCCTGACCTGAAGATCCTCTTCTTCTCTCTCAGAAGTGTTTTTATCTCAGGGTTGATCCAGGGTTTGTTGTTCGAGCAACACCGTATGGTCTTGGTGGGTACGGTGTTGTCCACACAGAAGCCGATGTAGTCTGTGATGGTGTGAATGATGCCATCAATGTCCTCACCATGTGGATTGCAGAGCTGCTCCCAGGCAGTGATTTCAAAACAGTCCTTTAGAGTGTCCATTGCCTCCTCAGACCATAACTTCACCGTGCGCATAACCGGAGGTTGTCTCTGTACTAAGGGTTTGTACCCCATGGAAAGTAAAAACTAACACATCTATAAAAACCTATATACATCATAGCTTAATATATGATGACTCGTATAAACACATGAATCATCCCATTGCACAAAGGACTATCAGGAGCAGAGTGAAAAGTGATCTACCAGTTAGTCTGAAAGGTGCAGTGTGGCAGCATAGCTATGACCAGAATACAACATCATAATGAGTTATTGTACAGTGAAATTGCATGTGGCAGGAAAGATTTCCTGTACCTGGCCGCTCAACAAAGAAGCTGTAGTAGTCTACTGGAGAAAGTGCTTCGCTTTCTATCTAGTGTGTGGTGGAGGGGGTGATCAGGATTGTCCATGATGGATCGCAGTTTATTTAGTGTTCTCCTCTCCACCACTGTCTCAAAGGTCTCCGGTCTGAGACCAATTACAGAGCCAGCCCTCTTGATAATCTTGTCAAGTCTGTTGGTATCTCTGGCCCTGATACTGCTACCCCAACAGACAGCAGCAAAGAAGATGGCACTGGTGACAACAGTCTGATAGAAAAGCTCCAGCATCCTGCTGCACATGTTGAAGGATCTCAGCTTTCTCAGGAAGTAGAGTCTGATCATCCCCTTCTTGTGCGCAGCATGGGTGTTGGATCTCCAGTCCAACCCGCTGCTGATCCTGACACCCAGATATTTGTAGTCCTCAACTGCTCCCACATCCTCCCCCCTAATCTGCAGTGGCTCAAAAGGTGCCTTCCTCTTCCTGAAGTCAATCACCATCTCCCTGGTCTTGCTGACATTCAACCTAAGGTGATTCTTCTCCGTCCACTCCACAAATCTGTCTACCAGTGCCTTGTACTCCCTCTCCTCTCCTCTTCTTATACACCCCACAACAGCTGAGTCATCAGAGAATTTTTGCAGCTGGCATGACTCAGTGTTGTACTGAAAATCAGTGGTGTATAAGGTAAAAATAAAAGGAGAGAGCACAGTCCCCTGTGGAGCTCCTGTATCACTAGCCACCACCCCAGACAAGACATTGCCCAGCCAGACAAACTGTGGTCTGCCTGTCAGGTAGTCGGTAATCCAGGAGATCACAGAACTGTCAACCCCCATCACCCGCAGCTTCTTGCCCAGCAGCAGTGGCTGGATGGTGTTAAAGGCACTGGGGACATCAAAAAAAGTGATTCTCACAGTATCTTCTCCACCATCCAGGTGCAGATGGGCTCATTGAAGCAGGTACTGTAAATGACAGTATCTTCAACTCCTATGCAAACTGCAGAGGGTCCAACCATGTCTTCACCTGCGGCCTCAGGTGGGCTAAGACCAGTCTCTCCAGGACCTTCATCACATGAGATGTGAGGACAACTGGTCGATAGTCGTTCAGGTCCGATGGAGATGTCTTCTTGGGGACAGGAACAAGGAAAGATGTCTTCCACAGCACCGGTACTCCCTCCAGACTCAGGCTCAGGTTGTACAGGTGTTTCAGTACCAGAGCTAGCTGGTTGGCACAAGTCCTCAGGGTCCTTGCGGAGATGCCGTCAGGGCCCGAAGCCTTCCGCTGCCTTCCAGCTGTTTCTCCACCTGATCTGTAGTCACCATGAAGTGAGGGATGATCCTAGTGCGCCCTGGGGAGGAGGAGGGGGGAGATGGAGAGAGGTTCTGCACGGGAACGTGGATGGGGAGGGGTGCGTGGCAGTCTGGTTGTGTTGCTCGGGTGACAGACTGTGAGTTGAACCTATTAAAAAACAGATTCAGTTCCTCAGCTGTCTCCTGGCTCCCAGATGGTGCCTGACTCTCCCCTTGTACCCAGTTATTTGTTTCTTTCCCTCCCACACATCTTTAGTGTTATTTTGCCTGAGTTTCTCTTCCAACTTCCTCCTATAATTGTCCTTGCACCTCCTCAGCATCTCTCTCAGCTCATACTCCACTCCCCTCAGCTTCTCCTTTTCTTCAGCCCTTAAAGCTCTCTTCTTTTTGTTCAGAAGTGCTTTCAGGTCACTGGTGACCCATGGTCTGTTGTTGGAGAAGCAGTGTACAGTCTGAGCTGGCATGATCATGTCATAACAGAATCTAATGTGTTCTGTGATGCAGTCGGTCATCTTGTCTATGTCCACCCCATGTGGTTCACACAGTACCCTCCAGTCTGTAGTCTCGAAACAGTCCTGCAGTGCATCAGCGGCCTCCTGTGTCCACCTCCTCACCGTCCGTATATAAGCAGGCTGCCTTTGCACAAGGGGGACATACCTGGGTGTTAACATGACCATGCAGTGATCTGATTTACCAATGGGGGGTAGAGCTGTGGCACTATATGCATCTCTGACATTGGCATACAGTAAATCCAGTGTTTTGGTCTCTCTGGTGGGACAGTCAACAAACTGGTGAAAGTTTGGTAGTGTTTTTCCCACTGAGACATGGTTAAAATCATCTGTGATGGCCATGAATGCATCCGGGTGTTTCTCCAGTAATCTGGCTGCAGTGGAGCTGATGTCACAGGCAACCGCTGCGTCATCTGACGGAAGGACGTAGACGATAACAATTAAAGCGCACTTCATTTCTCGCGGCATATGATAGGGTCTCATACTAACAGCCAGCAGTTCATTGTCCGAGCTGCAGCATTTTTCCTTCACATAAATGTGTCTGGGATGACACCATTGTTCATTAACAAGAATTGCCACTCCTCCTCCTCTCTTTTTTTCCTGCTGTTTTTCACGTCCCTGTCCCCCCTTATAGTTCTAAAGCCAGGTATCGCTACGTTTACATCTGGGATCTGTGAGTGTAACCACGTCTCCATAAAACACATGAAACTACACTCACGATACTCCTTTTGCGTCCTGACCAGCTCGTCTGTTTTATTTCCCAGCAATCGCACATTCCCGGTGATGACCATCGGTACAGCCAGTTTATGCTTCCTCCTCCTCCTCCTCACCTTCACTCCAACCCTTCACCCGTGATGTCTCCTCTTCAGCTCATCCGGGATGAGGGGCTTCACTGCCAGCCGCAGTGCTCCAGGCTTTGGCCTCCTCAGTGCAATCAGCTGTTTGCATGTGTAAACAATGTGTCCACCCCTACCTCTGTTGATCTCCATTGTCCGAGGAAGAGAAAAGAAATGAAAACTAGAAAAAAGACCTGCTAAAATAGAGAGAAAAGTTGGTCCAGTCTTAGTCCGAGTATTCCTACAGAGCCCTGGATTCTAAGAGACACACTATAAACAGGGATAAACAGATAGAAACACAAAGACACGAGAGAGTTGCTGCTGGTACGGCCGCCCTGCCTCCGGCGCCATTAAAAAAAAAAAAAAGGCTATAGAAAACTTGCTCCTTCAGTAATTGATAGCATGGTAGATAGTGTTACAGTTTCTCTGCATCAGACTCTAGACATGGTGGCTCCTTTAAAAAAGAAAAAGTCTAGTCAGAGATTTCTAACTCCTTGGTTCAACACAGAAACTTGTAGCTTAAAACAGAAGACTTGTCAATTAGAAAGAAAATGACACTCCACTAATTTAGATGAAATCTATTTAGCTTGGAGAAATCATCGTTTAATTTATAAAAAAAATCTCTGAGAAAAGCTAGAATATGTTGTTATTCTGCATTAATAGAAGAGAACAAGAATAACCCCAGGTTTCTTTTCAGCACTGTAGCCAGGCTGACAAAGAGTCAGGACTCTGTCAATCCTAGCATTCCCTTAGAGCTTACTAGTCAGGACTTTATTAACTTTTTCAATAATAAAATTTCGTCTTTCAGAGATAAAATCAATCAGATTTTTCCCAACGTTAACTTAAATACAGTAACTACTACAACTCCTTCAATAGATATATGTTTGGATCAGTTTACTCCAATTGACCTTTTAAAGTTAGATAAAATAATTTCCTCATCCAAGCCTTCAACTTGTCTTTTAGACCGTATTTCCTACCAGGTTATTTAAAGAAGTCTTCCCATTTATTGGTAGCTCTATTCTTCAAATAATCAATTCTTCATTCACTTTAGGCCATGTACTGCAGGCTTTTAAAACAGCTGTAATTAAACTCTTACTCAAAAAGCCAACGCTAGATCCAGGAGTTTTAGCTAACTATAGACAAATCTCTAATCTGCCTTTCATTTCAAAAATCTTAGAGTTGTTGCTACAAAATTATTTGACCACTTGCAGAGAAATGGTTTATTTGAAGAGTTTCAGTCTTGTCAGGAATCCGTTCTGACTTATTGTGGTGATTTGTCCTAGCTTCCTCCTGACAGCTCTGGCACGCCGCCTCCTCCTGTCAAGCACCATCAGCTGCACTGTCATGGGTGCTCACGCACATTCACACTACCACACACACACACACACACACGCACATGCACATGCTCCATTCACTCCCATTTCACATGCTCTCACACACCTGGTGTCAATCAGTTCTGCCCACGCATTCTCGCACCGGCAATCTCTTTCCTCGTTAGCTTCAGGAATATGTTTGCCGCTCCAGAAGAGAGAGATTGTCGGGGCATTTGCTTCTATACGTGGCAGCTAGTTCTCCCCATATGAGTATCACTCCCTGTGTTCAATTCAGCCTGACATTTAAGACGATCAATTCCTTGGTGTTTCGGCTGGTACCACTTATCTGCCTCTTCCTCCAGACAGCACGTTCCACCCTGGATTTGCTCCAGCCTTGTAAGTATCCTTTTTCACCTTCTCTCTTGTGCTAAGCAGCCCTGCAGCACTAGGCTGATTGCCTTTCCTGTTTTTGTGTGTAACACAGCTCTGCAGCACTAGGCTTTCTATTGACCAGGCTGTTGAGCGTCCGGCTGGAGCCCTGTTTGTCTGGTGGTCTTAATTTCATTATCTGCATCTTTCTGTATTGTTGTGGCAAGACTGAACTGTAAACTTTGTGGTTGAGTTTAATACAATGGCACACTCTACTTCCGTGAGTAGGTTTTTCATTTTCTCCCTTGTGTGCCGTTTAATGGTGCACAGGGGTTTGTGACACAATCTGGGTTTAGAATCCATCATACTACTGAAACAGTCTTAGTGAAGGCCACTAATGACCTCCTGATCACATCTGATAATGGAGTTGTTTCTGTACTTGTCCTTTTAGACCTCAGTGCAGCTTTTGATACTATTGATCATAATATTCTACTTGATAGATTACAACACTATGTTGGACTTAATGGAACTTTGTTGCAGTGGTTTAGATCTTATTTTTCTGATAGGTTCTGGTTTGTTCATGTCAATAATGAGTTTTCTTCCAACTCAAAGCTCAGTCATGGAGTTCCACAGGGATCTGTGCTAGGCCCTACTCTTTTTAGTTTATATATGCTTCCGTTAGGCAACATTATTAGAAAGCACTGTATACATTTTCATTGTTATGCAGATGACACTGTCATGTTTGGAGCTGTTTTCAACCCCGTCCATGACCTGTAGGTTTTGATTATTTCTTGTTAATTCCAGCTGGCAAACTGAGCCTTGCTCTCTGCCAGTGCGAAAGCCACACCTCCTCCTCTCACCAGACATTTACTAGCTGTGTGGTTCACCACATGCACACACACACACACACACACACACACACACCCACCCACCCACCCACACACCCACACACAGACACACACACACACACACACAGAGTTTCAATCTGGCACGCACCTGCTTGCCACATGGCTGTGTCCACTTGCCTTCGTTAGTGTTTTGTGTACTAATAGGGAGGCAGTGTGACCAGTCAGTGTGGCAGCTTAAGTCTACTCTGGACTTCCTGGCTTGTGGACTGTTGGCTTTTTCCCCTGGACTGAATCATGTTTTTAGCCCAGAGCCTTTCTGCTCCAACGCGTACAGTATTGTAATGGGATTATATAATAAAATATTTGTCATAAGGTACAGTAATTATTTATTTTATTTAATCATGGGTGGAAAAGTGGTCAGAGTTAAACCGTCACTTCTACACCCGCAAAATTAAATAAAAGAACTCGTAAAAAGGGGCACCAGTCCTAACAGACAATTATATTAAGTTTAATTTTAATTAATTTTGTACCTTCAATTACTTAATGGATCAGTCTCAAAATTTAAGTGAGTTCTTTTCCTGCCATGATTAGGAAGCAGATATATGTGAAAGGAAAACACTTCAACTTCTCTCATTCACCCTTTTTTAAACTCATTCAGGTTACATGGCATGGCGTTCAAATGATGGATAAACAGATTCAAATGATAACAGTGTACGATATCACATCAATTGATATTGGATTCCTGAACATAAAATCCAGCATTACACCTTTGTAGAACAAAGGAGGAACCAGACTTATGTTTCAATGGTAAATGAGGCTGAAATGTCTAACAAAACAATGCAATTTTATTGGGAAAATTCATAAGCTAATTATCTAAAAATGACTTCTGAATTAATCTACAAAAATTAAGGGCAGTTACTTAAAAATGACTAAGAGTCTTCCTTCAATTTATAGCTTTATCCTGTGGCTAAGAGACTAATTGAGCCCTGAAACACGGGCTATATTCAATTGTAATTTAATTGTTCGGACACCACGTTTTAACCCAGCAGATAGGAGAAGTAGGAGTTTCACTTACGAAAACAGCTGTAGGTCCACGTTTCAGCGGGTCGATACCGGCCGAGTTGGGAGTTAGGACATCGGAGGAAGCGGCTGCAATGCTTCCTCACAGCAGTAGAAGTGTAAACTCAGCTGGGAGCTCTCCAGACAATGGCAGCAGTGGGTGGTCTGTCACCGAGCGGCGTGACAAGTCCTTGGAAACGAGTCTGAATTTGAGGTCTCTTGTAGCGGGATAGACCAAAAAACTGAAGAAGAAACTTCTCAGTCAGGCAGGTATGAGGCCGGAAAAAGAGTCCAAAAAACAGTCTTGGTTCACTTTAAATTAGGAAAATTAAAGGTCCACTTTAACGGCGTGAAAAGTCATTAAAAAAAATGAGAAAAAACCTTTACTAGGATAAGAATGTCTTCTGAGAAAAGGTGATTTCTCCTCAGTAACCAGAAAAACTAATGCAGGATTTGACAAACTTCACACAGAACAATTTAGATAAAATAAAAGTACACGGAACCTTGAAACGGTGGAATAAAATCTTCCTCTGAGATCTAGATTACTATTCTGCTTCTTTAATCGTAACTTAGTTCCTAATCTTTCTCAAAATCTATTTCTTTCTTCTTTTCTGTGTTTCTAATTCAAACTTAACCTTTTTAAATGCATAGCTTGTCTCTGTGTAGGTGTTTCTCTTGCTCTCCTGACTTAACTTAACTTTTCTTTCATTTTTGATCTTCTTTTGTTCTCTCTTACATAACTGCAACTTAACTTACATGCAGGGCAGCTTCCACTACTTTTAAAATGACCCCGCCTAGTCATAAACTTGTGATGTCGATCGCAAGACTGACCAATCGACTTTATCAAAAGCAGTTTGAAATGGCTGCTATCCAATGTGAGATCATTTCTTTGTCTGAGAGCAGCCAATTGAACGAAGACACCATCCCATGAAATTGCAGAGAAAAATCAACACTCAGTCAGTTCTTATGAAATTAGGTGCTCAATATACAATCCAACTAAATTAAATGACTTGACTAATATTTGGTGATCATGCATTTATACCATTATTCTAATATTACATTTGTTTGAATAACACTCATGAACATAATATTTATTATACATAATTATAATACATGCATTCATATTTAGATCAAAGCTTAATGTAGTAAAGTAAACCATGGTTGGTGATAAAAAAAAGGATGATTTTCAGTGTCCTTAGGATCCAGGGGAGAAGAGGATAAGCTGAAAGAAACTTAATGTTTAGAACAAATTAAAAAGTCATCCTACATACTGAAACACATTTCGTAGGTATCCGCTAGGAGGTACTGTTGAGTTGTAGATGATTTCTTTTAGGTCCATGGGATGTGGAAGAAAATCTGGAAAACATTGGGGGTTATAAACCTGTCTGATTAAGCCGTTTATGACCCTTTTAAGAGCATTTGTTTCCTGTAAAGGAGGATGTTATCCAAATGCAGTGTTCACATTAGAGGTCTGGTCTCCCGAGTTTTATGTTCCTTTGAGCCTTTTAAAGCAAATTCTGATCCTTACAATCTCTGCAAGAGGCAACTGTTTACATTGGGGTCCTGGGAAAACATCTTTGGGTCTGGCCGGGATGAGTGTAGTCACTATGAAAGCCAGTGATATTCCTGTAGAATGCAGAAAAGTGGTATTCCTGTAGAAGGAATAAAGTGAAATTCCTGTAAAATGGAGAGAAGTGATCTTCTGTCTTGGTTTGAGGAGACGATGATGCTACAGTATGTAGTATGTCCTTTTATTGTTGCCTTTCTCGCCGCTCCTGTTCAGTTTGGAGCGTGCTTGACTGTTCTTCCCCACCAACGACATTTGTAGCCAGTTGCCTCATCTGTCAGTGACTGTTATATGGACATTTTGTGTACATTTTTCCATTGTTAATAAACACGCAACTATAAGGCATGTTGGGCTCGCTGCCAATTTAAGATAAGATAAGATAAGCCTTTATTAGTCCCACAATGGGGAAATTCCAGGATTGCAACAGCACAGGGATAGCAACACTCAGAGCAACAATCAGAAGGCAAGAGAAAAAACAAGAGCAGCGAGTATGTATATATATACAGTGGGGCAAAAAAGTATTTAGTCAGCCACCAATTGTGCAAGTTCTCCCACTTAAAAGATGAGAGAGGTCTCCAATTTTCATCATAGGTATACCTCAACTATGAGAGATAAAATGAGAAAAAAAAAATCCAGAAAATCACATTGAAGGATTTTTAATGAATTAATTGTTAAATTCCTCAGTAAAATAAGTATTTGGTCACCTACAAACAAGCAAGATTTCTGGCTCTCACAGACCTGTAACTTCTTCTTTGAGAGACTCCTCTGTCCTCCACTCGTTACCTGTATTAATGGCACCTGTTTGAACTCGTTATCAGTATAAAAGACATCTGTCCACAACCTCAAAAAGTCAGACTCCAAACTCCACTATGGCCAAGACCAAAGAGCTGTCAAAGGACACCAGAAACAAAATTGTAGACCTGCACCAGGCTCGGAAGACTGAGTCTGCAATAGGTAAGCAGCTTGGTGTGAAGAAATCAATTGTGGGAGCAATTATTAGAAAATGGAAGACATACAAGACCACTGATAATCTCCCTCGATATGGGGCTCCACGCAAGATCTCACCCCGTGGGGTCAAAATTATCACGAGAATAGTGAGCAAAAATCCCAGAACCACATGGGGGGACCTAGTGAATGACCTGCAGAGAGCTGGAACCAAAGTAACAAAGACTACATCAGAAACACACTACGCCGCCAGGGACTTAAATCCTGCAGTGCCAGACGTGTCCCCCTGCTTAAGCCAGTACATGTCCAGGCCGGTCTGAAGTTTGCTAGAGAGCATTTGGATGATCCAGAAGAGGATTGGGAGAATGTCATATGGTCAGATGAAACCAAAATAGAACTTTTTGGTAAAAACTCAACTTGTCGTGTTTGGAGGAGAAAGAACACCATACCTACTGTGAAGCATGGGAGTGGAAACATCATACTTTGGGGCTGTTTTTCTGCAAAGGGACCAGGACGACTGATCCGTGTAAAGGAAAGAATGAATGGGGCCATGTATCGTGAAATTTTGAGTGAAAACCTCCTTCTATCAGCAAGGGCATTGAAGATGAAACGTGGCTGGGTCTTTCAGCATGACAGTGATCCCAAACACACCGCCTGGGCAATGAAGGAGTGGCTTCGTAAGAAGCATTTCAAGGTCCTGGAGTGGCCTAGCCAGTCTCCAGATCTCAACCCCATAGAAAATCTTTGGAGGGAGTTGAAAGTCTGTGTTGCCCAGCGACAGCCCCAAAACATCACTGCTCTAGAGGAGATCTGCATGGAGGAATGGGCCAAAATACCAGCAACAGTGTGTGAAAACCTTGTGAAGACTTACAGAAAACGTTTGACCTCTGTTATTGCCAACAAAGGGTATATAACAAAGTATTGAGATGAACTTTTGTTATTGACCAAATACTTATTTTACCGAGGAATTTACCAATTAATTCATTAAAAATCCTTCAATGTGATTTTCTGGATTTTTTTTTCTTATTTTGTCTCTCATAGTTGAGGTATACCTATGATGAAGATTGGAGACCTCTCTCATCTTTTAAATGGGAGAACTTGCACAATTGGTGGCTGACTAAATACTTTTTTACCCCACTGTATATATATATATATATATATATACAGACACAGTGCAGAGCATTGTAGCTAGATGGGATAGGTATATAAATATATTAACACAGTGCGGACCATTGTAGCCGGATGGAATAAATATGTAGATATATAAACACACACAGTGCGGAGCATTGTAGCTAGATGGAAGTTTCAGTGGGTTTCCGGGGACTTCCCCTCCGATCACAGCCGAATCGGTTACGTGGCTAATCTATTGGAAGGGCGAGCGTTAGCATGGGCTTACACCATAATGGCGAAACCCAGCTACGCCAATCTAACCTACGCCCAGTTTGTCCATGACTTCCACAAAGTTTTTGACCATTTGGATCATGATAGTGTGGTAACCACCCGTTTGCTAAATCTTTGCCAGTGTGGTCGGTCCGTGGCCGATGACGCTGTCGACTTCTGGGTGATAGCGGTTGAAGTTGGTTGGGAGGATGCCTCGCTTTGCAGCATCTTCATCCGTAGCCTGAGCCATAGCCTGCGGGACGAGCTGGCTAGCTTAGAGAAGCCTGAACGCCTCACTGAGCTAATTTCATTGACCATTAGTCTTGACAACAGGCTGAGAGAGTGAGCTGCCTAGCGGAGGTCTTCCAGCCGCTCAAGCAGACCGTCACAATGCTCCTCTTAGCCTTCTACCTTGGTGCTGCCCGCGCTAGAGGGCCCAGACGAACCTGAGGCTATGATAATGGGACGGACCAAAATCTTGCAGGCAGACAGACAGTGCCAAAGGGACCTAGGTCTCTGCATGTACTGTGGGGATGACCAGCACGAAATCGAGTCCTGCCTGGTTTGGCCAAAAGGGGGGGTCCGCAAGTCGCTGTAGGGGGTCTCACGGACTCATCTCGGCCAAATCCCCTATCTAAATGTCTAAATGTCTCCTGCCGATTAGGTTTTGCCACAATCGCACAGAGTTCCTCACACACGCACCGGTGGACTCGGGGGCCAAGCAGAGCTTTATCTCTGAGAAACTAGCAACCTGATTGGGTCTTCCCTGCCAAGCTCTGCCGACTCCCTTTAACCTCATCACTCTGTCAAAGGCCCCTTTGGAAAAGGTGACACACCGGACTGCCCCGATCTCGGCCATCATTTCTGGTAACCATCGAGAGGACCTCTGGCTGTTCGTGCTCTCCACCTCGGCTGCCCCTGTCATCCTGGGTTACCCCTGGCTGCACTTGCACAACCCTACCTTTGACTGCCGAACCGGGAGTGTTCTCGCCTGAAGTCCTTTCTGCCTGAGTGCGTGCCTCCAGTCAGCAGCTTGTTTTCCATCGGTTCCCCTCTCCTCCCCCGCCCCCCTGCCCCCTACATGTCCAGGGTGCCTCCTGAGTTTCATGAACTTGGAGCGGTGTTTAGCAAATCCCAGGCACTGTCTCTCCCCCCCCCCACCGCCCGTACGACTGTGCCATTAACCTCCGCCTGGGTGCTCCCCTGCCGTCGAGCTGCCTTTACAGCCTATCGGCTCTGGAACGGGAGGCTATGGAGGCATATATTAAGGAATCGCTCAGCTCGGGCATTATCCGACCGTCGTCATCACCAGTGGGGGCAGGCTTCTTCTCTTCTTCTTTGTCGGGAAGAAGGACGGTTCCCTTCGCCCTTGCATCGACTTCTGGGCCCTGAACGATATTACTATTAAGGACAAGTATACTCTACCTCTCTTTTCTTCCGGCTTTCAGAGAGAGCAGACACATTTCTTCCCCTCTCCTCACTCCTCTCCCCTCTTCACTGATCCCAGCTTGCTGTGTCCTGTCTGTGTCTCGCTCTTCTTCTAGCTGAATCTCGATCCAAATGGAAATTATGGAATTGGTAAGCTGGGCTTTAAATGCAATTGACACCACTTTCTCAAACAGAAAATCGGGCCCGGGGGAGCCCAACTGCCCTGCAGGCACTACGGCTGCGGGTTGGAGAGACTCATGGAACAATTGGAACTCATGTGTCTGCGTGATTCGATCTGTTTTGGCTTCATGATCACAGGATTTCTGCTGTTTGGCTCTGGAGTTTTCCTGGTGTATCGAAAATTAAAGAAGTTGGAAGAGCTAATCAAAAAGCTGACCCGGCGTAGCTCCTTTAAACAATTCAACCAGCTGGGGAGAGTACTGATAGCGGAAAATGACTAACATGGAATTTACCATCTGGCATGCACTGAAGAGAGATGGACTCTGTGGACATGTTTATCTATGTTTGGAAAGTGGGTAACATCTTGGAGTCGCTAGGTGCTCTCCAGGAAATGATTTTAAAGCCTGGAAATGTACATGGAAATGTATATGCAAATTGTGATGCACAGAATCACATGAGAGGTGAAATTTCTATTCTCTAAGTGAACTGTGCCTATCAGGCCTTGATTCGGCGTCCTTGGCATTCATTCCTCCAGGAGAGAAGATAAGGCAGAAGGGAGTTTTGGCTTCTCCCCAACCCAAACACTGATGTGCAGCAAACTGAACTCTCTAAGGACAGCGTTATCACGTGACTAGCATGGAATTTTACCATCTGACATGAACTGAAGAGAGATGAACTCTTGTGGACATGTTATCTATGTTTAGGACACTAAAGACATAACATCTAGCCGTTGCCAAGGAGAGAGGATTTGTTGTCCACCAGTAACTGATATTTCACACACTGCATTCACACTGATATCACTTCCACTGACATACACACACTGGTCTCTCTCTTGCTTTGTTTTTGTGTGGATCTGTATTGTCTGCTAATTGTGCAATTAGAGGGTTTTTTTCTATGTGATCACAATCTTGCTCATTTGTACGAGCTTTATTTTGATAAACTATGTTTTTTCTCTCTGCCCAATGTGTCATCCCCTTCCCCTCCCTCTCTTTACCCTCCACTGTATGAGGCGCCTTGTATGGCTGCCACGTCATTAGGGAGCACTTAACATGAGCCCACCTTAGTGATAAGTGGAATTCCTTGTATGTGCAAGCATACTTGGCAATAAAGTTGTTTCTGATTCTGATTCTGATTCTGATTCTGATGGACTCTGCCTTTGACTCCCTCCAGGGGCCCTCCTGGTTCACGAAGCTGGATCTCCGCAGCGCTTACCACCTTGTGCGGATCAGGGAGGGCGACGAGTGGAAGACGGGATTCTGGACCCCCAGCGGCCACTTTGAGTACCTCGTCATGCCGTTTGGGCTCACCAACGCTCCGGTCGTCTTCCAGAGTCTCATCAATGACGTCCTTCGGGATTTCCTTGGGTCCTTTGTTTTTGTCTACCTGGACGACATTCTGATCTTCTCTCAGTCCTGGGAGGAGCATCAGGTCAACGTGAGGCGGGTCCTTCAACGACTGCTAGAGAACATACTATTTGTGAAGGCCGAAAAGTGTGAGTTTAACACCGAGAAGACCTCCTTCATGGGCTTCATCATCTCACGCAATCAGGTCATCCCGGACCCAGAGATGGTGAGGGCGGTGGTGGATTGGCCCGTCATCAAGGAAACAGCTGCAGCAATTTCTGGGGATTGACAATTTCTACCGGCGATTCGTGCCCAAGTATAGCTCAATCGCCCTCCCCCGACTCGCCTCACCTCCCCCAAGGTGGCGTTCTGGTGGACGGAGGAGGCTGCGTTGGCCTTTGCGGCTCTGAAGACGGAATTCTCTTCCTCCCGGGTCGTGACGCAGGTGGACCCCTCTCTGCAGTGCCTGGTTGAGGTGGATGCTTCTGACTCGGAGGTGGGGGCAGTATTATCGCAGCGCTCCCCGGTGGACAGGATGATCCGCCCGTGTGCTTTCTTCTCTCGGCGACTGTCACCCGCTGAGAGGAACTACGACGTCAGTGACAGAGAACTCCTGGCGGTGAAGCTCGGGCTGGAGGAGTGGTGGCACTGGCTGGAGGGGGCCACGCTACCCTTTGTGGTTTGGAATGATCACAAGAACTTGGAGTACCTGAGGACGGCTAAGCGCCTGAATGCTCACCAGGCGCTTTGGTCCTTGTTCTTCGGGTGCTTCAGGTTCACCATCACCTACCGCCTGGGGTCAAAGAACGCTAAACCAGATGCCCTGTCCAGGCAGTTCGCCTCGGAGGTCTCTGAGAAGCAGGAGAACACTATCCTCCCAGCCTCGTGTGTCGTGGGTGCCCTCTCGTGGGCTATCAGGGACAAGGTCCTGAAGGCTCAAGAAGCTGAGCCGGATCCGGGCGGAGGTCCTACTGGAAGCCTGTTCATGCCATCGTCCGTTCCGGGTGACGTGATCCATTGGGCCCATTCATTTAAACTTGCCTGCCACCCCGGGATCTCCCATCTGGTGGAGCTGCTCCAGAGATCGTTCTGGTGGCCAGGTCTCCAGAATGACATCATCGGCTAGTTCATGCCTGTCCCCAGTGTGCCACCGGGAAGACATCTTAATCTCCGCCGGCGGGCCTTCTCCATTCCTTGCTGGTCCCTGTGAGGTCCCACATTGCCCTGGACTTTGTAACCGGTCTTCCGGTATCCAACAGCTTTTACACCGTGCTGACCATTGTGGACCGTTTCTCTAAGGCCGCCCACTTCGCCCCTCTATGTGGGCTTCCAACGGCATGAGAGACGGCGGACCTTTTGGTGCAGCACGTCGTGCGTCTGCATGGGATCTCCACGGACATTGTTTCCGACCGAGGTCCTCAGTTTGTGTCCACCGTGTGGAAGAGTTTTTGCAACGCTTTGGGGGCTACGGTAAGCCTGTCCTCTGGCCATCACCCCCAGATCAACGGGCAGTGCGAGTGGGCCAATCAGGAGCTGGAGGCCGCTCTGCGCTGCGTCATTGCTTCCAGCCCATCATCTTGGAGCAGCCATCTGCCGTGGATTGAGTATGCTCATAACCTGACTCTTTCTTCTGCAATTGGTATGTCACCTTTCAGGGCGTCACTGGGCTACGATCCCCCGCTGTTCCCTGAAGAGGAGGGGGAGGTGGCTGTACCTTCGGCCCACGCGCACCTGAGGCGCTGTCTTCGGCTTTGGGCTGCTACACGCCAGGCCCTCTTATGCACAGCGGAGTGCAACACCAGGACGGCGAACCGATGCAGGAGGCCTACTCCCCAGTATCAGGTGGGTCAGCAGGTATGGTTGTCCACGCAACATATTAACCTGAAGGCTGAGAAGAGGAAGCTGGCCAAGCGCTTTATTAGGCCCTTCCCGATTGTCAAAGTGGTGAATCCTGTGGCCGTGCATCTGGCTCCCCCCCCTCCATGTTTGTCCCACATTTCACGTTTCCCAGGTCAAACCCGTGGTCTCCAACCCACTCTGCCCCCCTCCTAGGACTCCACCCCCACCTGTGTTGATCTACGGTGACCCGGCATGGAGGGTCAACTCCATCTTGGACATCCGCCGCCGGGGTCACGGCCTGATACCTTGTGGACTGGGAGGGGTATGGCCCCGAGTGGAGGTCCTGGGTGAGTCAGTCGTTTGTGCTGGAAAAACGGCTCATTAAGGACTTCCACCAGGCGCATCCAGGTAAGCCAGTGCCAGGAGGCGCTGCTCGGAGGGGGGGACCACTGTCATGACACACTCTGGGCCGTCACGTGCTTCAGCTGCGAGCACACCTGTGGGTAATCAGCCCCGGGCAATATAGCCCCCTCTGCCTGGAGCTTCAGCACGGACCCGTCTGCTTTGCTATGATCTTCGTCCCGCGCACGTCTGATTCCTCTCAGCCCTGCGCATTGTCTTTTGGAGTCTCCGTTGGCACATAAGCTCAACATCAAACTTACCTTGTCTCCCAGGCTCTCCCCTGTGCACAGGTGGATCCCTTTGGCGGCGGTTCACTCCCCCACAGTGGCAGAATCGCCGCGCATCACAGCTTTTCGCCGGGTGCGCTCTGCAGACGCTGTCTCTCTGGAAGGAGGCCCAAAGCCCAAGCCGGCGCCAGCACAAGAACACCTTCAAGTAAGCCCTGTCAGTTTTCCCGTTCACAATTACACGGCTGAATCTAACATCTATGTTTGGCTCTGTCCCTAGGGTTGCCAGGCTGTACGGCGCTCTGTCTTGCCCCCGGCTGCAGCTCATTCACCCACAATACAGTCACATACCGCATACACGCACCCACAAACCTGCTGGTAAATCAATAAAGATAATTGTATTGTATTTGAGCCTCTGTGTGTGTGTGTGTGTGTGTGTGTGTGTGTGTGTGTGTGTGTGTGTGTGTGTGTGTGTGTGTGTGTGTGTTCCCTGGGTCTGACATTATGTCAGGCAGAGCCTTGATATTTTAAAAGGGGCTATTTTTTTTAATATTTTTCCTGATCCTGATAATTTTATCATTAAAAAAATCAAAAAGTCATCAGAACTAAGAGTTGGAGGCATGTAGGGATCGATGGCATTGTGGCTCTTGTTTTAATGAGCCACAGTGTTAAAAAGAAATCGATGGTTATTTTATATTCTGCTATCAAGGATGAATAGTAGTCGCCTAGCATTACGGAGAGATTTCTTATACAGGCATGGACAAAATTGTTGGTGGTTCAACAGAATTATTTTAAAAAACCCAAACTCATGAAACAGGCCTGGACAAAAATGATGGTACCCTTGACTTAATATTTTGTTGCACAACCTTTTGAGGCAATCACTGCAATCAAATGACTTCTGTAACTGTCAATGAGACTTCTGCACCTCTCAGCAGGTATTTCGGCCCACTCCACATGAGCAAACTGCTCCAGTTGTCTCAGGTTTGAAGGGTGCCTTCTCCAGACGGCATGTTTCAGCTCCTTCCACAGATCTTAAATAGGATTTAGATCAGGGCTCATAGAAGGCCACTTTAGAATAGCCCAATGTTTCGCTCTTAGCCATTCTTGGGTGTTTTTAGCTGTGTGTTTTGGGTCATTATTCTGTTGCAAGACCCATGACCTGCCACTGAGACCAAACTGTCTGACGAGCAGCACATTTCTCTCTAGAATACCTTGATAGTCTTGAGATTTCATTGTACCCTGCACAGATTCAAGACACCCTGTGCCAGATGCAGCAAAGCAGCCCCACAACATAACAGAACCTCCTCCATGTTTCACAGTAGGGGCAGTGTTCTTTTCTTGGTATGCTTCATTTTTGCGTCTGTGAACATAGAGCTGATGTGCCTTGACAAAAAGTTCCAGTTTTGTCTCATCTGTCCATAGGACATTCTCCCAGAAGCTTTGTGGCTTGTCAACATGCAGTTTGGCAAATTCCAGTATGGCTTTTTAATGATTTGTTTTCAACAGTGGTGTCCTCCTTGGTCGTCTCCCATGAAGTCCATTTTGGCTCAAACAACGACGGATGGTGCGATCTGACACTGATGTACCTTGACCTTGGAGTTCACCATGAATGTGTTTAGAGGTTGTTCTGGGCTCTTTGTTAACATTCGTATTATCCGTCTCCTCCTGCGGCCACATCCAGGGAGGTTGGCTACAGTCCCGTTGATCTTAAATTTCTAAATAATATGTGCAACTGTAGTCACAGGAACATCAAGCTGCTTGGAGATGGTCTTATAGCCTTTACCTTTAACATGCTTGTCTATAATTTTCTTTCTAATCTCCTGAGACAGCTCTCTCCTTTGCTTCCTCTGGTCCATGTTTAGTGTGATACACACCATGTCACCAAAGTGTCACCCATGGTTGTCACCCTTTAAATAGGCCGACTGACTGATTACAAGTTTGTAGACACCTGTGATGTTAATTAGAGGACACATCTTGGTTAAGATAAGATAAGATAAGATAAGATAAGCCTTTATTAGTCCCACAACGGGGAAATTCCAGGATTGCAACAGCACAGGGATAGCAACACTCAGAGCAACAATCAGAAGGCAAGAAAAAAAAAACAAGCAAGCAAGAGCAGCTAATATACATATGTACATATTACTATAAGATATATATATATATATACACACACACACAGACACACAGTGCAGAGCATTGTAGCTGGACGGAATAAATATATGAATATATGAACACACAGTGCAGAGCATTGTAGCTAGGTGGAATAAATATGCAAGTATATAAACACACACAGTGCGGAGCAATGTAGCTAGATGGAATAATATGTAGATATATAAAAACACAGTGCGGAGCATTGTAGCTAGATGGAATAAATATATAGATATATAAATATAAACACACCCAGTGCTGAGCATTGTAGCTAGATGGAATAAATATGTAAATATATAAACACACACAGTGCAGAG
Source organism: Pholidichthys leucotaenia (assembly GCA_020510985.1). Taxonomy (NCBI): domain Eukaryota; kingdom Metazoa; phylum Chordata; class Actinopteri; order Cichliformes; family Pholidichthyidae; genus Pholidichthys; species Pholidichthys leucotaenia. The sequence goes on along the minus strand of CM035842.1, from coordinate 433,966,142 downwards.
CATTGTTGCTAGATGGGATGAAACAGCATAACCGACTACTTAGTTATCCTACATGGTATGATTATGTGCCCATACATATTCTCACCCTCCATAGCGACCGGTATGTTCCTAGTTGTATGCCGGAGAGGACCATTGTGTAAGTCTATTGCATCTTTTGCATTCAAAAAACTATTAGTTTGTTACGTCTTTTTGCTATCTCTGCAAGCAGCCCTGCTTAGGTTGTACAGTCTGACAGCCGTTGGTAGGAAGGACCTACGAAACCTCTCGGTTGTGCACCTGGGATGATGTAGTCTGCTGCTAAATGAGCTCCTCAGTGCATCCAGTATGTCCTGCATAGGGTGGAACTCGGACTCCAGCAGAGATGACAGTTTAGCCACCGTCCTTCTCTCTCCTATCTCCTCCATCGGATCAAGGCGCTGCCCCAGGACAGAGCTAGCTTTCTTAATCAGTTTGTTCAGTCTCTTCCTATCGGCTACAGTAATGCCACTGCCCCAGCAGACCACTCCAAAAGTGATGGCTGATGCCACCACCGTGTCATAGAATGACTTCAGCAGCGCCCCTTGTACACCAAAAGACCTGAGTCTCCTCAGCAGGAACAGCCTGCGCTGTCCCTTCTTGTAGAGTGCGTCAGTATTGTGTGACCAGTCTAGTTTATTGTTCAGATGAACACCCAGGTACTTATAGGATGTCACCATCTCGATGTCTGTTCCCTGTATATTTACTGGTGCTGTGAGGGGCTGCCCATGCCTGCAGCAGTCCACCACCAGCTCCTTAGTTTTCCTCGCGTTGATCTGGAGGCAGTTCCGATGGCACCAGTCCACGAAGTCCTGGATAAGCCCTCTGTACTCAGCTTCATCTCCGTTGGAGATGAGACCAACGATCGCAGAGTCATCAGAGAACTTCTGTAGATGGCAGTGTGTTGTGTTGTGTGAGAAGTCCGCAGTATAAAGAGTGAACAGGAAGGGAGCCAGCACCGTTCCCTGGGGGGCCCCCGTGCTACTGATGATCGTGTCGGAAACACAGTCCCGGGTTCTCACAAACTGAGGCCGGTTCGTGAGGTAGTCCAGGATCCATGATGACAGGTGCTGGTCCACCCCTGCGCGCAGCAGCTTGTCCTTCAGGATCATCGGTTGGATGGTGTTGAAAGCACTGGAGAAGTCAAAGAACATGATCCTCACCATATTCCCGGGCTTCTCCAGGTGGGACAGAGAACGGTGAAGGAGGAAGATCACCGCATCCTCCACCCCAATGCCATGCTGGTAGGCGAACTGGAGTGGATCCATCGCTGGTTCCACCAGGGGGCGGAGATGAGCAAGGAGCAGTCTCTCCAGGGTCTTCATCAAGTGGGACGTCAAGGCCACCGGTCTGTAGCTGTTCAGGTCTTTGGGGTGGGAAGTTTTTGGTACAGGTACCACACAAGATGTTTTCCACAGCTGTGGTACCCTCCCCAGTTTCAGGCTCATGTTGAAGATATACGTCACAATCCCACACAGCTGGTCTGCACAGGACTTGAGGAGCTTTGCGCTGATGCCGTCCAGTCCCGACGCCTTCCTCGCCTTGATCTTCCTCAGCTCCGTCCTCACCTGGGTCTTGGTCAGGGTCAGGATGGGGGGCTGTGTGTTGGGAGTGGGGGGGGGGGGGTGTCGGTGGAGTGGGGAGTGGGCAGCAGGACTTGATTTCTTAGAGGCAGCAGTGGTTGTTGTGCAGACAGGGGGGAGGGCGGTTGGTCAAATCTATTGAAAAACAGATTCAGGTTGTTCGCCCACTCCCTGCCCCCCGTGGCCTGGGGGGAGGTATTCTGGAGCCCTGAGATGGTTTTGAGGTTTCTCCAGACCCCGCTGATGTCGCTCTGTTGCAGCTTGTCCTCGATCTTCTTCCTGAAGCTGTCCTTGCCTTCTCTGATCTTTCTCCTCAGCTCCCTCTGTACGGACTTCAGCATCTCCCTGTTCCCCGACCTGAAGATCCTCTTCTTCTCTCTCAGAAGTGTTTTTATCTCAGGGTTGATCCAGGGTTTGTTGTTTGAGTGACGCCGTATGGTCTTGGTGGGAACTGATTTGTCCACACAGAAGCTGAGGTAGCCCGTGAAGGTGTGAATGAGGCAATCGATGTCCTCACCATGTGGATCGCAGAGCTGCTTCCAGGCGGTGGCTTCAAAACAGTCCTTTAGAGTGTCCATTGTCTCCTCAGACCATAACTCCACAGTGTGCATGGCCGGAGGTTGTCTGTGCACTAGGGGTTTGTACACCGGCCGGAGATGAACCAAGTTGTGATCCGATCTCCCGAGTGGGGGGAGTTGTGATGAGGTGTACGCCTCCTTAGTGTTTGCGTAGAATAAATCCAGTGTTTTATTGTCTCTAGTGTGGCATGTGACATACTGGGTGAACGTGGGTAGAATGGGAGACAGTGAAACGTGGTTGAAATCGCCTGAGATGAGGAGAAGAGCATCTGGGTGTTCTGTCTGCAGCCTGCTGGTTACTGAATGGATGACGTCACGCGCTGTCCCAGCGTTCGCCGTCGGATTTGCATAAACAACAATGCAGATCACGTGTGAGTGTTCTCTCGGGAGATATGTAGGCCCCATGCTAACAGCTAGCAACTCAATGTCTTTGCTGCAGTGTCGTTGTTTAACAGTGATATGTCCCGGTCTGCACCAGTTGTTGTTAACATACATTATCACTCCACCGCCCCTAGCTTTGCCACTGTCTGATGTTCGGTCAGCTCGTATCATGTGAAAACCCTCCAGCTCAATGTTAGCATCTGCTGCTAGTTCAGTTAGCCACGTCTCAGTAAACAAAAGGAGAGAGCACTCCCGGTAAGTGCTATCATAACGGGAGATAGCCGCTAGCTCATCTAACTTTCCCAGTATCGACCGTACATTTCCCATGACAACAGATGGAAGGGAGGGTCTGTACCTTATATTTTTTGTCCTCCGCCTTACTCCAGCCCGGCAGCCGCGACGCTTTCGCCTCAATTCTCTCGGTATGTCGAGTTTTTCCAATGGGACCGGGTGGCGGTTAAATGCTAGCAGCTCTTCCCTGTTGTATCGTATCCTGCTATAAACAGTGGCTCCGTCCACCGGCTCAGGAGACATTTGGGACGATCTGTGTGTCCGTGATATAAGTGGGGTGAAAAAAAAAAAAAAAAAAGACTGGTCAAAAAAGAGAGGAAGGGAAAAAAACTAGGAATCGAGCCGCTGTTGCAAAAAGGCAGCCTACTCGTGTGGCGCCGAGAGGAAAAAACAAAAAAAACAAAAAAAAACTGTTGGTTGAACATGTCCCTATGGTCACATTATTTTCAATCTTTTCTAGGGGTACCATCATTTTTGTCCAGGCCTGTTTCATGAGTTTTTTTTTTTTTAATAATTCTGTTGAACCACAATTCAAAAGCATTGTCTGGTTTTCATTGGTTAATTTTCATAGATTTTTTTTTTATTACCACTTTTTTCAGATTCATGTTATTTCTGTGACCACTGTGGGTTTTTCTTTCATTAAAAGAGGGGTACCAACAATTTTGTCCACATCTGTAGGTGATAAGGCTGGGATTCCAGGCTGGACATTATTCTTCTCTTATTTGCAGAACATTATTCTTCTCTTATTAACACACTGAGGAAAAAAAAAAACAGTTAAATTTAAGCAGGAGAGAAATGCTACGCTATGACTATCATTTTCAACATCTATATGAATATTAAAATCACAATCTATGATAATCTTGTCTCAACTGAGAACTAAGGTTGTTATGAACTCAGAGAATTCAGACATAATTTCAGCAAAGGAAGCACTTGGAGGGTGATATACTGTGGTAAATAAAACAGGCTGTTCTGACCTCCAGGATGGGTGTGCTAAGCTAAAAGTTAAGCATTCAAAAGGTTATAATTTGAATTTAGCTTAGGCTGAGGGTTCATTGGTAATGTGGATTAATATGAATGAATGAATGAATGAATGAATGAATTAATATTTATTTTGGATAGATTAAAAGCAAAGATTAAATGAAAGGAGCAGAATAATACAACAAAGGAAAAAAAAAATCTTTCAAGGTCAAATTAAACAATAACTCTTCTGATTATACAGTTCAACATAAGTTATCCTAAATGGGTGATGGCTGAAGCCGCAGTTTATATTGTCCACCCATATTCCATCCAAGAATTCAAAAGAAAAACAAAACAAGAGCGATTACAATTCAGAACAAAGCTAAGACAAAATGTGACAAAAAACTAAGCTACAACACAACACAGGCTGGATATGACAATCCTGATGTGATTTTACATGTCATCTTGTATATATGTTTGGAGTATTTCTTCCTTTAGTTTATGTTTAAATTGTCCAAGCGTTGTACATGATTTTAATTCAGGTCCAAAATCGTTCCATAATCTGACTCCTTGCGCTGAAACACAGTGTTGCTTGGTGGTAGTTCTCACTGAAGGTTTTTGAAATATACATGTTCCTCTGAAATGATATTTTTTCTCCCTTATTTGGAACAACTTTTGGATATTTGTGGGCAGTGATAGATTCTTCACTTTAAACATTATTACTGCAGTTTTAAAGTCAACCAGATCTTTCAACGTGAGAGCTTTTAATTTAAGAAAAAGTGGGTTTGTTGGTTCCCTGAAAGCAGCTTTGTTTATTATTCTAATAGCTCTCTTCTGAAGCATAAAGACTGGATATATGTTTGTTACCTCCACCAGGCCGCAGGCCAGGAGGTAATGTTTTTGCCGGGGTTTGTCTGTCTGTTGGTTAGCAAGATAACTCAAAAAGTTTTGCACAGATTTTGATGAAACTTTCAAGCGTTGTTGGAAATGGTACAAGGAAGAACTGATTAAATTTTGGGGATGATCCGGATCACCGTCTGGATACAGGAATTTTTTAAAGGATTCTTTAACATTGTGAGATACGGCCATTTTCAACATGTGTGCAGACGCAATGGAGGGCACTGGTCGTCGTGTCTGACGAACACAAACTCCGCGTTCTTCAAAGTTTTAGGCACAAAAGCACGCAGAAAACAGTGGTGGGCCGGCCCCAGCAGCGTGCCTGTATTTGCGCTACGCTGCAAAAGCTGAGACGGGCAGCTGTCCGGCGCGGGATTATTTGGCAGAAATTCCCCGGGCAGCCATAGGGGCTGAGCAAAAACAAGCTTTCTGCCGGGGAAGCTTCAAAATCCTCTTTTGGCACGGAGCGCAACCCCAATAAAACCCACGGCAACCTGTCTACCCAGTTTGCATCCGTCAGTGAACCCCTGAGTGCTGCTTTCAGTGATCTATGAAAACGCTCGCATAACCCATTGACCTGTGGGCTGTACGCCGTTGTGCAATGAATTGCAACGCCTGCAGCCTGGGAGTTTGGAGATGGAGGAGATGGACACAACAGCAACACTTGAGTTTATTACCTCCGCCAAGGAGGTAATGCTTTTACTGGCATTTGTCTGTCTGTCTGTCTGTCTGTTACCAACATAACTCAAAAAGTTATTAACGGATTTTGACGAAATTTTCAGGAAAGGTGTGTAATGGCACAGGGAACACATGATTAGATTTTGGTGATGATCTGAGAGTGCATACCTCCACCAAGGGCTTTGTTTGTATTTGTGCAGCAGGATTACACAAAAACTACTGGATGGATTTGGATGAAATTTTCACCAGAGGTGGTTCTTGGCCTAGAGAGGAACCCATTACATTTTGGGGATGATCTGGCAATTCATACCTCAGCCAAGGCTCTTCTCACAGTGTGTCAGCCACAAAACTCCAAAACTAATGGACAGACTTGGATGCAATTTTCACCACAAGTGGCAATACGCCTACACACAAACCCATTACATTTTGTAGGTCATCCATGAGAAATGGAAGGAGCCTTGGCGGAGGTATGCGCTCTATTTTTTTTTTTTTTTTGTACTTATTTTGTACCCGTAGGTAGATTTGTTTTGCAGTCTGGTGACAAGCCACCAGCTGCCAGTCGCTGCATGCGCAAGCGCCCCGTATCCCTAACCTGCATGTTTTTAGCATGTGGGAGGAAACCGGAGAAATCCAGGAGTAAACCCACGCAACACGGGGAGAACATGCAAACTCCACACAGATCACTGTTGGCAAGGGGCAGGGATCGAACCCATGATCTCATGTTCCCCGCGATCCCCCGACCAAGGGTAAAACTGTGCTGCCGCAGTGCTAACCACTGTGCCACCGTGCAGCACTCTATGAGTGCTTTTCCAGTTTTATATGTATTTCCCCATACTTCAGTACAATATGTCATGTATGGGAGTATTAATGAATGATACAAATTATATAATGTGGGTTGATTCAGCAAATATTTCACTCTGTGTAGTATTGCAGTTGATTTAGATATTTTACCTTTAATATAATTAATATGTGACTTCCAACACAGTTTATTATCAATTATTACTCCAAGAAATTTAATTTCAGATACCCTTTCAATCTCTACACCATTTACACTGAGTTTAGATACTAAGTTGTTGTGATGGTTATTAAAAACTATAAATTTTGTCTTACTTAAATTGAGCGTTAATTTGTTTGAATCAAACCACAGTTTAAGCTTTCCTAATTCCTTTCCGAGTGTATCCAAAAGTTGTTCCAAATCGCTTCCACTGCATAATAAATTAGTGTCATCGGCAAACAATATTAAATCCATTTTTTCTGAAACTTTACATATATCATTTATATACATATTTAATAACAGTGGCCCCAAAACTGAACCCTGTGGGACTCCACAAGTAACCTTCAGAAACTGTGAGTTTTTGTTACCAACACATACATACTGATATCTATTCTTTAAGTAACTACATAACCAGGACAGTGCTACTCCTCTAATACCACAATTTTGTAGTTTCTTTAATAATTAATGATGATCCACTGTTTCAAATGCTTCTTTAAGATCCAGGAATACCCCAACCGAATACTCTTTATTTTCAACGGCAGTTGATTTTTTTTTCTATAAGATTGATAGATAGATCTTTAATTGTCATTGTCACAAGTACAACAAAATTCAAAAGTGCTCTCCAGTCAGTGCCCCATTTATAAAAACATTGCCCCATTATAAAAAACATAGACCTAAAATTACTAAAAAATCAGTTAAAAATAATAATTAAAAAGATGAAATAGCAAGCCACAATCACACAGACATCAACACAGGACATCATAGATAGATAGATTAGTTTATTTGACAGGGACAGTGCAATAAACATAGACAATTAATCAATGACAATTAATCTGATGTGTTGCACATAGAGTGTATAGCTATTAGCTAATTTGCAACTCTTGTCCCTGTATGGGCTTTAGAAAAGAGAATCAAGTAAAGAAAAGAAAAAAAAAAAGAATACACAATAACCACATACATCAATGCAAAAAGATTATAAATACACAATTATAAATATTATAAATATTATAAATATTATAAATACACAAATATAACAACCTGACTCACATTTGCCTATTTCAGGCCTTCCTCCCTTCGTCACTCACTATAAACAAACACATTCATTCCTTCCCTTCATTCACTCTCACTTTGCAGACAATCAGTTCATACATGAGTACATTCTTCATGCACACACAGTCATTGCAAGAAGCATTCAACAACATATATTTAAAACGGCTGTAATTAAACCCTTACTCAAAAAGCCAACGCTAGATCCAGGAGCTTTAGCTAACTATAGACCAATCTCTAATCTCCCTTTCATTTCAAAAATCTTAGAAAGAGTTGTTGCTACGCAATTATTTGACCACCTGCAGGGAAATGGTTTATTTGAGGAGTTTCAATCTGGGTTTAGAATCCATCATAGCACTGAAACAGCCTTAGCGAAGGTCACTAACGACCTCCTCATTGCATCTGATAATGGACTAGTTTCTGTACTTGTCCTTTTAGATCTTAGTGCAGCTTTTGATACTATCGATCATAATATTCTACTTGATAGATTAGAACACTATGTTGGACTTAATGGAACTTCGTTGCAGTGGTTTAGATCTTATTTATCTGATAGGTTCCAGTTTGTTCATGTAAATGATGAGTTTTCTCTCAGCTCAAAGCTTAGTCATGGAGTTCCACAGGGATCTGTGCTTGGCCCTACTCTTTTTAGTTTATATATGCTTCCGTTAGGCAACATTATTAGAAAGCACTGTATACATTTTCACTGTTATGCAGATGACACACAATTATACCTGTCAATGAAGCCAGATGATACTAATCAATTAGCCAAGTTAGAAGCCTGTCTTAAGGAAATCAAAGTTTGGATGACTTGTAATTTCCTGCTATTAAATTCAGATAAGACTGAAGTCATTCTTGTTGGTCCAAAAAACCTTAGAAATTCCTTTCCAAATCAAACTTTCAGTTTGGATGCAGTTACTCTTTCTCTTAATAGCTCTGTGAGGAACCTTGGAGTTATTTTTGATCAGGATTTGTCCTTCAATTCACATATTAAATTTGTTTCTAAGACTGCCTTCTATCATTTGCGTAATATTGCCAAGATTAGGAGCATCTTGTCTCAGAGTGATGCTGAGAAGCTGATCCACGCTTTTGTTAGCTCGAGATTAGATTATTGTAATTCTTTATTATCAGGCTGTCCTAAAACATCTTTAAAAAGTCTTCAGCTGATCCAAAATGCTGCAGCAAGAGTTTTAACAGGTACTAGAAAGAGAGATCATATCTCTCCGGTTCTGGCCTCCCTTCATTGGCTTCCCATAGAGTTTAGAATTAAGTTTAAAATCCTTCTTCTTACTTACAAAGCTCTAAACAATCAGGCTCCTTTTTATTTAAAAGATCTGATACTACCGTATTATCCTAACAGAGCACTACGCTCCCAAAATGCAGGTTTACTTGTAATACCTAGAATCTCCAAAAGTACAATGGGAGGCAGAGCCTTCAGTTATAAAGCTCCTCTCCTGTGGAATCAGCTGCCAATCTGGATTCGGGAGTCAGACTCGATCTCTGTTTTTAAGAATAGGGCTAAAACCTACCTTTTTGATATAGCCTACAATTAGGGAGGGATCATGTGTTTCTGAACCCTCCCTTAGTTATGCTGCTAATAGGTTTAGTCAGCCGGGGGACCTCCAGTAATGCACTGGGCCTCACTCCTTTCCTCACTCTCTATGAAATATTTTTTTTTTTTTTTTGCTGGTCATTAACATTTGTTTGTTCTCTCCCATAGATTGAGTCCCCATCATGCTGTTTGCTCTCTACATGTCTGTTCTTTTCTTCTTCTCTGTCCCCTCACCCCCCAGCCAGTCGCAGCAGATGACTGCCCCTCCCTGAGCCTGGTTCTGCTGGAGGTTTCTTCCTGTTAAAAGGGAGTTTTTCCTCTCCACCGTCGCCAAGTGCTTGCTCACAGGGGATCGCCTGATTGCTGGGGTCTTTCTGCAACTGTGGGGGTCCTCCCTACAGTTGATAGTGCTATGAGATGACTGTTGTTGTGAAATGGCGCTATATAAATAAAGTTGAATTGAATTGAATTGAATATAATCATGTCCATTTAGCACATTATTTCCTCATTTTATTCAGAATGGTTATTGCTGTTGGATAGAAGCTGTTTTTGAGTCTGTTTGTCCTTGTGTTTGGCTATATTGTTTCCCAGATGGCAGTAGTTCAAACAATGAGTGTCCAGGATGTGAAATATCCTTTAAAATATTTTGAGCCTTCTTCTGACAACGGGAGCGGTGTAGGTCTTCCAGTGTGAGGAGAGGGCAGCCAATGATCTTCCGGGCGGTGTCAATGACCCTCTGGAGTGCTTTCCTCTGAGCTACTGTACAACTACTGTACCAGATGCATATACAGTATATTAATATGCTTTCAATAGAAGCTTGATAAAAGGACACCAGCAGTCTCTGTGTGATGTTCTCCTTCCTGAGAATCCTCAGGAAGTATAGTCTCTGCTGGGCCTTTTTCACCAGCTCAGAGGTGTTCACACTCCAGGACAGGTTCTCCTCTATGTGGACTCCTAGAAAATGAAAGTCAGCTACTCTCTCTACACAGTCCCCGTTGATGATGAGAGGGGAAATCTCTGTCTTCTTCCTCCTGTTGTCTATTATCAATTTGTTAGTCTTAGAGGTATTCAGGACAAGGTTATTCTCTCTACACCATGACGACAGCCGCACCACCTCATCTCTGTAGGCAGACTCGACCCCCCCGAAATGAGACCCACCACTGTAGTGTCATCTGCAAACTTCACAATGGTGTTATTGTGATGGGCGGGAATGCAGTCTTGTGTATACAGACAGTAGAGCAGGGGACTAAGCTCACAGCCCTGGGGGGATCCGGTACTGAGGCTTAGGGCCGTAGATGTATGATGGCCCACCCTGACTCTCTGTCTGTGACCAGAGAGGAAGCTGCTAATCCACATACAAATAGCCTGAGGAAGCCCCAAGTCCCCCAGCTTGACCACCAGTTTGTGTGGAAGAATGGTGTTAAATGCAGAGCTATAATCCATGAAGAGCATCCGCACATAGCTCCCCTGCCGCTCCAGGTGGGCTAGAGTGGCATGTAGTGCTGTGGCCACTGCATCCTTTGTGGATCGATTCGCTCTGTAGGCAAACTGGTGGAAGTCCATACTGCGGGGCAGGGCTGCTATGATATGACTACGGACCAGCCTTTCAAAGCACTTCATCACCACCGGGGTGAGTCCGACTGGTCTGTAGTCTTTGAGGCTAGAAATGTGAGGTTTCTTGGGTAAGGGGACTATGGTGGAGGACTTCAGGCAGGATGGGACAGTGGACTGTGCCTGGGATAGGTTGAAAATCTTAGTAAAGACTTCAGCCAGCTGATCTGCACAGTCCCTCAGCACACGTCCCGGGTCACCGTCCGGACCCGCTGCTTTTCTTGGGTTGATGGACCGCAGGGTGCGCCTCACCTCATGTTCCTCCAAAGTGAGGAACGTACTGCTGTGGGCCTGGTGTAGGTTGGCCAAGACAGGTGCAGCGACCTCAAAGCAGGCAAAGAAGATATTCAGCTTCTCTGCCAGTGTGAGGTCACCTACCGCGGTTCCCGGATTTGTTCGATAGTTAGCCAGGTGCTGGATGCCCCTCCACACCTGATGGCTATTATTGCTGTCCAGATGGTCCTCAATCCTCCTCCTATAGCCTGCCTTAGCCTCTCTGATGCCCCTCTTCAGGTTGGCCCGAGCTGTGCTGTAAAGTTCGCTGTTACCAGACCTGAAGGCGATGTTTCTCTCCCTCAGCAGTTGCTGGACCTCCTGGTTCATCCAGGGCTTCTGGTTAGGGAAGATGCGGATCTGTTTGTTCACTGTGATAGTGTCTATGCAATTTTTGATATAGCACAGCACACTATCTGTGAACAGCTCCATGTCCTGATGTTCAAAGACTTCCCACTTGGTCCTATCAAAGCAATCCTGCAACTGCTGGGAAGTATCCTTCGGCCATATGGCAATAGTCCTAGAGATGATGGGAGCAGTTTTTCTGAGGGGGGCATATGCAGGAATTAATAGCATGGACAAATGGTCAGACTGGCCTAGATGTGGTAATGGTCTAGCCCTATAGCCCAGTTTGATGTTTGAATAGACCTTGTCCAGAGTGTTCACTCCCATAGTAGCACACTTGACATGCTGATGGAATTTAGGGAGTAAATTTGTTTACTCTATAAACAATACTCTCTATAAATTCCATTAAAGCAAATGCAGTTGTCCTCTTGTGTCTGAACCCATATTGCTGCTCACACAGTAAATTATTCTTCATTATGAAGTTGTCAGTTCTCTCACGGAATATTTTTTTCAAGTGTCTTGGAAAATTGCAGCAATTGTGAAATTGTTCTATAGTTTGAAAATTCCCCTCTGTCACCCGTCTTGTATATCGGAATTACTTTAGCTATTTCCATTGCATTGGGAAATATACCTGTTTGGAGAGACAGGTTACAGATATACATCAGTGGCTTCACTAAGCATTCAATGATAGTTTTGACTAAGAGCATGTCAATATCATCACAATTCATAGATGTTTTACTTTTAAATGATTAAATAATTTCAATGACCTCTCTCTCGTCTGTGTTCTTTATGAAAATGGAGCCTTTTATAGCAATGTTTTTGCTTATTGTATCACCTGTAGGTGCCATAATGGGTACTTCTCAAGCCAAATTAGGACCAATGTTAATAAAAAAGTTATTAAATTCATCTGCAGGTGAGACTGCATTCACACTCTGAGTCATTTTATTATTTTATTTTTGAAAGATTGGTTGGGTAACTTGTATTACTGTTTTTATTTCCAAGAATGTTGTTAAGTATTGTCCATGTATTTTTAATATTGTCTATGTTTTTCTCCAGTTCTTTACTGTAATAGTCTCTTTTACTACATCTCATTATATAGGCTAACTTATTTTTGTATGTTTTATACCGCTGCTCTGCTTCTTTTGTCCTTTTCTTTAGAAAAGCTTTATATAATGATTTTTTTCTTTTTACAAGCCTTTTGTCATCCTTTGGTTAACCATGGCTTATCGACAAATTTCTGTTTCAGATTTTTCTTTACTAATGGACAATTTTTTTTCATAAAGAGTGGTTACCTTCATTTACATCTGATACATGGACTTTTGTCTAGTCTTGCTTCAGCAAGTCTTCTTTAAAAGAACTGATTGCATTTTATGATTTGTATCTAAATGAATTTTTTTTTTTTTTTTTTTTTTTTTTCTGTATTGGCCCCCATGTGGCCATGGATAAGTGCAAAGACTGGCAAATGGTCACTTATATCATTTATCAATAATCCACTTTCTATTTTCTTATCAATAATATTAACAAAAAAGTTATCAACAAGTGTAGCAGCGTGAACTGTTATTCTACTGGGATGTGTTATTGTGGGATATAGACTCATACTGTACATAGAATTCATGAACTCTGTAATTACATTTTGTTGATATGGATTTAGTAAACCAATACTGAAATCTCCACAAATTACAACCATTTTCTTACAAGTAATATCATTGTACAACTCGACTAATTTATCTCTGAATGTCTCAATGCAAGTTCCCGACATTCTATATATACAACTTATAATTAGATTTTTTTGTATTATCTTGGTCAATCTCAACAGTAACACATTCCAGAATCCCTGGTAGTGCAAAGGACATTCCATTTACAAGTTTACACCTATACAGGTCATCAATATACAGTGCAACACCACCACCCTTTTTTTGAGATCTGTTAATATGAAACATCTGATATCCCTCTATTGCCATCAGATGAGCCTGCTCTTCATTAAGCCAAGTTTCAGAGACTGCGACAGCTGTAAATTTTATGTCTAGCTTTTTTAAATAGTCCTGAATCTGTGGAAAGTTTTTGTTAAGACTTCTGCTGTTGAAGTGTATTATTGATAGTTTCCCATCTAATTGCACTTGACTTTTGAATTGCTTTTCAGTATAATATTCACAATGATTATGAACATTATTTATCCTTTTTTTTTTCTCCTTTGAAAGACAAAAGTAAAATAGAAAGATGTCTTTACCTTCTTTACATGTTTCAACTGCACTGCAGCCTTCATCAGAAGAGTCAGCTGATTGCTGCCAGGTGACATTTATCAGCTGATTTTCGTAGGCGGGGCCAGCTCAGCAGATCTGTCAGGTCCGCTGAGCCGGCCCCGCCTCCCGCCGTCAGATGGTCTCTGGAGAATGTGGTCCCAGGTGTGAGAAAGCATAAAGGCCCCCTCATCTCGGTTCATGGTGTCTTTTCCCCGCTTTCTGATCTCTATTGCCTCCTTGATCCAACGTTTGTGTCTGTTGCTCTCCGATCCAATAATTTTTGTGTTGTCCCAGTCCATGATGTGATTATTTCTTTTGCAGTGGTCCGATATAGCTGATTTTAATGTTTCTTGTTCTACTTTTTCTTTTTGTGATCTTGTGAGTCGTCCTTGCGTTTCCTTCTCACATTCCTTTTGGTGTTCTTTTTTTCTTGTGGTGAATAATCTTCCGGTTTCTCCAATGTAGGTTTTGTTACATGATCTGCATGATATTTCATATAATACATTGCATTTATTGTCTTGTTCTATTCTGTCCTTGGGGTGTACTAATAACTGTCTTAATTTTTTGTGTGGTTTGACTGCTGTGTTTATTTTGTATTTTTTCATGATCCTTTGAATTGGTTCCGTGATCCCTCGTATGTATGGTATAGTTATGGTTTCCTTGTTTTTGATTTCTTCTGATGAAGGCTGCAGTGCAGTTGAAACATGTAAAGAAGGTAAAGACATCTTTCTATTTTACTTTTGTCTTTCAAAGGAAAAAAAAAGGATAAATAATTGAAAGAAGACAAAATGAACCTGTTTGACGTATTACGTGGAAGTTATGGACAAGTTTGCATTAAAGACTTCCGCCGGATGGAGAAATTGGAGAAAACACGGGCACGCTTCAGAAACCACCTACGATTCAACCTCCGTTGCAGAGATGAGGAGGTCACACCCCAAAGCCTCAATATAAGAAATCCAATCCCGACCAAGAACGCAGAAAAAATCATCAACAAAGCACGGAAAGACCTTATAAAAGAACGTATAAGAATAACGGCAAATAAAGTAGACAGAATAAACAACCAAATCAAAGAGGAAACGGACATGTTTAAGCAACGCTACCCGACGGACCAGAAAACGCAGGAGCAGATAAAAGCACAACTGAAACACGCACACGAACAAGAATTCATCACAACGAAAAACCGCCAATTGAAAAAATTAAAAAAACTCACAGAAAGAAAGAACGGACGAAGACAAACACACACGGAAAAGAACGATAAGTGGGTCAAAAACCTATCACAACGCACACTCACGGACACGGAGAAAACAGTGCTGAACAGAGGACTGAACTTCGCCATCACACCAGCCAGAATCCCCCATGAAGAATACATCCTCGCAACAGAACTGGCATGTGAAAAAATCCAGGACCAAGGAGAAAAAGCAGCACTCCGGAACGCAGTCGCAGGAATCCTCAAAACGGCCAAATTACCACAAAGCAACGTTACAAGAAAAGAAGAAAAAGCATTAAACTCACTCAAGACAGATAAAACGATCACAATACTCCCAGCAGATAAAGGCAGAACAACAGTAATTTTGGACACAGAAACATACGAAAAACAGATGGAAACCATGTTGGCAGACAGTAACACATACGAAATCATTAAAACAAACCCGACAGAAGAAAAGAAAAAAATGCTCAAAGCCCTTCTAAAACCTCTATTAGAAAGCAATAAAATCACAAAGGACGCATATGATCACCTGATCCCCACAGCCAGCATCACCCCTCGGATTTATGGAACACCGAAAATACATAAAAAGGATATCCCACTGCGGCCAATAATAGACAGCATTGGATCAGTCACATACAACTTATCAAAAGCCCTAGCTGAAATCATCAAACCCCTCCTTGGACTATCAGACTTTCACTGTAAAAATTCAAAAGAGCTGGCACAAGAACTCAAAGACATAAAAATAGAATCAGACGAGATCCTCATCTCACATGACGTCATCTCTTTATTCACAAAGACTCCTATTGACGTCACACTACATATAGTGCAAGAACGCCTCAACAAGGACAGTACCCTAAAAAGACGCACCAACCTCACAGTCCATGACATATCCAAATTACTACAGTTTGTTGCAAAATCCACTTATTTTCAATTCAGAGGAAAAATCTACAAACAAAAAGAAGGATTTGCAATGGGAGACCCACTATCAGCCATCATGAGCAGTTTTTTTATGGAGGATCTGGAAAATAAAGCCATCAACACAGCACCCACAATATGCAAACCCACCCTTTGGAAGAGATACGTAGATGACATTCTGGAAAAAATAAGGAAAGGACATACACAAGAACTCACTGACCATCTGAACAGTACAGACAGTACGGGGAACATAAAATTCACACACGAAGAGGAGGAAAATGGCACCATAGCCTTTCTGGACATGAAAATCCACCACAACGAGGATGGCAGCATAAAAATCACAGTCTACAGGAAACCAACCCACACAGATCAATACCTACTTTGGACATCGGAACACCCCACAGCACACAAGCTATCAGTCGTCAGGACATTATATGAACGAGCCACCATCATCACGGAACAAGAAGACAGACAGGAAGAGGAAAACCACATAAAACATGCACTTATACGCTGCCAATATCCAGTATGGGCCATAAACAAAGGGAAACAGCAAGTCAAAAACAAAGAAAATAAACAGGACACAAGACACAGAACAAAAGCTGAAATCAAAAACAAGGAAACCATAACTATACCATACATACGAGGGATCACGGAACCAATTCAAAGGATCATGAAAAAATACAAAATAAACACAGCAGTCAAACCACACAAAAAATTAAGACAGTTATTAGTACACCCCAAGGACAGAATAGAACAAGACAATAAATGCAATGTATTATATGAAATATCATGCAGATCATGTAACAAAACCTACATTGGAGAAACCGGAAGATTATTCACCACAAGAAAAAAAGAACACCAAAAGGAATGTGAGAAGGAAACGCAAGGACGACTCACAAGATCACAAAAAGAAAAAGCAGAACAAGAAACATTAAAATCAGCTATATCGGACCACTGCAAAAGAAATAATCACATCATGGACTGGGACAACACAAAAATTATTGGATCGGAGAGCAACAGACACAAACGTTGGATCAAGGAGGCAATAGAGATCAGAAAGCGGGGAAAAGACACCATGAACCGAGATGAGGGGGCCTTTATGCTTTCTCACACCTGGGACCACATTCTCCAGAGACCATCTGACGGCGGGAGGCGGGGCCGGCTCAGCGGATCTGACAGATCTGCTGAGCTGGCCCCGCCTATGAAAATCAGCTGATAAATGTCACCTGGCAGCAATCAGCTGACTCTTCTGATGAAGGCTGCAGTGCAGTTGAAACATGTAAAGAAGGTAAAGACATCTTTCTATTTTACTTTTGTCTTTCAAAGGAAAAAAAAAAAAAAAAAGGATAAATAATTGAAAGAAGACAAAATGAACCTGTTTGACGGATTATGAACATTATTGAAAAAGTCAAATGACTGTGTCTGTGTCAAATGACTTCCTCCAGCTGGGGATAACTGATGTCTACTCAAGTCAGTCATAAGTTGTTGTTTTTTTGTTTTTGTTTTGCTTTTGTTTTTTTGTTTTTGTTTTGTTTTTTTAGTTTGTTTGTTTGTTTTTTGTTTTTTGTTTTGTTTTGTTTTGTTTTAAGTACGTTGACATGGTATGTCACAAAAGAACTGTTCTTGCTGTGTGTGTGGATATGGATTATCATAGTCTCTTAATTTTCTCAATCAGTGTTCATCTATATTTATTTAAGTCAGTGAGATCTCTGACTATTATGCTCTTTGCTTCCTCAGGTGTTCAATTTAGTTTGATCCAAACTCTACAATTTCTTGTCCATGTTGCCTGTATCTTATTTTGTCTTTTCAGCATCTGTGCTTGCCGTGCTATTTCAGCATTAGTTTTTGTTAGATGTTTATTTAGGTAAACTTCTGTTCCCCGTAGCTTTCTGGCCTGCCTCAGTATGTCATTCTTTACCCTTCTGTTCACAAAGCACATCATAATTGATTTCTTTGTTTTATTATCTTTTCTGGGTAAAGTATGACAGGCTGAAATTACATTTACTTCAACCTTTATATTTCTGCTTTCAAAGAACTGAAGCACTTTGTTTTCCAGGGAGACTGATTCACTTAGGGGAGCCTCCTTACCTCTCATTCCTGCTGTAACATTGGCATATGATTGGTATTTAATGTCTAGTCCACTTATAATTAGATCTTCCATACGAGAATATTGTTTAAGATCCTCGATGCGTCGCTCCAAGTATGCAATTTTTTTGTCTTTTTCTTTAATTGTTAATTTCAATTCTTGGACTTCTTCCATTAGCCCTAATAGTTTAAGCTGTTGATTGGCCACTTTGGTCAGTTCTTCTGACAAGAAGTTCAGAGATTTTTTGATCTCTTCCATTTCCTCCTTCTTTGGTGGCATTTTTACTGACCTGTTGATAATAAAACAATCTCTGCTGGTGTCACCAGTATCCAATCTGACCAACCTCGATTCCTCGAATATATTACCCCAACACCACCAACTTGGCCAGTGTTTCTAGGAGTATGAATATTACCATTGCTGGGTGGGGTGGCCTCATTAATACAAACAAAGTCATCATGGCATAGCCATGTTTCTGTGAGACAGAGTATATTTATATTGTGATCCATAATCTTATCATTAATTAAGGTTGCTTTATTGGACAGAGATCTTACATTCAGCAGTCCGCTTTGAATTATTTTATTTTTTTTTGTAGTAAATTAATGTTTTTAATCTTTATCAAGTTATGTTGTATGTATTTTTGTCTTGGGTTATAATGTTTAATTTATAATATTTAATGGGATGTCCTAATTTTTTCACATGACTTTTTAGAGGAAGAGATGGAAAGGGACAAAAAAAATGGGGCAGAGATGACATGGATGGCACAAGATCAGAAAGAATGGTTTCATTTGGTTGTAGCCTTACAGTATGTCACATCAGTGTTGAAGAGGATTGTCAATAAGTATTAAAAGTTGTGGGCAGCACTGCGGTACAGGAGTTAGCATGGTTGCCTAACAACTAGAACGTTCCAGGTTTGACTCCCCAGGCTGGCAGGGCTGGGAACCTTTCAGTGTGGAGTTTGCATGATCTTCCTGTGCTGTATGGGTTTACACCTGGAGCTCTGGTTTCCTCCCACAATCCAAAGACATGCATGTTAGGTTAATTGGTGACTCTCTAAGGGCACATTCAGATGGCCACTGTTTGGTACTGCCCAAAGGACCAACCAGTGGCTTCTGCGGATAGTTTGGTTCATTTGGTGCAGTCTGAATGCACATTGGAACTCTGGTGTGCACCAAAAAAATAAATAAATAAATTTAGAAAAAAAAAAAAAGTGGTGCGGTGGCGCAGTGGTTAGCACTGTGGCAGCACAGCAATTCACCCTTGTCCATGGGATCCCTGGTTCGATCAGAGCCCCAGACCAACAGTGATCTGTGTGGAGTTTGCATGTTCTCCCCATATCTGCGCGGGTTTACTCCGGGATTTCCCCGGTTTCCTCCCACAGGCCAAAAACATGCAGGTTAGGTTAAATGGAGACTCTAAAGTGGCCCTAGGTGTGAATGTGTGTGTGAATGGTGAAGGGATAGCGCCGTACCGTGGCTGTTTCATTCATCCAGGTGGATGCCCTCAATTTCCCCTCTGGGGATAATTAAAGTATGCAAAATAAAAAAATCAAAAATCAAAATAAGCAAAGTCTGGTCCCCTGAAAACGAGGGTCTCTGTTCACTTGCAAACAAAGTCTGAAGCACTCCGCTTGCAGTGTGACTCCAAACGGACTATCCAGCGGACCAAAGGGCGGAAGTGTCCCTCAGCCTTTGTGTAACCATAGCAACATGTAGTCTGAGAAGAAGTGGTGTTTACCATAGAGCATTTTGAGTAGAAAATAACAATAAAGATAACCACCAAATCTGAGAAATCCTTTTATCAAAGAAAGGCAAGGACAATAGTTTAAAAAAAATGCCTTTTTTTGTGGCAGACAAACAACCCGGCTGAAGGGAACAGATTTCCGTTTTCAGTCCTGGGCAATTGATGAGCCTAATTTTTCTTCTTTGCCAAGATTTTTTCTTCCTGGTCAGGGGTGGTTTCAGCTACAGTACCCCAAAAAAGTAATTGTTGTAACTGTGTGATGTTGTCCAGGCAGTTTTGTTCAATGCAGTGTGAATATAAACCAAACCAAATGAAGGTGTGAAAATTCTTGGCATCCCCGCCCAGCTGAACTAACATCCCTGACTATCCTGGTCTGAATGCAGCCTAAATTGTCCATTGGTATCCATCTCTGATAGGCCCTTAGAATAGAGACTTAGTACTAGTGAAATGCTTTGAGTGGTCTTTGAGACTAGAAAAGTGCTATATACAGTAAGTACAGGTTCTTATCCCTTATCCTTATTCTTAATAAGCCAGGATAAGCCATCTTTAGTGTCATTCAAATCCATACATCCAATCATGTATAGTACAACAAAATTATGTTTCTCTTATCTACAATGTTAATTACACATACAGTATATAGAATCTGTGGGGTCACTGCCATGCAAGGCACTGCCACAAATTTCCCTCCTCCATTCCATTATTGCTGAGCACCAAGCTGGATGGCAGGAAGTTCCGTTTTTATATGGTCTTTGGCATGACCTGGCCGAGATTTGAACCCCGGCCTCTAGGGTGTGGGGCAGATGCTCTACCAACTGAACCACCACTCCAAGATTACTCCAATATTAAAAGAGGAGTCTACAAATAATATACAGTACATACGTAGATACAGTATGTGCTGTATAAAACTCCTTTTGGCAGTAAATCCGTTTAATACAATAAGAGAAGCTTTCAAGAGCGGAGGGCTGGAGATTCCCAGACTCTGTCTCATGGCATTTTCTGCCTGTTCACTTATAAATTGCACTTATGTCCTTTTTGCATTATTGTTCCAATTGTCATTTTTCTGCTTGTGTTTAAATTATAATTTTATTTTCTGTACTGATCTATAATTACACCTTCACTTGTTATTGTTATTCTTTATATCCCAGTTTAGTCTTTTTTACTGTTGACAGCTGTAAGGGGCGTGAAGCCTTGAATTTGCGTGCCCTGTCAGCTGCCAGTGAGGGTTTGCCTCCCTCTTACTCACCCAGGTGATCCTGATTAGGTATTATTGCCTTTCTCCCACCTGCTCGGGCACCCACACCTCCTAATTATTATGTGATGGGTTTGGAACCATATTTAAGAGATCTGTTTTTCATTTTACTTTGTCACCGCTTTGGCTTTGTCATCCACACCTCCACCAGAGCCCTGCTTTGCTCTGGCCAATATTTTGTAAGTAATCTCCTTCTTGCTTGCTTCTTTGTTTTTTGAGCACCTTTATGGAACTTTGTGTTTTTTTTTCCCTTGGTTTAATAAATTACCCTAACTGACAGTTCAGCACGTGGGTCTCATTCTCTCTGCCCAGAAAGGGCATTTCATGACAGAAAGCGGAGACCAGTAGAGACCCAGCTGCTGTTGTTAGTGTGTTTTGCCTTTTTTCTGTTTGTTTCTCTGTTTTTTCACTCAAAGTCAAAGTCAAAAGTCAAAGTGCCTTTATTGTCATTCCATTGCTAATAAACAATGCAACGAAACTGAGATACTGCTCCCTAAAAACAAACTATCACACTCACAGTCCATTCATGCATTTAACATTCTCATAATTACAACAATAAATAATGCTTGAAACAATATTACCTAAAAGTTGAATACAATATGTACATAGCAAAAATAAAAACATACTGAGTTATAAATATATAAGACCAGCTTATACACACAGGGTTATTGCCAAAAAATAACCTAAAATAACATAAAATAATATCAATAGTCTATACGTGTTACATAAATCTGTTCAAAATACGTACTGCTGCTGGAAAAAAAAAAAACAAAAAACAAAAAAACTATGGTTAAACCTGGTAGTCCGGGTTTTATGGGATCTGTACCGCTTTCCCGAGGGGAGCAAGTGAAAGAAATCATGGCCTGGATGAGCACAGTCTTTAATGATGGCAGTAGCTCTGTTGAGGTACCGAGACCTGGAAATCTCTTCCAGAGAAGGGAAAGAACAGCCAGTGATTTTTTGCGCAGTCTCGATCACTCTCTGGAAGGCTTTGCGGTCTGCGGCTGAACAGCCCTCATACCAAACCGTGATGCCATATGACACAATGCTCTCAATAGCAGAGCGATAAAATAAAAGCAGCAACTGTGCATTCAGGCCATTCCTCTTGAGGAGCCTCAGAAAGTGTAGACGTTGTTGAGCCTTTTTTATCGTAGCTATGGTGTTAACTGTGTGTGTGTGTGTGTGTATGTGTTTTGTTTTGTTTTTTTGTTTGTTTGGGTTTTTTTTTACTTCTGGCGCCACACGAGTCGGCTGCCTTTTGCAACAGCGGCTCAATTCTGAGTCTTTTTATTTTCCTTCTTCTTTCTGATCCGGTGATAACTTTCTGATCCGGCACACCTTTCACTCTATATATATCACGGACACACAGATCGCCCCAAAGGTCTCCCGAGTCGGCGGACGGAGCCACTGTTTACAGCAGGAGACGATACAGCAGGGAAGAGCTAGCTAGCACTCAACCGCCACCTGGTGCTAACGCAGAAACTCGACATACCGGGGAACTGAAGCGAAAACAACGCGGGTGCCGGGCTGGAGTTTAGGCGGGATGCAAGAAATATAAGACAGAATAATAAAGAGCGATGGCAAGAACCAAGCAGACCGCCCGTAAATCTACTGGAGGAAAAAGCCCCCAGGAAGCAGCTGGCCACCAAGGCTGCTCGTAAAAGCGCTCCGGCCACCGGCGGAGTGAAGAAGCCTCACCGTTACAGGCCCGGTACCGTGGCTCTCAGAGAGATCCGTCGCTACCAGAAATCCACGGAGCTGCTGATCCGTTAGCTGCCCTTCCAGCGCCTGGTGAGGGAGATCACTCAGGACTTCAAGACCGACCTGCGCTTCCAGAGCTCCGCAGTCATGGCTCTGCAGGAGGCCAGCGAGGCCTACCTGGTGGGTCTCCTCGTGGACACCAACCTGTGCGCCATCCATGCCAAGAGGGTCACCATCATGCCCAAAGACATCCAGCTGGCCCGCCGCATCCACGGAGAGAGAGCTTAGACTTTCTGCTGCACATCCACCAACCACAATGCTCCACACTGTGTGTGTATATATATACAGTATATATATATATTAATATGTACATATTTTTTTGTATTCAATAGCAGATTATTATCTGAGCACCATCTCACCAGTTTCTGGACCTCATCTCTGTATGCGGACTCATCTCCTCCTGATATGAGCCCCACTACTGTTGTGTCATCTGCAAACTTCACTATAATGTTTGTGGGATGAACAGGTATGCAGTCATATGTGTACAATGAATACAAAGTGGGGCTCAACACACAGCCCTGTGGCGAGCCTGTGTTAAGCATGACTGTAGAGGAGGAATGGGGTCCGAGTCTAACAGTCTGTGTTCTTTTTGTTAGGAAGTCCTTAATCCAGCTGAAAGTGTGAGTAGGCAGACCAAGCTGAAGCAATTTGGTGATGAGAATGTTGGGAATAATTGTATTAAATGCCGAGCTATAGTCCACAAACAACATTCTTACATAGCTCCCCTTGTCTTCTAAATGGCTGAATGCCGAGTGGAGAGCTATAGCAATAGCATCTTCAGTGGATCTGTTCTGCCTGTAGGCAAACTGGTAGCAATCAAAGTCTGGGGGGAGACTAGGGAAAAGATGTTTCAATACCATTTTCTCAAAACACTTCATAATAATAGGTGTTAATGCTACTGGTCGATAGTCATTCAGACTGCTGATAATATGTTTTTTAGGCACAGGAATAATGACTGCAGATTATAAACACTGTGGTAGAACGGCTGCCTTTAGAGACAAATTAAAAATGTCAGTCAAAACAGAGCATAGCTGATCTGCACATGCTCTGAGCACCTTTCCTGGCACTCCATCGGGACCAGTAGCCTTTCTCGGGTGAACTGCTCTCAGTGTCTGTCTCACCTCATGATCCTGCAGGGTAAGCACATCAGAGCTGGCATTCAATAACGTCAGTGGGTCCGGGTGAGGTGTATTTGCCTCAAACCATGCGAAAAAGCAGTTTCACTGGAAATGATGCTGCTGCCCTTATAGTTTGTGATATGGCGAAAGCTTTGCCATACTCGTCTCGAGTCATTATCTGAAAAAAATGGTCCTCAACTTTCCTCTTATAGGCCTGATTAGCCTCCTTAATGCCTTTCTTCAGATTAGCCTGGGCAGTGCTATACAGATCTGTATCCCCTGGCCTTAAGGCTGTATCACAGGCTCTGAGGAGTGCCTGAACTTATTTTGTCATCCAAGGTTTCTGGTTTGGAAAAACCCTAATGTGTTTTTCCACAGTCACCTGGTTGATACAGTGGGTGATGTAGCATAATACAGTCTGTGTGTACATTTCCAGATCCTCATTCTTGAATAAATCCCATAGAGTGTTTGAAAAACAGTCCTGCAGCTGAGAAAGAGCTCCCTCAGGCCATGTTGTGATGTTCTTTATAGTAGGTCTAGCAGTTCTCCTGAGGGGGGTGTATGCGGGGATAAGGAGCAATGATAGATGGTCTGACAGGCCAACGTGGACATGGCACAGCTCTGTAAGAATGCTTCAGGTTCAAATACACCCGATCAAGAAATTTTTTTTTTCCCCTGGTGGCACATTTCACATACTGTGTGAAATTAGGCATCACAGTTTTCAAGCATGCTTGATTAAAATCACCAGCTATGATGTGAACACCCTCGGGATAGGCCTGCTGCTGTTTATTTATTACACTGTACAAATGACTAAGGGCCACTTTAGTATTTGCATCAGGAGGAATATAGATCACTGTTAAAATAACCACTGTCAGCTCTCTCGGAAGATAAAAAGGCCGACATAAAGCACAGGTGAGTGCTCTGGAGCTAATCATGTCCCCAGCCCGTGAATCTCACCCAAACCAAAGGAGGTTGGCAGCGGGATCTCCAAGCTTGGAGGAGGAATGGGCGGCGGACTTTATTCAGAGTTTCATGGATGAAGCACTCACCACCCGCAATCCCAAGAAAACCTGGGAGAGTTTGTATAGTGCGGTGGGGATTCTGGATGAACACCCCAGCCTCTTAAAGCATCCTCAGTATGTAGGACTGCTGTCCACAGTCACTGCACTTCAGCAATCATTGCATGGGCTGTTGATGGGCTTGTCTACCGCTAGACCGAAGCTGTCACAGAGGGGCTTATCTCGAAGTCCGTCCCCTCTTCCGGTTCTTCAGCTCCATCACAAGAACAGCGTCATCCAGCTCCGGACCGCCCGAGGGATAGGCCTGCCTCTCAGACAGCTCATTCCCTGATGCCGATGCAGAAGCCTCCCTCAGCAGTGTGTCAGTGTTTTTTGCCATTGGCTGAATAGTCAGCTCCTCCAATCTCTGCAGCTGCTGTCTCCTGCTTCTCTACAGCATCCTCCTCCACTGTCAGGAGGCTGACTGTGTTTTCCCTAGCTCCATCAGCTTCAGTGTCTCCTGGGGCTGATCCTCTACAATCCTTTGAGGGGCTCAACTCCACCGTAGCCACGGAGAGGGACAACACAACACCCACTGCAGCAGACAATATCAAAAACTGGAAAAACAGTCAAGTGCCAGTTTTTCCCACTTCATTTTATGATGACATGCCTTGCCTGATTCCTGGGAGAGAGGATCATGGTAAGCAGTCCCCTGAGCTGTCACCACCTGAGGCAGTAACCAATTTCTAACCTGCCCTCTCCTTGTCTCCCCCTGTTGCCCCTGAACATCCGCTGGCCATGGAACAGAGCCACCAGACGACCGAGGAGCCTGCGGCCCTGGGGAGTTTTGTTCCAGACCCGCAGCCACACCCTGGATGGAGGGAGAGCAATCTCTGTGACCTGAAGCCAGTACCAATGGTAACGCGTCCCCCGACTTGGGCTATGTGGAGTCCTGCACCAAGGGTGAGCCGAACCCCAGCTGACATGCCGGACCAACCTCCTGCGTGGGTAACTTTGCCTGGGGCCAGAGAAATTGCAACCATCATCACGCCTGCTGCCGAGGCCACCGCAGCAGAGTTAGCGCCCGAGCTGGACCTCCAGAGGACTGAGTCCGAAGTTACATCATTGCCCGGATCAAAGGAGTCCTGGACGGTGGTGGAGTTCGAGCTCAGACAAGTGCTCTTCTTTGTTTTTCTTGTCTCAGTTGTGGAGAGGTCTTGCCTTGCTCTTGGTGAGGAGAGCCAGGCGCAGCCGCCCGCTGAGCCTGAGCTCACCTCGCTGGGCTCTGCCGCTGCCGCTGCCGGTGACCCTGACCGTGTCTCTCTCTGTGTTTTGTCTGAGCTTCCTCTCAGGGTCACGGGAATGCTCCAGTACCACCAGATGTCTCTGTGGGTCCAGGTTTGCCTCACGAGTTCTCATTGGGTCAAGCTTCCCCCACAGTGGAGGTTGTCGCGGGTGCCCTGTCCCAGCCCGGGACCTCCATGGGTGCAGCTTCAGACCAGGCCAGGTCAACCATGGGTGCAGCTCCTCTTCTGCCTGAGGCCATTGTTTGGGCCCCTCCTCTGTCTGGGTCTCCATGAGTGTTGCACCCAAGCCTGAAGCCTACGTGGGTGCTGCATTGGCACAGTCTGGGTCCACCGAGGGTGCAGTGTTGGTCCAGCCCGGGCCCAATGAGGGTGCAGCTCCTCTCCTGCCTGGAGCAACCGAAAGCGCAGCTCCGCTCCTTCCTGGAGCAACCGAGGGTGCACCTCCGCTCCTGCCTGGATCCACCGAAGGTGTAGGTCCAATCCTGCCTGGAGCAACCAAAGCTGTAGCTCCACTCAAGCCCAAAGCCCCAGCAGGTGCTGCTATGCTCCAGCTCAGAGCCATTGCTCTGGACTCTTCCGGTTGTGGCATGTAAGGTGAGGATGCACAGGTAAAGGCTCCCAGTTCGTTTCTTGCTATCTTCCTTTAAAACTCAGTTTAGAGCTAGCGTTTTTAGCTGTTGCTTTGTCATTGCCGCTGGAGAATAAAAACGGTATGCCTGCTCGTGCGAAAAAAGAGAGAAATTGCCAGTCTCATAACTTAATATTGTAGTGGCTGGTGAAGAAATTCATCAGTCCCCTCACACTCTGGGAGATCAAAGAGATCTCTCCCACGTGTTTTCTTTTCACAATCAACATACATCGTCCGGGATCATGGGTCCCAAGAAAGCTCAGCTGACTGAGGAGGTGGACGATATTAAAAGATCACTCGACTTCTTGGCTGAAGAGATTTCTGCTGTTAAGCAGCAGCAAAAAAACATCCTGGGCCTGCTCGAGGAGGTGAAAGCACTGCGGATCCAGAACGCCAAGAAGGACAAGAGGCTGGCATATCTGGAGAGCAGAGTGTTGGACCTGGAGCAGAACACTCGGGTGAATGATGTGATCATCACGGGGCTCCACATTAAACCCTGATCGTACGCTCGGGCGGTGGCCGCGAACAGCGGAGGGAGGCTCGACACGCTGGAAGATGAATCCACGGAGCAACAAGTGGTGGACTTCCTGCAGTCCAAAGGAATCCAGCTGGACTGTAACACCATTGAGGCCTGTCACCTTCTGCACAGGAAAAACAGCGACAAACCGGCTGTGATCATCTGGTATCCACACCTTGAGAGGGGGGCTCTGTCATGAGCTGAGCACTGGGAGTGTCCGACGTGCTCAGTCTCATGGCCTTTCTCCACATTTGTATATTTGTTGTATCTTGGGTTTTTTGGTCCTTTTTTTTTCCGTCGTTGGTTTTCATATATCTGATTTTTTTTTTCTTATTCTTCTTATCCCCCTGTTTAAATCATCATAGTTTGTTACTGTCTTATTTTGTATTTGTATTTATTGCTCAGTCCTTACTTGTTGCCATTTTGTTCTGCATTATTGAACTGTTGTGTTCACTTTCTCCGAGGCTGCAGCTGTCAGTGGAACTTCAGGATTTTATTTCTGTTGTGGGCAGTGCTTATGTCAGGTGTCAGTCCCGTCTTATCCCCTCTCATTGCTCCCAGCTGACCCCGGTTTGTAATCATTCTTTTCTCCTGCCTGCTCATGTGATCCACACCTGCGTTCAGTTGTGTTCATTAGCTCCATGTTCTATTTAAGATGTTTGTTCCTTTCATTCATTGTTGGAGCCTCAGTTAATTTGTTGCTGTGCATCAGAACCCTTTACCCGTTCTGGTGCAATATCCTGTGTAATCCTGCTTACTCCATTGCCATCTCAGTGTGTAAGTTTAATTTGTGCACTGCTTGGATTTTTGCATTTGAGCACTGTTTGGACCTTTATGTTTTTGTTCAATAAATACCACAACTGCAGTCCAGCATTTGGATCTTCGTTCCTGCCTTGAGGGGTAAATCGTGACAAGATCATCAAACAAATTTAAATATTAGACACAAATAACACAAGTAAACACAAAATGCAGTTTTTAAATGAAGGTTTGTATTATTAAAGGTAAAAAAAAATAAAAATCCAAACCTACATGGCTCTATGTGAAAAAAAAGTGATTGTCCCCCCTGTAAAAACATAAATTAACTGTGGTTTATCACATCTTTAGAAAGCTGAGTTCAATTGCTCAAACCATGCTTAGGCCTGATTACTGCCACAGCTGTTCTCAATCAAGAAATAACTTAAAAAGGACCTGTCTGACAAAGTTAAGTAGACCAAAAGATCCTCAAAAATTAATCATCATGCTGTGATCCAAATAAATTCAGGAACAAATGGGAAACAAAGTAATTAAGATCCATCAGTCCGAAAAAGGTTATAAAGCCATTTCAAAAGCTATGGGTCTCCAGTGAACCACGGTGACAGCCATTATCCACAAATGGTAAAAACATGGAAAACTGGGGAACCTTTCAAATAGTGGCTGGCAGACTAAAATTACTCCAAGAGCACAGCGACGACTCATCCAAGAGGTCACAAAAGACCCCACAACAACATCCAAAGAACTGCAGCTCTCACTTGCCTCAGTAAAGGTCAGTGTTCATGACTCCACCAAAAAGAAAGAGACTGGGCTAAAATGGCCTGCACGGAAGAGTTCCAAGACAAAAAACACTGCTGAACAAAAAGAACATGAAGACTCATTTCATTTTTGCCAGAAAACATCTTGATGATCCCCAAGACTTTCAGGAAAATACTCTGTGGAATGACAAGACAAAAGTCGAACTTTTCGAAGGAGTGTGTCCCATAACATCTGGCAAAAAAGTAACACACCATTTCAGAAAAGGAACATCATACCAACAGTAAAATATTGTGGTGGTAGTGTGAAGGTCTGGGGCTGTTTTGCTGCTTCAAGACCTGGAAGACTTAATGTGGTAAATGAAACCATGAATTCTGCTGTCTACCAAAAAATCTTGAAGGACATTGTCTGGCCATTTGTTCGTAACCTCAAGTTGAAGCGCACTTGGGTTTTGCAGCAGGACAATGATCCAAAACACACCAGCAAGTCCACTTCTTAATGGCTTAAGAAACACAAAATGAAGACTTTGGAATGGCCTAGTCAAAGTCCTGACCTGAATCTGACTGAGATGCTGTGGCATGACCTTAAAAAGGCAGTCCATGCTCAAAAGCCCTCCAATGTGGCTGAATTACAACAATTCTGCAAAGACGAGTGGGCCAAAATTCCTCCACAGCACTGTAAAAGACTCATTGCCAGTAATCGCAAACACATGATTGTAGTTGTTGCTGCTAAAGGTGCGTTCACACCAAAAGCGAACAGGCAAATTTTTCATGCAGCACAATTACATTATAACTCAGTGTCAACACTCTAACTGACATGAATAGTGAGATGAAGTTGTCTTTAAAACTTCTGCAGCTGTGTTGAACCTGCTGTGGAAATTCCCAAAATAACGTCATGCTTAGTCTTACGTTATCCGACTGGGGGCTCACCCTAAAATGTCGTCTCAAGCCTCCAGAACTTCACAGATGATGGGTGTTTACGTTGCTCGCTTACTAGCTTGCTAGCTTACTAGTTTGCTAGCTTGCTAGGATGCCCGTGGCCAGAAACCATGGGTAAATAACTCCAAAATTCTGATTCAGCTGAAGAGTTCCTGGTCCTCCTGTCTCCCAGTGAGTAAGTTTCAGTTTCTGACTAGTTTACTCTGCAATAGTGACAGCAGGATATCAAAGCTAGCAGCTAGCTAGCTAGCACCAAATGCAAACAGGCGGCGCAAATTCATACGAAGTGAATGGGAAGATGCGAGTACGGGCAAATTCGCAAGTACTCGCGTCTTCCCATTCATTTTGTATGGATTCGCACAGCCCGTTCATGTTTGGTGTGAACATATCCAAACAGTGATTAGTATAGGGGGCGATCAGTTTTTCACAAAGGGCCATGTAGGTTTGGATTTTTTTTTTACCCTTAATAATAAACACCTTCATTTAAAAACTGCATTTTGTGTTTACTTGTGGTATCTTTGTCTGATATTTAAATTTGTTTGATGATCTGAAACATTTAAGTGTGACAAACATACAAAAAAATGAGAACTCAGGAAGGGGGCAAACACTTTTTCACACCACTGTATATTATATAATTACATTTCTTGTTATTTAGCTTGTCCTCATCTTTATGGGTTGTGTTCTCTTTTTTTCATTCCGGTTTGTGCTTTTATTTTGACAGTTCTTGCTTACGTCCTCCTGTCAAGGCCTGTTCACGGGCTTTGAGAGCGGTCATCTATTGTTTCTGATTTTTCCTTGCCTCATACCACCCACACCTGATATGTATGTGGAATCTGTCTTGCGTGCCTGTTTAAGGACTGCTTCTCAGTTTATTCATTGCTGCATCATTTAACCTTCCCTATTCCTGAGATGGAGTCCCTGTCTCTGTATTCTGCCATTATCGTATGTTCAGCCTGTTGTGTTAGAGTCTGGTCTTTTATTTGTGTGGTACGGGTGGCAGCCCCACCTTCCAGTTCCACCACCACCTGTGGTAATAAGTTGGCAGTGGGCAGGAGGGACGGTCTCTTTTGCCACCTCTTCTGCCTGACGGTTGCGCCTGTGCTGTATAGTACCTCCCTAATAAACGTGTGTTCAGTTCAACACCTGGCCTCGTCCTTGGCTCCATATACAGTTATAACATTTGGCAACGAGGATAAAAGTGGATTAGAACAATGTATGGAAGCATGAGTGTTTGAAATTTGGCCATTTTTGGAGCCCCCTGGCAGAGATGGTTCTCCACTTTCCGGACGTACATGGTGGCACTAGACCTTAGGAAGCTGGAGGGGTTGTGGGCATGTGAGTTGTTGGTGTACAATCCTGGAATGGAGGGACAGTGAGTTCTGAGCACGCTGAGTGACTGTGATAGTTTTGACAGAGTGGTTGAGCTAATGGTGTGCCATTTTCATGCCTCGGAAATCATCACAGTTCACAATTCAGTTTCAACAGTGCCACCAATGGGTGGGCAAGTCTATTGAGCGGTTTGTGGCAGTGCTGGGACTGTTGACCAGCAGGTGCCAGTTTGGACTGTTGGGAGATGAGATGATTTGCGACCAGTTGGCAGAGCATTCCAACTGCACTGTGATTAGGTAAAAGCTGCTTACATTTTCGGGCGGACCAATGCTGCCCACAGCCATCGAGTTAGCTCAACAGTTGGAAGCTGTGGACAAACTGTCACTGGAGCTGAATGAAAGCTTTTCACACCGACATTTGGGATCACTGCCAACCGCGCATGCAGTTGACCTGGTCAGCGTGGAAAGCATGGAGGACAACGCTAGCGCTGTGAATGTGAGGTCCACCCTGGGAAAGCCCAAAAGTGAGGGCTGCAGGACCATGGAGCACCATTTCAGGGCCAAAGATTGTTCGGCAAGAGCGGAGCTCTGTGGCAAGAGTGGCCACTTGCTTTATGTCACCAAGGCATGCCACAGATCCAAGCAAGGAGGTCCGTGGCACAAAGAGGACTCTCACACCCCCACGGTTGTCCATGCTGTGTCTCTGAGCACCAACGGATGCACGTACTGTATGACGAAGTTGGTTGTGGTGGAAGTGTTTTTGTGGATCGATGCAGGAGCGGTGGGCTCCGTGCTGGACTGGATGACAGTGAAATGTTTTTTCCCAGAGATATTTTTCTTCAGAATTGAAAGTGACCCAGTGCAGCTTTGTGGATGTGGAGGAGGACGGCTGGCCATGGTAGGAACGTTGGAACCAACACCTCGGTGCAAATTGCAGAGACCTGGTACAGTCTGACACAGAAAGTGGTAGACGGTGCAGTGTGGGATGAGGAACTGCCTGGCACCCTGAAGAGTGAGCAAGACCAATATCACTTAGGGTCATCACAGGAGGGGCCCTGTGCCAGAGCTCAAGTCACCCTGCAAGTCAAGCAAAACACCTCTGGGAGCGGCAGACTGGATTCAGACTCAGGAGGAGACTTTGGCACGTGGGCCTGGAGGAGCGGAACATCCAATGGTGTGGAAGCGGAGGCCTACTGGGGCTGGGTCAACCAGCTGCGGCCTGGGGCGAACGCCACCTCCAGGGGTAGACTGCCAGATGTTGTGTTGAAGATGCTGTGTTGAAGTTCAGTGCTGCCTATAACCATTATCTCCACCATACCTTGGACCATGTTCTGACATATGACATAAAAATAGAAAATCTGGTAGTGTCTCCTCATAACCCTGTACTGTCAGACCATTGTCTGTTAACCTTTGATTTTACTATTTCTGACTAGTTGGCTCCTAAGGAAAAATATCACTACAGTAGGTGCTTCTCAGATGATGTTGTTACCAATTTTTTGCAGATTGTTTCCTTTATGCCATGTGTCAACACAACAGAAATAAGATATAGACAGCTTTCTCCTTCTGTAATTGATAGCATGGTAGATAGAGTTACACCTTCTCTGCATCAGACTCTAGACATGGTGGCCCCTTTAAAAAAGAAAAAGTCTAATCAGAGATTTCTAGCTCCATTGCTCAACACAGAAACCCGTAGCTTAAAACAGAAGACTTGTCAATTAGAAAGAAATTTGTGCTCCACTAATTTAGATGAAATCTATTTAGCTTGGAGAAATCATCTTTTAATTTTTAATTTATAAAAAATTTCTTAGAAAAGCTAGAACGAGTTATTATTCTGCATTAATAGAAGAGAAGAAGAAGAATCCCAGGTTTCTAATAATCTAATAATCCCAGCACTGTAGCCAGGCTGACAAAGAGTCAGGACTCTGTCAATCCTAGCATTCCCTTAGACCTTGCTAGTCAGGAATTTATGAACTTTTTCATTAATAAAATTTCATCTATCAGAGATAAAATCACCAAGATTCTTCCCACCATTAACTTAAATACAGTAACTACTACATCTCCTTCAATTGATATATGTTTGGATGAGTTTACTCCAATTGACCTTTTAGAGCACTTTTAGCTCCTCCTCATTTTAGCTCCTTAGAGCCTTTTAGAGACCTTTTAGAGCTGCTTTTGGGCAGCACGGTGGTGCAGTGGTTAGCACTGTTGCCTTACAGCTAGAAGGTTCCTGGTTCAAATCCCCAGGTTGGCAGGGGTTGGAACCTTTCTGTGTGGAGTTTGCATGTTCTCCCTGTGCTGCGTGAGTTTACTCCGGGGGCTCCGGTTTCCTCCCACAATCCAAAGACATGCATGTTAGGTTAATTGGTTGTTCTAAATTGTCCCTAGATATCCGTTTCCTATAGGCCCTTAGAATAGAGGGTTAGTACTAGTGAAAGCGCTTTGAGTGGTCTTTGTGACTAGAAAAGCGCTATATAAGTGCAGGTTAGTTAGTTAGTTAGTTAGAGTTAGACAAAATAATTTTCTCATTGGAGTCTTCAACTTGTCTGTTAGACCCTATTCCTGCCAAGCTTTTTAACCCTTAGATTCATAAGTGGGGTCACAATGACCCCTGCCGTTGTTTTTTTGCAATATCTTTGTAATTTTATTTTTTTATCATTTAATCTTGCATGTATTCCTCCAATAGGTTGTCTTTGAAATGAGGCCATTTGGATTTGTATCTAATTGTTATATTTTTTATGTAATTGCATTTTTTGTATCAGTATCACTTTTCCATATCTGGGGTCAAAAATGACCCTGAGCATTTTCTATGGAATTTCAAAGGTTAACACTAGGAACCTTTGATTTTTATCGACTGTGACTGTCAGATATACATTTACTGTCAATCCACACATCTAATGCCAACAGTCTCACCACTAGTGATGGCAAGATGAAGCTTCATGAAGTAAATCTGTTTCTTGCTGGTTCCATCGCAAAAAAAAAAAAAAAATAGAAGCTGGAATAGATTGCAAATAAAGTCCCAAGTCCACAAAATGTGAGGGGCATTGCGCTTCGCTGTCCCCTTTGAATGTAATCATGTTCGTCAGCAACACAAGCCTTGAGACGTGCTTCACAAAAATCTTCCCGGGTTACTCGACACACGCTTCGAAGGTTTGGCACGGAAGGACACATCTACTCACCCCCCTGAAGGTTATTTTTACACAGCAACATACATGTAAATATTATCATCTTCATATCTCATAATATATGTGCTGTTATAAATTATGAACTTATTTTCAACGTCCATGAATTTTGTGTGATAGTGTTATGTTATCATCATCCAATTACTACTTCGTAGTTAGCTACAGTAGCTAACTAAGCTAACACTAGTTAGCTGTGTGTGTGTTTCGCGTTTATAGGACATTATGACGGCCTATGAACTCAGGCATCATAGGACTCGTGATGCCGTCATAAATATATGATGTCTCTATGACGGCACATAGACAAATGTGTCTTTATGATGTCATATGTATTTATGTTTATGTTGTTTGTGTTTATGTTGAATGTAATTGTGGCTTGTAAATATGGATGTCACCAGATTGCAAAACAAATTTACCTAGGGGTACAAATAAAGGAACCTGAACCTGATATGGCTCAAAATTGGCAAGGTGAATAAGTCACAGGGCCAGTCTTTACAGCGCGTTTGTGTTTTCTGGACAACAGATTTCTGCAGCCATGGCCGATTCTACGTTGCCGCGAGCAGACATGCCAGATCAAGCAGTCTTCGTATTGTTGCTCAAGATGAAGAAACTAAGCAAAAGCATTTTCTCTGGGTGCTCAAGTTTCTCGGTTTCTATGGGCATGCACGGGCCTTCCTGAACAGGGTCGAAAGCCACTTTTTGCTTAGATCTATTTTCATGCCCTCATAAAGATATGTCTAGAGACGTCACAGGGACAGTCTTTACAGTGCGTTTGTGTATTTGACGGCACAGATGTCATATAGACCATCACTCACAATGCCTAGACTAATGTGTCTTTATGATGTCATATGGCTCAAAATTGGCAAGGTGAATAAGTCAAAGGGCCAGTCTTTACAGTGCGTTCGTGTTTTCTGCACAACAGATTTCTGCAGCCATGGCCGATTCTACGTTGCCGTGAATAGAGATGCCAGATCAAGCAGTCTTTGTATTGTTGCTCAAGATGAAGAAACTAAGCCAAAGCATTTTCTCCGGGTGCTCAAGTTTCTCGGTTTCTATGGGCATGCACGGGCCTTCCTGAACAGGGTCGAAAGCCACTTTTTGCTCAGATCTATTTTCATGATCCTGCCCATGAACCGGAATTACGACACACCTATACAGTGTTGTATTTTTGGATGTTTTGGATGTTTACCTTTTTACAATACATTAATAATCACCCAAAATATAATAAAATTAATCATCTTTAGCCAAAATGAAAGAAATTTCTTAAGTTTACAGCATAAAACGCACTCATTCTAATTGGGGTCAAAAATGACCCCACTCATGGAAGAGTGTAGGAATTGGTTGGTCATGCATCTCAGGGTTAAAATAAGTCTTCCCATTTATTGGTAGCTTTATTTTTCAAATAATCAATTCTTCATTAACTTTAGGCCATGTACCGCAAGCTTTTAAAACTGCTGTAATTAAACCCTTACTCAAAAAGCCAACACAGGATCCAGGAGTTTTAGCTAACTATAGACCAATCTCTAATCTTCCTTTAATTTCAAAAATCGTAGGA
Source organism: Pholidichthys leucotaenia (assembly GCA_020510985.1). Taxonomy (NCBI): domain Eukaryota; kingdom Metazoa; phylum Chordata; class Actinopteri; order Cichliformes; family Pholidichthyidae; genus Pholidichthys; species Pholidichthys leucotaenia. The sequence continues at coordinate 433,930,674 of CM035842.1, read as the reverse complement.
GTTGTTTCTACGCAATTATTTGACCACTTTAAGGGAAATGGTTTATTTGACGAGTTTCAGTCTGGTTTAGAATCCATCATTATACTGAAACAGCCTTAGTGAAGGTCACTAATGACCTCCTTATTGCATCTGAAAAGAGACTTGTTTCTGTACTTGTCCTTTTAGACCTTAGTGCAGTTTTTGATACTATCAATCACAATATTCTACTTGATAGATTAGAACACTATGTTGGACTTTATGGAACTTCGTTGCAGTGGTTTAGATCTTATTTATCTGATAGGTTCCAGTTTGTTCATGTCAATAATGAGTTTTCTTTCAACTCAAAGCTCAGTCATGGAGTTCCACAGGGATCTGTGCTAGGCCCTACTCTTTTAGTTTATATATGCTTCTGTTAGGCAACATTATTAACCTCTTGCGCTCTGTTGTACCGCGGACGGGCAAGTCTCTGCGTCCTAGAGCGCATGAGGGTGCACGAGAGCGCCATCGTGCGCTTTCGGACGCATGATGGAGATCCTGATGGAGATTGTGATGTAGGTGGTGTATGGCGTCCAAGCGGGCACTGAAAATAAAAGCTGCAGACACAGCCGCGAACAGATTAGTTCATCTGATTGACCTCTCATTCAACTAATAAGAGCCTTGAATTGGGTTTCTGAAACCTTGAAGAACCAGTGAATGAAAACCTAGCCAGAAGGACCCGCCTCCCAATGCTGTGAATGCAGTGAGCCAATTGAAGCAGAGAAGTTCGCGAGCTGTTTTTTTTTTTTTTTAAGGCTGGGTGAAGACTGGCTGCTGCAGCGGATCAAAAAAGGACTCGCAGGAAGAACCGTCACAGATCCAGCAACACGGAGACCATCCACAAATGCAACCTGTGTGACAGGGAATGCCATTTGCGGATCGGCATGTTTGGCCACAGGCGGTGCTTATTTTGTGTTGGTTCCAGCAGAGTAGACGTTATGATTTCTTCCATGGTCATAGACAGATGGAGGCTGAGTGACACACACGCCTCCGCCAGTCTTTTTTTAATTACTACTGTTATTTGTTTTGAAAAATCGCTGGCCAAAAACCGCAACCATAGAAGGACAAAACCGCAATAATGGAATTATGTTTTGATTGGGTCGCGAAACCACAACCACGAGCGGACCAGCATCGCGTCTGTCTGACAGTGAGGAAGAGAAGTTCGCCAGGACTCTGCTGCTGTGAAGAGGTAAGGTGTTATAAGCTAAATTATTATTTATCCCTGAAAATTGTAATCAAAAATGACTTTTGACCGATCGGTAAATTACAGCTGTGCGGCGCACGAAGTACGAAGTGCGTGTGCCGTAATAAATGGTTAATTAGCCATGTCCGGACCGTGAACGCCCCGCCCCACTCCTCTTCTGTAGGGGGGGGGGGCGGGGGGAGCCGCGGTGACTGCGCAGCGGTCGCCACTTAGCCATATGGGTCTATTCCGTCATGTAGCGATGGCCGATGGCCGTCCTCTGTAGCGAGGGGGGGGGACAACCCCCCCCACACACACACACAGACAGCCCTGAGTGTGACCTTTCATTAGAGCCCAAGATGAAGCTTCTACATTGAATCATTCAAAAGTTACAGACGTTTTTCCAAACTGTGCCATTTGGCACAATTTGGCACAGTTCCAAAACGCCTGGGAAGTACCTGAGTATAAAGCTGTGTAATATATTCCTTTTTTGTGGTATTGTTACAAAATTTGGACTTCAGCTGGATAACACTTGGTTCTACATTTCTGTGGCATTTTCCAGCCCGGATCTGAAGCTGTGTGTTATTTGCAAGCATTTGTATCCAAAAAAACACCCAGGCCAAATTTGTTTTCTTCAAGTTCACTATGTTTAGATGACTGTAACTCAGTGGCCGGAGGACTTAGAGAGATTATGACTGTTTTGCCAAAAAATTCAACGTGTTTTCTTTTAAATGAGACCAACCCCATGAAGATGCTGCAAAGGGTTGAAGAACAGCTTTCGATTTACTTTGGGCACATTATTTTTTGGCGTTTTTAGGAAAATTGACCGGAGTGCAAGGGGTTAAAAAGCACTGTATACATTTTCATTGTTATGCAGATGACACACAATTATGCCTGTCAATGAAGCCAGATGATAATAATCAATTAGCCAAGTTAGAAGCCTGTCTTAAGGAAATCAAAGCTTGGATGACTTGTAATTTCCTGCTATTAAATTCAGATTGTACTGAAGTCATTGTAGTTGATTCAAAAAAACCCTTAGAAATACCTTTCGAAATTAAACTTTTCATTTGGATGCAGTTACTCTTTCTCTTAATAGCTCTGTGAGGAACCTTGGAGTTATTTTTGATCAAGATCTGTCCTTCAATTCACATATTAAATTAAGTTCCAAATTAATTCTATCATTCTATCATTTTTGTAATATTGTCAAGATTAGGAGCATTTTGTCTCAGAGTGATGCTGAGAAACTGATCCACACTTTTGTTAGATCTAGATCTGTTGAGCAGCAACATGGTGAACATGTGTTTTCATCATGGTGAATCCCTCCACATGTATGAAAGTGATGCCGGATTATCCAGACTGTCTCTCTGACTTCTTCACATCATGACTCCATGTGGCTGTTATCAAAATTCAAAGCGGTAACCGAAGAGAACCGTAAACCGTCTGATTCTTCAGTGGAGTTTAATACAGTAGCATGTTAGCCTGTTAGCTCTGGCTGCTCCCTCCATGGAAGAAGGCTGCGGTTTTCCTCCTGAATGAGTCTCTTCATGGTCTTTGCAGGAGAAAATCAGCACAGACGGACCTATCTAGCTTCCATGTGGTCGGTGTGGGTGGTTCTGCTGCTGTTCTGCTCCTCATGGATGAATAGCTGATGTAGCTCCGTGGAGACCTGCCATTGATGGTCTGTGCTGAGTGCTGGAGAAAAAAGCACCGACGTGGAAGTGTGAGGACGAAGAGAAACCATGACTTCAGTTTCCACTATAAAATCACACAGACTGGTCTCTAGAGATTTCACCCAGGCAGACGGCGGTAGGCGGCGGTGCCCAGCGGAGGACTTACCGTGACTGCAGCGGCGGTGTGCGACGAGACTACCCGAAGCGATTGCTAAGCTAACGCTAGTTAGCTTAATGCTGGCGCCAGTCATTCCACCTTACACCAGCCTGAATCGAAGCCCAGCTGCGAGGCCCAGCGGAGATACTACCAGGCAAGCGGCTATTTGTTGACGGGGCTCAGCAGAGATTTCACCCAGGCAGACGACGGTAGGTGGCGGTGCCTAGCGGAGGATTTACCGTGACCTCAGCGGAGCTCGGTGGCAGCGGCGGTGTGTGACGAGACTCGGTTGGAGGAGCGGGACGGGAGACCAGTTACGGCGACTATGAGCAACGAGACCAGCAACGGAAGGGGCTAGTTGGCTAGCTGAGGCCCAGCTGGATTTGAGGACGATCGGATCAGATTCTGGCGATATAAGCAGAATTTATTTTACTATCCACAGATTTTCCTTTTCCTTCTTTCCAAGAAAGACTGAAGATGGCTGCCACCGGATTAAAAAGTGGGCTGATGGGCACCACTAATAAGCCTTCTCTACTTCTCTACTTCCTCTTCGTTTTGTCTTTGTGTGTCTGGACCTGCAACAAGAAGGATTTTCCGACAAACTCAACCAAAGGTGAAGTTAAAAAGTTTTATCTGTATGGATTTGGGCTTGGACATCTCACCCTACACTCTATGTGGTCTTTAAAAGCCCTGAGCAAAAACTTCCAAATTAAGGCAAACATGGCTGTTAAGCAAAAATCACAATATGGCAGAGGATATACAATTAAAGTTCTGTTAGTTCTGCTACTTCTGGCAGGAGATATTCACCTTAACCCTGGACCTGCCACTATTAAACAGCAGACCACTGGGTTAGCACAAAACCGAGCTGTACAAAAGCAAAAACAACATTTATTTTTCCAAACTGTTAATCATGCACGAGTTCTTTGGGACACCAAGGCTAAACCAAAGGGGATCCTCGGCGGTCATTTAAACATACGGAGCATAATCCCCAAAAGAGATGAGATTTCGGTGTTGCTGTTGGACTCAAATCTGGACTACCTTTGTCTCTCAGAAAGCTGGCTACACAGTAACATAGACACTAATATGATCGATATTGTGGGCTATCAGTGCTTTAGAAAAGACAGGCAGGTAGGGAGGGGAGGAGGTGTTTTAATTTACATCAAAGAGAAATATAAATGTCAACTGGTTGATTTGAATACTTCACTTGAATGTTTAGCTGTTAATGTATGTCTCTCTCCGGTAATGAATTTCAACATTGCAGTAGTGTACAACCCACCATCACACAACTCTTCCTTTTATAATGAATTAAGTGATCTGGTTAAACAACTTGAGAAGAACAGAGAAACAATAATTCATGGTGACTTTAATATCAACTGGTCTGATAAAAAAGACAAACAAAAACTGAAAAGCCTCATGACTAAATTTAATTACCAGCAAATCATCAAAGGACCCACCAGGATAACCAAACAATCCAGAACACTTATTGACATGGTATTTACTAATAAACCAGAACGAATAACCAGAACCTATAATCTTGTAACTGGTCTCTCAGATCATAACATGGTTCTTGCTGTCAGGAAACTTACTAAAAAGCGACTACAGTATTTTGGGGGAGTCGATATTGACAAATCAAATTTTATTATCCCCAAATCAAAAAATGAGGAGTTTGAACATTACTTAGAGAATCAAAATTGGGAGCAGCTCATGGCAACATGTGAAGTAGATGATTGTTGTAATTTTATAACTGCAACAATCACAAAGTCTATAGAAAAATTTTCAAAGCAAATTAAAAGTAGACAACAGAAGATTAGCCTACCATGGTTAAATAATGAAATAAGAAAACTTATGAAGAGGCGAGACTATGCACTGAAAACATCACTAACCTCCAAACTACAAAATGATCACCTTGTGTACAAAAGTTTAAGAAATAAAGTGGTACATGAGCTGCTAAAATCAAAAATATCTTATTACAATAAACTGATAGATCATGCAAAGGGTAACAACAGTTCCCTATGGAGGCATTTAAATAACTTAACTAATAAAAAAAACGATCAGAAGGGGGTAAAGGAACTTAGAATCAATGGCAAGACCGTCAGTGACAAGGCTACTTTGGCAAATGAATTTAATTCACACTTTGTGGGCTCTGTGGAAGACTTAACAAAAATTTTTGTGCTGCCAAATGTGCTCAACAACACAAATTCCATACTTCCAACAGATACTTTTCACATCGATGAGGTAAATGAGAAGTTAATTGCTGGTATTGTTAAAACACTGTCAAACTCAAAAACTAATGATATCTACAACATGAGCACCTCCTTTCTCAAAATGCACAGCAAAATATTAATCAAACCACTGACTCATCTCATTAATCTCTCCATTAGGTCTAGTACATTTCCATCTGGCTGGAAAAAAGCTGTCGTCATACCAGTTCATAAATCAGGCAGTAAAGACGATATATGCAATTACCGCCCAATCTCTATCTTACCAGTCCTATCTAAGGTTCTTGAAAAAGTTGTAGCTACACAGCTGATAGACTACTTACAAGACAGTCAACTTCTTCATCCACATCAATTTGGTTTTAGACCAGGATACTCAACAGAAACAGCAAATTGTTGCCTTATTGAAAACGTCAAACAGTCCTTGGACAGGGGTAATGTGGTAGGAGCTGTTTTTCTAGATCTCAAAAAGGCTTTCGATACTGTAAACCACAGTTTGCTTTTATCCAAAATGGTATCTTTTAACTTCTCCCCAAATACATTAGAATGGTTTGCATCTTATCTCCAGAATAGAGAACAGTGTGTAAAAGTTCACCAGGATAAATCCTCATTTTTAAACAACCGCATGGGTATCCCACAAGGGTCCATTCTTGGTCCTTTACTTTTCAGCATTTTTATTAATGACTTGCCGTTACACTGCTCAGCTGCAACATGCCAACTTTATGCAGATGATGCAGTTATTTACACAGCTGCCAAGACTCCAGCACAGGCTGCAGATGTACTGTCTACAAGTATGGTTTATGTCCAAGAGTGGCTCCTCAAGAACCATCTATTGCTGAACCTTCAGAAAACAGTCTCAATGTGCTTTTCAATCAAAAAATGTAACCTGCAACATTTTAAAGTTAATATACATGATCATGACATCAGTTTAGCTACAGAATTCAAATACCTTGGCATTGTACTAGATCCTCAACTCAAATTTAATCTTCATATAAAGAAAATTTCAAAAACAGTAAAAAAAAATCTGAACTGCTTTAAATTAATTAGATATTACATACCTTACGAAGCAGCTGCACTGTATATGCATTCTATGGTTTTTTCTCATATATCATACTGTTTGACAGTCTGGGCTCAAGCAGCCCCTTCCACAATAAGACATATAGGTTCATTATATAATCAAACCCTAAAAATCTTGGACAAAAAGCCCATTAGGTGGCATCACTGTAATGTTTTAAAAAAATACAACCTATTGAGTTTTGAGAGCTTCATTGACCTCTGTCTTCTGAAATTAACGTTCAAATGTTTCCATAAATCAGCACCCGAGCCACTTGCTGGTTTCGTCCAAAGACAGGACAGCAGCAGAGCCACCAGGAGTTCTGTTAACAATAACTGTAAAATATTCCACCGCAGAACCACATTTGGACAAACAGCTTTCTCTATAAATGGCAGTCACATCTGGAACACAATGCCAAATGAAATTAAAATAATAACGGACTTTAAAACATTCACTAAAAATGTTAAAAACTGGCTGAAAAATAAACAAGAATGTACCCATGTATGAAATAATTGTCTGCAGGGTGAGAGTGAATGAAGGGAAGGAATGAATGTGTTTGTTTATAGTGAGTGACGGAGGGAGGAAGGCCTGAAATAGGCAAATGTGAGTTATGTTATATGTGTTAAATGTGAGTCAGGCTGTTATATTTGTGTATTTATAATATTTATAATATTTATAATTGTGTATTTATAATTTTTCTGCATTGATGTATGTGGTTATTGTGTATATTTTTTATCTTGATTCTTTTTTCTAAAGCCCATCCAGGGACAAGAGTTGCAAATTAGCTAATAGCTATACACTCTATGTGCAACACATCAGATTGATTGTCTTTGATTAATTGTCTATGTTTATTGCACTGTCCCTGTCAAATAAACTAATCTACTACTACTAGATTAGATTATTGTAATTCTTTATTATCAGGTTGTCCTAAAATATCTTTAAAAAGTCTTCAGTTGATCCACAAAGCTGCAGCAAGAGTTTTAACAGGTACTAGAAAAAGAGATCATATCTCTCCCGTTCTGGCTTCCCTTCATTGGCTTCCCATAGAGTTTAGAATTAAGTTTAAAATCCTTCTTCTCACTTTCAAAACTCTAAACAATCAGGCCCCTTTTTATTTAAAAGATCTGATATTACCGTATTATTCTAACAGAGCACCACGCCCCCAAAATGCTGGATTACTTGTAATACCTAGAATCTCCAAAAGTACAATGGGAGGCAGAGCCTTCAGTTATCAAGCTCCTCTCCTGTGGAACCAGCCGCCAATCTGGATTCGGGAGTCAGACTTGATCTCAGTTTTTAAGAATAGTGTTAAAACCTTCTTTTTTGATATAGCCTACAATTAGGGAGGGATCATGTCTTTCTGAACCCTCCCTTAGTGATGATGCTAATAGGTTTAGACAGCTGGGGGACCTCCAATAATTGCACTGGGCTTCACTCTCTTCATTCTCAATGAAATACTTTTTTTTTTTTAATCTGGTCATTAACATCTGTTTGTTCTCTCCCATAGATTGAGTCCCCATCATGCTGTTTGCTCTCTACATGTCTGTTCTTTTCATCTTCTCTATCCCCTCACCCCCCAGCCAGTCACAGCAGATGACTGCCCCTCCCTGAGCCTGGTTCTGCTGGAAGTTTCTTCTTGTTAAAAGGGAGTTTTTCCTCTCCACCGTCGCCAAGCGCTTACTCACCGGGGATCACCTGATTGCTGGGGTCTTTCTGCAATTGTGGGGATTTCCCGACAGTTGAAAGTGCTATGAGATGACTGTTGTTGTTAAATGGTGCTATATAAATAAAGTTGAATTGAATTGAATTGAATAACTGAGTGTTGCTTCCTCAGCGGAACAAGGATGAATTTTATAAAAAGATCCCAATCTTGATCACACACAGGCTTGAAAAGAACAACCCCCTGTTGCTTTAATGGCATGGTGGGAGTGCAGCTTTTATTACGGGGTCCTTCTCCTCACATATTTTGACACTAGCAAAGAAAAAGAGAAGTCAGTTTTAAAGTCATCATTAAAAGGCACTGGAAGAGTGAATTAATGGCTCAATCACATCAAAAGTTAAAATTAAGCTTCGTCTGAACCATTATAGCAAAAACTGCCTCTCAGAAGAAAGCCTTTGTTTGATAGCTGCAATGATGAATAATTACCTCAGAATGAGACAAACTCATGCTGCGCTGATCCTTCCAACGCCGATCAGCCCTCCTCGACATACAAAGGAGCAGCAGAAAAACCAGAAAATTACAGAGGGGATGATGAAGAGGAAGAGGGATGGGGGTGATGGCAAACGGAGCTGAGAAGAGATTGATAATTAAAAAAAAATGAAAGTCAAGAGTAAAAGGAAGGAGAGGAAGCCACAAAAATTAGAAACTTCTCCTCCACTCAGCTCTTTGGTAAATAAACGAGGATCAATTAGCCACAAAGACTTCCAGTTGCCTCAGTGTCAAGGCTCTAATTAATTTCATCTTTAATTCTTGCTGGTCTTCTTTTAGGATTTGTGTCTTTGTCTCTATTTTAGGTTGATTGTCACATCTTGATGTTCTAAAAGCCATGTCTCTGAAAAGAACAGGGTAGTGTATTGTTTTCTGCTGTGGTTATTTTTTTGGTGTTTTCAATGGAGCGAGCTGTTAGGGATGCCAAGACTTCTTTCTCCATCTAGCCACCATCGTTCACAGATCTAAGCACATAAAGAAGCTCATTTACAGCGGGGAAAATAAGTATTGAACACATCAACATTTTTCTCATTAAACATGTTTCTGATGAAGCCATTGACCTGAGATTTTCACCAGATATCAGTAACGACTCATTCATTCATTCATTCATTCATTCATTCATTCACGACTCAAGTAATCAATGCATACAAAGAAATCAAGGCAACTGTGTCCCCAAAAGATAAGATAAGATAAGATAAGCCTTTATTAGTCCCACAATGGTGAAATTCCAGGATTGCAACAGCACAGGGATAGCAACACTCAGAGCAACAATCAAGAAGATACAGAAGACATAAATAAGAGCAGTGAATATACATACATACACATAAATATATAAATATATATACAAAGTGCGGAGCATTGTAGCAAGATGGAATAAACAGCATAACCGTCTACTTAGATATCCTACATGGAATGAATATGTACCCACACATATTGTCACCCTCCATAGCGACCGATAATGTCCTAGTTGTATACTGGAGGGGACTATTGTGTAAGTCTGTTGCGTCTTTTGCATTCAATACTGTTATGTCGTCACGTCTTTTTTGCTATCTCTGCGAGCAGCCCTGCTTAGGTTATGCAGTCTTATGCCGGTTGCGCCAAGTAGTTATGCCCACCTAGGATGATGTAGTCTGCTGCTAAATGAGCTCCTCAGTGTGTTCAGTATGTCCTGCATAGGGTGGGACTCGGACTCCAGCAGAGATGACAGTTTAGCCACCATCCTTCTCTCTCCTATCTCCTCCACTGGGTCAGGGCGCTGCCCCAGGACAGAGCTAGCTTTCTTGATCAGTTTGTTCAGTCTCTTCCTATCGGCTGGATAGTTTATGTCTGGATGGTTTATGTTTAGGAGGTTTAGGATCAAATTGCACAACCCCTAGTAACTGAGCTAAATTGCATTAAACTTACTGACAGCAGTTGTTTTTTTTTTTGCTACATATTTTCACTTCAGATAATTCTGACTAATCTTGCCAAAATAACCCACTGTATTTAAAAGTTGATTTTTCAGTCACCAGTTCACTGAAGCCATAATTTAAGGTAAGGCTGCACAGCTAGATAGTGATATTTTCACTACGGCTTTCATCAGTGTGAATCAGCAGGTCTCCTTCCCTCCAAACACTCTGACTGTGTTTTTAAAGCTGCTCTTTATATCAAAATCCATTTAAATCTTTTCATCACAGGAGTGGTGACCCAAAACTGGGAGGTTTGGAGTTCAAGCTCCGGCCGAGTCTGACCAAAGACCATATAAACATGATGCTTCCCACCTTGAAGCTTGGTGCTCAGCGTAATAGAATGGGGGAAGGAGAAGTTGTTTGTGGCAGCGCCTTGCATGGCAGCAAACCCTCAGATTCTACATGTGATTAAAATTATAGATACAAGAAACATAATTTCGTTATACTGTACATGACTGGCTGTATAGACTCAATGACAACAGAGATGTCTTCTTCATTATTAGTTTAAACAATGTACACTACAGTTCAAAAGTTTGGGGTCATTTAGAAATTTCCTTATTTTTGAAAGAAAAGCACTGTTTTTTTTCAATGAAGATAACTTTAAACTAATCAGAAATACACTGTAATATCTAATATACATTGCTAATGTGGTAAATGACTATTCTAGCTGCAAATGTCTGGTTTTTGGTGCAATATCTACATAGGTGTATAGAGGCCCATTTCCAGCAACTATCACTCCAGTGTTCTAATGGTACAATGTGTTTGCTCATTGCATCAGAAGGCTAATGGATGATTAGAAAACCCTTGTGCAATCATGTTAGCACAGCTGAAAAGAGTTTAGCTGGTTAGAGAAGCTATAAAACTGACCTTCCTTTGAGCAGGTTGAGTATCTGGAAAAAATTATTATTTCAAATACAAATCATTATTTCTAACCTTGTCAATGTCTTGACTATATTTTCTATTCATTTTACAACTCATGGTGGTATATAAGTGTGACTTTTCATTGAAAACACAAAATAATTGTCTGGGTGACCCCAAACTTTTGAACGGTAGTGTACCTACCGATTGGTATTCTGAATGTTTACCTAATATGGCTAAAAAAGGCTGTTACTACTGCAGATTGTCACCGCTGCCATTCACACACCATTATAGAAAGGTCGTTGTTTGGAAATATTTGGAGCTACATGAACCACGTGACCGGGCAGTGGCGAGATCAAAGAGTGTCACAACTCTCATATTATATAGCTCTGGTCTGGACTATTTGCAGCAGCAGACCAGGAACTCAGGCAATAACCCTTTTATTTCATTTACCAATAAATGACAGGTGTTGCTGGGTTCCCGATAGGAGTGTTCAGCGGCAGCCGTCTGCTGCTGCTGAACACTCACCACCCACCTCTGCCATTTTGTCTGCTGCTGCCTGCATCCCTCAGTCCTCACCTGCATTGCCTGTGTCCTATTGTGTTTTTTCTGAGTGTTTGCCAATCCTGGGGGGAAATCGAATTATCTGGGAGCAGTCTGCTCTTCCAGAGGGACCACTAGCAGCAGCTGCCTCCACACTGATGCTGAGGGTTGCTGAATTTGAACTGCTGCTTTGAACCCCTGTGTGAAGGTGATGAGGAGGAACAAGAGGAGCACTGGCAGTCTGTGCTAGCCATGGGGGAGTTAATGCTGGACTACAAGCCGTGGCTCTTCCAGAGTGTGTCCCACCTGGATCAGTTCCAGCTGGCTATGGACATTCCAGCTTCAGTTCCTGCTCCACGACGCCATCTAGCTCCAGAACCTGCTCCACATCGCTCCCTAGCTCCAGTACCTTCTCCACTGCACCACCCAGCTCCTCTACCTTCTCCATGTCATTTCCCAGTTCCTGTATCTGCTCCACATTGCCCCCGAGGTCCTGTCCCTGCTCCATGTCACTCTCCAGTACCTGTTCATGCTCAATCTGTTATCACCCCTGCCTCATCTGCCATCATGCCTGCTGGTTGGATTGCTACAGCAGTCACTGAGGTCTTCATCTGCAGTTGAGTAACAGCTCAGGCAAGTCCTCTTCTTTGCATTTGTAACATCAGTTTTAGAGAGATCTTGCCTAACTCTTAGCAGGGTGTCCTGGTTGCTGCTGCCATCAGCTTCTGGGCCTCCTCTGCCAAGCTCCACTGATGCCCGTTGTAGTGACCTAGTTGTTTCTTCCTCCCCGTGTAAGGTGGCTGGTTCAGGGATGGATCCCCAGATGTCAGGACTTAAGGACCATCAGCCCTTATCGTCTGGTTCCGCTGATGGTTGGCTTGCCTCTGTTTTGCCGGAGGCCGAGGATTCTCTATCAAGTGTTCCTGTGGCCGGAAAAACTCTATCATGTGTTTCTGAGGCTAGCACTCACCTATCATCTTCTACTATGGTTAGTGTGCCTCAGTCATCGGTTTTATAGCAAGAGGCTGTCATGTTATGTTCCTCAAGGCCTGAAGCTCCTGTATCAGCTCCTTTGTTTAAAAATTCAATGTAATTTGCTCCAGAGCTTAAAATGCCCATACAGTTATCTCTGGACCTGCTCTGTGCTCCACTCTGGGGTCCCATGGTCCTGGATAGGCCCTCTGACCCATTTTATTCTCTGGTCTGGTTGCCCTGGGACTCTGGAAGACCACCTGCCCAGTTCTGTGTTGGACTTTGGGGGTTTGGATTTTGGTTACTATAGATTTGTTTGGTTTTGGTGTCTGTAGGAGGTAAGTGTTTGTTTTGGCCCTCCTTGCCTTCAACCCCCACCACCCACCCTGAGAGGGTGCTTTTCTGTTCTATTAACCATTTGCCAGTGACGTCCAGCGTCACGTGATTTTTGTTGATACCGCCATATTGGACGGCAAGTCGGGCGTTGTGCGAGTGCGTTTCAACATGGCGTCCGCTCAGTCAGATGTGCCGGCTTTGTCCGATGTAGCGCAACTACTAGATAAAAAAACATCGTGACCGGTACACGGAAAAGATCAGTGTTATCGGCGTGGACCCTTACAACTTGTCGCTTTAAAAATTCACCAGTTTCATTGATTTTTGCCCCAAACCTGACGTACGCTATATGGACATCTACAACTACCTGGTCAACACACCGTCTAGGTACACTGGAGAGTCTCTGAAAGCCGACAAAAGTTTGTGTGATATCAGTTATGTGCTGATATCCCCAGTCATCACTTCAATGGTCCACTATGTCGTGAAGGCCCTACTGTATAGATTTGTCATGTTGTATAGAATCTATTAAGTGATAAATTATTAAAATTTTATAAATATTCCATTATTATTATTATTATTATTATTATTATTATTATTATTATTATTATTATTATTATTATTATTATCAGCATATATAATATCTCAATTAAATTAATTAAAAAATAATTAAATATTTTTATAGATCTATATATTCTGTAAAAGGATTTATAAATATTTGTCGTATCAATAGAATACTGGATAAACAAAAAGACTCATAGACCAGATGTGACTCAGTGGTTAAGACAGATGTTAACAAACCTTCCACTAGAAAGAATAACATACATACTGAAATCAAAGGAAATTGTGTTTGAGAATATATGGAGACCTTTCATTGATTATCTAAAGAATTTAAACATAACTTTTGAAGAAGAAGGTGAATGATGTGTGTGGACCTTATAAATTCCAAACTGGTGAATGCATAATATGTATACTTATGTAATGGATTGCCTAGACTGAACAGAGGAGCATTGTTGAAGACCTGTCTTTGTTAGTGGTTGTTGGTGTTTTTTAGTACAGTTTTTTTTTTAAATTACTTTAGTGTTAGTGTTTGATTGTTTGTGTTGTGTTTGTAAAAAAGGTTCAATAAAAAATATTGTGGAAACAAGAATACTGGATAAACAACTCCCAACACTATTAGATATATTACAAATTTTATTGTCCAGTCTATATAAGAAAGAATTATATCCAGATAAAAAGTCATCATACCCACATATTAATTTTAAGAATATTTATCCACTACAGGTACATCACTCCCAGAAGCTGTCGGACCCCCCCACTGAAACCCTGGGTGATCATGAAGCAAGATGGTGTCATATTGTCTTCACACTTTCTGTTTTGACCAAAAATTAAACGCCAAATCAGTTTAATTGAAAGGCACAACAGAATCATTTACATTTATCAATGCACAACAAACTCTTACTACTTTGTCAAGACAAGTTAAGTTAGTGGCTTCATCAAGTTCCAGCATTGTGATAGGTAAAGTGTCCTGCAAGATAGTATAGCGGTTCTTCACAATCCCAATCAGCAAAGTGAGCGATCCAAGTTCTCTCTCTGTCTTTTTTTCCTTGCTTGTGTTTTAATGTACCGATGGAAGCTGCCGTTGTTTCTGTCTTTCGTTGGAGTAGACGTGAAGGTGAAGACTGATGGTATGTAATCTGGGGAAAGAGGGTCACTGCTCTTCTCACCTGGAATATGGAGTAGGTAGAATATATAGTTTATACAGTTTGAGAAGCAATATAACGATTTATCATGTTTATATCATTGTTTTAATCCATGTAGACCTATTTATGAGGTACATTGAAGTACAAAGTAATAAACAATGGTGGGAGGTTTAACTGTATTGGTCAATGTGAATTATTGTAAAAATACTCCTTATTTTTGTAAATTTAATAATTTTTTTATTCATTGCAAAATAAACTCAGCCATATTGATCAACACATTAAATTTCAAACAGGAGCATGCATTCATGATCATTACAATGTGCCAGTACATGTATATCTTGTCATCTAGCAGTTGTCTAGTGCTAGGTCACAGATGGTAGGCCTTGGTGGTGCACACAGGCAGGGACATACCCATTTACCAGTGTTTACAATGATATAACATTACATCTATAGACACTGATACATCAGATATACCCGATATAAAATGTTGATTGCATAGCCGCGAGTAAGGCGACGTGGACCAATCTTTCCTCTTCAGCACTGCCACCCACCTCCTGCGCCTGTCTTCGTCAGCTGGGAACCAGTAAAACTTCAAGTTGGATCCCTTTTTCTGGCGATTTGTACACCCAAAGGCACAGCAGTGAAACACCATAGTCTAATCCAATGCCAGCATAAAATAAAACAAAGATGTAGGTTGAAATCAGGTAAATATATCGAGATGTGGTACACCGCTGAAAAGCTGCTGAATGCGCCATCTACTCGCTTCTGCCGTCCAATATGGCGGCGTAAACAAAAGGATGTGACGTCACAGCAAATGGTCAATTGTTTGTGATGTAGTTTTGTGGGCTGTCTGGAAGCCATCCCTTAAAAGGTGAGCTATGTCAGGGTCTAGGGGAATAACCATAGGGTTAATGCTGTTCTGAGTTTATTTCTGTTTCTTTGTGTGTTCTGTATTTTTGGTTATGTCCTATGATTATTCTTGTCATTGTGATTACTGTTATGATCAGAGGTCAGTCTTTATTTGTATTGCGATTGTCATGGTCATGTCTCCCCTGATCCCCTGCACATGTTTTGTCTCCCTGTGTGTGTGTGTGTGTGTGTGTGTGTGTGTGTGTGTGTGTGTGTTGCCCTGCCTCCTCCTGTCAGCTGTCTGTGATTATCAATTTCTCCACCTGACTTGTGTGTCCTGATTGTGTTTTGTGAATATTTTTCTGCCTTATTTAAAGGACGCAGCCCCCTGTTTGGTGCAGCATCATTTGTCTGATTGGCGTTTCATGCACGCTTTTGTCTGCCATGTCCCTGAGTTTTCTTCCTTTGAGTTTGTTTGCCCTGCCTTGTCTGTCTGTAGTATTTTTGTGTTTCAGCTTCTGAGCTGTTTTTTTTGAGTTTATTAATAAAATGTTGAATGCTTGCAACGCATCTGGGTCCTGCTGTCTGCCCCAAGGGTTGAAACATGAAACCTGGTGGCTCTGAACTTCTTCCGTTTATGGATGATGGAGGCCACTGTACTCATTGGTCCTTAAAAGCAGCAGAATTTTTTTCTTTACCCTTCATCAGATTTGTGCCTAAAGACAATTGTGTCTCAGAGGTCTAAAGACAATTCCTTTGACTTCATGCTTGGTTTGTGCTCTGACATGCGCTGTCAACTGTGGGGCCTTATATAGACAGGTGTGTGTCTTTCCAAATCATGTCCAATAAACTGAATTTATCACACAGGGACTCCAATTAAGCTGTAGAATCATCACAAAGACGATCAGTGGAAACAAGATGAACCTGAGCTCAATTTTGAGCTTCATGGCAAAGGCTGTGAAAACTTGTGTGATTTCTTAGGGTTTTTTTATTTTTAATAAATTTGCAAAATAGATAGATAGATAGATAGATAGATAGATAGATAGATAGATACTTTATTTTGAACAAAAAGTATAACAAAAACAAAACAAATGACAAATGCAATAAAGTAACAGTATACAGTGTTCGAAAGGGAGAAGGAAGAAGTAAACACTTATTAATTCCATCTCCTCTTTTCCATAAATACACCCATGTGAATTATATACAAATTACCACATTTAAGACCCCAAGTAAACAATTTACTGTATTTTTTACATATCAACATTAACACCCATCCATCCTAACATACATTGATGTCCATACATCAAAACCAGCCTCAAACAACACAGAAATACACAGTGCTGTCCCACCCACCATTCCATAGTGTCCCAGAGTGTCCCAGGGTGAACATAGTGAATCATACATATAAATACTACACTTCTAACATATATCCTTTCAGCAAATAATGTTTATACCTCTTTTTGAATTGATTTCTGTTTGTACATAGTTTCAGTTCCGGCTCCAGACTGTTCCACAAATCCACCCCACAGACAGATATGCACAGACTTTTCTTGGTTGTTCGTATCTTGGGTTTTGTAAAGTTTAAGTCTCCTCTCAATTTATGATCGTCTCTTTTTTAAAATATTTTTTGTATATTAGTTAGGAGTTGATTATTAATTGCCCTGTACATTACTTGTGCTGTCTTAAATTTAACTAAATTGATGAACTTTATGACATGTAACTTTAAAAACAACAAATTGGTATGGTCTCTATATCCTGCATTGTTTATTATCCTTATAGTGTGGCCACACATATGTGACCTACTTTGTGACTGATGTAAGGCCTCACATTTTAGATAAGAACAAAGACAGAGTTTCCTTGGAGATAACAGGAAGCTGTAAAGGTGTTAGCTTTGGTATGCAGGGCCTGAGACTGTGGGGGTGATATTAGAGGATTAAAGAGGAGATGTGTAGAAACCTCGAAATGAAAAGACTGAATGATTTTTCAGTATTGGTTTATTTCATCTCAAGTCCTACAGCTCCTCTCTCAATCAGGGAATGAAGAGGGCGAGCTGTGATAAACCACATACCTTTATACTCTTACATCAGACATGAATCACATTCACATCAAACACAGAATTCCATTCACATTTAATCCTCCCATTGTCCTCTCGGCTTCTCTGTCTGACCCCAGGAGTCAGACAGCCTCTTCAGGTCCACTCTCAGATCTTCTCACTTCTTCTCCAGTCTGCAGGGGGTCCAGATTCAATGTCCGTTTGAGGCGTGATGTCAATATACACACTGCGAGCTCAAAGTTCCCTCATGTCTGGGTCTCTGCCAAGGAATATGTGAGCTACATAATGTTACGCCACATCACTCCCCCTGAAACACCTAAGAACGGACATACCCAACATTACTCTAACTGTTATACACCTTATGTCAATAATGGACAGTCATACACACTATGTTGAGAATGGACACACACACACACCGACTTCATGTCCATAATGGGCAGTCATACACATTACACCCTTACATCACCCCCCCCCCCCCTTTGCAGGATCTACAGCACAATTTATACGGGTTGATCAAAATACACATCACTGAACGAACGAACGCAGGCTTCGCAGCCTGTGTTGTGCCGTCCTGCGGTGCGCCTGTGGAATGAGTGTGAGAAGGGTTATTTAACCCCTGCTGGGGAACTAGGGGCTGTTCCTTGGGAGGCCTGCCGCGTCGAGTCACCCCCGCCGGCCGTACAGGTTCATCATGTAACACAAAAGCAGGCTTTAATCTGTCAACACTGATTGTCTCTTTCCTGCCCCCGAAGTCCAGCACAAAATATTTCTCCCCGGTTTCCAGCACTCGGAACGGACCATCGTAAGGTGGGCGGAGGCTCTGACGCTGGGCGTCGTGCCTGACAAAAACAAACTCTGCATTTTGCAAAGCCTTGGGAACAAAAACCCGCGGAAACGTGTGATGAGCGGGGCCCGGGAGCATTTCTGCCCCCGTGCCGCGTAGAGGTCCCCGCACCGGGGGGCGCTCGGGTGTTGCATGGGCTGGCAGGAATTCTCCTGGCAGCCTGAGAGGTTGAGTGAAAACTAATTCAGCAGGTGAGGCATCTAAATCCTCTTTGGGTGCTGAACGCAACCCCAATAAAACCCATGGTAGTTTGTTTACCCAATCTGTATCCGTGAGCGACGCTCTGAGGGCTGCCTTCAACGATCTGTGAAAACGCTCGCATAAACCGTTGGCCTGTGGGTGATAAGCGGTGGTACGATGAGCTGTTGCCCCTAAGCCGCTGGCCATGGCTGACCACAGCTCTGAAACGAACTGCGGACCCCTATCGGACGTAATGTCCGACGGGACTCTGAACCGCGCTACCCAGGCTGTTAAAAAAATGCGAGTCACCTCTGCTGCTGTGGTAGACTGCAATGGGACCATTTCCGGCTAACGCGTGGTCCGGTCCACCATTGTCAGAAGATGTGTGAACCCCTGCGAGGGCGGCAGGGGTCCCACTAGATCTACATGTACATGATCAAACCTCTTAGCCGGGATGCGGAAAGGTTCTAAAGGAGCTTTTGTGTGCCTGTGAACTTTGGCCCGCTGGCAGGACATGCAGGCTCTCGCCCACTCTTTCACGTGCTTGCGCAGGCTCGGCCAAACAAACTTCTCCGCTACCATTTTCACCAAAGCGCGTACTCCCGGGTGTGCTAGGGAATGCACCGTGTCAAAAAAACGACGGCGCCACATGGCCGGTACCACTGGGCGAGGTCGCCCGGTGGATACATCGCAAATAAGCGGGGGTGAACCGGTTTTTAAACTTACATTCTCTAGCCTTAACCCTGTTGGTCCAGACAGGAGCGCGCGCACGTCTGTGTCTTCGCCCTGCTCTGCTGCCATGGCCACGTAATCTATCCCTACGTGCACCGGAGCCGCGTGCGCGTCCGCGCTGTTACCGCACTCCGCGTCTGTGGCGCTACAGCCCCCATCCGCGCGGACAGGCGCTGTTACCTCTTGCGAGAGGCAGTCCGCCACCACATTAAATTTAACTAACTAACTAACTAACTAACCTGCACTTATATAGCGCTTTTCTAGTCACAAAGACCACTCAAAGCGCTTTCATTAATACTAACCCTCTATTCTAAGGGCCTATAGGAAACAGATATCTAGGGACAATTTAGAACAGCCAATTAACCTAACATGCATGTTTTTGGCATGTGGGAGGAAACCGGAGAAATCCCGGAGTAAACCCACGCAACACGGGGAGAACATGCAAACTCCACACAGATCACTGTTGGTCGGGGGCTGGGATCGAACCCACGATCCCATGATCCCCACAATCCCCCGGCCAAGGGTAAACTGTGCTGCCGCAGTGCTAACCACTGCGCCACCGTGCAGCCCCATTTACCCATTTACCGGCTACGTGCTGTATATCGGTGGTGAATTCTGAAATTGCGGCCAGCTGCCTCTGCTGTCGGCCTGACCATGGTTCTGAGATTTTGGACATTGCAAAGGTTAGCGGTTTGTGGTCGACAAACGCGGTGAAACGCCGCCCTTCCAACCAGAACTGAAAATGGCGAATGGCCAGGTGGAGCGCTAGCAGTTCCCTGTCAAACGCGTTATATTTTCGCTCAGCATCGCGTAGGGACCTGCTAAAAAAAGCGAGTGGCTGCCAAGCCCCGGCGACTTGCTGTTCTACCACGGTTCCTATGGCCACATCTGACGCATCCGTGGTTAGCGCTATTCGGGCTGCCGGGTCTGGGTGAGCCAGCAGTGCTGCATTCGCTAGTGCTTTCTTAACCTCAGTGAATGCGCGCTCCCACTCCGGGGGCCACTCAACCGCATTGGAGGGCTTCTGTTTTTTTAGCGCGGCATACAACGGTTGCATGAGCTGCGCCGCGTGAGGTATGAAAGGGTTGTAAAAATTTACCATACCTAAAAATTCTTGCAACGCTTTCACCGTTTGTGGTTGGGGAAACTCAGCCACTGCGCGTACTTTGGAGGGCAACGGAACTGCACCCTCTGGGGAGACGCGGTGCCCTAAAAAATCGATCTGTGCTGCACCAAAGAGGCACTTGGCTGGGTTGATTATCAACCCGTGCGCTCCCAACCTCTGAAAAACAGTTCTTAGGTGACTTTCGTGTTCCTCCTCAGAGGTGCTGGCGACCAAAATATCATCTAAGTAGACAAAAACAAAAGAGAGGTCGCGCAAAACGGCATCCATCATGCGTTGGAAGGTTTGTGCAGCGCCTTTAAGGCCAAAAGGCATGCGTAAAAATTCAAAAAGCCCGAAAGGGGTTATTATCGCTGTCTTGGGAATGTCCTCTGGTCGGACCGGGACCTGATGATAACCGCGGACCAGGTCTATTTTAGAAAAAAATTGTGCCTTGGCCAAATGCACCGAAAAATCTTGGATATGCGGAATTGGGTAGCGGTCCTGTGCTGTGGCATTGTTTAACCTGCGATAATCGCCGCACGGTCTCCACGAGCCGTCCACCTTAGGGACCATGTGGAGGGGGGAAGCCCAAGCGGACTTCGAGCGGCGAATTATGCCCAACCTTTCCAGGTTGGCGAACTCCTCACGCGCAATGGAGAGCTTAGCTGCATCCAAGCGCCGAGCCTTAGCAAAAACTGCTGGGCCACTTGTGGTTATAAAGTGCTCCACTCCGTGCTTCGCCACCTTAGCTGAAAACGTGGGAACTGTGAGTGCTGGGAACTGGTTTAGGAGAGTGTGGAACTTACCTCCTGCTGCGGCGGCGTTGGCCTGTACTGACGGCGGGGACACTCGCACTGCACAGGGAATAGAACAAAAAGAGAGTGCATTAACCAAGCGTCTATTAGCCAGATCTACCAACAAGCCTTGTGAGCACAAAAAGTCGGCGCCTAACATGTTGAAACTCACAGCCGCTACTATGAAGGTCCATTCATAGATGCGGCCGTGCAAGGACAGGCGCAGAGTTCTTTCGCCAAAAGTCTTGATCGATGAGCCGTTTGCGGCTGTTGCCCCATCTCCGCGGGGACCGGCCACCCGGTCCGCGTAGGTTGCGGTGATGAAACTCCTCTGTGCTCCGGTGTCAACGAGGAATTTCCGTCCGGAGTTCGAGTCTTTCAGGTACAGCAGCTTGTTCCGTTCGCCGAGGGTTGAAGCTGCTACCGACCTCCGGTGACCTCCGGCTCTTGCATTTCCCTGCTTCCTGAAGTTGCATGGCGAAACGCATCTGTGAGCCTTGTGCACAAAGCATCGATGGTAGAAACACAGCTCGTCCTTTCCTCTGCTTCGGGACCGCGCTGCCGCTGTTGTCGCTGGGGTCGGCTATGCTGCCACCGGTTTTCTGTCACCCTGGGCCACCGCGCCGAGGTCTGCTGCTGCTGCTGCCGTCTCCTGCTCGCCGCATGCGTCCAGGAGCCGCTCCGCTTCCAAAGCCAGCGGGCGGAAGTCCTGTTGGTCCACACACCTCATGCTGGACAGGGAGCCTCTCATGTGCGCTGGAAAGGTCCTTAAGAAGATGTGTTTAAATAAAAACGCATCGTTGTCTGCCCCAATCATCTGCAGCATGTCCTCCATGAGGATGGTCGGCCTGCATCCTCCTCTGTCACGCAGGTCCAGAAGTGTTCTGGCCCTCACCTCGGCGGATGGCACAAAGCTCCGAATTAGGGCGGCTTTCAGGGCGTCGTATCTGCCAGCAGCGGGCGGCTACTGCACCAGGCTCCCCACACACCGGGCTGTGCGGCTGTCGAGTCTTGCGATGACATTGTGGAACTTAATGTCATCTGCTGATACCCCGTTGAGCACGAACCGTGACTCCACGTGTTGGAACCATGAGTGCGGGTCCTCTTGCCAGAACTCGGGGAGTCTAATGGAGTTTACGCCGGTGCGGGCGGTCTCCGGTGAATCAGGTTCGGAGTCGGAGAGACGACCTCCAAGCCTTTCCATACTTCTCACGTGTGGGTCACCAATGTAGAAACCTCGAAATGAAGAGACTGAATGATTTTTCAGTATTGGTTTATTTCATCTCAAGTCCTACAGCTCCTCTCTCAATCAGGGAATGAATAGAGCGAGCTGTGATAAACCACATACCTTTATACTCTTACATCAGACACAAATCACATTCACATCAAACACAGAATTCCATTCACATTTAATCCTCCCATTGTCCTCTCGGCTTCTCTGTCTGACCCCAGGAGTCAGACAGCCTCTTCAGGTCCACTTCTCACTTCTTCTCCAGTCCGCAGGGGGTCCAGACTAAATGTCCGTTTGAGGCGTGATGTCAATACACACTGCGAGCTCAAAGTTCCCTCATGTCTGGGTCTCTGCCAAGGAATATGTGAGCTACATAATGTTACGCCACAGATGCATTGTTACTGGCTATTATAATGCAATGTGACTTGTGATACAATGTGACTTGTGAACTGTGAGAGTCCTGGTATTTAAGGACGAGAGTTTGCTGTGTTGTTCTCTTTTTTCTTTCACCGCGTTTGTTGACCACAAGCCACTAACATTCGTGATGGCTAAGGTTTCGGAACAGTGGTCAGGCCGGCAACAGAGACAGCTGGCCACAATCTCAGAGTTTACCACTGATATTCAGCATGTGGCGGGGAAACTGAATGTAGTGGCAGACTGCCTCTCGCGCGCCGTGGCGGCCCTAGTCAGCGTAGGAATAGATTACGCAGCCATGGCCACGGAGCAGCTTAGTGACGCAGATGTGCGCGCGCTCCAGTCTGGACCAACAGGGTTAAGGCTGGAGAACAGGGTGCTGCAAGATGGTATGCCCTCCCTAATCTGCGATGTCTCCACTGGATGGCTGCGTCCAGTAGTACCGGCCGCGTGGCACCGCCGCGTTTTTGACTCGATTCATTCTTTGGCGCACCCAGGAGTCCGCGCGTCGGTCAAAATGATAGGAGAGAAATTCGTGTGGCCGAGTCTTCGCAAACAAGTTAAAGAGTGGGCAGCAGCCTGCATGGCGTGTCAAAAAGCAAAAGTACACAGGCACACGAGGGCTCCTTTTGAGCCGTTTCACATTCCGGCCAAGAGGTTCGATTACGTTCATGCGGACCTCGTGGGCCCCCTCCCGCCATCACAGGGGTGCACACACCTTCTGACAATGGTGGACCGCACCACGCACTGGCCTGAAGTGGTTCTGCTGGCATCAACCACGGCCGAGGAGGTGGTGCGCGCGTTTTTAACAGCTTGGGTGGCGCGTTTCAGAGTTCCATCGGACATTACGTCCGACAGAGGCCCTCAATTTGTGTCCGAACTTTGGTCGACAATGGCCCGCAACCTGGGTGTCATAATTCACCGCACAACCGTGTACAATCCACAGGCTAATGGGTTATGCGGACGTTTTCATAGGTCATTGAAAGCGGCTCTCAGAGCGTCACTGACAGATTCAAATTGGGTAGACAAGTTACCATGGATTTTATTGGGGTTGCGTTCTGCGCCTAAAGAGGACTTAGAACCCTCCCCAGCGGAGCTCGTGTTTGCGCAACCACTTTGGCTGCCTGGGGAGCTTCTCCCAGATAACCCTGCGCCAGACACCTCCCCGTTGCAGCTGTTGCGGAGTAACATAGAATCAAGCACGCTGCCCGGCCCCGTGCACCACAGTTTTCCGCGCGTTTTTGTGCCTAACGATGCACATCAACCCCCACTGCGACCACCTTATGACGGACCGTTCAGTGTGCTGGAAACAGGGGACAAGCAGTTTTTGCCAGATTTGGGGGGTAGGAAAGAAAAAAGTTGGCATAAACAGACTCAAACCCGCTTTTGTGGTGGCGGATGAGCAAGTGCTGTTGGCAAGGGCCCCGCGGCGAGGTAGACCCCCATTGGGAGCTTCACAAAGTAATGTTTCCCCAGAACACTCGCAGGGACTGACAAAAGGTTTTCACACCCAGACGGCAACCCCCCAGCGTGACAGCGCCGCGGAGACGTGGAATCCGGGCTACAGCAGATACGGCAGGAGTCTGAAGCCTAGACAGCATGCGGACTGATGTGTATTGATTCTATCACAGCATGCATACTGTTATTCTCTTGTTTGTTCTAAAATGTTTGGGGGGGGGGGTGTGGCCACACATATGTGACCTACTCTGTGACTGATGTAAGGCCTCACATTTTAGATAAGAACAAAGGCAGAGTTTCCTTGGAGATGACAGGAAGCTATGAAGGTGTTAGCTTTGGTATGGAGTGCCTGAGACTGTGGGGGTGATATTAGAGGATTAAAGAGGAGATGCATTGTTACTGGCGATTATAATGCAGTGTGACTTGTGATGCAATGTGACTTGTGAACTGTGAGAGTCCTTGTATTTAAGGACAAGAGTTTCCTGTGATGTTCTCTTTCTTCTTTGAGATGTTGGCGAATGTGAATAAAGCTGCCTTGAGAGAAATCTGTCTCATCATTTGCACATTCCCACAATAGCTCTTTTTTGTAATGTGCATATTGACTGTAGGTTGGTCTTGTAGGTGTTTCTCCAGACTTCTACACAGTAGTTAAGATAAGGTAAAAACAGTGAATTGTACAGTAAGACCAATGATTTATAGTCCAAGATGTGTCTTGTCTTCCCCAGTATGCCTATGCATTTTGTTAACTTGGCCCGGATGTGACTGATGTGAGGTTTCCAGCAGATTTTATTGTCTAGTGTCACCCCCAGAAACTTATTTTCCTGTACTGTTTCTATTCTGCTATCATCTATCATTACCATTATTCCATGATTTATTTTATAATTTCCAAACAACATAATCTTTGTTTTTTTTTAGATTTAGAGATAATTTATTTTTGTTGAACCACTGCGTTAACATTTTCATTTCAGTTGTGACCACCTTTAAAACCTGCTGCAAATTCTCACCAGTGCAAAGGATATTTGTGTCATCTGCAAACAAAATAAATTTCAGAATTTTTGATACTTGGCATATGTCATTTATATACAAAATAAAGAGTTTGGGTCCCAAAACTGACCCCTGGGGCACACCACAAGTGATGTCCATGAAGGGTGATTTGTGCTCACCAATTTGTACAAATTGTTGTCTGTTACTTAAATAACTTTCCACCCAACTCAGTCCGACCCCTCTTATCCCATACCTTTCCAGTTTCCTTAGTATTCTGTGGTTGCAGTGGTTTAGATCTTATTTATCTGATAGGTTCCAGTTTGTTCATGTCAATAATGAGTTTTCTTTCAACTCAAAGCTTAGTTATGGAGTTCCACAGGGATCTGTGCTAGGCCCTACTCTTTTTAGTTTATATATGCTTCCGTTAGGCAACATTATTAGAAAGCACTGTATACATTTTCATTGTTATGCAGATGACACACAATTATACCTGTCAATGAAGCCAGATGACAGTAATCAATTAGCCAAGTTAGAAGCCTATCTTAAGGAAATCAAAGCTTGGATGACTTGTAATTTCCTGCTATTAAATTCAGATAAAACTGAAGTTATTCTTGTTGGTCCAAAAAACCTTAGAAATTCCTTTCCAAATCAAACTTTCAGTTTGGATGCGGTTACTCTTTCTCTTAATAGCTCTGTGAGGAACCTTGGAATTATTTTTGATCAAGATTTGTCCTTCAATTCACATATTAAATTTGTTTCTAAGACTGCCTTCTATCATTTGCGTAATATTGCCAAGATTAGGAGCATCTTGTCTCAGAGTGATGCTGAGAAACTGATCCACGCTTTTGTTAGCTCGAGATTAGATTATTGTAATTCTTTATTATCAGGCTGTCCTAAAGTATTTTTTAAAAAGTCTTCAGCTGATCCAAAATGCCGCAGCAAGAGTTTTAACAGGTACTAGAAAGAGAGATCATATCTCTCCGGTTCTGGCCTCCCTTCATTGGCTTCCCATAGAGTTTAGAATTAAGTTTAAAATCCTTCTTCTTACTTACAAAGCTCTAAACAATCAGGGTCCTTTTGATACTACCGTATTATCTTAACAGAGCACTACGTTCCCAAAATGCAGGATTACTTGTAATACCTAGAATCTCCAAAAGTACAATGGGAGGCAGAGCCTTCAGTTATCAAGCTCCTCTCCTGTGGAACCAGCTGCCAATCTGGATTCAGGAGTCAGACTCGATCTCTGTTTATAAGAATAGGGCTAAAACCTACCTTTTTGATATAGCCTACAATTAGGTAGGGATCATGTGTTTATGAACCCTTCCTTAGTTATGCTGCTAATAGGTTTAGTCAGCCGGGGGACCTCCAGTAATGCACTGGGCCTCACTCCTTTCCTCACTCTCAATGAAATATTTTTTTTGCTGGTCATTAACATTTGTTTGTTCTCTCCCATAGATTGAGTCCCCATCGTGCTGTTTGCTCTCTACATGTCTGTTCTTTTCATCTTCTCTATCCCCTCACCCCCCAGCCAGTCGCAGCAGATGACTGCCCCTCCCTGAGCCTGGTTCTGCTGGAGGTTTCTTCCTGTTAAAAGGGAGTTTTTTTCCTCTCCACCGTCGCCAAGTGCTTGCTCACAGGGGATCACCTGATTGCTGGAGTCTTTCTGCAACTGTGGGGGTTCCCCCTACAGTTGATAGTGCTATGAGATGACTGTTGTTGTGAAATGGCGCTATATAAATAAAGTTGAATTGAATTGAATTGAATTGGTCAATGGTGTCAAAAGCTTTCTTTAAATCTATAAATACTCCTACAGCAACCTTTTTTTTTAATCTATACAACTAGTAATTTCTTCTATAAGTTCGATCAGTGCCAAAGATGTAGATTTATCTGCTCTAAAACCATACTGGCTGTCTGTAAGGAGGTTGTGTTTTTCAATGAAATCATCCAGTCTCTTAGTGAAGATTTTTTTCCAGTATTTTGGAGAATTTTGAGAGTAAAGAGACTTGCCTCTAATTTGTGAAACAACTGTTTTGTATAGAGGTATTACTTTTGCTATTTTCATTTTGTTTGGAAATGTACCAGTTTGAAATGACAGGTTACAGATGTGGGTGAGTGGCTTAACGATTCCTTCAATTACTTTTTTCACTATTGTCATGTCAATTTCATTCCAGTCCGTTGATTTTTTGTTCTTAAATTTACTCACAGTCTCGATAATTTCCTTTTCAGTAACTGCACCCAAAAAGATTGTGTTTGGATTTCTATCTTCTATTTCATTTACAGAACCACTGTTGTTTGTTTCTGCTGTCACTATTGATTTTGCTAATTAAGGACCAACGTTTACAAAAAAAAAATATTGAAACCACTGACCACATCCTCCATATTATTTATCAAATTGCCATTTTCAATAAAACATTCTGGATACTTAGAATTCGTAGGTCGATTACTAATAATCCCATTGAGTACCTGCCATATTCCTGTTAAGTTATTTTTGTTATCCTCCAATATTCTGTTGTAATATTCTTTCTTACAGGTCCTCATTATATTTGTAAGCTTATTTTTATATCTTTTATATTTGATCTCAGCTTTCACCGTTCTGCATTTAATTAATTTTTTATATAATGTATTCTTCTTTTTACATGCATTTATTAACCCCTTGGTGACCCAAGGAATATTTTGTTATTGTTGTTGTTGTTTGTCACTGTATTGTTTTACAGGACAGTTTTTATTGTACAATGTTTGAAATATTTTTAAAAATTTATCATATGCTTTATTGATATCATTTCATCATAAACTATCTTCCAATCTTGTATTAATAATTCCTTTTTCAGTAGATACATTGATTCTTAGGTTCTTATTCTTTTATATTTAATATTTTTGGTATATATCTACATAATTATTCCATCCAGCTAAAATGCTCTGCAGTGTGTCTGTATATATATATATATATTAGCTGCTCTTGTTTTTTGTTTTTTTCTTGCCTTCTGATTGTTGCTCTGAGTGTTGCTTTCCCTGTGCTGTTGCAATCCTGGAATTTCCCCATTGTGGGACTAATAAAGGCTTATCTTATCTTATCTTATCTTATCTTATCTTATCTTATCTTATACTTTTTCTTCCTATAATCACATTGATAGACAACAAAAATCGGCAAGTGGTCACTGATATCATTCAGTAAAAGCCCACTCCTGATATTATTTTCCATAATGTTTGTGAATATGTTATCTATTAGTGTGGCACTTTGTGACGTGATTCTGCTAGGTCCGGTAATTGTTGGATGTAAGCCCATACTGTACATAGTGT
Organism: Pholidichthys leucotaenia; assembly: GCA_020510985.1. NCBI lineage: Eukaryota > Metazoa > Chordata > Actinopteri > Cichliformes > Pholidichthyidae > Pholidichthys > Pholidichthys leucotaenia. The sequence continues at coordinate 433,902,375 of CM035842.1, read as the reverse complement.
TGATAAATTCTTCTGTCAAACTATGTTGTTTTGAGTTCAATCATATCTATATTGAAATCCCCACAGATGAACATAACTTTATGAGTTAGTTTTGCATACATTTTTTCCATCCAGTCCTTAAAAAAGTCAATGTTTGATCCAGGTGTTCTATATACACAGCTCACTACTATATTCTTCACATTGTCCAGACAGATTTCTATTGTAATACATTCAAATAAATCATCCACAGTTACTGACAGATTTTCAACAACCTTTTATTTCAAGCTCTTGTCAACATAAATTGCAACTCCTCCTCCTTTTTTCACTTTTCTATTTATATAATTTAATTCATAGCCATCCATGATAAAATCCACTCCTTTCTTTTCACTGAGCCACGTCTCTGATATTGCCACAATATTGAACAGCCCTTTAAACTGATGTAAACAGTCTTTAATGTTATTAAAGTTGGCATAGAGACGTCTGCTATTGAAGTGGATCATAGAAATATTGAAATCAGATGTGACCATTGTGTTAAACTGTTCATCCGTGTAGTAACTACAGTTATTATTGATGGAGCTAAATAAATTATTATCAGGGTCAATGTTATATTCTACGTCCTGTGGGTTGTGATCCGTATATTCAAAAACTTTCAGTTCCTGTTGTTCCTGTTTGTTGATCTTTTGTTTCATGTTTTTAAATGTCTTGTTGCAGATGAGTATAATCTTTCAGTGTCCTACAATTGTCTCTTGTTGCTGTGACTCCAGTTCATAACATTCATTGATATTTGTCCAGTTCCATAATATTACAGATGTTAATGACCTTGGCTTCTTCAGGTGATCTGTTTAATTTGATGTATATTTTACACTTTGATGTCCAGGTGTTTTGAATCTTTTTTTGCTTTTTCATGTATCTTGCTTTTCTGGCTATTTCTGCATTTTCTTTTGTAAGGTGCTCGTTTATGTAAATGTTCGTTCCTTTCAGGTTCCTACCTTGTTTTAGCAGCACAGTCTTGTGTTTTCTATTCACAAACCTCATGATCACAGCCAGTTTGTTGCTGTTTTTCCTGGGCAGAGGGTGGCAGGCCTCAATGGTGTTACAGTCCAGCTGGATTCCTTTGGACTGCATGAAGGCCGCCACTTGTTGCTCCGTGGATTCATCTTCCAGCTCACCGAGCCTCCCTCCGTTGTCTGCGGCCACCCCTCATGTGTACGATCGTGGTTTAATATGGAGCCCCATGATGATCACGTCGTTCACCCGGGTGTTCTGCTCCAGTTCCGACACTCTGCTCTCCAGATACGCCAGCCTCTTGTCCTTCTCCGCATTCGGGATCTGCAGTGCTTTCACCTCCTCAACCAGGTCCAGGATGTTTCTTTGCTGCAGCTTAACAGCAGATATCTCAGTTATAAAATTCTCAAAAAAAAAAAAAAAAAAAACTTTTTCCACGCTGTCATAACGGAGTATTGTGAGTATAATTTTGAGGGGAAAAATGAATATAATCAATTTTGGAATAAGGCTGTAATATAACAAAATGTGGAAAAAGTAAAGCGCTATTAATACTTTCCAGATGCACTGCACACACATATATGCCTACACATACATGCATATGCAGCCATACAACATACTTATGCACGTACACACACACACACTATAGACATACAAAACACATAGGTACATTTTACTAGCTTCCAACACAAAACTAGTTTGTAAAAACATGTCCACCCTGAAGTTTATGTGGAACGTACATGGAATCAGTACCAGTGAGAAGAGGTTAAAAGTTTTTAATCGACTGAAGGATCTACAGGCAGATTTTGTCTTATTACAGGAAATGTTTCCAAGTCATCTGTAGATGCAACCACCTCCCCTGAATTTCCCCACAGGTACTCAGCCTGCTTTAATTCCAAACAAAGGGGAGTAGCAATATTAGTAAACAGAAGAATATGTTTTGTTGTTAACAGCACTGATCCAGCATCTGACATGCTCAGTACAGCGGGGAATTATCAGAAATGGCAGGTTACTGAGACTCTTAAACAATACATTGTGGAGGAACAAATAAGTTCAGGAGAGATAAGATGAGCGGGAAGGTTTCAGAGTTTTATTTCCTCCATCATCATGAGACACACTGTAGCGCTGTGCGCTGTGTTGTGCTGTGTGTGTTGTGTGTGCTATTGAGGCATGTATAGCAAGCTCTTTTATACATGTTACACAAAGAGAGAGAATGCATGGCACATTTGCATATTGATATACATATCAGTCAATACATATCAATCGCATGACCAACTGGCGCCCGGATGTCTTCTCCTTAATCCGGGGATGTATAAACAATAGTCCATTGTTCTGGTTGTCCCCCCAGGGGCTCTCTGTCCGTATGCAATCCCTGCTGAGCATGAATAGCATCAGTCTGCATTGTTCTGGGTGACCACACGGCTCCCCCAGAACGCTCGGAAGGCGCTGTGACACCCCCCCCCCCCCCCCCGTCATTTGGCTCCAGATCCGGTAGAACTGTCGGAGGGCATGTCAGTCCATGGGGGGAGGGGGAGGGGTGGGAAAAAAAAGTGTGCTTTCCTCCAGGTTCCAGCATGTTGAACGGCCGTGGATTTTGGGCGCACGGGCCGGTGTGTGTCATGAGTAATGGAGCCTGACGGTGATCGGCTGGCTTTAGGGAGTGAGGTGCGGGAAGAGCGCTGTGGAGGAGGAGGGGGAAGGGGGTGGGAGTAAGTGAGCACCAGCCCGGGACGTCAAAGGTGTCTGGGCCACGCAAAAATTGCGTGTGCATCCGCGATGGTGAGGGAATTTCCCATTAAACCTGGCGGTGACCTCTGACTCCTCTTGCGGCTTGATCCAGCGAGGATGTGGGGAAGGCGAGCGGCCAAATTCCCCGAGGATGCGTAGCGGCTGTGAAACAATTGCAGATGTGTGAGGGTGTGAGGCGGTTTGGCTTTAGGGAGCAGCCCTAAAGTCATCGGGGAAAGCAATTGGCTAAATTCCCCTTGTACAGTACTCCGTGGCTGAGAAACCCATACAAAGTCCTGTGTGAGGGCTGCACGTATGCTTCAGGTGCATGAGCAGCCCTGAAGGTTCCGAGGGTGGTGATCGGCCATTTTTCTCGGGCATGTCCAGCAGTTGAGGACGATGTATCAGTCTGTGGAGCCGGTTCGTCTCTGTGCGTGGTGCGCGCTTGGCGCAGTGACCACATAACTGGCAGTTGCACTGTCCTCGTAATCCTGCGGTGTGCGTGCGGGGCTTCTGTGCGCGGGAGGTCCGCTGTCGTGAGGTTAGTCAGGTTTGGGGAGCTTGGCGGAAATCAACACAGTCGGCGTTGATGTTTTCCCCATTCAGGCTGCTTCCTTCGTTCGCTCGTGTCGCCGTTCATGGTGCGTGTCAGTCCAAGCGCTGTGCGCTACGGGGAGCGCGCTCCAGTGAGGATGAAGAGGTTGCAGGCGTTCTCTGGTCCTCTGGGATCCACAGCGCGGTGAAAGGGAGCAGATGGTCATTCTCCCTCGTCAGGTCACCAGTGTGGAAGTAAAAGATCAGGCGAGGGGCGCACCATGACGCGTGCTGAGGCTTCCTGTCCGGTCATCTCCGGGGTGTTCGCCTCGTGTTCCATTATTCTTCAAGGGTCACCAGTGTGGAGGAACAAATAAGTTCAGGTGAGATGCGACGAGCTGGAAGGTTTCAGAGTTTTATTTCCTCCATCATCATGAGACACACTGTAGCACTGTGCGCTGTGTTGTGCTGTGTGTGTTGTGTGTGCTATTGAGGCATGTATAGCAAGCTCTTTAATACATGTTATACAAAGAGAGAGAATGCATACACATTTGCATATTGATATACATATCAGTCAATATATATCAATCGCGTGTCCAACTGGTGCCCGGATATCTTCTCCTTATTCCGGGGATGTATAAACAATAGTCCATTGTTGAGCATGAATATTATCAGTCTGCATTGTGCTGGGTGACCACAACATGAGTGATGTTGGTCTTCGCGATGCATCACATTCTCTTCACTTAATTCTTAGGAAATCCACCTTCTTCTTACCAGTGCACCAGTCATATTCTCATTTACACTTTTTTAACCAGAAACTCCATTGTGAGGGATACCACAGAACCTTAAATTAGCTCTAATCAAGTTATCAGTGATCATCATCCAGTATCTCTTACACTGGTGAATAAAAACACACCAAGGAAAACTAGGAACTGGAAATTTAATACATCACTACTCAAAGACAAAGAGTATTAACTATTTTAATGAGGAGTGGGAATCATATCTGGAAAACAATGACATGCCAGGAATATTGTTGTGTGTTCTCTGTGAAGCAGCAAAAGCAGTTATGTGAGGTCAAATAATCTCTTACTGTTAACATAAGAATGAAAATGAAAAAAATGGACTGGTATTGGAGTTAGAACAGAAAATTAAATCATTGAAGATGACCTGTGCTGTTTCTCCGCAGGAACAGGGTCTCAACAATCTGAAAAAACAAAAAAAAATTAAAGCTAGAACTAAATGAAATTAAGAACAAAAGGACACAGTTTATTTTATTTTTTATTTTTTTTAATACAAAGACTGTGTCGGGAGAAGTTTGAATATAGTAATAAATCTGGGAAATACATTTCCAATCAGCTTAAAGTGAATAAAGAAAAAACAACTATCCCTTCTATTAAGGATACGACAGCAAATAACACCCATGAGCCTGAAGAAATAAATAACAAGACTTCTTGCTTGAGCTGGCACCTAGTTGCTTTCTATTCTATTTAATATAATTTAAAAGACTACTTTAAGATTAATAACTTAGAAACCACAATTTTATCTATGGATGGAGAGAAAGCCTTTGACCACATTAATTGGAAATTTCCTTTTAACATATTGCATAAGTTTGGGTTTGGTTCATCTTTTGTAAACTGACTTAACCCTTTACCTGCCCAAGGTGCCATATGGCGCCTGGGGCAATGCAAGGCAACTCAAGCTCCCCTACGCCCCGACCTAGTGGTAAAGAGTGGTAAAAAATTTGTCAATAAAGTATTTCAGATTTCCAAGGCTATAACTTGAAAGTTACAAGAGATAATGGCTTACTGTCAACTAGAAAGATGTAGAATATGATCCAAAGTTTCAGATAGGAATAGGAATAAATTTATGCATCTAATTTGCATAATGTCACAGCAGTTATATAAGTTACATAACTCAGTCAATAAATTGACACATGCAGTTGCTGTGTTGTGCCACTGGGGGCGTGCGACCTATCCATTTAATCTAGACAGTTAAAGGGTTAAGACACTATATACAGTAGATGTCCAGCTGCAACTGTCAGAACAAGCAATTAAACTTCTCAAATCTTTAGTCTTCAGAGTGGCTCCGGGCAGGGCTGTCCACTCTTTCCCTCACTTTTTACAATCTTTATTGAGTCATTAGCAGCAGCCATACAAAAAAAATGTGGATATTAGAGGGATCCAAACTGGAGAATGTCATGACTCGCCGTTCATCATCCGCCTCAGCTGCGCACACACCTGCGCCTCGTCAGCCATGGGCTATTTAGCCCACGCAGCCCTGTGCAGTGGTCTGGAGCCGTCTGTTCGCATCGGCACTCTCTCCCAGCTGGATCGTCTCTCCACATCAGCTGAACTACGCTTCCACGTAAGCATCATTACCCTTACCTCTTTGCAAGTCTTCTTCCCTATGCACAGGTGGATTCCTTGGCGGCGGATAACCCCGTCATCGCCATCCCTTCTCTCATCGTCGTCACTGGCTCAGCAGGACGCTGTCTCCCGGGCTTCTCCCTTGGCCAACTCCAGCCACCTGTCACCTACAAGTAGGCAGCACTCCGCTCATTATACCTGTCTAGGTGTGGTGTCCTTTACCCTTGTCCTCTGCTCTCTCCATAGGGTTGCCTTGCTGTACGGCATACTGCTCTGTTTCCTGTGCATCGGTGTTCACCTGCATCACATAGCCATACCTCATACATCCATCCATACACACCTGCTTGTTGAATAAAGCTATTAAACCTTCCCTGAGCCTGCGTGCATGTTTCCTGAGCCGGGCATTATGTCAGTACGGCTCCAGCAGAGCGGCTCAGCAGACAGCGGGCTCGCACGCCGCCTTTCCACCCTTGAGGCTCGGGTGGATTTAATAGCCCACCAACAGCAGGTGATTTTAAATCAATTAACAAACTTTACTCACCGGTTAGACCTTGTGGACCCCCAGCAGGTGTTCCCTCCTGCTCGTCAGGGAGGGGCAGCCCCAGCCGCTTCCGTGGCTGGCCAGCCTGCCACGGGAACGCCAACCCGACTCATGCCAATTCCAACCCCCGCCCGCTTCAGCGGTAAGCTCGGCGGAGCCCGGGGGTTCATCATGCAGTGCGAGTCGGTGTTTCTGACATTCCCGGGGATTTTCCCTCGGACCACAGCCGAATTGGTTATATCGCTAATCTCCTGGAGGGGCGAGTGCTAACTTGGGCTTACGCCGTCATGGCGAAGCCCAGTTACACAAACCTCTCCTATGTCCAGTTCGTGCAGAGTTTCCTTGAGGTATTTGATCATTCCCGGCATGATAGCATCCTCGCTGACCATCTCCTTGGCCTCCAACAGGGAAGCCGGTCAGCGGTGGATTACGCTATCGACTTCCGGGTCGCAGCGGAGGAGGTAGGCTGAGGTGAGGCGTCACTCTGTAGCATCTTCCTCCGCAGCCTCAACTCTGGTCTGCGGGATGAGCTGGCCAGCCGAGACCTTCCGGGAAGGCTGTCGGAGCTAATCTCCCTGACAATTAGCTTGGACAACAGGCTGCATGAACGGTCCGCCGAGCGGAAGTTAGTTGGCCGCTTGCGTGGATGTTCCGTCCGCATGCCTCAGGCTCGCCCCCTGGCGTTATCCGCTCCAGAGCCCTCTAAGGAGTTGGAAGCAATGGTAGTTGGTCGGTCAAGGCTCCCTCTAGCGGAGAAACAGTGCCGTCGGGAGCTGGGCCTTCTGCACGTATTGCGGAGGTGATCAGCATACCGTGGAGCATTGTCCGGAGAAGCCAAACGGGGGGGTCCGCGAGTCACTGTAGGGGGCCTTGCGGACTCTAACCGGTTGAATCCCCTCACAAGTTTGTCGCTGCCCATACAATTCTGTCACAATTCCACAGGGCACCTCACACACGCACTGGTGGACTCAGGAGCAGAGCAAAGTTTCATTTCTAAGAGTCTGGCAACCCAATTGGGCTTACCCTGCCACCCTCTTGCCGCTCCTCTCAGTCTGGTCACCCTCTCCCGTGCGCCTCTTGGACAAGTGACTCATCGCACCCAGCCGATCCCTGTAATTATCTCAGGTAATCACCGGGGGGATCTTACCCTGTATGTCCTTTCCTCTTCAGTGTCACATGTCATCTTAGGCTACCCCTGGTTGCGCTTGCACAACCCAGTGCTGGATTGGCAGACTGGAAGAATTGCCGCCTGGAGCAACTTTTGCATGGGCTCTTGCCTCCAGTCCGCAGCTTGCGCCCTGTCCTCCCCTCCTACGGCCTCGGACGCCGCGCCTCCGGACCTCACCCTGGTGCCCTTGGAGTTCCACGACCTGGGCCTCGTGTTCAGTAAGTCCAGGGCGATGTCTCTCCCTCCTCACCGGCCCTACGACTGCGCCATCAACATCCGCCCGGGGGCTCCCTTTCCATCCGGACACCTCTACAGCCTGTCAGCGCCGGAACGGGAGGCCATGGACAGTTATATCAAGGAGTCTTTCAATGCAGGTATCATCCGCCCTTCTTCGTCTCCTCTCGGCGCAGGGTTTTTCTTCGTCTCGAAGAAGGATGGGTCCCTTCGCCCCTGTATAGATTTTCGGGCGCTAAACAACATCACGGAGAAGGACCGCTACACCCTGCCATTGATGGACACCGCTTTCCACTCCCTCCAGGGGGCGACCTGTTTCACTAAGTTGGATATCCGCAGTGCTTATCACCTCGTCCGGATCCGGGAGGGGGATGAGTGGAAGACGGCCTTTCGAACGCCTAGTGGTCACTTCGAGTATCTGGTAATGCCGTTTGGGCTGACCAACGCCCCTGCCATGTTTCAACGCCTCATAAATGACGTCCTACGTGATTTCCTGGGTCTCTTCGTGTTCGTGTACCTGGATGATATTCTCATCTTCTCCAGGTCACGGGAGGAACACCAGGTCCATGTGAGGCGGGTCCTACAGTGGCTGCTGGAGAACAGGCTGTATCTTAAGGCCGAAAAGTGCGAGTTTTACGCCAAGACCACTTCCTTCCTAGGGTTTGTAATCTTGCACAATCAAGTCCTTCCTGACCCTGCGAAGGTTAAGGCGGTGGTTGAGTGGCCCATGCCGACCTCCAGAAAGCAGGTGCAGCAGTTCATTGGGTTTGCCAATTTTTATCGCCGCTTTGTTCCCAACTTCGGCGCCATTGTTGCCCCTTTGACCCGCCTCACCTCTCCCAAGACCCCCTTCCGGTGGACCGAAGAGGTTGCAGCGGCTTTCGAGGCGTTGAAGACAGAGTTCTCCTCCTCCTGGGTTCTGACCCAGGTTGACCCCGCGCTGCAGTGCCTGTTCGAAGTCAACACGTCTGATACGGGAGTGGGGGCGGTGCTTTCTCAGCGATCACCCACTGATGGGGTAAAGCAACCCTGCGCCTTCTTCTCACGGTGCCTGTCTCCGGCTGAGCGCAATTACGACGTCGGGGACAGGGAACTACTTGCCATCAAGCTCGCACTGCAGGAGTGGCACCACTGGTTGGAGGGGGCTACCCAGCCATTCGTGGTGTTAACGGACCATAAGAACTTGGAATATTTAAGATCTGCCAGGCGACTGAATGCCCGCCAGGCGCGCTGGTCCCTGTTCTTTGCCCGGTTCCGTTTCACCATCACCTACCGCCCTGGTTCTAAAAATGGCCTGCCCAACGCGCTTTCCAGGCAGTTTGCTCCTGAGACCCCGGAGGAGCCGGGTCATACCATCCTGCCCAGCTCGTGCATTGTGGGGGTGATTTCCTGGTCCATCAGGGACAAGATCCGGAGGGCGCAGGAGACCGAACCGGATCCTGGCGGCAGACCGGAAGGGAAGCTCTTTGATCCATCGACTGTCCGGGGGGAGGTCATTCATTGGGTTCACACCTCCAAACTCGCATGCCACCCTGGCGTCTCCCGGCTAATGGATCTCCTCCAGCGTTCCTTTTGTTGGCCAGGTCTCCAGAAGGACGTCGCCAACTATGTCCGGGCGTGCCCTGTGTGTGCCACCAGCAAGTCTGCTAATTCTCCCCCCGCGGGTCTGCTCCAGCCCCTGCCGGTCCCGGGCAGGCCCTGGTCTCACATAGCCCTTGACTTCATCACTGGTCTCCCGGTCTCTAACACCTACGATGCTGTGCTGACCATCGTGGATCGGTTCTCCAAGGCTGCCCACTTCGTGCCGCTCCGGGGTCTTGCTACGCCGCGGGAGACGGCAGACCTGCTAGTCCAGCACGTAGTCAGGCTGCATGGGATACCGGTGGATGTCGTCTCTGATCGGGGGCTCCAATTTGTCTCTGAGGTATGGAGGTGTTTCTGCAACGCTCTGGGGGCCACGGTAAGCCTCTCCTCTGGCCACCACCCGCAGTCCAACGGGCAGTGTGAGCGTGCCAACCAGGAACTGGAAGCTGCCCTACGCTGCGTCACCTCCTCCAACCTGTCGTCCTGGAGCACGCACCTGGCCTGGGTGGAGTATGCCCACAACACGGCACGGTCTTCTGCCACAGGGATGTCCCCCTTTAAGGCGTCCTTGGGATATGACCCACCTTTGTTCCCTGAGCAGGGGGCGAGCTGGCCGTTCCCTCCATTCAGGCACACCTAAGACGCTGTCGGAGTCTGTGGACCAGAGCGTGCGATGCGCTATTACGCACAGTGGCGCGCAACAGCTCGACGGAGGAGGTGATGCAGCGTAGGGCAGCTTCCAGTTCCTGGTTGGCACGCTCACACTGCCCGTTGGACTGTGGGTGGTGGCCGGAGGAGAGGCTTACCGTGGCCCCCAGAGCGTTGCAGAAGCACCTCCATACCTCAGAGACAAATTGGGGCCCCTGATCAGAGATCAGAGACCAGCCCCTGCCTACCAGGTGGGCCAACAAGTCTGGTTGTCCTCACATGACATTAACCTCAAGGCTGAGAAGAGGAAGCTGGCCCCACGCTTCATTGGCCCTTTCACCATCTCTAAAATTGTCAACCCGGTGGCTGTGCGTCTGGCCCTCCCCCCCCTCCCTCCGTATATGTCCCACCTTCCACGTTTCGAAGATCAAGCCCGTGGTCTCTGACCCACTCTGTCCCCCGCCCAGGGCGCCGCCTGCGCCTCTGATGATCGACGGCCATCTGGCCTGGAGAGTCGCCTCCATCATGGACTCCTGGCGCCGAGGTCGCGGGCTGCAGTACTTGGTGGACTGGGAGGGATTCGGTCCTGAGTGGAGGTCCTGGGTGCGCTCTTCCTTGGTGTTGGACAGCAGTCTCATCACGGAGTTCCACTGGGCGCACCCGGACAAGCCAGTGCCAGGAGGCACTGCTGGGGGGGGGAGTACTGTCACGACTGGCCGCTCATCATCTGCCTCAGCTGCGCGCACACCTGCGCCTCGTCAGCCACGGGCTATTTAGCCCACGCAGCCCTGTGCAGCGGTCTGGAGCCGTCTGTTCGCATCGGCACTCTCTCCCAGCTGGATCGTCTCTCCACGTCAGCTGAACTATGCTTCCACGTAAGCATCATTACCCTTACCTCTTTGCAAGTCTTCTCCCCTATGCACAGGTGGATTCCTTGGCGGTGGATAACCCTGTCATCGCCATCCCTTCTCTCATCGTCGTCACTGGATCAGCAGGACGCTGTCTCCCGGGCTTCTCCCTTGGCCAATGCCAGCCACCCGTCACCTACAAGTAAGCAGCACTCCGCTCATTATACCTGTCTAGGTGTGGTGCCCTTTACCCTTGTCCTCTGCTCTCTCCATAGGGTTGCCTGGCTGTACGGCGTACTGCTCTGTTTCCTGTGCATCGGCGTTCACCCGCATCACATATCCATTCATCATACATCCATCCATACACACCTGCAAGCTATTAAACCTTCCCTGAGCCTGCGTGCATGTTTCCTGAGCCGGGCATTATGTCAGAGAAAAAGAACACAAGATAAGTCTTTATTCTGATGATGCATTAATTTTACTTGAGAACTCACAAAGATCTTTTCTTCAGACACTGGCACTCATTGACACATTTTCATCATTATCAGATTATTCTGTTAACTGCGGTAAATCAAAAGACTTATCTATAAACTGTAATTGTTTCAAATATATCAACTCTTCCAGTAGAATAGAATAGAATAGAATAGAATAGAATAGAATAGGGACGTTTTACACGTGGTCACCATTTATTGGTGGTGGTGGTGGTGGGGGGGGGTCATGTCTGTTCTTCCCAAAGTCTAGTATGAGTTCTTTTTTTTTTTTGAAAATTCAGTTTCAGGTTTTTTTTTCTTTGCACCACAGCAGCAGATTCTCTACCTGCGCCCTGTTTGCCTTCTTATCATCATTGGTGATAAGCCCAACAAAGGTGGTATCGTCCACATATTTCACGATGATGGTGGTTGGGTGGGTTGGAGTTGAATCAAAGGTGTACTGGGGGTACAGTAGAGATCTTAGCATGCAGCTTTGGGGGGAGCCAGTGCTAAGAGACAGTGTGGAGGAGTGTTGGGGCCCAAGTCTGATTGTTTGTGGGCGGTTGGTGAGAAAGGATTTTTTATCCAGTAGGAGGTGGGGGGGAGGGGTCATGAGAGGGAGCAGTTTGTTGGTCAGGATGTCCGGGATGATGGTGTTGAAAGCTGAGCTGTAGTCCCCAAAGAGCATCCTCACGTAGCTCCTTGGGTTCTCCAGGTGGCTCAGCCCTCTGTGGAGAGTGGTGGCTGTGGCGTCTTCTGTGGACCGGTTCTCCCTATAGGCAAACTGGTGGGGGGGGGAAGGACGGGAGATGAAAGTCCCTGATGTGCTGAGACACCAGGCACTCAAAACATTTCATGACTACAGACGTGAGTGCTATGTGTCTGTAGTCATTCAGGCTGTCAATTGCAAAATTTTGGGGATGTGGATGATGGTGGAGGCCTTGAGGCAGGAGGGGACAGTGGCAAGCATCAGGGAGAGATTGAACAGCTTGGTGAGGAATCCCGCCAGTTGGTCTGGACTTGCTTTGACCACTGCTCCTCTGCCAGAGTGAGGCTGAAGTCTAATATTGGGAGCCCTGGCCCCTGTAGGGGTGAGGGTCTGGATGCCTCTCCACATCTGTCAGGGGTTGTTTTCTGTGAGGAAGCCCTCCACTTTCCACCTATAGGTATTCTTTGAAAGCTTTATACCTCTCCTCAGGTTTGCTCTGGATGGGCTGTACAGAGAACTGTCCTTCTGTCTGAAGGCTGAGTTGTGGGCTCAGTTCAGGGCCTGGACTTCACTGGTCGTCCAGGTTTTGTGGTTTGGAAAGACCCCGATATGTTTGTTGACTGTCACATTTTCTACTCAGCATTTGATGTAGAAAAGGACAGATTCGGCTTAGGAGTCCAGGTCCTGCTGTTCAAAGATGCTCCAATCTGTACAGGCAAAGTAGTCTTGTAACTGGAGGAGAGCATTTTCAGGTCAGGTTTTAATTGTTTGTTTGGTTTTGGGTGATCACTTTCTGGGGGGAGGGGGGTGTAAGCAGGCCTTAGAAGCAGCGAGAGATGGTCTGATTGTCCAAGGTGGGGGCAGAGGGTTGCTCTGTAACCGTGTTTAATATTGCTGTAAACATGATCCATTTGTCTTTTCCCTCTTGTGGGACACTTAAAATGTTGGTGGAATTTGGGAAGTCTTTAAGCATGCTTTGTTAAGATCACCTGCAACAATGTGGGCTGCGTCGGGGTGATCTCTTTGCTGCCTTCTGTCAATGTGCCGGAGGTGATTGAGTGCTTAGCTAACGTTAGCATCTGGAGGAACATAAACAGCTGTTACAATCACTGCATTTAGCTCGTGGGGAGGGTAAAAAGGCCTACACAGGAAGGACATGGCCTCAAAGTCCGGGGAACGGTGGCTGTGAATTATTCTGCTATTATACCAAGTCTGAACCACATAAACACAGAGACTTCCACCCCTTCCCTTACAAGAATCAGCATTGTGGTTGAAACAGTTAGTAGTTCGGTCAGGTAATTTCACAGCGGAGGCAGGAATGTATTCGTTTAGCCATGATTTGGTCACAATCAGAATACAACAGTCCCGGACATAACGATTGTAGGTATCTCTGTTCGCAGCTCTTCCATTTTGTTGGCGAGGGATGTGGCGTTGGTGAAAAAAATTGAAGGTAACGGTAGTTTGGTGCATAGTTTGTGCAGCTAGGCTAGGAAGCCAGCCTTGCAGCCTGGTTTCTGCTTTCTCTCCTATCGTTTGCACCAGTTGAGGGGCATAATGAACCATGGAGGACCCAGGGGTCGGGTGATCTCCTCAGGGATGTGGTGGTAATTACTAGAATGAGCACTGGAGATGTCAGAGGTAAGTTGATGATGATGCCTAGAAGTTCCTGGTGACTGGAGGTAATTAGTCCGTCACAGAAGGAGCGTAGAAAAAGGCAGAAAACACACAAAAATAAACTCAGTAGTCTGGAGCATCTAGCTGCTTCATGTGAATGCATCGCCATCTTGACAAAATACAAAATAAATATTAAGGAATAAATATTTCCCCCAGGCTCTCAGAATTACTGTGACTAAATTGCACACCACTTCTAAAAACAATACAAGATAACCCTATGCGGTGGAGAACATTACCTTTATAACAAATGAGAAGAGTCACATCTGTTTAAATGATGGTCCTTCCTAAAATAAACTACTTATTTTCAATGATTCCTCCCCAGCCATCTATGCCCTGGTTTAACCCAATGACTGCCAATGGCGCTCCATTGTGCCATTTCCTCCTCTCCCCCAGTGGTCAAGGTTGTTTTCAAGAAAATATTCGGTTCACATGTCAGAGATTTCCAAAGCTATAACTTGAAAGTAGTAAGAGATAATGGCTTACTGTCAATTAGATAGATGTAGAATATCATCCAAAGGTTGTGAGAGGAGTAAATTTACACATCTAATTTGCATAATTCCATGGCAGCCATATTGAATTACATAACATTCAGTCAAAAGCAGAGTTTGGACATATTTACACAAAGGATGGTTGGGTTTTTTGGTCACCGTTTGTTGTTTTGGGCATTTTGTTATCTTATCTTTAAAGTATATGAAACAGAAAATCAGTTGCAATGTAAACAAACAAGGAAATTTGTCACTTACCACTTGCCAGGCGGTGTGCTTCATCCATTTTCCTCCATTCTGGTGGTAATTTTGTCCTCTTTTGGTCATTTTTTTTTGCTTTCTCTCCCACATCCAGAAGCTGTTATGATTATTCCAAGGCAATTTCACTTTTATTCCGCCGCAATTTATTTCATATGATGACCGGGAACCGGTGCAATTGTTCTGTCCAGTCAAATGGCACTGGGGGTCGATGGCAGGTGCAAATCAACCAGCTTCGCCAACCCTCTGTTAAAAAAAAAAAAAAAAAAAAAAAAAGTAGATATTTACCTTCATAAGCTAAATAATGTCTTTTTAGAATCATAGTTGGCAAATTTGGGAACAAATGCCTCCTCCGTCTTGCGACTGATCAACAACTGTTTATAAACTTTTCTTCTCTGGTGTCCAGAAGTGGGGAAGGGGGGGGGGGGTATATGGGGGCCATTGGTCCTCCAAGGCAAGAGCAATAAGTTATACGTGTCTGCCACCTTGTGAGGTGGAATTTTTAGTACAACTTGGGAGGTTTATGACATCTCATGACACATCACATGACAGGCGCAGCACTGCGACATAGACAGTGAGGACACTTTTAATGTCCATCAATAGAAGCCTGTCAAAGGGTTAAGTCTCTAGACTCAAATATAAGTACATTTTAATGGAAGGATAAACTATTACAGATCAGTTAAAAAAATTTCAAAAAGCAATAGTATGGATGTTTAAATTTAACATTTTTTTTTTTAAATTTCCTCTTAGCCAATACACTGCAGATTGTTTCTAAATGGACAAAATCGACCCCACTAGGAAACCCATGGTTAGATGCTGAACAGGCTCTCTTTGGATCACTAAATACCTCTGACCTACCTTTCGTGAGTGCCTGTATCAAACGCCATGACTGTTTTAAAAGCATTAATATCAGCTCCTTTCTGACAGCCTGGTGGAAATTTTTAAAAATAAGGGGGTCTTCACTTGTCCCTTGTAAACTCACACTCATTTGGAATAATCCTGATATCCTGCAACAAAAGAGGATGTTGAACTGTCCTCTATTGTGTGAGAAAGGAATAAAAAACTTACATCTTATTCAAGGTGGAAACTTTATCCAATTCCAAGAACTGGTGTCACAGTATGACATCAGTGATAAAAGGTTTCTTGAATACCAAAAGCTTAAATCCATAATGAAAGCAAGAATCAATTTCAACTAGATAGATTTTGGGGTACCAGTTAAGGTGACAGAGTTTCAAAATCTTTGTTCTCCTAAATTGATATCGAAAACACATAGACTATCATCAAAACTGGATTAGTCAGTATCTCTCCAAAAATTCTCTCTTATCTCTGGTTTTTCTCTCATCTCTTTGTCTTATGTCCTGATTGGTGGAGACTTGAGTATTTTTATCATGTTTATTGTCAGCTTCATGTGTGCCTGTGTTTGTGTTTATGTTGAATGTAATTGTGGCTTGTAAATATGGATGTCACCAGACTGCAAAACAAATCTACCTACGGGTACAAATAAAGGAACCTGAACCTGAAAAATCAAAATTGGAGAGAGACTTAGCAGTTAATAAAGATTAAAGCTTCTGGACACAAAGATGTTTAAACACTTTTAACATGACTAAAAACTCTAATTTAGAATGCATACAGGTCAAAGTTCTCTATAGAACTCATTACACAGGACAAAGGATCTTCACAATGGTCCTGAGTCACACAAATATCTGGTCCCATTGCACCAGAAACATCCCAGTTAGTTACATGCATGCAATGTGTTCCTGTGCACCGGTCTAAAAGTTCTGGCAGAAGATATGTGGAGACCTATCGGCATAGGTTGGGTGTCATATCCCAACCTCTCCTACACTTTGCATAGTGGGTAATTTAAGTGAAATAAATATAGTGTGGTGATCCGAGCACTGAGTTTATCCATGCCAGGCCACTCAGTATTTTCCCTTTTTATACCTTATTATTTCTGCTTGGTTATTATTGGTTCTCCCAGGGCTTTTATGGTGACAGCACTACAGCCGGTCTTCCATCTGTCAAAGTCTACCCAGGACTGTCACAGCTGATCATGATTTGGTAATTACGTTTCCTCCTCTCCTGTTTGGTTCATTGCTTTTTGGCATCAGTATTTAAGGGAGAAACTGAGGCTCACTCCTCGCTGCGACCTACATCAACGTTAGACTTGAGTCCCTACGTCCAGCTCCAGTCCAGTTCCAGTTTCCTTCCTCGCCACTTTGTATCTGTAAGTGTTTATTCCTTAGCGTCAGGTTTCGCCCTCACTACCTTCTTGTATTAGTGTTAGTATTCTTTATTTGTGTTCAAGTCTAGTGTTTGTGTTTTGCCCCACGTGGCTCTTTGTATTTTCTATAATAAACAAGCAAACTCTTTGTTGGCATCTGGTGCCTCATTTATGCCCTGAAAGGAGCAAACATGACAGTAGGTCGCAGCCAAGCAAGGTGCCAGCCACAGTACGTTTGCATTTTGGGCTTGAGTTTTTTCCCTTTTCCGGGTGCCAGTTTTATTTGGAGAGATGGCGTCATCTGAGCTTAGGTATTGCATCGAGTAGCTGATGGAGGTTAATGACCTCCTGTCCAATGCCCGTCTGTTCATCCCCTCCGACACCGCACTCTGGTACCTGGACCTCGTGCAAAAGGCCTTAAAGCGCTATTACCTGGCCTCATATCCAGAGGGCAGGGAGAGGTTGACAGCGTTGATGGTTCTACGTCAGAAGAACTGGGAACCAATGGAGAATCCAGCCAAGAACCCTCAATCTCCTTCCCGGGCCACGGTCGTCCCGATGAAGGGGAAGCCTCCTGATCAGGCCGATCCTCCGTGAGGTTCCCGTCTGGATCCTGTCCCGGGCAGCCAGAGGAACTCTGCCTCCCAGCCAGCTGTTTTCCCTGCGTCACGACAGAAGGTGAGAATAGCAGCCTCAGTCTCCAGGTCATCTTTTTCCGCTGTTCTGTCAGCTCCACATCCCTGGACTGCTTTGGCTGCTCCTCACTCCTCCTCGACACTTCCATCAGCCGCTGTGAGCCCTGTGGTTCCTTTTCTGGCTTCACCCGTCACCGATCCTGTTGGGGCGACTCCTCCTTGTCTTCCGGAGGGGGCCTTTGTCACCATCCCTATGGGAAAAAAAGGAGAATCAAGCCCACTGCAGCAGTCACCACCGTTCCCCGGGAAAGCAGGCAAGTGTTTTTTCATTCTAAATCTCTGTTTGGTGAATTACCTCGTCTGATTCCTGGGAGTGGAGCTCAGGGTTCACAGTCCACTGAGCTCCCACCATCTGCTGCAGCCATTAAAATTGAACTTGCTACCCCTGTGTTTCCTCCCCTTCTCTCTGAACGTCCCCCGGTGCCAGGAGTAGACCGTTGGAACAAGGAGAAGCCTGTGGCCCTGGAGAGTCTGGTTCCAGCCCCGAAGTTGCATCATGGGCAGAAGAGGAAGGCTTACTGTCATTTGGTGCAGCGGTTGGCTGCACCCGGCTGCATCCGAGCTCGTCTCGCCGGGCTCTGCCGTTGCCGCTGCCGGTGACCCTGACCCCTGTTCTCCCTCTCTGTCCGAGTCTTCTTCCAGGGTCACCGGAGATGAGTCAGCACCGGTCGTGTTCGTCGAGGCTCCGGGTTTTTGTTTGGAGGTCATCCCAGGTGCTGCGCTGGGCCAGTCGGGGTCCACAGTGGGTACTGCACTGGCCCAACTGGGGTCCATCGTGGGTGCTTCACTGGCCCGGTCGAGGTCCATTGTGGGTGCTGCACTGACCCGGTCGGGGTCCATCGTGGGTGCTGTGGGTGCTGCGTTGGCCCAGTCGGGGTCCACCGAGGGTGCTGCGCTGACCCAGTTGAGATCGGTGAGGGAGCTGCAGATCCCCTGCTTCCTGACACTGGACTGTTTCCCCATTCCTCCCCCTTCCTCCCCTATTGTCCACCACCGGATGCCTCTGGGGTCCCTCTTATTTGGTCCGGCTTCCCATTGTTGTGCCTCTCGGTATGGAAGCTGCCTCCGAGGCTCCCCCCCCCCCCCCCCGCCGCCCTGGTCGTCTAAGGACGCAGGCCGGCCGCCTGAAGTACTGTTTCCCCGGTTCTGGGACTGGAATTGCTTCTTTTTTCCTTTTTTTAATGTGGAGTCTGGATGCCTGTAGGCCACCTGAACTGCCTTTTTTTCTCTCTCTCTACCTACCGGTATCCCCATACTTATGTTTTTGTGGTGTTTTTTTATTTATTTATTTTTTATTTTCCCTCTCGTATATTGTTAAAAAGATTTTTTTTTCCTTGCCCTCAGATCGAGTAGTAGTGTACTTATATTTATTTTTTGTGCGTTTGTCTATTTTTCTGGACTTGAACATTTTCTGAGTTGAAGTGTACATATATTTTTTTCACTTATTTATCTGGATTTGGGCATTCTGTGATGTCATTCGTGTTTGTATGCGAGTATTAGCCGCGCTATGTTGTGTTTGACCCTTGTTGTTATTATCTGATCCTTGTGTTTTGTTTAGTTTTTTTTTCTCTCTGTATTGTTGCTATTAGACATTTTGTGCTTGTTTTCTTTCGGGTTTCTCTCCCTCCTAGCCTGTTTCCCCCTCCGCCCACCTGAGGTCGGTCTTGTTAGCTTTCTGGTTGGGGGGGGGGCTCTCTGGATGTTACTTTGGATGCCTGGAATGTGTCCCTTGAACGGGGGGTACTGTGGTGATCAAAGCGCTGAGTTTATCCGTGCCCGGGCCACCCAGTATTTTTCCCTTTTTCTACCTTACTATTTCTGCTCGGTTGTTATTGGTTCTCCCAGGGCTTTTACTATGACAGCGCCGTGGACGGACTTCCAGCTGTCAAAGTCTACCCAGAACTGTCACAGCTGATCATGTTTTGGTAATTACTTTTCCTCCATTCCTGTTTGGTTCATTGCTTTTTGCCATCAGTATTTAAATGTTAAATGGCATTCATTTATATAGTGCTTTTATTCTCATCTCTAGATGACCAAAGCGCTTTACAAATCCTGCTATCCACCCATTCACACAGTGATGGCGGCATGCTGCCAAACATGGCACTGTCCAGACCCACCAGGAGCAACTGGGGGTAAAGTGTCTTGCCCAGGGACACCACAATTTGGTAATTACGTTTCCTCTTCTCCTGTTTGGTTCATTGCTTTTTGCCATCAGTATTTAAGGGAACATCTGAGGGTCACTCCTCGCTGCGACCTACGTCAATGTTAGACTGGAGTCCCTAAATCCACCTCCAGTCCTGTTCCAGTTTCCTTCCTTCCTACTTTGTATCTGAAAGAGTTTATTCCATAGCGTCAGGTTTTGCCCTCACTACCTTCTTGTATTAGTGTTAGTGCATTAGTGTTTGTATTCTTTATCTGTGCTCAAGTCTAATGTTTGTGTTTTGCCCCACGTGGCTCTTTGTCCATCCATCTTCTACCGCTTTTCCGGAGGTCCGGGTCGCAGATGCAGCAGTTCAAGCAGAGAAGTCCAGATTTCCCTCTCCCCAGCCACCTGCTCCAGCTCTTCAGAGAGGATACCAAGGCGTTCCCAGACCAGCTGGGAGACATAGATCATAGGGATCATGGGGGTCCGGTGATATGTGGATTAGGTGGTGGTCAAAGGCAGAGACCTTGGCGGACTGATCCCAAGCTTTCTAAACTGGCCTTTGGTACGTGGAATGTCACCTCTCTGGTGGGGAAGGAGCCTGAGCTGGTGTACGGGGTTGAGAGATACTGGCTAGATATAGTCGGCCTCACCTCAACACACAGCTCCAGTTCTGGAACCAGTCTCCTGGAGAGGGGCTGGAGCTTGGCCTTTTCTGGAGTTGCCCCGGGCGAGAGGCGACGAGCAGGGGTTGGTATTCTTTTATCCCCCAGCCTTGCTGCCTCTATGTTGGAGTTTTGCCCGGTGGACGAAAGGGTTGCTTCCCTGCGCCTTCGGGTTGGGAAACAGGTTCTGACCATCATTTGGGCCTATGCAACAAATGATGTTTCAGAGTACCCACCCTTTTTGGAGTCTGTGACTGGGGTGCTGGAGGGTGCTCCTCTTGGTGACTCCATTGTCCTACTGGGGGACTTCAATGTGCATGTGGGCAACAACAGTGATACCTGGAGGGAGGTGATTGGGAGGAACGGCCTGCCCGATCTGAACCCAAGTGGTGTTCAGTTATTGGACCTCTGTGCTAGCCAC
Source organism: Pholidichthys leucotaenia (assembly GCA_020510985.1). Taxonomy (NCBI): domain Eukaryota; kingdom Metazoa; phylum Chordata; class Actinopteri; order Cichliformes; family Pholidichthyidae; genus Pholidichthys; species Pholidichthys leucotaenia. The sequence goes on along the minus strand of CM035842.1, from coordinate 433,882,002 downwards.
AGTCTGTCCATAATGAACACCATGTTCAAGCATAAGGGTGTCCATATGTGCACCTGGCACCAGGACACTCTAGGTTGCAGGTCGATGATTGATTTTTTTATCGTGTCATCAGACCTGCGACCGTATGTCTTGGACACCCAGGTAAAGAGAGGTGCAGAGCTGTCAACTGATCACCACCTGGTGGTGAGTTTGATCCGATGGCAGGGGAGGAAGCCATTCAGACCTGGTAGACCCAAATGTATAGTGAGGGTGTGCTGGGAATGTCTGGCTGAGGCCCCTGTCCGGGAGGTCTTCAACTCCCACCTCCGGAAGAGCTTCAACCACATTCCGAGGGAGTCTGGAGACATTGAGTCTGAATGGGCCATGTTCTCCACCTCTGTTGTTGAAGCGGCGGCCCAGAGCTGCGGCCGCAAGGTGGTTGATGCATCTCGTGGTGGCAACCCCCAAACCAAGTGGTAGACACCAGTGGTGAGGGTGGCCATTAAGCTGAAGAAGGAGTCCTATCAAGCTTGGTTGGCTTGTGGGACTCCCGAAGCAGCTGAGGTGTACCGGCAGGCCAAGCAGAGTGCAGCTCGGGTGGTTGCTGAAGCAAAAACCCAGGTATGGGAGGAGTTCAATGAGGCCATGGAACAAGACTTTCGGTCGACCTCGAAGAGATTCTTGAAAACTGTCCAGCAGCTCAGGAGGGGAAAGCAGCTCCCTGTCCACACTGTGTATGGTGCGGATGGGGCACTGTTGACTTCGACTGGGGATATCGTCGGGCGGTGGAAGGAATACTTCGAGGATCTCCTCAATCCCACTGATACACCTTCCACAGAGGAAGCAGGGTTTGGGGACGAGGGGGATGACTCGCCTATCACAGGGGCTGAGGTCGCCAAGGTGGTTAAAAATCTCCTTTGTGGCCGGGCCCTGGGGGTGGACGAGATTTTGTCTGAGTACCTCAAGGCCCTGGATGTTGTTGGGCTGTCATGGTTGACATGCCTCTGCAACATTGCGTGGAGGTCGGGGGCAGTGCCTTTGGCAAGGCAAACCGGGGTGGTGGTTCCTCTCTTCAAAAAAGGGGACCATAGGGTGTGCTCCAACTTTAGAGGGATCACACTGCTCAGCCTCCCTGGGGAGGTCTATGCCAAGGTACTGGAGAGGAGAGTCTGGCCGTTGGTCGAACCTCGGATTCAGGAGGAGCAATGTGGTTTTCATCCTGGCCGTGGCACATCGGACCAGCTCTTTACCCTCTCAAGAATTCTCAAGGGTTCGTGGGAGTTTGCCCAACCAGTTTACATGTGTTTTGTGGACTTGGAGAAGGCATTTGACCACGTCCCTCGTGGTTTTTTGTGGGGGGTGCTTCGGGAGTATGGGGTATCGGGCTTGTTGTTACGAGCTATTCGGTCTCTTTATGACCGTTGTGAGAGTTTGGTTCGTATTGCCAACACTCAGTCAGACTCATTCCCAGTGAGAGTTGGGCTCCGCCAGGGCTGCCCTTTGTCACCGATCCTGTTCATAATTTTTATGGACAGGATTTCTAGGTGCAGTCAGGGAATGGAGGGTGTCATGCTTGGTGACCACAGGATCTCATCTCTGTTGTTTGCAGATGATGTTGTCCTGTTGGATTCATCCAGCAATGACCTACAGCTCTTGCTGAGACGGTTTGCCACTGAGTGTGAAGCAGCTGGGATGAGAATCAGCACCTCCAAGTCCGAGTCCATGGTTCTCAGCCGGACAAAAGGTGAATTGTCCTCTCTGGGTTGGGGACAGGCTCCTGCCCCAAGTGGAGGAGTTTAAGTATCTGGGTGTCTTGTTCACGAGTGAGGGGAAAATGGAGCGAGAGATTGACAGACGGATTGGAGCAGTGATGCGGATGTTGTACCGGTCTGTTGTGGTGAAGAGGGAGCTGAGTTCTAAGGCAAAACTGTTGATTTACCAGTCAATCTACGTTCCTACTCTCACCTATGGTCACGAGCTTTGGGTAATGAACGAAAGAACAAGATCACTGATACACGTGGCTGAAATGAGCTTTCTCCCTAGGATTGCTGGACTCACCCTCAGAGATAGGGTGAGGAGCTCAGTCATCCGTGAGAGGCTCAGAGTAGAACCGCTGCTCCTCCACATTGAAAGGAATCAGTTGAGGTGGTATGTGCATCTGATCAGGATGCCTCCTGGACGCCTCCCACTTGAGGTGTTTCAGGCACGTCCCACTGGGAGGAGACCCCGGGGCAGACCCCAGGCTCTTTGTATTTTCAATAATAAACAAGCAAGTTCTGTTGGCATCTTGCTCCTCATTTATGCCGTGAAAGGGGCAAACATGTATAGAGGTAAAAGTGTCACACATGGTTCTCACTGCTTTATGCATCGCCAAGAAAACTATCCTCATAAACTGGAAATCAAGAAAGAATTTATGTACAACCCACTATAGCAACCTCCTATTAGAATATACTTTATTAGTCTGGAGAATGTCTTCCTCCTTTCAAAAACAATTGGCTTAATTCAGGTTATCTCTGAACCTGATTATTGATTCTATAACCTGAGGGGTGGTGGGCAGTGACTCGCTCTCCTTGGCACCTCTGGTGGCTGGCTGTGCCGTGACTGTGGGGGGGGGGGGGGTTTCTGTGACCCACTGGAGCCGATGTCCTGGGGTGGCTGTACATTTGGTCTGGGAAGTGGGGGGGGGGGGGGGAGTCGGCCGAGGCCACGGGCTGGTTAGCCTTTCTTCCCTGGAGGGGCTGGGTCTGGCATTAGGTCCCTGGTGTTGGGGGGCCATCTCCTCCTCTGGGGGTGTGGGCCGGCCTGAGCGCATCCCCGTGTGTTGGGGTTGTGCCCTCCCCAGGGCCCTGCCAGCACTCTGGGGGCTGGTGCCTATATCCCGGGGTGAGGGGCGGGGGCAGGTTGCACTATGTCGCCCACATCCCCCGGAGCCTGCGTGTACGGGTGTGTGTATGCTTACATGCGTGTGCGTGGGTGTTGCGTGTAAGTGTGTGTATGCAAGCGTGCGCACAGGTGTGCGTGAGTGTGGGTGTATGTGGGTTCGCATGTAGTATATGTGTGGTATATGTGGTTGTAGACATGGGTGTGTGTGTGTATTTGTGCACATGTGGGTATGTGTGTTGTCTGTAAATATGCGAGGGTGTGTTAAGGTGTAGGTGGACATATGCGATGGTATGTATGTGTGTGTACACATGAGGGTTGGCGTGTGCAAGTACCTGTGGGTGGATGCACGGTTGTGGAGGGTGTGTACTGTATGTGAGGGGAAGACCTCATTGGGTTGCGGCGGGTGGGGCAGGCGGTCTGGTAGCCGGGGGGATAGCGGTTCAGTTACCACTCTCCCTGGCCATCTTGCCATTTGGTCCCCGGGATGGGACATTTTGCTCACACTGTCTCCAGTGTCCGTGGCACTGGGTGTTGGTATGTGTAGGTGCTTGGTGATGGTTGGGGGCATTGCCATGGGTTGGCAGTCGCATTTCTCTCAGTTTGCCCCAGGGTGGCTGTGGCTGCAGGGGTAGCTACTGCCGGCGAGGTCTGGTTTGTGAGGAGGGTGGGTGGGCTCGCAAGGGGCACTTTGGGATGTCACTTGACATGTGGATCACTGTATTATTATTATTATTATTATTATTATTATTATTATTATTATTATTATTATTATTATTATTGTATTGTATATGTTTGTGTATGTGCATACAGGATGTGTATAAGATGCATGGGAGTGAGTTTGAGTGTAACTGCCCTATTGTGCCTGTGGTGCTGGACAGCACTGGGGAATGACATTGGCGGGACCTGGGTTGCACGGCCCGGAATCCCTCGCCCTGGGATTGGACCTGGGGGTAGTCAGTGGCTACTCAATCTTACCCCCCCCACACACACACAATTTTTGCTGGATCATACAGTACATCTTTTAGATACACTTAGGGTTTTGGGGTGGGAGTGTGCCGTATGTTGTGACAGCAGATCCCTCTGTCTACTACTGTGTCGTGGGGCCACCCTCATCACAATTTTATTTGCACTATAGACACTGAGGGCTTGAGGGTATGGGAGCTCTGCCACTGATAGCAATTGGTAGCGGTGCCCTGTCACACTATCCCCCCAATTTTAACTGCACATTGGTTGTTCACACACCGGCACCCAGTGACGCTCCACAAATAAAACTCGCTCATCACGATTCTTGTGATATCTGGTGGGGGTCTTCCTCCACCTTTGCTGCCCTCCTTCTGCCGGGGGCCTGGGGCCTGGCTGAGTGGAAAGAAGCATGTGTGAGTGTGAGCGACTGTGAGGGCAAGTGGGAGCTAGACTGAACAAGTATGGGAGTGGGTGAGAGTGAATGAGTCTTAGTGTGGGAGTGCAAGTGGAAGATTGTGTGAAGAAGAGGGTGAGTGAGGGAGTGAGTGCATGTGAGTACAAGTGAGTGCATGTGAGAGTATGAGAGTGTGTGACAGTGAGTGTATGTATTGGTGGGGGGCACTGGACTGAGGAGATGGTGCTTCCTGTTACCTACTGTCCATGTGAACTGACTTGGATTGGGGGGGCTGGCCCCCGTGGAGCTCCCTGCGCCTTTTTGCCACCTTCCCTGGGTGTGGGGGCATGGGGGCTCCTGGGGTGGGCGTGGTCCCACTCTGGTAGGGAGGGGGTGTCTGGATGATATGTGCCGGGAACATGGGCCAGTTTCCAGCCCAGGGGGTTGAGGGGGTGGGTGGCGTTCTCCTTCTGGTGTCTATAGTCCTGGGGCTGGCATTGACCCTGCTGGAGAGGCAGGGGTGCACCGCGCCGGCCTCCCTCAGGTGTGCTTCCTAGGGTGGTTGCATGGCTGTCCTGGGGCTTGCTGGCTTTGGTGCATTGGTGCTGTGTTGGGGTTGGTGGCACTGACTTGCTTTGGGAGGGGGGTGCTGTAACCTGCTGCCCTCTTTGTATGTTTACTGGCAAACCACTGTCACATATACACACACACACACACACACACATGAACACACACATATGTTCTTTTACAGGTGCAGATACCAGATTTGTGATGAGAGCTTTTCAGAAAAAGAAACAGTTTGTCTTGTTTTGTTTTGTTTTTTTTCAGTTTTGTCTTTTTTTTCTGTTTCTTGCTTTCTTTTTTCTTTGATGATCAAAATTAAAAAAAAAATATATATTTTTACTGATAAATATCCTACATTTCTGGTTAAATTAGCCATTTTTTGCAAATCTATGTTTTATTTTGGTGTTGGATTTTCAAGCATCTACTGATAAATTTATTTATCAGTAGATTTGTTGTAGTTATGATTTAGTTACCTATTTATTAAGTTCATTTTATATTTACTTATTTTTGTAGGTTTTTTATTTAGGTTCTAAATCTTTTATTGGATTTTAGACCTTTGAGTTTTTAACCTCTTTGACTAGTCTTTAACTTTTTAATATGACCTTTCTCTCTCATCTCTTTGTTTTTTCTCTTATCTCTTTGTCTTATATCCTGATTGGTGGAGCCTTGAGTATTTTTATCATGTTTATAGTCAGCTTCATGTGTGCCTGTGTTTGTGTTCATGTTGAATGTAATTGTGGTTTGTAAATATGGATGTCACCTGACTGCAAAACAAATCTACCTACGGGTACAAATAAAGGAACCTGAACCTGAACCTGAAACTAAATTTAAATAATTGTATTTAAAAATTTGTAACTTTTGAGTTGGACAGTTTTTTTTTAATTAGTGGGTTTTTCTGTCATAAATTTGCTGGGTTTTTTTTATATAAACTTTCTTTTCAGTTTGAAGTGTGCTACTGCAAATACTCCTCAGTGAGGAGCTGTAGCATTTATTGTTGTTTATTAGCAGCGTAATCTTTACATTTACTGCTGTTGACAGTCTATTAATGCATTCTCAGCATGCAACATATACATCTCTTAAGAGATGCAATCCAGGGTACCCTGCTCCTCTCTCACTGGCTCCCTCACTCTCGCTCTCACTGGACCACTGGCATGGAGTGGCACCTAGGTTTTGATTAGACCTCCCTCTTCTGGCGGACTCTAGAACTGCATTTAAAAATGCAGTTCCAAATACTTTCAAATGGGATATATATTTCGCTTCCGGTGCCACAGGAGTCTGCTGCCTTTTTGCAACAGTAGCTCAATTCTGAATTTTTCTTCTTGTTTTTTATTTACTATCTGTCATGAGCCGAGGGCTGGAGTATTTCCACCAGACTTGGTCTCATGGCTTTTTGTGTGTGTTTATTCATCTGTTGCTATTTATGCCCTTTTGGATTATGTATTCATGTATGCTTGTTCTTTCTCGGTTTGTGTTATATTTTTTAGTTTCTGTACTCATTTATAATCACACTTTGGTATGGCATGTTATTCCTTTACATCTTCAGTATTGTCCTTTATTCTGTTGGCAGCTGTCAGGGGCATGGAGCTTCGTGTTGACATAACGCACGGCTCAGGAGACGCACACACACAGGCTTAGAGTAGTTCAAAGAGTTTATTAACAGCAGGAGTGAGTGAGTGCGTGTCTGCGGGATGTAAATGTGTTGGTGATGGTGTCTGCTCCAGGCACAGAGGCAGGTGACCGTACAGCCGAGCAACCCTATGGAGAGAGCACAGGGAGAGGGTGACGGGCATACACCAACACAGGAGGGATTTATGGCGAGAGAAGGACTTACTTGGTGGGTCAGGACAGCTGGCACAACAAGGGGGCGAAGCCCGGAAGACAGCCACCTGGAGAGCTCTGTACAGCAGCGAGGATTGGGCGATGGAGTGGAGATGTCCGCCGCTGGGGAATCCACCTGTGCACAGGGGAGAAGACTGAAGAAAAGAGGTAAGCGATCTTCTTACCAAAATGGTGACGCTGAAGGGAAGTATGCTCACAACGGTGAGGGACGAAGTCTGACGGCTTCAGGCCGAGCCTCCGGGCGAGACGGCCTTTATCCCTCGCCGCTGATGATTGTCAGGTGCGTGAGCAGGTGGCGCCGCTGATGAATGGCGCGGCGTGACAGTACTCCCCCCTCTAGCAGCGCCTCCTGGCGATGGCTTATCCGGGTGCGCTCGGTGGAAGTCCGCGATGAGCGACGGGTCCAACACAAACGACGGGGGCACCCATTGTCGATGCTCGGGCCCATAGCCCTCCCAGTCCACCAGGTATTGCAACCCACGACCTCGGCGCCGGGAGTCCAGGATGGAGGAGACGGACCAGGCCGGATGGCCACCAATCATCCGGGGCGCGGGTTGCGCCGCAGGAGGAGGGCAAAGGGGGTCAGTGACTGCCAGTTTCACCTTCGACACATGGAAAGTGGAATGGATGCGGAGGGAGGGGGGAATAGCCACGCGCACAGCCACCGGGTTGATGATCCGGGTGATGGGAAAGGGACCCATGAATCGCTGTGCCAGCTTCCTCCTCTCGCCTTTTAATGTGACGTCCTGGGTAGACACATACACGAGTTGCCCAACTCTGTACGCCGGGGCAGGTCTTCTGTGCCGGTCCGCCACGGTCCTGTTGCGCTCCGCCGTGCGTAAAAGCGCATGACGCGCGGCAGCCCAGGTGGAGCGGAACTGCCTAAGGTGCGCCCTAACAGAGGGGACAGTCACCTCGTTCTCCTGCGCTGGAAACAGCGGGGGGTCGTAACCCAGGGACGCCTTGAAGGGGGACATCCCCGTTGCAGAAGAGTGGGCGGTGTTGTGGGCATACTCCACCCAGGCGAGATGGTTGCTCCAGGACGTCGGCTTGGATCTAGTAACACAGCGGAGCGCAGCCTCCAGCTCCTGATTGGTCCTCTCACACTGCCCGTTAGACTGGGGGTGATGGCCGGAGGAGAGGCTCACCTTGGCTCCGATGGCGTTACAAAAGGATCTCCAAACCTCGGATGAAAATTGGGGACCCCGGTCCGAGACCACGTCCACCGGAATCCCGTGCAGCCTGACCACGTGTTGGACGAGGAGGCCCGCCGTCTCCAGGGCAGTAGGGAGACCTCGCAGGGGAATGAAGTGCGCAGCCTTGGAGAAACGGTCCACAATGGTCAGGACGGTGTCAAAGGAGTTGGAAACGGGGAGTCCGGTGACGAAGTCCAGTGCGATGTGCGACCAGGGCCTGCCGGGGACGGGCAGAGGCTGGAGCAGACCCGCTGGGGGGGCATTTCCCGACTTGCTGGTGGCACAGATTGGGCAAGCCCGGGCGTAGCGGGCTGCATCCCTCCGCAGGCCTGGCCACCAAAAGGACCGTTGGAGGAGGCTGATCATCCGAGAGGTGCCGGGATGACAGGTGAGCCGGGAGGTGTGGAGCCAGTGGATGACCTCTCCTCGGACCGCAGATGGGACGAACAGTCTTCCCTCCGGTCCGCCGCCAGGATCAGGTTCCACCTCCTGCGCCTTCCGGATCTTGTCTTCAATGTCCCAAGAGATGGCACCGAGGACGCACGACCTGGGCAGGATAGTGTGGGGCGTCTCCTCAGCCTCCACGGGGGTGAACTGCCTAGAGAGGGCGTCAGGCAGGCCGTTTTTGGAGCCCGGCCTGAAGGTGATCGAGAAGCGGAACCTGGCGAAGAACAAAGACCAGCGCGCCTGGCGGGCATTCAGGCGCTTGGCAGATCGTAAATACTCTAAGTTCTTGTGGTCTGTCAGGACCACAAACGGCAGGTCCGCCCCCTCTAGCCAGTGGCGCCACTCCTGTAAGGCGAGTTTAATGGCCAGGAGCTCTCTGTCCCCCACATCGTAGTTCCTCTCCGCCGGGGACAGGCGCCGGGAGAAGAAGGCGCACGGCCGTTTGGCGCCATCGTCAGGTGACCGCTGGGATAACACTGCTCCCACTCCCGTGTCCGATGCGTCCACCTCCACAATGCACTGCAGCGCGGGGTCGACCTGGCGAAGGACCCGGGAGGAGGAGAACTCCGCCTTCAGCGCCCTAAAGGCAGCAGCGACCTCTTCAGTCCACCGGAACGGGACCTTCGGGGACGTGAGGCGGGTCAGCGGTCCGACGATCGAGCTGAAATTTGGGACAAAGCGGCGGTAAAAATTGGCGAAGCCAACAAACTGTTGCACCTGCTTCCGGGATGCGGGAGTAGGCCACTCCACCACCGCCTTCACCTTCTCTGGGTCTGGGAGCACCTGATCTTGAGCGATGATGAATCCCAGGAAGGATGTGGTCCTAGCGTAGAATTCGCATTTCTCAGCCTTCACGTACAGACGATTCTCCAGCAGTCTTTGGAGGACCCGCCTCACATGGACCTGGTGCTCGTCCCTGGACCTGGAGAAGATAAGGATGTCATCCAGGTAGACGAACACAAAAAGGCCGATGAAATCCCGGAGGACGTCATTAATGAGGCGCTGAAAGACGGCAGGAGCGTTGGTCAGCCCGAACGGCATGACGAGATACTCAAAGTGACCGTTCGGGGTACGGAAGGCTGTCTTCCATTCATCTCCCTCCCGGATCCGGACGAGGTGGTAAGCGCTGCGTAAATCCAGCTTGGTAAACCAGGTCGCCCCCTGGAGGGAGTGAAAGGCAGTGTCCATGAGGGGCAGGGTGTAACGGTCCCTCTCAGTGATGTCATTCAGCGCTCGGTAGTCTATGCAGGGGCGGAGGGATCCGTCCTTTTTCCCGACAAAGAAAAACCCTGCCCCCACGGGTGACGACGATGGGCGAATAATCCCAGCGCTCAGAGATTCCTTCAGGTATGTATTCATGGTCTCCTTCTCCGGCGCCGACAGGCTGTAGAGCCGACCAGATGGCAGGGGAGCCCCCTGGCGGAGGTTGATGGCACAGTCATATGGTCGATGCGGGGGAAGAGACATAGCTTTCGATTTGCTAAATACCATACCCAGGTCGTGAAATTCTGGAGGCACCAGTGACAGGTCCGGAGGTGCTGTATCCGCCACAGGGGGAGCCGCGGATGGGGAGCAGGCAGCGGACTGAAGGCAGGTGCCCATACAGAAGGTACTCCATGCCGATACCCCAGCGGACCTCCAGTCCAGGACAGGGTTGTGGAGGCGTAGCCAGGGATACCCCAGGATGACGGGCGACACAGAGTTGGGCAGGACGTAAAATACCATCTCCTCCCGGTGGTTCCCTGAGATGATGACTGGGACAGGCATGGTTTGGTGAGAAACTCTCCCAAGGGAGGCACGGGAGAGATGGACCAGGGAGATGGGATGTTTTAATGCCTGACAGCGGATGCCCAATCGGGTTGCCAGGCCTTGTGAAATGAAGCTGCCCTCTGCGCCCGAATCCACCAGTGCGTGGGTGAGGTGCCCAGTGGGATTGTGGCAAAAACGGATGGGCAGCTTTAATTGAGTGAGAGAGTCTAACCGGTTGGGATCCGCGAGGCTCCCTACAGCGATTCGCGGACCCCGCCGACTGGCTTTCCGCGGGCAACGCTCCACAGTGTGTTGGTCACCTCCGCAATACATGCAGAGGCCCAACTCACGGCGGCGTTGTTTCTCCGCAGGGGAAAGCTTGGTCCAGCCCGTCACCATCGGCTCCGACTCCTCGGGGCACAATGCTGGCGGCGCCGCCAGGGGGCGAGCTTGGAACAGGTGCGGCGAGACTCCACGAGGGCGAGAAGAAGAAGACTTCCGCCCCGAGGAGCGCTCGCGCAGCCTGTTATCCAAACTTATCGCTAAGGATGTCAGCTCCGCTAGCGTCCCAGGGATATCCCGTCCAGCCAGTTCATCCCTCAGATCACTATTGAGGCTGCGGAGGAACAGGCCACAGAGGGAGCGATCCTCCCAGCCCAATTCCTCCGCCGCTACCCGGAAGTCGACCGAGTAGTCCGCTGCCGACCGGCCTCCCTGCTGGAGAGCGAGGAGCCGATCGACCTGGACCGTCTCGGTTTGAGAATGGTCAAAGACCTCCAGAAAGCGCCTCACGAACTGGTCATAGGTGAGGGTGGCATAACTGGGCCTCGCCATTACGGCGTAGGTCCAAGTTAACGCACGCCCCTCCAGAAGATTCCCTATGTAACCAATCCGGCTGTGATCCGAGGGAAAATCTCCGGGCACACGGTGGAACACGGACTCACACTGCATAATGAACCCCCGCGCTCCGCCGAGCTTACCGCTAAAGCGGGCGGGGGTCGGAATCGGTGTGAGCCGAACCGGTGCCACCGGAGCCGGCTGGACGGCCGCTGGAACAGCAGGAGCCGCGCCACCCTGACGAGCCGGGGGGAACGGCTGTTGAGGATCCAAGCGGCCCAACCGGTTAGTTAAATTCAATAATTGATTAAAGATCACCTGTTGTTGATAAGCTATTTGATCCACTCTAGCCTCGAGAGTGGAAAACCGGTGTGCGAGCCCGCCGTCCGCCGAGCCGCTCTGCTGAAGCCGTACTGACATAACGCACGGCTCAGGAGACGCACACACACAGGCTTAGAGTAGTTCAAAGAGTTTATTAACAGCAGGAGTGAGTGAGTGCGTGTCTGCGGGATGTAAATGTGTTGGTGATGGTGTCTGCTCCAGGCACAGAGGCAGGTGACCGTACAGCCGAGCAACCCTATGGAGAGAGCACAGGGAGAGGGTGACGGGCATACACCAACACAGGAGGGATTTATGGCGAGAGAAGGACTTACTTGGTGGGTCAGGACAGCTGGCACAACAAGGGGGCGAAGCCCGGAAGACAGCCACCTGGAGAGCTCTGTACAGCAGCGAGGATTGGGCGATGGAGTGGAGATGTCCGCCGCTGGGGAATCCACCTGTGCACAGGGGAGAAGACTGAAGAAAAGAGGTAAGCGATCTTCTTACCAAAATGGTGACGCTGAAGGGAAGTATGCTCACAACGGTGAGGGACGAAGTCTGACGGCTTCAGGCCGAGCCTCCGGGCGAGACGGCCTTTATCCCTCGCCGCTGATGATTGTCAGGTGCGTGAGCAGGTGGCGCCGCTGATGAATGGCGCGGCGTGACACGTGTGGGCATGCCCTGTCAGCTGTCAGTTTGTGATCTGCATCCTTCTCACCCAGCTGATCCTTATTAGGTATTATTGCCTTCTCCCACCTGCTCGGGTACCCACACCTGCTAATTATTATGTGATTGGGGTTTTGAACCAAATTTAAGAGCGCTGTTTTTCATTTTACTTTGTCGCCACCTTGGTTAGTCACTCCTCACCTCCAGCAGAGCCCTGCTTTGTTCTGGCAAGTATTCTTGTAAGTAATATCCCTTTTGTTTGCTTCTGTTTTTTGAGCACATTGTGTATTTTTGTTTTTTTTCTTTAAGTTTATAAACTTCACTAACGAACAGTTCTGCACGTCAGTCTTGTTTTCTCTGCCCAGAAAGGGCAGTTCATGACACTGTGTTTTTCTGGTCAAACTTTCTGATCCTGCGACACCTTATCAATCACGGAGACACAGATCTCCACGCTTGTGCTGATATCAGTCTGATATTCGGCTCATATCACAAATGTCTCCCAAGCCTGTGGACAAAGCCATTGTTTACAGCAGGAGATGGTACAGCAGGAACCAGCTGTTAGCACTAAACTGCCCAACAATGGTAACGCAAAAACTCAACATACCAAGAAAAATCAGACAAATATGATGCGGATGTCAGGCTGGAGTAAGGCGACGAGCGAGGAATACAATGAACAGACCCATCCTTCCATCCGTTATCATGGGGGATGTACGATCGCTACTTAATAAGACAGACAAGCCAGTGGCCATGTACCATTATGAGAGCATCTTCAGAGAGATTAGAATGATTCAATTCAATTCAATTCAGCTTTATTTATATAGCGCCATTTCACAACAACAGTCATCTCATAGCACTATCAACTGTAGGGGGAACCCCCACAGTTGCAGAAAGACCCCAGCAATCAGGCGATCCCCTGTGAGCAGCACTTGGCGACGGTGGAGAGGAAAAACTCCCTTTTAACAGGAAGAAACCTCCAGCAGAACAAGGCTCAGGGAGGGGCAGTCATCTGCTGCGACTGGCTGGGGGGTGAGGGGATAGAGAAGATGAAAAGAACAGACATGTAGAGAGCAAACATCATGATGGGGACTCAATCTATGGGAGAGAACAAAGAGATGTTAATGACCAGCAAAAAAAAAAAAATATTTCATTGAGAGTGAAGAAAGGAGTGAGGCCCAGTGCATTATTGGAGGTCCCCCGGCTGACTAAACCTATTAGCAGCATAACTAAGGGAGGGTTCAGAAACACATGATCCCTCCCTAATTGTAGGCTATATAAAAAAGGTAGGTTTTAACCCTATTCTTAAAAAACAGAGATCGAGTCTGACTCCCGAATCCAGATTGGCAGCTGGTTCCACAGGAGAGGAGCTTGATAACTGAAGGCTCTGCCCCCCATTGTACTTTTGGAGATTCTAGGTATTACAAGTAATCCTGCATTTTGGAACCATAGTGCTCTGTTAGGATAATACGGTAGTATCAGATCTTTTAAATAAAAAGGAGCCTGATTGTTTAGAGCTTTGTAAGTAAGAAGAAGGATTTTAAACTTAATTCTAAACTCTATGGGAAGCCAATGAAGGGAGGCCAGAACCGGAGAGATATGATCTCTCTTTCCAGTACCTGTTAAAACTCTTGCTGCAGCATTTTGGATCAGCTGAAGACTTTTTAAAGATGTTTTAGGATTGCCTGATAATAAAGATTTACAATAATCTAATCTCGAGCTAACAAAAGCGTGGATCAGTTTCTCAGCATCACTCTGAGACAAGATGCTCCTAATCTTGGCAATATTACGCAAATGATAGAAGGCAGTCTTAGAAACAGATTTAATATGTGAATTGAAGGACAGATCTTGATCAAAAATAATTCCAAGGTTCCTCACAGAGCTATTAAGAGAAAGAGTAACCGCATCCAAACTCAAAGTTTGATTTGGAAAGGTATTTCTAAGGTTTTTTGGACCAACAAGAATGACTTCAGTCTTATCTGAATTTAATAGCAGGAAATTACAAGTCATCCAAGCTTTGATTTCCTTAAGACAGGCTTCCAACTTGGCTAATTGATTACTATCATCTGGCTTCATTGACAGGTATAATTGTGTGTCATCTGCATAACAATGAAAATGTATACAGTGCTTTCTAATATATATATATATATTTTTTAGATTTAGTATACTTTATTGATCCCCAGAGGGGAAATTGAGGGTCATCCCCCACCTGGATGGATGAAGCAGCCACAATATGGCGCTATCCCTTAACCATTCACACACACATTCACACCTAGGGCCACTTTAGAGTCTCCAATTAACCTAACCTGCATGTTTTTGGCATGTGGGAGGAAACCGGAGAAATCCTGGAGTAAACCCACGCAAACACGGGGAGAACATGCAAACTCCACACAGATCACTGTTGGTTGGGGGCTGGGATTGAACCCACGATCCGCCGGCCAAGGGTAAACTGTGCTGCCGCAGTGCTAACCACTGCGCCACTGTGCAGCCTTGCCTAACGGAAGCATATATAAACTAAAAAGAGTAGGGCCTAGCACAGATCCCTGTGGAACTCCATGACTGAGCTTTGAGTTGAAAGAAAACTCATTATTTACATGAACAAACTGGAACCTATTAGAGAAATAAGATCTAAACCACTACAACGAAGTTCCATTAAGTCCAACATAGTGTTCTAATCTATCAAGTAGAATATTATGATCAATAGTATCAAAAGCTGCACTAAGGTCTAAAAGGACAAGTACATAAACCAGTCCATTATCAGATGCGATGAGGAGGTCGTTAGTGACCTTCGCTAAGGCTGTTTCAGTACTATGATTGATTCTAAACCCAGATTGAAACTCTTCAAGTAAACCATTTCCCTGCAGGTGGTCAAATAATTGCGTAGCAACAACTCTTTCTAAGATTTTTGAAATGAAAGGGAGACTAGAGATTGGTCTATAGTTAACTAAAGCTCCTGGATCTAGCGTTGGCTTTTTGAGTAAGGGTTTAATTACAGCCGTTTTAAAAGCCTGCGGTACATGGCCTAAAGTTAATGAAGAATTGATTATATGAAGAATAAAGCTACCAATAAGTGGGAAGACTTCTTTAAAAAACCTGGTAGGAATAGGGTCTAAAAGACAAGTTGAAGGTTTGGATGAGGAAACTATTTTGTCTAACTCACAAAGGTCGATTGGAGTAAACTCAACAAGACAGACATCAATTGAAGGAGTTGTAGTAGTTACAGTATTTAAGTTAACTGTGGGAAGAATCTGTTTGATTTTATCTCTGATGGATGAAATTTTATTATTGAAAAAGTTCATAAAGTCCTGACTAGTAAGCTCTAAGGGAATGCTAGGATTGACAGAGTCCTGACTCTTTGTCAACCTGGCTACAGTGCTGAAAAGAAACCTGGGATTATTCTTGATCTCTTCTGTTAATGCAGAATAATAACTTGTTCTAGCTTTTCTAAGAGATTTTTTATAGATCAAAAGATGATTTCTCCAAGCTAAATAGATTTCATCTAAATTAGTGGAGCACCATTTTCTTTCTAATTGATGAGTCTTCTGTTTTAAGCTACGAGTTTCTGCGTTGAACTAACTAACTAACTAACTAACCTGCACTTATATAGCGCTTTTCTAGTCACAAAGACCACTCAAAGCGCTTTCACTAGTACTAACCCTCTATTCTAAGGGCCTATAGGAAACAGATATCTAGGGACAATTTAGAACAACCAATTAACCTAATATGCATGTCTTTGGATTGTGGGAGGAAACCGGAGCCCCCGGAGTAAACCCACGCAGCACAGGGAGAACATGCAAACTCCACACAGAAAGGTTCCAACCCCTGCCAGCCTGGGGATTTGAACCAGGAACCTTCTAGCTGTGAGGCAACAGTGCTAACCACTGCACCACCGTGCTGCCAAGGAACCAAGGAGTTAGAAATTTCTGATTAGACTTTTTCTTTTTTAAGGGGGCCACCAAGTCTAGAGTCTGATGCAGAGAAGCTGTAACACTATCCACCATGTTATGAGATGAGATGATGAGATGAGATTCAACTTTATTGTCATTACACATGTATGAATACAAGGTAACGAAACGTGACTTGGCATTTGGGCACGCTCTGCAGAGCGCATCCAAGGCCGGGGCAGCCGCTAGG
Organism: Pholidichthys leucotaenia; assembly: GCA_020510985.1. Lineage (NCBI taxonomy): Eukaryota > Metazoa > Chordata > Actinopteri > Cichliformes > Pholidichthyidae > Pholidichthys > Pholidichthys leucotaenia. Next base: position 433,866,039 of record CM035842.1, on the reverse strand, counting down.
CGCCAGTCATAAAGAAAGGAAAAAAAAAGAAAAAGAGAGGATATGACACAGTAGGTGAGAGAAAAAAACATGTTTTATCAAATTGACGCTTAAGTAAGTAAGCAAAATTTTGATTGCAGGCAAAAAAAACCTCAATGCTTATTTAGCAGACATTTAGTAGACAAATCACACAGCAGGGGGAGAGCAGTGTATGTATATCAGGAGGATGATATCAGTGTGTGTGCAGTGTTGAGTGTATCAGTTACTGGAGCACAACAGATAGTCTCCTAGGCAACAATAGATGTTATAGTTCATGAACACTGTCCCTGAAGAGTTCTGTTTATTGCACAGCAGCGGTGTTTGGGTTAGCGAGCCAGCTGACACATCCGCTTATCTCAACTCTGGAGGAGTGAGTTATCCAGGGGCGCCGATCAAGGCCGAATCTGCTCAGACAGAGTATAGGATTTCCCTATTGTCATATTCTGAGCTTTTCAAATTAACATTCACTGGCTTTAAATTCATATCATTCCCTGGAGAGCACGAAGCGACTCCAGATGTTTCCCCTTCTAAACACAGATGAACATGTCCGGTAGAGTCCATCTCTCTACAGTGCATGCAGATGGTAGATTCCATGTTGGTCATTTGCCGCTATTTCGTGCACTCCCCATCTGGTCGAATTATTGAGAAGCAGCTCCGCCGGGTCCGCATTTTGATTAGCTCCTCCAGTTAAATTTTCGATACACCAGGAGAACTCCAAAGCCCAATCGGCAGAAATCCTGTGATCGTAAAGCCAAAACAGGTAGATGTTTTTTCCACATCCTCAGTCAAATCACACAGACACATGAGTTCCAATCCATGGGTTTCTCCACATTTGGGCTCCCCCGGGCCCCATTTTCTGTTTGAAAAGGTGGTGTCAATTGCATTTAAAGCCCAGCTTATATCCATTTTCCGTATTTTCCATTTGGGTTGAGATCAGCAAGATGGTGAGACGGCACAGACACTCACTCTGTGCCGTCACTTATCACACTTATCAATTGCAGAAGGAGCAAGCTGTCTATAGCTTATTTCCGATGTTTTGACACATGGCATAGAGGAAACAATCTGCATAAATTTGGTAACAGCATCATCTGAGAGGCATCTACTGTAATAATATTTTTCTTTAGGAGCCAAATAGTCAGAAATAGTAAAATCAAAGGTTAACAGACAACGGTCTGACAGTACAGGGTTATGAGGAGACACTACAAGATTTTCTATATCTATGCCATATGTCAGAACAAGGTCCAATGTATGGTGGAGGTAATGAGTAGAATTTCCTACTTTCTGAGAAAACCCAATCGAGTCTAATATTGAATTAAATGCCACATTAAGGCAGTCACTGTCTACATCCACATGTATATTAAAGTCCCCTACTATAATTATTCTATCAGATTTCAGCACTAAATCAGCTAAGAAATCAGCAAATTCGGATAAAAATTCTGAGTAGGTTGATGGGGGACGATAAACTATGGCAAATAAAATTGGGTTTAACCTAAAATTGCTAAAGTGCCCAATACTGAGGACCAGGCCCTCAAAGGAAATATAACATGTTTTTTGCTTTACATTAACTAGTAATTTGGAATACAGTGATCCCTCACTTATCGTGGTTAATGGGTTCCAGAACCGACCGCGAAAAGTGAAAAACCGCAAAGTAGCGTCACCCCTAATGACGTCACCCATAAATAATACGTACGTTCATTCTCCCACTCTCTCTCATATGATATGTGTGTGTGTGTGAGTGTAAGTATACATACATACGTAGATGTAAATAAAAATAAGATCGTCCCACGTAAACGTGTGAAAATATATCCCAACAACAAACCATGGGTTACAAAATCAGTTAAATCCTGCTTACAGATGAAAGCACTTGCCTTTAAACAGGGGTCTGTTTCTGAGCTGCAGGTTGCCACAAAAGAGCTGAAGTCCAAAATTTTAAGAGCAAAACAGAATTATAAATCACAATTGGAAAGCAAGATGGCAACAAAGAAACTTGGTTCAGCCTGGGCCAGAATGAAAACTATTGCAGGCCTTCAGAGCACAGAGCGCAGTAATCGTGTGTTTTTAGATGGTTTTAATTCAGACACAGAGCTGGCTAATGCTCTTAATTGTTTTTATGGTCGTTTTGATTCCTTTGATTTTAGCACAGAAACCCAAGATTTGAAACAGAAACTCAAAGACAATCAGCACTTTAATATTGAGGTGCAGGATGTTAAAAGGGAGTTCTGCGCTGTAAAAGTGAAGAAAAGTCAGGGCCCTGATAATATATGTGGGCACTTGGTAAAGTCCTGTGCACATGAACTGAGTCCTATATTTCATTACATTTTCTATAAGTCCTTATAGACATAACATGTGCCTAAGATCTGGAAAGAAGCCGTGGTTGTTCGCATTCCAAAATCCAGCTGTCCTAAAACGGTAAACGACTTTAGACCAGTTGCTTTGACTTCAATTTTAATGAAAATTTTTGAAAAACTGGTCAGATGTGAGGTCCTAAAGCAGACTGAGCATGCATTGGATCGTTTGCAGTTTGCCTATAGGTCTCACAGAGGAGTAGAGGATGCCACTGTCACTCTGCTTATATCATAGTTGGCAAATTTGGAACCAAATCCTCCAAATTAGCTTGTCTCTGTGATCGTGTATGTCTACAGTGGTGGCTGCCAACCATTTGTGTTGTAATCACAAAAACAACAAAGAAGAATAAGGATTTCTTCCTCTTAGGTATATTACGTGTCATCCATGAGTCCTCCAACATGTGCCTGCCACCTTGTGAACTGGAATGATCAGTACAAATCCTCAGTACAGCTGGGGAGTGTTTGGCACATTATTATGAGTTGACAGGTGCAGCACCATGCTCTGCCACTAGGGGCACATGAAATTACACAGCTTAAGGATTAAGGTTTCCATGTTATCATTCCCTGAGGGTAAAATTTCCATGTCATTATCTCCCGAGTTTAAAATTTCCATGCCATCTCCTGAGAGTGAAATTTCCTTGTTGTCCTCATCTCCCGAGTACAAAATTTCCATGTTATCATCCCCAGAGTTTAAACATTCCTTGTTGTCTTCTCCAGAGGTTAAATTTTCAGAGGATAAAGTTTTCATGTCATTTTCTGCTGAGTTTAAAGCTTCTGTGTTGCGATCCTCTGTGCAACGGGATCCTATGCTATCGCCCATGTTGGTGGCTCCTGAGCTTAACACCCCTACGGTGACGTGTTCTTCCGCCACCTTGGTGGGACACCTGACGCGCCGTCTTTCTCCGTCTATTGGCCCATGGACTCTTGTAGGCCACCTGGCGCATCATGTTGATCCATCATGTGGACAATGGCCTTTGGTAGGCCATTAGATGTGCCATGTTTTTCCTGTGGGTGTTCGTGGGACTTTTGCCGACCACTTGATGAAGAATTTTTTATTTGTTTTTGTCCTTGCCCTGCCATACTTATGCCCCCCTCCTCCTGCCCAATTGGGGTATTCTTTGTTTTGTTTGGAAAGTGTCTGGATTCTGCCCTTGAGCAGGAAGGTGGCGGGGGGAGGGGGTCATGGTCGGGCATAATCTTAGCCTTTAAACGTAGTTGATTTCATAATACAAGAGCGCCCCCGCTATCTATGTTTCAGTTTGGCAACTGTCATGTGATGTGGCCATTAACCATAACAAAATGCCCAGTTGTACCAAGCATTCCCTGTCACAAGATGGCAGACACGTATACTTCACTGGTATTCAGTGGTGAGTGACGTGACCCTTCTTCCTTCATATCCTCCCCAGTTCAAAATAGATGGACACACAGTCAGCCGCAACATAGGAATGGAGGAGTGTTTTCCTTCTCCATTTGGATGGTTTTGCTTCAATATTGTGACGTTTGCAAGGGTTCACACAAAAAGACAATGGAGCAGATGGCTCTGATCAACCAGATTTATTTTCACACACCCCGACCCCCAACCTGCCACTTAGTACACAGAGCAGTGGAGGTCATTCCCCCAGACCTCCGTTTCAATCATGGTTACACACACAGATACATCTTGCCCTAATCCTGCTAAACACTGCTGGGTCATTATAATGCAGTTATAATGACACAGCAGTATAACCCAGAAATAACACATTTAACACACACAGTAACGTTTCAAACTGGCAAAGCATGCTGGGAAATCCCTGGCCCCCTTAAAATGGCCCCGACGTTACACTGCCCCCCCCTGGACTGGTTTCTGTCCCCAGAAAATTCAAAGTCCACTTTCAGAAATCCAACGCGAGTCAGCCCGGTGCCAGGGCAGCATGCACGGGCCATCTGAGTCTCGGTCAGAGCATCTGGTTGGGGTAGGGTTCCGGTTTGGCCATCAGCGGGCGGATGGACACATCTGACAGCCTCTGTAGGACCATGCACAGTCCCTTCTCTGGCAGCGGGAGTCCCAGGCCCGCTCCGGCCGACTCCCACCGCTGCCAGTTTTCCCAGGCGGCCGCTGGCCCGCGTCCATGCGTCCAGCCCTTGCCGCGCCTGGAAAGTGGCCGCATCTTCGTCCTGCTCGCTCCGCTGCGTCGCTCCTGCGCCTCTGTGACGTCATCTGCCGGGGGAAGCATCTGCAGGAGGCGGCTTTTTCCCCGTCCATGCCACCTCGCTCTAATTTAGCGTCGGCGAGGGGCCAGTTTGTCGTGCGCTGTGTGCGGGGCAGTACCATGCCATGTACCCTGGCACTATGCAGCGGAAGCCGTCCTTCCTCGCGTCGCCACGGCTGTTTCCTTCGTGCACGCGCTGCTGTGATCTGCCGTAGCTCCTCCTCCACTCGCTCTCAGCACGGTGGTTTCCTCTGATGATCAGCGCGGCAGCCAACTCGACCTGGGCCAGGCGGTCATCCAACAGGTTCTCGCTGTTGTAGCGGGGAATCTTGGCCCGCTGCTGGGTGGATGGGACGGTCATCTCCCGGTAGATTGCAGCTCTTAATCGCTCTGGAATCGCCAGCCCGTCCTGCCCTGAAAAGGGCGGGAAACGGGGCTGGTTTGCTCTGCTCCGTCCATCGCAGCGAAGCTCTCCAGGGGCCGGCGTCTCAGCTCTATACTCCGTTCCCGGCTGAGCAATGAATCGCTCCGGCCGCTGTACCTCCGCCTGGATCCTCATCTCGCTCCATATCCCACTTCTGACACCAGTGTGACGTTTGCAAGGGTTCACACAAAAAGACAATGGAGCAGATGGCTCTGATCAACCAGATTTATTTTCACACACCCCGACCCCCAACCTGCCACTTAGTACACAGAGCAGTGGAGGTCATTCCCCCAGACCTCCGTTTCAATCATGGTTACACACACATGATACATCTTGCCCTAATCCTGCTAAACACTGCTGGGTCATTATAATGCAGTTATAATGACACAGCAGTATAACCCAGAAATAACACATTTAACACACACAGTAACGTTTCAAACTGGCAAAGCATGCTGGGAAATCCCTGGCCCCCTTAAAATGGCCCCAACGTTACAATATTTTCCAACTATTATTTTACAAAGAGATAATTTAACCTCTGAAGGGAAATAACCGAACCTTCTGTGGCCGGAGCTGGTTCTTTTTTGTCTGCAATCAACTGGAACTCCACAAGACTGGAGAGAACAATCGTATGCTGGTTTGACGCATTATATGTGCTAAATTGTGGTGAAATACAAGCAAAATTGAGGTGGAATAAATCATAAAGAGTTTCTGGAAGTTGGAGAGACAGCAAAAATGACTGGCAGATGATGAAATATGCACCGTGGATGACAGAAATGGATGAAACCAGCTGCCTGGCCAGCAGTAAGTCTGACAAATTTCTTTGTTTGTTGACATTGTACTAATGTTCTGGTTCATATACTTTGAAGATAAGATAACAATGCCCCCCAAACAAAACCGGTGACCAAAAAGCAAAACCATACTTGGTGTAACTACGTGCTAACTCCACTTTTGACCAAAAGTTATGTAATTTGTTATGGCTGCATTGCATTATACAAATTAGATTGATAAATTTACTCCCATCTTTGTAATGATGCTGAGCACGGGTCTGTGCTGCGTTCAGGTCTTTGTGTTTTTTCTCTTTTTCTGTATTTTTATTTAGTCTTGATTTTTCGTCAATTATGTTTCGTGCTTTTATTTTGACAGCACAGTCTGTGACTTCATGCTGTCAAGTCTTTTCACCGCTTGTCACAGCTGTTTAGGGCTCTCTCATCACTTTCACACCTGATTAATTCTATTCAATTCAATTCAACTTTATTTATATAGCGCCAATTCACAGCAACAGTCAACTCATAGGACTTTCAACTGTAGGGGAAACCCCCACAATTACACAAAGATCCCAGCAGTCAGGCGATCCCCTGGGAGCAAGCACTTGGTGACGGTGGAGAGGAAAAACTCCCTTTAAATAGGAAGAAACATCCAGCAGAACAAGGCTCAGGGAGGGGCAATCATCTACTGCGACTGGATGGGGGGTGAAGGGGTTGAGAAGAAGATGAAAACAACAGACATGTAGAGAGCAAACAGCACGACAGGGAGTCAATCTATGGGAGAGAACAAACAGATGTTAATAACCAGCAAAAATATTTCATTGAGAGTGAAGAAAGGAGTGAAGCCCAGTGCATTATTGGAGGTCCCCCAGCTGTCTAAACCTATTAGTAGCATAACTAAGGAAGGGTTCAGAGGCACATGATCCCCCCCTAACTATAGGCTATATCAAAAAGGAAGGTTTTAACCCAATTCTTAAAAACAACGATAGAGTCTGACTCCTGAATCCAAATTGGCAGCTGGTTCCACAGGAGAGGAGCTTGATAACTGAAGGCTCTGCCTCCCATTGTACTTTTGGAGATTCTAGGTATTACATGTAATCCAGCATTTTGGGAGCGTAGTGCTCTGTTAAGATTACAGGGTAGTATCAGATCTTTTAAATGAAAAGGGGCCTGATTATTTAGAGCTTTGTATGTGAGAAGAAGGGAGACCAAAACTGGAGCGATATGATCTTTCTAGTACCTGTTAAAACTCCTGCTGCAGCATTTTGGATCAGCTGAAGACTTTTTAAAGGCCTCGGCCGGACGAAATTACAATATCGCTAAATCATATCTTAAATCTGTGTGTGAGACGAGCTAATTTGAGGTGACAATGCGCTATTGAAGTATGATTTCCTTGAGAGCTGTCTGTCTGCCAAGCGATCAGCGGCTAAAATGGCCACTGACTGTGTGACGTCAGGTCAGGGAGCGACCTGAGTAGGAGGAGGAGCACGCTGAGGAGCACGCAGTGAGTGTTTAGGAACTTCCCCTGCCTGGGAAAATCAGTACCGCATGGGTGAATTTCGTTCAGAAAACGCTAAAAAAATTGGAATTGTGTCGCAAAATCACCCAACATGTGCATTAGACATTTTGTTGACAGCGATTTTGAGAATAAAATGCAATTTGAAATGAAATTAGCAAAAAGATTGCTGATAAAAAAATCGGCTGTTCCAACTATATATCCGTTCATTTCAAAGTCCCACTCTCAGACAAGTGTCAGTGAAGTGGCGTGAAAAGCAAGGGTGATCTACCGATGCGATCTTTCTGACACTTTCTGACACCTCCTGCTTTAAACCCAAAAAGTCAGAAGGATCGTGAGGCCCCGCTTTCACGGTCTGTATTCATACTGAAAATCAAGATCAAGCGAGCTTTTGCCCTTCTGCTCCACGGGAGGTTTCTGTCCTCCCTGAGCTCGCCTTAGGACACCTGCGTTACAGTTTGACAGGTGTACCGCCCCAGTCAAACTCCCCACCTGCCACTGTCCCCGGAGCGGGTCACGCCCGGCATCAGGTCGTTTACGAGTTATTTAGCACCGGGTTCTCCACGAACACGTGTCGTTGAGCGGGGAGGGGAGGCCGCCTTCCGGCCGTCCCCCGGCCCGGTCGCGAGAGCCCTTCCAGCACCGGCTATCCTAGGCCAACCTGGGATATCCTTATCTTTCTGATCAACCTTATCTTTCTGACAGCAATCTGCTGTCAGAAAGAGAAGTAAACAGGGTAATTTTTCTTTTTTAAATATTCACTGCCAATATTTACTAAAATTATTTACAAGCAATGAATTTCATTGCCTTAACAACTTATCAAATATTAGAATTTTAGGGTATTCATACTAATCAAATATGAAATATTCAGTGCTGTATAGGGAGGTGGTTGTGCCTGTTTGCTCAAGTTATATTTCTATATATGTAATCCAATTTGACACCTCTGGAATGAAATTATGTTGATCTACTGTTTTTGCAGATGTTATCCACTGTCACTCATCCTTCAAATACTGTGGATTTTTTTTTGAATTTGATTATTCAGCAATTGTCCTCATTGCAGTCATCCATGTGAGGTAACAAGTCACACTAAAGGCTCTCTGTTGGTGATCAAACAACATTGTCCACATTGTGTTGAGGATCGATCCTGGCACAGCCAGCCGATGATCAGGGACATGCCAGCTGGTAACATACAGCTTTCATCCGCCATTCTCTTCACTGGGGCGTCATATGTCAAGGTCCTCAGAGTTCTAAATGCAGCCGGTATCGTTGGAATTTCCACGACCACTCACAAGGAGCTTTCGATTTCTAATTTTTATTAAATTAATTTTATTTCAGAATATGTGGATGATCTGATGAATACTCTTTTCAACAAAACCTTGGTTGATCCAACCCACTTATTGGAGCAGTGGCACTCTGTACAAGCCAGAGTTCCAGCAACATTGAGTGCCAAATTTCAGCGTCCCATCAAAGCTGATGCTGTTGAGCAACATGTATCTAGATTTTCAAAATCAAACATGTAAAAGTAGAATAAATTTCCAATTAGCAATGAAAGTTCAGCTTTCAACTGTTAGGGAAGCAACATATTTTGCTAAGACAAAAAAATATAAGCCTAAGATTTTTAGAGAAATGTGCTTTTAAAAATTGCACACGGATTTTACACCATAAAATGGTAGAAAAATTACTCTAATGTATATGAGATCCGACTTTGATGAATGCTGAAATATTAGAATTATAAAATTGACATGCACATTAATAAACTCAATATATGATTTTAAAAAACTTTATTTAAATAACATTGATCACAAATCTAATCTTGGTAGGCAAAATCCCTTGTAGTGATCAGATGGGAATGTTTCTCTGATGAGGCTCACAGCACAGGCAGGCAACATCACCCTCACTTCTTCACCTTCAATACCTCCTGGCAGCACCGAGATTCAGTTGATGTTGGCATAATGTTGCATTTCTCACAAGTGCACCTGTTAAAAAAAAATGGTATAATCAGATGCTTATAATAAACTAATGGCTCGTGGGAGTGATATATAAATTGGTCTATGAAGTTTGATTAGAAAATATTTAAAACATGTAAAAAATTTTGAGCAGAAAGAGAATGTTTATAAGTCGCCAAGTAAGGCAACGAGGGAAAAATTGGCAGTTTTATTTTGATAATTAAGTGTGTGACCATGCATATCGCCTAAAAAATTTTTTTTCAAAGCATATTTTACCAATATAAATCGGCGAGCCTCTCGTTCTTGCCTCTCGTTCTGCTCCGGTCGCTGTTTTGTCCGCGTCTTCCGCCGCACCCTCGGGCTCGAACAAATACGGCTGAATAACCCCATCAGCACCACCCAAAACTACTTCATCATCAGATTCGTCAGTTTCAATATCATCACTTATATTGCGGTTGTCATACTCGATAAAATAATCGCTGTCCGAATCACTCTGCTGTCGTTCAGCCATTTCTGCAGGCAGGTTATCATCCATTTCCTGCAGCCATTTCCTGTTTCTCCCTGACCTGACGTCACTGCTGCACACCCCTATCGAGAGATGGCGGTACTGCAGCATCACTAAGTGAAATATGGGCTATTAACAAATAAAGTCATTTATGGAGGCTGGTGACACATTTTAAATCACGGGAAAGGCCAGAATGGAATATTTTCGTGCAATCAGTTTATTGGTTCAATAAAAAAATGTCACCGTCCGAGGACTTTAAGATGTTTTAGGGCAACCTGATAATAAAGAGTTACAATAATCTAATCTAGAGCTAACAAAAGCATGGATTGGTTTCTCAGCATCATCTTGGCAAGATTACACAAATGATAGAAGGCAGTCTTAGGAACAAATTTAATATGTTAATAAAGAAACAAATCGTGATCAAAAATAACTCCAAGGTTCCTAACAGAACTATTAAGAGAAAGAGTAACCACATCCAAACTAAAAGTTTCATTTGGAAGGGAATGTCTAAGGTTTTTTTGGGCCAACTAGAATGACTTCAGTCTTCATCTGAATTTAATAGCAGGAAATTACAACTCATCAAAGCTTTGATTTCCTTAAGACAGGCCTCAAATTTGGCTAATTGATTACTATCATCTGGCTTCATTGACAGGTATAATTGTGTGTCATCTGCCTAACAAATAAAATCTAAGATAAGATAAGATAAGATAAGCCTTTATTAGTCCCACAACGGGGAAATTCCAGGATTGCAACAGCACAGGGATAGCAACACTCAGAGCAACAATCAGAAGGCAAGAAAAAACAAGCAAGCAAGAGCAGCTAATATACATATGTACATATTACTATAAAATATATATATACACACACACACACACAGACACACAGTGCAGAGCATTGTAGCTGGATGGAATAAATATATGAATATATGAACACACAGTGCAGAGCATTGTAGCTGGATGGAATAAATATGTAAATATATAAACACCCACAGTATGGAGCATTGCAGCTAGGTGGAATAAATATGCAAGTATATAAACACACACAGTGCGGAGCAATGTAGCTAGATGGAATAATATGTAGATATATAAAAACACAGTGCGGAGCATTGTAGCTAGATGGAATAAATATATAGATATATAAATATAAACACACCCAGTGCAGAGCATTGTAGCTAGATGGAATAAATATGTAAATATATAAACACACACAGTGCAGAGCATTGTTGCTAGGTGGGATGAAACAGCATAACCGTCTATTTAGTTATCCTACATGGTATGATTATGTGCCCATACATATTCTCACCCTCCATAGCGACCGGTATGTTCCTAGTTGTATGCCGGAGAGGACCATTGTGTAAGTCTATTGCATCTTTTGCATTCAAAAAAAAAAAAAAAAAAAAAAAAAAAAAAACTATTAGTTTGTTACGTCTTTTTGCTATCTCTGCGAGCAGCCCTGCTTAGGTTGTACAGTCTGACAGCCGTTGGTAGGAAGGACCTACGAAACCTCTCGGTTGTGCACCTGGGATGATGTAGTCTGCTGCTAAATGAGCTCCTCAGTGCATCCAGTATGTCCTGCATAGGGTGGAACTCGGACTCCAGCAGAGATGACAGTTTAGCCACCGTCCTTCTCTCTCCTATCTCCTCCATCGGATCAAGGCGTTGCCCCAGGACAGAGCTAGCTTTCTTAATCAGTTTGTTCAGTCTCTTCCTATCGGCTGCAGTAATGCCACTGCCCCAGCAGACCACTCCAAAAGTGATGGCTGATGCCACCACCGTGTCATAGAATGACTTCAGCAGCGCCCCTTGTACACCAAAAGACCTGAGTCTCCTCAGCAGGAACAGCCTGCACTGTCCCTTCTTGTAGAGTGCGTCAGTATTGTGTGACCAGTCTAGTTTATTGTTCAGATGAATACCCAGGTACTTGTAGGATGTCACCATCTCGATGTCTGTTCCCTGTATATTTACTGGTGCTGTGAGGGGCTGCCCATGCCTGCGGCAGTCCACCACCAGCTCCTTAGTTTTCCTCGCGTTGATCTGGAGGCAGTTCCGATGGCACCAGTCCACAAAGTCCTGGATAAGCCCTCTGTACTCAGCTTCATCTCCGCTGGAGATGAGACCAACGATCGCAGAGTCATCAGAGAACTTCTGTAGATGGCAATGTGTTGTGTTGTGTGAGAAGTCCGCAGTATAAAGAGTGAACAAGAAGGGAGCCAGCACCGTTCCCTGGGGGGCCCCCGTGCTACTGATGATCGTGTCGGAAACACAGTCCCGGGTTCTCACAAACTGAGGCCGGTTCGTGAGGTAGTCCAGGATCCATGATGACAGGTGCTGGTCCACCCCTGCGCGCAGCAGCTTGTCCTTCAGGATCATCGGTTGGATGGTGTTGAAAGCACTGGAGAAGTCAAAGAACATGATCCTCACCATATTCCCGGGCTTCTCCAGGTGGGACAGAGAACGGTGAAGGAGGAAGATCACCGCATCCTCCACCCCAATGCCATGCTGGTAGGCGAACTGGAGTGGATCCATCGCTTGTTCCACCAGGGGGCGGAGATGAGCAAGGAGCAGTCTCTCCAGGGTCTTCATCAAGTGGGACGTCAAGGCCACCGGTCTGAAGCTGTTCAGGTCTTTGGGGTGGGAAGTTTTTGGTACAGGTACCACACAAGATGTTTTCCACAGCTGTGGTACCCTCCCCAGTTTCAGGCTCATGTTGAAGATATACGTCACAATCCCACACAGCTGGTCTGCACAGGACTTGAGGAGCTTTGCGCTGATGCCGTCCGGTCCCGACGCCTTCCTCGCCTTGATCTTCCTCAGCTCCGTCCTCACCTGGGTCTTGGTCAGGGTCAGGATGGGGGGGCTGTGTGTTGGGAGTGGGGGGGGTGTCGGTGGAGTGGGGAGTGGGTAGCAGGACTTGATTTCTTAGAGGCAGCAGTGGTTGTTGTGCAGACAGGGGGGAGGGCGGTTGGTCAAATCTATTGAAAAACAGATTCAGGTTGTTCGCCCACTCCCTGCCCCCCGTGGCCTGGGGGGAGGTATTCTGGAGCCCCGAGATGGTTTTGAGGTTTCTCCAGACCCCGCTGATGTCGCTCTGTTGCAGCTTGTCCTCCATCTTCTTCCTGAAGCTGTCCTTGCCTTCTCTGATCTTTCTCCTCAGCTCCCTCTGTACGGACTTCAGCATCTCCCTGTTCCCCGACCTGAAGATCCTCTTCTTCTCTCTCAGAAGTGTTTTTATCTCAGGGTTGATCCAGGGTTTGTTGTTTGAGTGACGCCGTATGGTCTTGGTGGGAACGGATTTGTCCACACAGAAGCTGAGGTAGCCCGTGAAGGTGTGAATGAGGCCATCGATGTCCTCACCATGTGGATCGCAGAGCTGCTTCCAGGCAGTGGCTTCAAAACAGTCCTTTAGAGTGTCCATTGTCTCCTCAGACCATAACTCCACAGTGTGCATGGCCGGAGGTTGTCTGTGCACTAGGGGTTTGTACACCGGTCGGAGATGAACCAAGTTGTGATCCGATCTCCCAAGTGGGGGGAGTTGTGATGAGGTGTACGCCTCCTTAGTGTTTGCGTAGAACAAATCCAGTGTTTTATTGTCTCTAGTGTGGCATGTGACATACTGGGTGAAAGTGGGCAGAATGGGAGACAGTGAAACGTGGTTGAAATCGCCTGAGATGAGGAGAAGAGCATCTGGGTGTTCTGTCTGCAGCCTGCTGGTTACTGAATGGATGACGTCACGCGCTGTCCCAGCGTTCGCCGTCGGATTTGCATAAACAACAATGCAGATCACGTGTGAGTGTTCTCTCGGGAGATATGTAGGCCTCATGCTAACAGCTAGCAACTCAATGTCTTTGCTGCAGTGTCGTTGTTTAACAGTGATATGTCCCGGTCTGCACCAGTTGTTGTTAACATACATGATCACTCCACCGCCCCTAGTTTTGCCACTCTCTGGTGTTCGGTCAGCTCGTATCGTGTGAAAACCCTCCAGCTCAATGTTAGCATCTGCTGCTAGTTCAGTTAGCCACGTCTCAGTAAACAAAAGGAGAGAGCACTCCCGGTAAGTGCTATCATAACGGGAGATAGCCGCTAGCTCATCTAACTTTCCCAGTATCGACCGTACATTTCCCATGACAACAGATGGAAGGGAGGGTCTGTACCTTATATTTTTTGTCCTCCGCCTTACTCCAGCCCGGCAGCCGCGGCGTTTTCGCCTCAGTTCTCTCGGTATGTCGAGTTTTTCCAGTGGGACCGGGTGGCGGTTAAATGCTAGCAGCTCTTCCCTGTTATATCGTATCCTGCTATAAACAGTGGCTCCGTCCACCGGCTCAGGAGACATTTGGGATGATCTGTGTGTCCGTGATATAAGTGGGGTGAAAAAAAAAAAAAAGTGATCAAAAGAGAGAGGAAGGGAAAAAAAAACTCGGAATCGAGCCGCTGTTGCAAAAGGCAGCCGACTGGTGTGGCGCCGAGAGGAGAGGATACAATGCAATACAATGCTATACAATACAATGCTATACAATGCTTTCTAATAATGTTGCCTTGCGGAAGCATATATAAACCAAAAAGAGTAGGGCCTAACACAGATCCATGTGGAACTCCATGACTGAGCTTTGAGTTGGAAGAAAACTCATTATTGACATGAACAAACTGGCACCTATCAGAAAAATAAGATCTTAACCACTGCAACAAAGTTCCATTAAGTCCAACATGATGTTCTAATCTATCAAGTAGAATATTATGATCGATAGTATCAAAAGCTACACTAAGGTCTAAAAGGACAAGTACAGAAACAAGTTCATTATCAGATGTGATAAGGAGGTGATTTGTGACCTTTACTAAGGCTGTTTCAGTACTATTATGGTTCTAAACCCAGATTGGAACTCTTCAAATAAACCATTTCCCTTCAAGTGGTCAAATAATTGCCTAGAAACATCTCTTTCTAAGATTTTTGAAATGAAAGGCAGATTAGAGATTGGTCTATAGTTAACGTAAACTCCTGCATCAAGCCTTGGCTTTTTGAGTAAGGGTTTAATTACAGCAGTTTTAAAAGCCTGCGCTACACGGCCTAATGTTAATGAAGAACTGATTATTTTAAAAAAAAAAAAGAGTTACCAATAATTTGGAAGACTTCTTTAAACAACCTGGACGGAATAGGCTGTAAAAGACAAGTTGAAGTCTTGGAGGAGGAAATTATTTTATCTAACTCTAATAGTTCAGCTGGAGTAAACTCATCCAAATAGATATCAGTTGAAGGAATTGTTGTAGTAAATGTATTTAATTTAATGGTGGGAAGAATCTGACTGATTTTATCTGTGATTGATGAAATTTTATTATTGAAAAAGTTCATAAAGTCCTGACTAGTAAGCCTTAAGGGAATGCTAGGATTGACAGTCCTAACTCTTTGTCAGCATGGCAACACTGCTGAAAAGAAACCTGGAATTATTCTTCTTGTCATGCGATGGCCCTCATGAGCCATCAATGAGACGCCGAGAGCTTGCCGACGAGTTTGCGTTATTTATTAATACAAAGGAACAGTACAAAATAATAAGCCATGTGGGGCAACGACACGAACATACGCTTGGGTGATAGATAACAGGTTACATGGGAAAACAGCACTATGAAACGGACTAAGAGGGTAAACACTTAAAGAGGGGAGAAAACTCCTGAATCAAAGAATGGGATGAAACCGTGGAATCTTCGACAAAGGTCACAGCCCAGAGTAACCTGAGCTGATCCCTTAAATAGCGTTTCAATAGACTCAGCTGATGAGAATGACAGCTGATTGATAATCAGCCGTCTCAGTGGAGCACAGCTCTGACAGTCGGAAGCCCCGCCGAGACGCTGTCACAATAAGAGCCCGAAGGCCCAATGGTAACCCAGAGTAGAGAACGGAGAACTACCGGACCACCCGAGCGCGGACAGAGTCAGCGCTCAGATCGTAACAGTATCCCCCTGTTCGCAAGGCGAATTCCAGGCACCATGTAACATCAAAGCCCCACCCACCCACCCAGAGGGTCAACCAGACCACCCCAGGGAAGGCCAGGCGGGCAAGAAACAAGACACAAAATCACGGAGAGAGGAAAAAAAAACCCTCCAGAATACGGCAACCAGTACAGAAGAAAAACACAGAAAACGGCCCTCAGACAAACCACATAAATGGTGCCATACTGAGGTACAACGCAATCATCTGCCATGCAGAACAAATGACAGCAACTTTACCCTGTGTGCCAAATTTGATATAACCAGACAAAAAAAAAACATTCACTTCCAATGGAAAACCTTAGAAGCAATGCAATAACATTGATACTGTATATTGCCTGCAAATTACAAATGACATGTATACACAAGGCTGAGAGAAAAAAAAAAAGGTATAAACAAGAGCTAAGTAGCTGATGCATACATTTTCCTCTCAGATATGATGTAGAACTGGGTGATGGAGACAAAAATAAATACCTCTTGAAAAGTGTAGAGGAACTTAGAATCAGTAACATTTACATCAATAATTAGCTCAAATTGGCTTCTTTATATCCAATTTCTGGGGAGAGGGATGACAGCAGGCAGAGCGCAATAGACAAAAAACCCCACAAGTTCAGGTGGTCTGCCTGCGTCTAGCATCCAGATCACTAATGGGGGGAAGAGAATCAGTTTGGGCGGCCTACCCAGAACGCCAAATGGGCGAAGCAAGGTCCCAGGCGGCCGACCCATGTCATTCCACCACCAGAACCGCTGGAGAGCACTCGGAGACGGCCTCCCTATGGAGAGAGAAAGCAAGGGAGGGCCGAACCAAAGACGGGAAGTCCCAGCGACCCCCGACGGACGGAAACGAGGAATGGAGGAAAAACCAGGAGACAGTCCAATTATGATCGACGGAAGATCTGCAGCTCCACCTCTGAACTTCACCAGATTAAGCACAGTCCTCCCATCGGACCCCACGTGAGCCCGAGCTCCACCCACGATGGACCCAGATTGGATCGCGGCTGCACCCACGATGGAACCCGACTGGATCGCGGCTGCACCCTCGATGGAACCCGACTGGATCGCGGCTGCACCCACGATGGACCCTGACTGGATCGGAACCCCACCGGGAACGACCTTCAACCCCGAACCCAGATCGTCCCGAGCAGACACTAGGACCGACCCATCACCGGCGACCCTGGTGGAAGGCTCAGGAGAGAGAAAAGGACCGGAATCAGGATCACCGGTAGCAACAGAACCTGGCGAGACAGGCTTGGATGCAAAGGATGGCTGCACCCGTCTCGTCTCCCCGAGAGACAGGGAAAAATGCTCCAGAGTAGAAAGAAGGAAGATAAGGTAGAGCACTTGCCTGATCTCAGGTTCTGTCGCCATCCAGGACTTCGGCGATCCGGGCTCAGGATGAAGAAGAACGTCCGCTGGCTCCCACTTGGCACCGGTGGGCCCCGTAGCCGGCATGATGGTCTCCACAGCCTGAGGATCCTCCAACACTGACGACCACGCCGACGACCCGCACGGTGTGGGGGCAGGAGATCCTTGACCTGCTGGGTCGGACCGCTCCACCGTGGAGACCCAGGGATGCTTCATCATCGGCGCAGGCTCCAAACAGCAGTCCGCCCTCCTCCTCTGCCCGTGACGTGGCTGCGGGGCTGCAACCAGGCTCTCCAGGCCCGTAGGCTCCCTCTTTGTCTGGTGGCGTTCGCCTGGTGCCGCAGGACGCTCGGGGGAAGGAGACACAAAGGTGGCAGGTTCGTCATTAATTTCTGCAGCAGGTGGAGGAAGCTCGGGGGGCTGTGAACCCCGAACTCCACCCCCAGGAATCAAACTAGGCAATCCACCCAATACAGGAAGAGAGTGAATAGACACTTGCCTGATTCCCGGAGGGCTGATGGAACCCGCCGCAGTGGACTTGAGTCCTCCCTTCCCCCACTGGATGGTGACGCAGGGCCCCCCGGGAAGACGAGGGGGAGCCGCTCGTGATGGATCGAGGACGGGCCTCGCCGAAGCAGGACTCTTGGCACACACAGCAGCCGGGGAAGGCGTTGAGGAGGAGGGGACGACAGCCGAGATGAACCGGGCATGGAGCGCTGACGGGACAGCAGGGGAAGATGACTCGGGAGGAGAGGCTGCGGGAATTCCCTCCTGGCTAGACACCGAAGAGACATGTGACTGGGAGGTAGAGTCCTTCTGGTGGCCCGGAACAGGATCCGGACGAGGTTCTTGCTGAAGCTTGTGGCTGGTGTGATGACGGTTTCTTGCAGAGGGAGAGGCGAAGGTGAGGTCCGGGAATCGCCGCTCCTGTGCAGAAACAGAAGTGAGCAGATCAGCGTACTCAGCAAAGTCACTCAACTCTGGATTCTTCTCCACCAGCCTGACTGCCGCCATCACATGCTTAATTATCTGCGTGGGGTGAACAGCGTAACGAGCTGCCGCCACTCGGTCCCGAATGGAAGCAGCTGTTCATTGTAGCTTCACCGGGGGATTCCCGAATGACGACACACTCCAACGGGGATCACCCCTGGGCGGTGCGGACTCCTGGACCAGAACTGAGACCGGATTGGGATCCAGAAGGGAGGAGCGAGGATGCCTCTTTTTCAGCTTCCTGCCGGGGTTTCCCTCCAGCCCACGGAGTCTCTCCCGTTGCGCAGCGATGTCAGCCTTCCGCGCTGTAATTTCCAGGTGGTTGGAGTAGTGGGGAAGGCGAATTATAATGTCCTCAGCAAGGTCCAGGTGTCGGCGTATATCGCTGGAAGAGTCGTAGAGACCGGCGGAGAACAGAGTCCCGTCAACATAGTCCAGGGCCTCTACCAACTCATAGCCCAGGCTCCGAATCCTGAATGACAACATATTCTCCCAGCACACTGGTACCCAGACAGGAAAGAACAAGTCCAATTAGCCAAAACTCACCGGGACTAGTGTCTCAGTCTGGCTGCGACATACTGTCATGGAATGGCCCTCACGAGCCATCAATGAGACGCTGAGAGCTCGCCGATGAGTTTGCGTTATTTATTAATACAAAGGAACAGTACAAAATAATAAGCCACGTGGGGCAATGACATGAACATACACTTGGGTGATAGAAAACAAGTTTCATGGAAAAAGAGCACAATGAAACGGACTAAGAGGGTAAACACTTACAGAGGGGAGAAAACTCCTGAATCAAAGAATGGGATGAAACCGTGGAATCTTCGACGAAGGTCGCAACCCGGAATAACCTGAGCTGTTCCCTTAAATAGCGTTTCAATAGACTCAGCTGATGAGAATGACAGCTGATTGATAATCAGCCATCTCAGTGGAGTGCAGCTCTGACAGCCAGAAGCCCCGCAGAGACGCTGTCAAAATAAGAGCCCGAAGGCTCAATGGTAACCCACAGAAGAGAACGGAGAACTACCGCACCACCCGAGTGCGGACAGAGTCAGCGCTCGGATCGTAACACTTCTTCTCTTCTATTAATATGGAAAATTAACTTTTTCTAGCTTCCGTAAGCCTTTTTTTTTTTATAAATTAGAAGAGAATTTCTCTAAGCTAAATAGATTTAATCTAATTTAGTGGAGCACCATTTTCTTTCTAATTGACAAGTCTTCTGTTTTAAGCTATGAGTTTCTGTGTTGAACAAAGGAGTTTGAAATATCTTAATAGACTTTTTCTTTTTTAAAGGGGCCACCATGTCTAGAGTCTGATGCAGATAAGCTGTAACACTATCTGCCATGCTATCAGTTACAGAAGGGCAAGCTCTCCATAGCTTATCTCCGTTGTGTTGACACATGGAATAGAGGAAACAATCTGCTTAAATTTGGCAACAACATCATCTGGGAGGCATCTAATGCAGTAATATTTTTCTTTAGGAGCCAAATAGTCAGAAATAGTCAAATCAATGGTTAACAGACAATGGTCTGACAGTACAGGGTTATGAGGAGACTACCAGATTTTCCATTTCTATGCCATATGTCAGAACAAGGTCCAACGTGCATTGGAGACAATAGATAGAATTTCCTACTTTCTAAAAACAAACAAACAAACAAAAAATCGAGTCTAATATTGAGTTAAATCCCATATTAAGGCCAAAACTATCTACATCTACATATATATTAAAGTCCCCTACTATCACACAACATAACAAAAATAATTGTTTTGTAAGTTGTTTGGGTTTTTTAAACTTGTTTAAGACAATTTTGCACCACTAAATCTGAAAATGACATCCACTTCTCTCGATCAGGTCAGGTTTTTATGTTAAGTTATAAGAAGTTGTACAGCAGTTGTACAGTTGTACTGTAAATTGAATAGTAGACTTCAATAAAAGTAAGTACATGTAAATTGAATGTTACATCATCACTGTTAAAAATTCAGAGAATTTCTAGAAAAAAAAAAGAATTTTGCATCTTATAAAGCAAAAATACCCATATATGTAAACAAAAAAGCAAGAAAATGGCTAAATTTGGTGTTGACCAGTGTAATTATTCTATTTAATTTCAGCACTAAATCTGCTAAGAATTTGGCAAATTCGGATAAAAACTCTGAGTAGGCTGAGGGAGAATGATAAACTATGGCAAATAAAACTGGGTTTAACCTAAAATTGCTAACATACCCAATACGGAAGACAAGGCCCCCAAAGGAATTACAACATGTTTTTCACTTTACATAAACTAGTGATTTGGAATGGTAAATTATCGGTACTTCTCCTCCATGACCAGAACTTCGGGAATTTTGACAGTTTAATTAACAAGAGGGAGTTGATTCATTTAAACCAACATAATCCTCTTGCCCTAACCAAGTCTCTGTAAGTGTCAGGAGCCGAGCCAGCTTGGTTCCCCCGGCTTTGTCCTGGTCTTCTTCTGGTCCAGGTATCTGTGTATTATGCTGTCTTGTGTTTTTCCTTACCCTTAGCCACTGCTTTCTGGCCGGCAGCTGTGAGGCAGCCCTCTTTGGCTCACTCTGGTGTGGTTGCTGTCTCACTGTCTGCCTGTCCGACCACGCCCCCTCTCTCATTTCTGCCAGTTGATTCCCACACCCATTAATCACCTTTCCCGCTCCTTGTCCAGGTGTGCCTAATCTCTCCCTGCTAGCAATGCGTGTACTTAAGCAGCTGTTTGCCAGTCACGCATTGCTGGATCATTGTGAATCGTCATGATCATCAGTGTGCTACTGTGTGCCACTATGCATTAGCCACTTCCACGTTAATCATGGTTCTCCTGCGTCCTCTGAGCAATATCGGCTCTGGGATGCCATTGTGTTGAATTCGTTTCTCCTCATGCGTTCGCTGGGCGATGCCGGCCTCGGAACACCACTTGTAAGTTTCTTTGTATTTTTGTACATCTTCACCTTTTTGGAACTGTTTGTCATTACTTTAATAAATGTGTTGTGGCGTAACCCTGCACATAAGTTCTTCTTTCTACCCCTAGACAGCACACGGGGAATCCATGACAGCAAGGGATATTAAATCAGTCTGATGATCAATTAGCAGATCATGGACTAGCAGAGACTTGAGAGTTAGAGACCTAATATTTAACAAAGCACATTTAATTTTTAAATTATGAGGAGGAACAGAGGCCAAATCATTAAATTTAGAGGCTTCATGTTTAATTTGAGTTTTACCAACTTTTTGTTTAATCACTACGGGATGCTTATACATTATATTTTTATTTATTTTGGAGGGAGCAGACAATGATTCTCTGATGGGGAAGACAGGGGCTAAGTTGAGGGGTGGCGGATGAAGAGGAGCTGCAGAGAGGCGTGTAAGACTGCGACTCTGCTTCCTGGTCCTAATTCTGAGTTGTCAAGGTTTTGGAAATTTTTCGATAAAAATGATGCCAGATCAATGATGTTAGATAAATGAGACGCACCATCCAAAGTGGGATGGATGCCATCTCATCTAATAAGACCAGGTTTTTTCCAAAATGAGTTCCAGTTGTCTATGTAGCCCACATTGTTTGCAGGATACGACACAGACAGCCAGCGGTTGAAGGATGACAAGCGGCTAAACATGTCATCACTGGTCAGATTGGGGAGGGGCCCAGAGAATACTACAGAGGCAGACATCGTTTTGTCACACACTGATTCCACACTAAGTTTTGTGACTTCTGACTGCCGGAGTTGGATGTTGTTAATGCCCGCCTGGATAACAATTGTGGTGTATTTACAGTTACTTTTAGCCAGCATTTTCAAATTTGATGCAATGTCGCCTGCTCTGGCCCCGGGATTGCATTTGACTATGGCCGCTGGAGTCTCTAGGTTCACTTTTCTGACTATAGAGTCGCCAGTGATAACAGATTTTTCCTCAGCGGGTGTGTCGCTAAGCGGAGAAAGTGATTAGAAACATGAACAGGTTGGTGGTGAACTAGGGTCTTGTGACTATGTTTCTTTCTCACTGTCACCCACTCATTCTCTCCTGGCTGCTCAGGAGATGTGGAAGTTGGGGCACAGCTAGATGGCCCTATGCTTGGGTGTTCTGCTGCAGCTAAGGGGAGTCCGTCATTATTAACTGGCACTGACGGTGTTTCAATGCAGTGGAGCCGGGATTCCAAATCACACAACCTTGCCTCAAGCACCTCAAAAACACAACATTTATTACATTTACCATTAACACTAAAAGAGGCTGAGGTGTAGTTAAACATCTGATACAGAGAGCACACCAGAGGAGAAGGGGAAGGAGAGCTAGTAGCCATAGCTAGTGGCTAACCCAAAGCTAACACAAACACCAATGAAAGGTGAACAGAAGGCAAAAGATCATGATTAGGTGACACTGAGTGCACATACTCAGACACACACATGTCAGGTCAGGCATTGGTTTGCTGGCTACCGGATAAACATGAAAACCGGTACTACCTGTCTCATGGGTCGGGCCGTCAGCGACTGAGCCAGCAACCCTGCACTTCTCAGGACATGGAGGGTGAAACTGGGCATCCAGGCAGAACTACAAACAATATTTGTCACAGGTCTGTGGTGGACCACTCCCAGTTACACAGGATGAGACTGGACATCCTGGCAGATAAGAACATCTGTCATAAGGTCTGTGGTGGACTTTTGCCAGTCGGTGCATCGTGACATGTACTACACAAAGAGCAGAGATAAACAAACCTATCATCTGGTCAGTCACTGCAACAGATAGTGGAGTCAGTTTGTCTTGTCTTGCCACTGATAATACCTCTATGTGCCAAGAATGTGCTGCTAGTCCAGCAAAAGCTAGCAAAAACTCAAATACCTTGCAAGCACCTTGGGCTGCACGGTGGTGCAGTGGTTTAGCACTGTGGCAGCACAGTTTTACCCTCGGCCGGGGGATCGCGGGGAACATGAGATCGTGGGTTCGATCCCAGCCCCCGACCAACAGTGAGCTGTGTGGAGTTTGCATGTTCTCCCCGTGTTGCGCGGGTTTACTCCGGAATTTCTCCGGTTTCCTCCCGCACACCAAAAACATGTAGGTTTAGGGCGCTCGCGCACGCAGCGACCAGCAGCCGGTGGCTTGTCACCAGACTGCAAACCAAGTCTACCTACGGGTACAAATAAGTAACAAAACAAAAAACAAAAACAAAAGCAGTTTCATGAAATGGTCAGTCAGAAAGCAACTCATGCCAGCTCAGATGTCGCCCGGGTTTACAAGGTCAGGAGTTCCTGGCAGCAGAGGGCAAATGACAGAGCTGCATCCAGGAATCTGATCAGACCTAAATGAAACAGTCATTGTCGCCCCCAACAGACTGCTATGATGATGATGATGATGATGATGATGAGTGCACACACAGGTGCAAGATGCTTGTTTAACAGAAGTGAGAGGTGACGGTAGATGGAAAAAGCGATTAAAATGCAATTAAAGGCAATAATCCTCAGGAGACTGAGGACAGTTAGATAAGATAAGATAAACTTTATTGTCCCTCAAGGGGAAATTTGTCTTGGGCTTGTCACCCGTGCTGCAACCATAATCCACATATACACAATGGATGTAGTACATAATAAATGAAGTTAAACCCAATGAATAATACAAGTACACACATAAATAAATATATAACTGCAGTCATTAAGAACAGGAGTTATCAGTGTCCCTGACCTATTTATCTGAGTTTAAAAGTTTTACTGACATTGGGATAAATGAGTTCTTGTATCTATTGAAGCTGCACTTGGGGACTCTGTATCTCCTCCCTGAGGGCAGCTGCACATATTCATTGTTTAGTTCATGGCTCATGTCACTGATTATTTTTTGAGCTTGTCTACAGGCTGTCTGGTCGTGTAAGATCTGCATGGGTAAATACTCTTTAACTCCAATAATTTTCCATGCTGTATGAATTAAACACAACACTCTGTTCTTTAGTTTCACAGAGAGGTTGCCAAACCAAGCTGTAATGCTGTATCTAATACAGCTCTCCAACACAGCCTGGTAAAATATTAGCATAATCCTTTTATCAACGCCATGTATTCTTAATCTACGCAAGAAATGCAGCCTCTGTTGTAGTCTACTGCAGAGGTAATCAATCTGTGTGCTCCAGGTTAATGAATTGTCAATAAATACTCCCAAATATTTATAGGAACTAGCCTGTGTTATAGTGTGGTTGTGGATGACCACAGGCCTGTGGTCACCAACTCCCCGAGGGTCAAACACCATCTCCTTTGTTTTATCAGTATTCAAAATGAGATGACTGTCATCACACCAGTTGGCAAACCTCTGAATTTCTATAAAATAGCTTGACAGATCATGAGTCTTTTGAAGTAGTGATAAAATAGCAGTGTCATCAGAAAACTTAATAATTTGATTGCCTGGATAGACACTTCTGCACTCATCAGTGTACAAGGTGAACAAAAATGGTGAACTAACACAGCCTTGGGGAGCTCCTGTGCTGAGGGTTCTGGATTTAGCTAAAGTTTCATTTACACTAACTTGCTGTTTACGATAAGTTAAAAATGAGTGGTACCATTTAATAATGACAGGATGCACTTTAAAATCATTTAACCTCTTAATAAAAAAGTGTGGGTGCAGTGTGTTAAAAGCTGAACTAAAATCAACCAATAAAAGACATTTATATGAGGTTGTCTCCTCCAAATGTTTAACCACAGAATGAGTTAAGGTTAGAATGGCGTCCTCTGTACTTCTATTATTTTTATAAGCAAACTGCAGAGGATCCAAAAGTCCTCCAGAATCAGTTTTCAGAATGTCAATGACAATCTTCTCGAGGCACTTCATTACCAGTGAGGTCAGTGCAACAGGACGATAGTCATTATTCTCTTTACAGCTTGCTTTTTTTGGTACAGGAATTATAATAGAGCTTTTCCAAATTAATGGGACAAAACAGGTATCTAAAGACTTCTGGTACATGGGACTCCAGGCTTCTGCTAGCTCCTCACTACATGACTTCAGTAAGCACCCAGAGATCCCGTCAGGTCCAGATGCCTTCCTGGGGCACAGACGTGAGAAAAATCTTTCCACAACATGCTGGTCAACTATAATTTTTTCAGAGCCTGAAACTGATATAGCGTCCAGAGCAGCTTTTTGTTCATGAGAAAAATCTCTAGTCTCAAATCTGCAAAAGAAATTATTCAACTTGTTTGCCTTTTCTTCCTCATTCATTGCATTAATGCAGCTTTTGGATGGAGTCATCTTTGTCATTACTTTAACTGAGTCCCACAGTTTCCTAGAACTTTTTCCTAGGCATTCAGATTCAAATTTCTTCCTTGTCTCATCTCTAGCTGTTCTTAGTTTATAATTAAGTTCTTTCTGTATATTTTTCATACTTAACCTCTTGCACGCCGGTGTACCGCGGGCGGACACGTCTCTGCGTCCTAGAGCGCACGAAGACGCACGAGGGTGCATGAGGGCATTGCGTCCTAGAGCGCACTGAAAAAAAAAGCTGCATTTCCGTTCTTCCACTACAGACACAGCCGCGAACAGAAAGCCAAAGGAGTGCTTTGATTGGTTAAGATGTGATTGACCTCTCATTCGACTAATAAGAGCCTTGAATTGGGTTTCTGAAACCTTGAAGAACCAATGACTGAAAACCTAGCAAGAAGGACCTGCCTACCAACGGCTGCCAATACAGCCAGCAAATTGAAGCACAAAAGTTCGAAAGCTGTTTTGTGTAAGGCTGGGTGACACACAGGCGTTCGCCAGTCTTTTTTTCTTACTACTGTTCTTATTTGTTTTGAAAAATCATTCCCCAAAACCGCAATCATGGAAGCACAAAACCGCAATAATGGAATTATGGTTTGACTGGGTCGTGTGACCAGAACCACAAGTCTGTAACAAGCGGACCAACGTCATGTTCGTCTGACAATGAGGAAGAGAAGTTCACCAACGACACTGTTGTTGTGGACAGGTAAGTGTTATAAGCTAAATTATTCTTTATCCCTGAAAATTGTGATCAAAATGACTTTTGATCGATCGGTAAATTACAACTGTGCATTATTGCAACATGAAGGACCCGGACCGCTCCGGTCTGGGTCCGTCATGTTGCGAACGCCCCCCCCGTCATGTTGTGAACGCCCCTCCACC
The DNA here is from genome assembly GCA_020510985.1 of Pholidichthys leucotaenia. Taxonomy (NCBI): domain Eukaryota; kingdom Metazoa; phylum Chordata; class Actinopteri; order Cichliformes; family Pholidichthyidae; genus Pholidichthys; species Pholidichthys leucotaenia. The sequence goes on along the minus strand of CM035842.1, from coordinate 433,839,898 downwards.
CCCACTACTCTTCTGTAGCGGATTGCAGATATATTGCAGATATTTTAGTGCAACTGTGAATAGTAGACCGCGGCGCACCGTCACCGCTTTCCGTCATGTGGCGATGGCCGATGTCCGTCCTCTGTAGCGGGGGGGGGGGGGTTGTTATCTTCTACATTACAGATATTCTAGTATAATTTTTAATGCACTGTAGGTTATTTTCTCTTGTAAAAAAAAAGCCACACATTTTTTTTTACGTGGCATGCTTCTTTGTGTGTGGGGGCTTGTTTGTTCATTCATTCATTCATGAATGAATAAACACCCCCTCACACACACACACACACACAGCCCTGAGTGTCACCTTTCATTAGAGCCCAAGATGAAGCTTCTATATTGAATCATTCAAAAGTTACAGACGTTTTTCCAAACTGTGCCATTTGGCACAATTTGGCACAGTTCAAAAACGCCTGGGAACTACCTGAGTATAAAGCTGTGTAATATATTAATTTTTTGTGGTATTGTTACAAAATTTGGACCTCAGCTGGATAACACTTGGTTCTACATTTCTGTTGCATTTTCTAGTCCGGATCTGAAGCTGTGTGTTATTTGCAAGCATTTGTATCCAAAAAAACACCAAGGCAAAATTTATTTTCTTCAAGTTCAGTATGTTTAGATGACTGTTACTCAGTGGCCGGAGCACTTAGAGAGACTATGACTGTTTTGCCAAAAGATTCAAAGTGTTTTCTTTTAAATGAGACCAAACCCATGAAGATACTGCAAAGGGTTGAAGAACAGCTTTCGATTTATTTTGGGCATGTTATTTTTTGGCGTTTTTAGGGAAATTGACCGGAGTGCAAGGGGTTAAATGAGCAAACTCACAGTAGGTGAATGGTGTCTCATTTCTGCCCTAAAGGGCCAATTATGACAGTACGTCACATCCAGTCAGTGCCGGGGCTGTGGGTTTGCCTCTTTTTTCCTTTATTTTTCCACTCACCTTTTTTTCATGGCCGTAAGGAGAGGCTGCTAGTAGGTTCCCCGTGTGCCGAAGGATGATGGCAGATGGGGGGTCCCAGCATGGTTAAGCAGTGGGCAGCTGAGTTTATCTGGGGATATGTTGCTGAACCACTCACCTCCCGTGGCCTGAAGAGGGTTCTGGAGAGTGTGGCGGCAGCAGTCAGGATTGTGGAGGCGCATCCCAGTTTGGGTAATTATCCTGAGTTTACTGAACTGCTGTCTACAGTCTCCACTTTCCTGCAGCGATTCCCAGGCTTGGCGATAGGCTCATCTCCAGCCCGTAGACGCCGCCTCCTGGTGCAGACCTCTACTGCTTCCCGTGACTTGGGCATACCGAAGCGTATGGAGGAAATTCACCAGTTCCAGTTGCCGCAACTTCCCCACCATTGCGAAGCTACGGGCCGCCGGAGAAAATCCCCATGCCAAGAAGGAACCACAACAGCTTCTGCCTTAAGTTTTCCTCGCCGGCTGTCTCATCAGCTTCCTCTTCCTGGGCCGTTGCTGTCTACTTCTCCACCACGGCATCACCTCCAAATGCTGTGAGGCCAGCTGATTCTCCCCCAGCTCCGCCTATCACCGTGCCTGCAGGTGTGGCTCCTTCATGTTCTCCAGAGGGGCCACAATCATCACAGTCATGAAGATAGAAGAAACTGGGCTTGCTGCAGCAGGGACCACCGTACCCTGGGAAAACAGCAAGTGCTTTTCACTCTGTATCACAATCTTATGAATTACCTTGCCTTATTCCTGGGGGTGAGGCTCAGGTAGTGCAGTCTGCTGAGTCCTCACCACCTGCTGCAGCAACAACAACTTTTCCTGCTCTCTCTGTGTCTCTTCCTACGCCCTTGAGTGTCCACCGGTTCCGGGATTAAGCCACCGGACGGAGGAGGAGCCTGTGGCCCTGGAAAACTTGGTTCCAGCCCTGCACACATGGTCCAGGACAGAGGAAGAGGACTGTCCACAATCCGGAGCCTGAGCCAACAAGGAAGCATCCCCGGGCTTCAACCGTACAGAATTCATCTGCTTGTTCTCTCCCATAGATTGAGTCCCCATCGTGTTGTTTGCTCTCTACATGTCTGTTCATCTCATCTTCTCTACCTCACCCCCCAGCCAATCGAAGAAGATGACTGCCCCTCCCTGAGCCTGGTTCTGCTGGAGGTTTCTTTCTGTTAAAAGGGAGTTTCTCTGTAGGTTCCGGTCCACTGACTGAGGTCTTTGTGGGTCCAGCTCCTCTGGCCAAGGGTGTCAAAGAGGCTCTTTCCCAGTCCAGGATCTCCATGGGTGCTGCTCCCCCTCCTACTGAGGTTGTCGTGGCGCCCGGGACCTCCAAGGGTGCAGTACCTCCTCAGTCTGGGTCTCCGTGGGTGCTGCACCCCAGCTTGAATCTCATGTGGGTGTGGTGCTCCAGTGTGTGCCTGCTGAGGCTACTACACTCCAGCCCGGGGTCCATAGTGGGTGAAGCTCTGTCCCAGTCCAGGACCACCAAGGGTGCAACTACGCCTCAGTTGGGGGGCCACTAAGGGTGCTGCTACACCTCAGTCCGGTGCTACCAAGGGTGCTGCTATGTCTCAGTCCAGGGCCACCAAGGGTGCTGCTATGTCTCAGTCCAGGGCCACCAAGGGTGCTGCTACACCTCAGTCTGGTGCAACCGAGGGTGCCATAATGCCTCAGTCCTGGGTTACCGTGGTCATTGTGCCTATGCCCAAAGCTGCGGCGGATCCTCTGTCCACATCCGGGTCTGTCATTGTTCTTCTCCTGCCATCTTCCTCATCGGGTGCGTATCATCTGGGTCCAGGGGTCTGCGGTGAGCACTGGTTCAAGCTGCTGCCTCCAGGATGAGGTGTGTGGTGCTCCGCAACCCGCTTGCCCAGAGATGCGGGAAGAAATTTTCCACCTGATGGTCGGGGGGAGCCGGGACTCCGGAAGGCCACCTGAACTGATCCATGACATGATATTGGGCTCAGGGAACACGCACACAGGCTCGAGTTAGATTAAAAGCTTTATTCAACAACAGTGGGTGTGTGGGTGCGTGTGTGAGGGATGTGGATGGATTGATGGTGAACAGGAAGCACCGAGAGCGGAACAGTTCACCGTGCAGCCAGGCAACCCTATGGGTAGAGCAGAGATGCAGGTTAGAGACAGTCACGCACCCCGTGGGGTTAACACTAGGTATACTGCTTACGTGTAGGTGTTGTGGTGGCTGGCGTTGGCTGACGCAGGACTTCTGCCTGGGAGACAGCACTCCGGTGCACACTCGGGGAGAGGAGGAGAGAGCTGTGGAGGTTAAGGCGAGGATGGGAAATCCGTCTCCTTGAGGGTCCACCTGTGCACAGGGGAGAGACTGAAGAGCAGGTAAGGAAACAAACAGCTTACGTGCTGGGTGAAGGATGGTGCAGGCCGGGGAGAGTCGGTCATGCGCTGGAGTTTGGGAGCGTAGACGAGCAGACGGCTCTAGACTGAGGCTGTAGGCAGAGAGGGTTAAATAGTCCGCGGCTGATGAGATGCAGGTGTGTGCGCCGCTGGAGCTGATGATGGGGGAGAGCGAGTTGTGACAGTACTCCCCCCCCCCCCGAGCAGCGCCTCCCGGCGCTGGCTTATCTGGGTGCACCCGGTGGAACTCCGTGATGAGATGTTTATCCAGCACCCAGGACCTCCACTCAGGGCCATATCCCTCCCAGTCCACCAGGTACTGGAGTCCGTGACCCTGGTGGCGGGAGTCCAGGATGGCAGTGACCCCCCACGCCGGATCGCCACCGATCATCATGGGAGGAGGAGGAGCTCTGGGAGGAGGACAGAGAGGATCAGAAACCACGGGCTTAATACGGGAGACGTGGAATATAGGACAGACACGGAGGGAGGGGGGGGAGAGCCAAAAGCAAAACCACCGGATTGATTACCTTCGTCACAGCAAAGGGTCCAATGAAGCGCTGATCAAGCTTCTTCTTTTCTGCCTTTAAGTTAATGTCCTGGGTCGACAACCAAACCTGCTGGCCCACCTGGTAGCGGCTCTCCTTGTGGAGACGTTCACCTGAACCCCAGACCGGTGGACGCCCAGCAGCCGCAGCAGGTGACTACAGCAGCAGCAGCACCGGTGACCTGTATCCAAAACAATTTCATCACAATGTTTCAAGGTAACGCACGCCATGTGTCTAAGACGACAAACAACAACAGCTGCTGTAACCAACTAAACTCGTTACAGACAGCCATTGCCTTCCAAAAACACAAAACCAAACTCTTTCAAACTGTCAATCATGCATCTGTACTGTGGAACCCGCAAACAAAGCCAAAGGGAATATTTGGAGGGCATTTAAACATACGCAGCGTCATTTCAAAAGCAGAACAACTGGAACATTTACTCACGGACTCAAATCTGGATTATCTGTGTCTCACAGAAACTTGGATGAACACCATGACTCCTCTATCTGTGTTTACAATCCCCAGATACAATGTTTACACACGAGACCGAGGGAAAGGAAAAGGGGGTGGGGTTTTGATTTACGTTAAAGACAGCATTGACAGTTACCAGATAGACACCTCCAGTCAAACTCTGGAATGTGTCGGGATCACAATAAGGCTATCTCCCCAAATGTCATTCATTGTACTTGCGGTGTATCGCCCACCAAATGCAACTAATGACTTTTACTCTGGTTTGGCTGAAATCTTAAAGAAATATGAAAGAAAGGAAATATTGCTAATGAGTGATTTTAATATAAACTGGCTTGATAAAGAATAAAGGAAAAAGCTGAAAGATATTACCAATTCTACACAAATGACATAATTAATAAATAAACCTAAAAGACTGACTAAAAATTCACAATCTTTGATTGACCTAATTTTTAGTAATAAGCCGGATAAGGTAACCAAAACATCTAATATGATAACAGGTTTGTCAGACCATAATCTTACTTTAGTAGCCAGAAAATTAAACAAACTAAGGTATAGGGATCAACACCAAATTAAAAAATCATCTAAAATTTCTTACATCCCAAAGAAAAATCAAATCTTCCTTGAGAATGACTAAAGCAAAATAAACACAGAGTTTCAAAATTATAAAACCTGTGACCAGTCATGCAGAAATATTACAACAGCTATAACAGATATTACTGCAAAATATATAGAATTGAAACAAAGAAAGTCCAATAAAAAGAGGCTGCCATGGTTTAACACCTCTCTTTGGGGCCTCATGAAACAAAAAGATATGGCTATGGAGCGTGTAAATGAAGAGGCGGATTTGGCTCAGACGATTTATTACACAACTCACACAACAAGCATAGACAGAATGAAATCTCAGCAGAGACTCTTCTCTTAAATAACATGGCACTCCTCTAGAAGCTTCTAACACACAAAAGGTGACCTTCGCGTCACATTGCATTCACTTCATTCATCCTTCACACCTCCCTGTTATTATATAGGGAACCCCCGCTCTTTGTTCCAAGGTTGTCATAGCCAGGAGCGGTACTGGGGTTAAGCTCCCAGTGCTCATAAAATGCTCCTTACGGCGTGCGTCTCGAAAAGCCTCTGACAACTAAGTCCAACTCCTAGCCTGCCCGTGTGGTTTAGTCTCTAAGCCCGGCGGAACTGCTTTTACTAATAGGAGAATGGGCGAGGGCGGATCTCTGGTTCCTTAAAACCAGATGCTTCGGGTAGATGGTGGCTCGTCAACCTGGGAAGGTAGCCCATCTAGGGGAAGGTAAACCCTGATTCAAACCTCCGCTGCCTTGCGGCACACCCGGTCATGGGAAAGGCTTCGGGAGTCAACCCTGAGGAAAAATCCGGAGTCGGAGCCCCTAAGGCAGTTCTCTGTTGTGCTCAACATCGTTCTGGCAGCTCCTGCGACGGCACTGGTGCCAAACTATAGCAGCCCTGCTGTTCCTTTGGATTCATCAGTGACGTGGAGAGGGGGGACATGCTACATGGGTAACATCTTGTCCTCCATATCTTCCTGCCCAGGCTTGAATCCTACCAACGCCCAACGCTGGAAGGTAGAACACCGGTGCGCATCGGCCTGTTCAGCCACAGGCGGTGCTGTTCCAGCAGAGTAGACGTTTAGGATTCTCTTCCATGGTCATCATAGACCAACGGAGGCCGACGAAAAAAAAAAAAAAGATGGTACACAATTATGCTCTCCCCATGTGCCGCCATACCCCCCCCCCCGAGCATCTTGGATAGAACAATAGAATAACAGTCCGTATGCTGTGATAGAACCATTAAACATCAGTCCACATGCTGCTTGGGCTTCAGTCTTCTGCCGTATCTGCTGTAACCAGGATTCACCGCCTCCGCGGCGCTGTCATGCTGAGCGGTTGATGTTTGGGGGGGAAACCTTTTTGTCTGTCCGTGTGGGTGCTCTGGGGAATCTTTTCTCTGGGGAGCTCCCCGTGGGGGTCTTCCACGCCGAGGGGCCCTCGCCAACAGCACCTGCTCGTCCGCCACCACGAAAGCGGGTTTGAGTCTGTCTATGCCAATCTTTTCCCTCCTACCCCCCAAGTCTAGCAAAAAATGCTTATCCCCTGTTTCCAGCAATCTGAACGGTCCATCATAGGGTGGGCGCAGTGGAGGGCGGTGGGCGTCGTGTCTGAAAACACAAACTCCGTGTTTTTCAAAGTTTTAGGCACAAAAATGTGCAGAAAACTGTGGTGGGCAGGGCCCGGCAGCGTGCTTGTGTCTATGCTACGCTGCAACAGCTGAGACGGGGAGCTGCCTGGCGCGGGATTATCTGGCAGAAACTCCCCAGGCAGCCGGAGTGGTTGCGCAAAAACGAGTTCTGCCGGGGAAGCTTCCAGATCCTCTTTAGGCGCAGAATGCAACCCCAATAAAACCCACGGTAGCTTGTCTACCCAATTTGCATCTGTTAGTGAAGCCCTGAGAGCCACTTTCAATGATCTATGAAAACGTTCGCATAACCCATTAGCCTGTAGATTGTACGTGGTTGTGTGGTGAATGGTGACACCCAGGCTGTGGGCCATTGTTGACCAGAGTTCGGAAACAAATTGAGGGCCTCTGTCGGACGTAATGTCCGACGGGACTCCAAAACGCGCCACCCATGCTGTTAAAAATGCGCGCGCCACCTCCACGGCCGTGGTTGCCGCCAGTGGAACCGCTTCTGGCCAGCGCGTGGTGCGGTCCACCATTGTCAGGAGGTGCGTGTAACCCTGTGATGGCGGGAGGGGGCCCACGAGGTCTACGTGGACATGGTCGAACCTCTTAGCCGGAATGTGAAATGGCTCCAAGGGAGCCTTCGTGTGTCTGTGTACTTTGGCTTGTTGGCACGCCACGCAGGCTGCCGCCCACTCTTTCACTTGTTTGCGAAGGCTTGGCCACACAAATTTCTCTCCTACCATTTTGACCGACGGGCGCACTCCTGGGTGCGCCAAAGACTGAACCGACTCAAACACGCGGCGGCGCCACGCGGCCGGGACCACGGGACGTGGGTGACCCGTGGAGACATCGCAGATGGGGGGGCATGCCATCCTGAAGCACCCTGCTGTCAAGCCTTAACCCTGTTGGTCCAGACTGGAGCGCGTGCACGTCCGCATCACTAACCTGCTCCGTGGCCATGGCTGCATAATCTATCCCCACGCAGACCGGGGCCACCACGGCACGTGAGAGGCAGTCTGCCACTATATTCAGTTTGCCCGACACATGCTGAATATCGGTAGTAAACTTTGAGATCGCGGCCAGCTGTCTCTGCTGCCGGCCCGACCACGGTTCTGAAACCTTGAGCCCATGATATTGGGCTCAGGGAACACGCATGGGCAGAGCAGAGATGGAGGTTAGAGACACTCGGTGTACTGCTTATGTGCAGGTGTTGTGGTGGCTGGCGTTGTGGTGGCGTTGTGGTGGCGTTGTTGTGGCTGGCGGCGGATTTTCTCATCCTCCCCTCTTGCCAAGTGCGCACCGGAGTGCTGTCCCCCAGGCAAAAGTCCTGCGTCAGTCAACGCCAGCCACCACAACACCTGCCCATAAGCAGCACACAGATTGTTAATCCCCATGGGGTGTAAGACTGTCATTAACCTGCATTTCTGCTCTGCCCGTAGGGTTGCCTGGCTGCACGGCGAACTGTTCCGCTCTCGGCGCTTCCTGTTCACCATCAATCCATCCACATCTCTCACACACGCACCCACACACCCTCTGTTGTTGAATAAAGCTTTGAATCTAACTCGAGCCTGTGTGCGTGTTCCCTGAGCCCAACATTATGTCAGTACGGTTCAAGCAAGATGGCTCAGCGGACAGCGGGCTCGCACGCCAACTCTCCACTCTCGAGGCTCGAGTGGATTTAATTGCTAATCAACAACAGGTAATTCTAAATCAGCTCACCCAAATTTCCCACCGGTTGGATCGCCTGGATCCCCAACAGGTGTTCCCTCCGGCTCTGCATAGCTGGCAAGCTCCCACCGCCTCCCCGGTTAGCCAAGCTAGCCCGGGACCGCCGACTCGGCTCACCCCCATCCCAACACCCACGCGCTTCAGCGGGAAACTCGGCGAGGCATGCGGGTTCCTCTTCCAGTGTGAGTCGGTTTTTCAGCGTGGCCCCGGGGACTTCCAGTCTGATCATAGCTGAATTGGGTATGTGGCTAACCTCTTGGAAGGGTGAGCATTAGCTTGGGCCTACGCCGTCATGGCGAGGCCCAGCTACGCGAACCTGACCTACGCCCAGTTTGTGCGCGACTTCAACAAAGTTTTCAATCACTCGGATCGTGATAGCGTTTTAACCACCCAGCTACTTAATCTTCATCAGGGTAGCTGGTCGGCCGCCGACTACGCTGTCGACTTCCGGGTGGTTGCGACGGAAGTCGGGTGGGGCGATGCTGCACTCTGCAGCATCTTCACCCGTAGTCTGAGTTCCAGTCTACTGGATGAGCTGGCCAGCCGGGATTTGCCGGAACGGCTACCCAAGTTAATATCCCTTGCAATTAGTTTAGATTACAGGCTGAGGGAGCGGGCTGCCGAGCGGAAAACTTACAGCCGCTCGAGCGGGACTTCCGCCCGCGCTCCTCGGTCTCGGCCCCTGGCATTACCCGCTCCGGGGTCCGCCAATGAATCCGAGGCAATGCTAATCAGGCGGATCAAGCTTCCACTGGCAGAGAAACAGCGTTGCAGGGAGCTGGGCCTCTGCATGTATTGCGGGGGTGACCAGCATTCCGTGGAGGACTGTCCGATTAGGCCAAAAGGGTGGAGTCCGCGAGTCACTGTAGGGGGCCTCGCGGACACAACCCATTCCAATCCCCTCACCAAATGCCTCCTCCCGGTTAGGTTCTGTCATAACCCCGTTGGCCACTTTACTCATACACTGATGGACTCGGGGGCGGAACAGAACTTTATTTCTCAGAGCCTGGCAACCCGCCTGGGCATCCCGTGCTAAGCAGTGCCACCCCCCCCTTAATCTGGTCACTCTCGCCCGTACCCCACTCGAGAGGGTCACCCACAGGACCAAACCTATCTCTGTCATTATATATGGCAATCACAGGGAAGACCTAAGCCTCTTTGTCCTGCCCACCTCGGCTTCTCCCGTCATCCTGGGCTACCACTGGCTGCGTCTCCACAACCCAGCATTTGATTGGCAGTCCGAACTCAGAACTCAGAACTCAGAAAAGATTTATTGCCAAGTACATTAACAGGGACTGATAACATACGAGGGATTTGACTTGACACAGAAAACGACCTGCATTTCCGGTGACGCGGCAGCGTCTGAGAACACGCCTGTCATCAGATGGGTACAGGATGCATAGGGAGGAAAAGGATAACACAATAGGAAAGAGCAAAAAACCATTGATTGTCAGAATACCGGTCATATATGATCAATATTATGATTACAAGAAAAAAAAGCCCTCAATGCACAGTTAGCAGACAAGAATGTACACAAGGACACAAAGAGAGCAGTGAGTGAGTGATCTTTTTTATCAGTTTTTGAGTCAGTGTGGGTGTAGTGTTGAGTGTAGTGTCTTTGGCAGGAGATGTTTTGTCTTAGCTGCTGGCATTTGTCCTTGAGCCATGCAGCTGACTGTCCGTGGAGTCAATGCAGCTCAAATGTTTTGAAAACAAAAAACTGCAGATAATCTGGAGGACTTGTGTGAGGGGGGTCAGATTAGTCGAATAGTACTGATCCCAGAGAAAGAAACTTTATATCCTCTTACAGATTCAGTACTTAATCCTTCAGTGCTGGACATTGAATCCTTCATGGACGGCTCTCAGCGTGATCATGATGTAATCCATTTTCCTAGACAGTTCTCCATTTGCCGCTGTCAGAGTCCTCTCCATTTTTTCAATTTGATGGTTAAGCCTTGCCTGGCCAGCATTTTGATAGGCTATGTCCAACTTCATCAATTTACGGTACACCAGGACAATCCCAGATCCAATCAGAACGATCCCGATGACCATTACTACGAAGACGTACAAATCTTCGACATCTTTGATGGAAAGATCAGACAGGCACAAGAGTTTCCAATTACTTGTGTCCCTCAAATAGCCAGCAGCAGCCGTTCCTGCGGGGCAAACAACCTCCCCCGGGGCACTTTCCCTCGTTGAAAAAATAGTGTCAATTACGTTCAAAGCCCAGCTTATTAAATCCATAATTTCGTTCGATAATCAGCAGTAGAGACACGCAGACAGACGATAGCAAGCTGGGATCCAGTTAGTTAGAGGAGGAAGGAGATAAGTCAGAGCAGGAGAGAAGAAAAAAGCGTCTGCTCTCTTTGGGAGGCGGAAGTGAAGGCAGCGTCCTCTCCTGGAGTACTTTCTGTATGAGCGGCTTCCTCCAGTCTGCTGCCTGTGCCTCGTCGGTGCCGCTCCCTGCTCCCGACTCGCCCCTGTCGGACCTCTCCTTGGTGCCCCCGGAGTTCCACGATCTGGGGCTCGTTTTCAGCAAGTCCAAGGCACTATCCCTCCCCCCACCACTGCCCGTATGACTGCGCTATAAACCTCCGCCCGGGGGCGCCCTTGCCGTCTGGTTGTCTCTACAGCCTGTCAGCCCCGGAGCGCGAGTCTATGGATGCCTACATCAAGGAGTCACTCAGCGCAGGCATCATCCGGCCCTCCTCGTCCCCAGTCGGAGCCGGGTTTTTTCTTCGTAGCCAAGAAGGATGGGTCTCTACGGCCCTGTATTGATTTTCTGGCCCTAAACCACATCACTATAAAAGACAAATACACGCTGCCCCTTATGGATTCAGCCTTCAATTCCCTCCAGGGGGCCTCCTGGTTTACCAAGTTGGATCTTCGCAGTGCGTACCACCTCGTTCGGATCCGGCAGGGCGATGAGTGGAAGACGGGGTTCTGGATGCCCAGCAGCTATTTTGAGTACCTGGTCATGCCGTTTGGGCTCACCAACGCTCCGGACGTCTTTCAGTGACTCATTAATAACGTTCTTCATGACTTCCTGGGGGTTTTTGTCTTTGTCTACCTGGACGACATCCTGATCTTCTCCCGGTCTCGGGAGGAGCATCAAGCTCATATGAGGCGGGTCCTTCAGCGACTCCTCAAAAACAGGTTGTACGTAAAGGCACAGAAATGTGAATTCTATACCAACAAGACCTCCTTCTTTGGTTTCATCGTCTCTCATAACCAGATTCTCCCCGACCCTGCCAAGGTCAAAGCGGCGGTTGAGTGTCCCGTCCCTTCATCTAGGAAACAGGTGCAACAATTTTTAGGATTCGCCAACTTCTACCACCATTTTGTGCCAAAGTACAGTGCCATCGCCTCTCCCCTGACCCGCCTCACCTTTCCCAAGGTGCCGTTCCGGTGGACGGAGGAAGCGGCATCTGCCTTTGAGAAACTGAAGATGGAGTTCTCCTCCTCCTGGGTCCTGACCCAGGTAGACCCGACACTCCAGTGACTGGTCGAGGTGGATGCATCCGACACGGGGGTGGGGGCAGTGTTGTCCTAGCGATCTCCGGCGGATGGGTTGGTGTGCCCCTGTGCCTTCTTCTCTCGGAGCTTGTCCGCAGTGGAGTGAAACTACGACATCGGTGACATGGAACTCCTGGCAGTGAAGCTCGCGCTACAGGAGTGGCGTCATTGGTTAGAGGGAGCAGCACAGCCTTTTGTGGTCTGGACTGACCACAAGAATCTGGAGTAAGTGAGGTTGGCTAAGCGTCTTAATGCCCGCCAGGCGTGTTGGTCGCTCTTCTTTGGCCGCTTCAGATTTACTATCACCTATCGCCCCGGCTCCAAGAATGGCAAACCTGGTGCACTGTCCAGGCAGTTTGCCCCAGAGGACCCAGGGGACCGGAACCACACCATCCTGCCAGCCTTGTGCGTCGTGGGGGTTGTTTCATGGGCGATCAGGGACAAGGTCCGGAAGGCACAAGAGGCTGAACCCGATCCTGGCGGTGGTCCAGCTGGAAGACTGTTCGTGCCATCATCTGTCCGGGGTGACGTCATCCACTGGGCACACAGTTCGAAGTTCGCCTGTCATCCTGGTATCTCCTGGCTGGTGGAGCTCCTCCAGCGATCCTTCTGGTGGCCCGGACTCTGGAGTGATGTCACCAATTACGTCTGTGCCTGCCCCAAGTGTGCAACTGGTAAGACCTCGACCTCCCCCCCAGCTGGTCTCGTCCACCCACTGCCGGTCCCAGGGAGACCCTGGTCTCATGTCGCCCTGGATTTTGTCACCGGCCTCCCCACGTCCAACTCCTATGACACCATCTTGACCATCATGGACCGGTTTTCCAAGGTGGCCCACTTCGTGCCGCTCTGCGGCCTCCCTACAGCACGAGAAACGGCCGACTTGTTAGTTCAACATGTGGTCAGGCTGCATGGGATCCCGGTAGACGTCGTCTCGGACCGGGGACCTCAGTTCGTGTTCAGGGACTGGAAAAGTTTTTGCAACGAACTGGGGGCCATGGTGAGTTTATCCTCGGGCCACCACCCACAGTCTAATTGGCAGTGTGACCACACCAACCAGGAGCTGGAAGCGGCGTTGCGCTGCGTCACCTCTTCAAGCTCTTCTTCCTGGAGCACCTGTCTACCCTGGGTGGAGTACGCCCACAATTCCACCTTATCATTGGCCACGGGAATGTCTCCTTTCCCGATGTCCCTGGGGTATGACATCCCGTTGTTTCCTGAAGAAGAAGGTGAGGTGGCAGTTCCCTCTATCCAGGCACACCTTAGATGCTGCCGGGGCATTTTGACCAAGACGCACCAGGCACTTTTACGCACAGCGGCGCACAACTCCAGAGTCGCTAATTGCCACAGGAAAGCCGCTCTTTGCTACCAGGTGGGCCAGCAGGTTTGCTTGTCGACCCGGAACATCAACTTAAAGGCACAGAAGAAGAAGCTTGCTCAGTGCTTCATTGGACCCTTTGCTGTGATGAAGGTAATTAATCCGGTGGCTTTGCGTTTGGCTCCCCCCCCCATGTCTGTCCAACATTCCACGTCTCCCATATCAAGCCCGTTGTCTCTGACCCTCTCTGACCTCCTCCTAGAGCTCCTCCTCCTCCCATGACGATCGGTGGCAATCCGGCGTGGGGGGTCACTTCCATCCTGGACTCCCGCCGCCGGGGTCGCGAACTCCAGTACCTGGTGGACTGGGACGGGTATGGTCCTGGGTGCACCCTTCCTGGGTGCTGGATAAACATCTCATCACAGAGTTCCACCGGGTGCACCCAGATAAGCCAGCGTCGGGAGGCACTGCTCGGGGGGGGGGGGGGTACTGTCACAATTCACTCTCGCCCATCATCAGTCCCAGCGGCACGCACACCTGCGTCTCATCAGCCGTGGACTACTTAACCCGCTCTGCCTACAGCCTCGGTCTGGAACCGTCTGCTCGTCTACACTCCCAAACTCCAGCGCATGACCGTCTCTTCCCAGCCTACGCCATCCTTCACCCAGCACGTAAGCGGTACGTTCCCTTACCTGCTCTTCAGTCTCTCCCCTGTGCACAGGTGGATCCTCCAGCTGGCGGATTTTCTCATCCTCGCCTCAACCTCTGCAGCTCTCTCCTCTCCTCGCCAAGTGCGCACCGGAGCGCTGTCCCCCAGGCAAAAGTCCTGCGTCAGTCAATGCCAGCCACCATGACACCTGCACGTAAGCAGCACACAAAGTGTTAACCCCTATGGGGTGTAAGACTGTCATTAACCTGCATCTCTGCTCTGCCCTTAGGGTTGCCTGGCTGCACGGTGAACTATTCCGCTCTCGGCGCTTCCTGTTCACCATCAATCCATCCACATCTCTCACACACTCATTCACACACCCTCTGTTTTTGAATAAAGCTTTGAATCTAACTCGAGCCTGTGTGCGTGTTCCCTGAGCCCAACATTATGTCAGAACATGTAAACTCCACAGAGAAATGTTCCTACCCATGCAAGCACGGGGAATCAAACCTGGAACCTTCTATCTGTTTGGCAACAGTGTTAACCACTGTACCACCTTTTTGCCCGATATAATGCATTTTACTCATCTCTGAATTACCAAGCACTTTACAAATCCTGCTATCCACCCATTCACACATTGATGGCGGCGGAGCTGCCAGGCAAAGTGCTGGTCTGACACACCAGGAGTAACTGGGGGTTTACTGTCTTGCTCAAAGAACTTCGACAGGCAGACTGCAGGCAGAGCTCCACACCTGCCCCATCGTAATGGCAGGTTTAAAACAGACTTTCAGTTAGAGTTTCAAAGACAGCTGATCATAAAACATAAAACTGTCCATGCTTATCTTACCTTTATGAATTAATCTGATGTGCACTGGCCCAAAGAAAATGTTCATTATCTAAAATCCAAGTGACTGCTTCGACAGAGACATGATACAGTTCCTCAAATGTCTTTTGGAAATCACAATCCATGTTGGAATAATTTTTATCCAGGTAGCAGGTAAATGTGTTTTAATTGCAGTGGCTCACAGTCTCAACTGTGTGAAGGAAAGTGACTGTTAATAATGTGATAGCATCTCTTGTGTCTTTAATGGGGCGGCTTTAGTGCAGGTGTAGTGTGGCCAAATACTGATTGGAGGGCCAGGGGTTTAAATGACAAAGCATTTGATTTGAGTGGTGACAGCAGAGAAGAAAGTCCAGGCCATAAGGCAACATTTGGCACTTACTCTGTTCTTGACACAGAGTCAGATTTGGTGGTGGCACAGGAGACTGTCAAGGTCACAGAGGTCACAAACAGCAACTGGCTGAAAGTAGAAGGACTGGAGAGGTGCCTGTCAGAGCTGTCAGAGTATGGAGTCCCAGTGTCTGGAATTGTCACTGACTGCCACTCATCAGTGAAGAAGGTCCTGCGACACAAATACAAAGAAAAACAGTTTGAGTATGACGTGCGGCACATTGTAAAAGCTGTAAAAAAAAGAGGCTGTTAAAAACCCACAATGAGGAGCTATATGACTGGAAAAAAAATGATCACAATCCACCTCTGGTATTCAGTTCGTACCTGTGAAGGAAATGTCAGGAGGCTCCAGGAGATGTGGACCTTTGTTTTTCACCACTCGACATGTGGTGAGACAATGAGCAGGTGTGACCACCCTCCATACACTCCTGGCTCAAGCAAACTCTGCTGCTTTTGAGCATCTACAAAATATGTTTTTTGACAGGTTTCTCCTACAACAACTAGACAAGACAGCTAAAGGTGTACACACAGGCCAGCTTGAGAACCTTCATTCATTGTACACCAAATACACTGCCAAAAGGAAGAAGTTCCTGAAGGACAGCTTTGAGGAACATCTTTGTGTAGCTGCACTGGACCACAACTGGAATGTAAACAGAGAAAAGGCAAAAACAAAAGAGGGTGAAACACAACATAAACACCAGTTCTGCAAATGGACTCAGCAGTGTGTGGTGTCTACAAGAAAGAATGAAAAGGACTATACTAGGGATGAGTCGATCCAATCCGCTGTATCGGTATCGGGTTCAATCCAGGCAAAATGGCTGGATTTGTATCTGTTAGAAATAAAAGTAAATTACCAATCCGACCTGCTAATAACCAGGAGCTATGTTGTCCGGGGCAATTTGCCTCTGATAGGGTCACCCAAGAAAAACTGGTCCTGGGTGAAGGGCCAGATTAAGAACGATGAAACAGACTCTCATGATAAATTCTATATCAAGGATTCAGTGTACCCCACCGGGTATGGGGTTACGGGGGCCCCACCCTGGAGCCAGGCCTCGGGGAGGGGCTCGAAGGCTAGCGTCTGGTGGCTGGGTTTCCACCCATGGGACCCGGCCGGGCTCAGCCCGAAGGAGTTACATGAGTCCGCCCTCCGGTGGGCACACCACCTGCAGGAGGGATCATGGGGGTCCGGTGCTATGTGGATTAGGTGGCGGTCAAAGGCGGAGACCTTTGCGGACTGATCCAAAGCTTTCTAAACTGGCTTTTGGTACGTGGAATGTCACCTCTCTGGTGGGGAAGGACCCTGAGCTGGTGTACGAGGTTGAGAGATACCGGCTAGATATAGTCGGCCTCAACTCAACACACAGCTCCGGTTCCGGAACCAGTCTCCTGGAGAGGGGCTGGAGCTTGGCATTTTCTGGAGTTGCCCCGGGCGAGAGGCGACGAGCAGGGTTGGGTACTCTTGTATCCCCCCACCTTGCTGCCTCTATATTGGAGTTTTCCCAGGTGGATGAAAGGGTTGCTTCCCTGCGCCTTCGGGTTGGGAAACGGGTCCTGACCATCATTTGTGCCTATGCACCAAATGATGTTTCAGAGTACCCACCATTTTTGGAGTCTGTGACTGGGGTGCTGGAGGGTGCTTTTCTTGGAGACTCCATTGTCCTACTGGGGGACTTCAATGCGCACGTGGGCAACAACAGTGAAACCTGGAGGGGGGTGATTGGGAGGAACGGCCTGCCTGATCTGAACCCGAGTGGTGTTCAGTTATTGGACTTCTGTGCTACCCACAGTTTGTCCATAACGAACACCATGTTAAAGCATAAGGGTGTCCATATGTACATTTGGAACCAGGACACCCTAGGTCGCAGGTCGATGATCAATTTTGTTATTGTGTCATCAGACCTGCGACCGTATGTCTTGGACACTTGGGTAAAGAGAGGTGTAGAGCTGTCAACTAATCACCACCTGGTGGTGAGTTGGATCTGATGGCAGGGGAGGAAGCCATTCAGACCTGGTAGACCCAAACGTATAGTGAGGGTGTGCTGGGAACGTCTGGCTGAGGCCCCTGTCAGGGAGGTCTTCAACTCCCACCTCCGGAAGAACTTCAATCACATGAAGTTCACTTCAACCACACACAGGGAGTCTGGAGACATGGAGTCTGAATGGGCCATGTTCTCCACCTCTGTTGTTGAAGCGGCGGCCCAGAGCTGCGGCCGCAAGGTGGTCGGTGCATCTCGTGGTGGCAACCCCCGAACCAAGTGGTGGACACCAGTGGTGAGGGGGCCCATTAAGCTGAAGAAGGAGTCCTATCAAGCTTGGTTGGCTTGTGGGACTCCCAAAGCAGCTGAGGTGTACCGACAGGCCAAGCAGAGTGCAGCTCGGGTGGTTGCTGAAGCAAAATCCCAGGTATGGGAGGAGTTCAGTGAGGCCATGGAACAAGACTTTCGGTCGGCCTCGAAGAGATTCTGGCAGACTGTCCGGGGGCTCAGGAGGGGAAAGCATCTCCCTGTCCACACTGTGTATGGTGCGGATGGGACACTGTTGACTTCGACTGGGGATATCGTCGGGCGGTGGAAGGAATACTTTGAGGATCTCCTTGATCCCACTGATACGCCTTCCACAGAGGAAGCAGGGTTTGGGGACAAGGGGGATGACTCGCCTTTCACAGGGGCTGAGGTGGCCAAGGTGGTTAAAAATCTCCTTGGTGGCCGGGCCCCGGGTGGACGAGATTCGCCCTGAGTACCTCAAGGCCCTGGATGTTGTTGGGCTGTCATGGTTGACAAGCCTCTGCAACATTGCGTGGAGGTCGGGGGCAGTGCGTTTGGCATGGCAAACCGGGGTGGTGGTTCCTCTCTTCAAAAATGGGGACCGGAGGGTGTGTTCCAACTTTAGAGAGATCACACTCCTCAGCCTCCCTGGGAAGTTCCATGCCAAGGTACTGGAGAGAAGAGTCCGGCCGTTGGTCGAACCTCAGATTCAGGAGGAGCAATGTGGTTTTCGTCCTGGCCGTGGCACATCGGACCAGCTCTTTACCCTTTCGAGAATTCTCGAGGGTTCATGGGAGTTTGCCCAACCAGTTCACATGTGTTTTGTGGACTTGGAGAAGGCATTTGACCGCGTCCCTCGTGGTTTTTTGTGGGGGGGTGCTTCGGGAGTATGGGGTATCGGGCTTGTTGTTACGAGCTATTCTGTCTCTGTACGACCGTTGTGAGAGTATGGTTCGTATTGCCAACACTGGGTCGGAGTCATTCCCAGTGAGAGTAGGACTCTACCAGGGCTGCCCTTTGTCACCGATTCTGTTCATAATTTTTATGGACAGGATTTCTAGGTGCAGCCAGGGAATGGAGGGTGTCATGCTTGGTGACCACAGGATCTCATCTCTGTTGTTTGCAGATGATGTTGTCCTGTTGGCTTCATCCAGCAATGACCTACAGCTCTTGCTGGGACGGTTTGCCGCTGAGTGTGAAGCGGCTGGGATGAGAATCAACACCTCCAAGTCCGAGTCCATGGTCCTCAGCTGGAAAAAGGTGGATTGTCCTTTCTGGGTTGGGGACAGGCTCCTGCCCCAAGTGGAGGAGTTTAAGTATCTTGGGGTCTTGCTCACGAGTGAGGGGAAAATGGAGCGAGAGATTGACAGACGGATTGGAGCAGCATCTGCAGTGATGCGGATGTTGTACTGGTCTGTTGTGGTGAAGAGGGAGCTTAGTTCTAAGGCAAAGCTGTCGATTTACCAGTTAATCTACGTTCCTACTCTCACCTATGGTCACGAGCTTTGGGTAATGGCCGAAAGAACAAGATTGCGGATACAAGCGGCTGAAATGAGCTTTCTCCGTAGGATTGCTAGACTCACCCTCAGAGATAAGGTAAGGAGCTCAGTCATCCGGGAGAGGCTCAGAGTAGAACCACTGCTCCTCCACATTGAAAGGAGTCAGTTGAGGTGGTTTGGGCATCTGATTAGGATGCCTCCTGGACGCCTCCCACTTGAAGTGTTTTGGTCACGTCCCACTGGGAGGAGACCCCGGGTCAGACCCAGGACTCGGTGGAGAGACTATGTCTCCCAGCTGGTCTGGGAACACCTTGGTATCTTCTCTGAAGAGCTGGAGCAGGTGGCTGGGGAGAGGGAAGTCTGGGCTTCTCTGCTTGAACTGCTGCCTCCGCGACCTGGACCTCCGGAAAAGCGGTAGAAGATGGATGGATGGATGGGCATGTTAATAACAATAAAATAAAGGCACTATCCTGTTCTCAGCCGCGCTGCGTACGGCATCTATACCCCAAGACATCAAGTGTCACATCATTGGAGCCTGTCTGTGGGACTCACTTCAGTATGTTGCAGTGTGGTACCAACATTTACAATTTTACACCACCAACTTGAAAAAAACACTTGCACAAGTATCACGGCAGCAAAAAAGTATGCTGAATTCTCTCAAGAATAAAAACTTTATTCTCTAAGTTTTTTTCTCCTTATCCCCTCCAGAGCAGCTCCTGCTCTGGAGTGCTTTCCCTGCATTTAACCATTGCTTTTGTTTGTTTGTTTGTTTGTTTGTTGTTGTACCGGTCTGTTGTTGTGAAGAGGGAGCTGAGTTCTAAGGCAAAGCTGCCGATTTACCAGTCAATCTACGTTCCTACTCTCACCTATGGTCACGAGCTTTGGGTAATGACCGAAAGAACAAAATTGCGGATACAAGCGGCTGAAATGAGCTTTCTCTGTAGGATTGCTGGACTCACCCTCAGAGATAGGGTGAGGAGCTCAGTCATCCGGGAGAGGCTCCGGGAGAGGCTCAGAGTAGAACCGCTGCTCCTCCACATTGAAAGGAGTCAGTTGAGGTGGTATGGGCATCTGATTAGGATGCCTCCAGGACACCTCCCTCTTGAGGTGTTTCAGGCATGTCCCACTGGGAGGAGACCCAGGGACAGACCCAGGACTCAGTGGAGAGACTATGTCTCCCAGCTGGTCTGGGAACGCCTCGGTATCCTCTCTGAAGAGCTGGAGCAGGTGGCTGGGGAGAGGGAAGTCTGGGCTTCTCTGCTTGAACTGCTGCCTCCGTGACCAGGACCTCCAGAAAAGCGGTAGAAGATGGATGGATAGATGGATGGATTTTTTTTGTTTGTTTGTTTTCATATCTGCACAGTTTTGTTCTTTTGTCAATAAATGTCACAACCACAGTTCAGCACATGGGTCTGTTCCTCTGCCCCAGAGGGGCATTCATGACAGCATGTGTCTATGTATGTATATGATTTTATTCCTCATGTAATCATCATCATCATCATCATCATCATTATAGCAGTTTGTCATGGGCGACAATGACTGTTTCATTTAGGTCTGATCAGATACCTCCACACAGCTCTGTCCTTAGCGTTCCGCTGCCAGGAACTCCTGTCTATATATTTTATTTATTTATTTATTTTTTTTTATTTTGTATACTTTACTGATCCCCAGAGGGGAAACTGAGGGCATCCACCTGGATGGATGAAGCAGCCACGATACAGCGCTATCCCCTTAACCATTCACACACACATTCACACCTAGGGCCACTTTAGAGTCTCCAGTTAACCTAACCTGCATGTTTTTGGCCTGTGGGAGGAAACCGGAGAAATCCCGGACTAAACCCAGGCAGATACTAGGAGAACATGCAAACTCCACACAGATCACTGTTGGTCAGGGGCTGGGATCAAACCAGGGATCCTATGGCCAAGGGTGACTTGCTGTACTGCCACAGTGCTAAACACTGCGCCACCGCACCACCTATATCCAACTTCTTCAAGTTTATTTTTACAGTGTCTTTAAATCTAAGCCTTGGTCTACCCTGATTGTGTTTGCCCTTGCATAACTGTGAGTAGAGTAACTGCTGAGGAAGATGCTAGTGGCCCATCCTCTCAACATGTCCGAGCCATCTCAGGTTCATCTCTATCAGCATGTCCTCCATTGATGTGTTGGTTATCTTGTCTTTCCATGATACAGTATGTCCATTATGGCTCGAAGGTGTCTCATCATGTACGCGTGGAGTTTCTTCACCTGCACTCTGTGGACAGTCCAAGTTTCAGCACCGTACAATAGAGTAGCCAGTACTGTCACTCTGTACACTTTGCATTTCACACGGATAGACACATGTCGATTGTTCCACAGTCTCTCCCTCAAGTTTCCAAACACAGCGCTCACTCTTCCCATTCTGAGAGATAGTTCATCCTCCAGCCTAGCATTCTTTGAAACAGTACTCCCTAGGTACTTGAAAGTCTTGCACTTGACTAGTGGCTCTGTACCAATGCTGATCAATGCTGATTGATAATTGGAACTTTGGTGGTTGATAAAGGCACTCTGTCTTCTTGATGTTGATTTGGAGGCTGAATTGGCTAGCTGCTCTTTGAAATTTCTCCACTAAAGATTGCATATCTTCCACACTGTTTGCAACTAGAGCACTGTCGTCGGCAAAGAGCATTTCTCTTAATACCTTTATCAATGTGTTACTCTTGGCTTTAAACTGTGCCACATTGAACAACTCTGTTTCTTTCCTTGTTTGAATGTATACTCCTTCTGAAGTGTCTTTGAAGGCCACCTCAAGCATGGCTGCCAGATATAGCGAGAAGAGTGTAGGTACCAGCACACACCCTTGTTTAACCCCGTTGCTTACTGAAAAGTCTTTAGATACTGAACCACTTATTGCCACGTTTGCTTGCATACCTGTATGGAGTGTCGATCAGGCTGACAAACTTCTCTGTATAGCCATATTTCTTGAGTACCTGCCAAAGTCCTTGTTGCAAAACAGTACTGAAGGCTTTACTGAAGTCTATGAAGACTACATAAAGCGGCATGTTCTGTTCAATGCACTTTTCTTGAACCTGTTTCAAGCAGAAAATCATGTTCATTGTGATTCTTCCACTTCTAAAGCCGCACTGGGTTTCCGGTAGTACATTCTGTGAGATGTGCTCATTGAGTCTGTTCAGTAGTACACATGAGAGAATCTTACCAACAGTGGCTAGCAGTGATATACCTCAGTAATTTCCACAATCTTTCCTGTCACCTTTCTTGAACAAAGGCAAAATACTTGCATCCTTCTAGTCTTAAGGTACTTTCTGGGCATCCCATATCTCTTGGATGAGCTTGTGCAGGCAGTTGGTAAGCTGAACACCACCAAATTTCCCCACTTCAGCTGGAATTCCATCCCTTCCTGGAGCTTTACCATCCTGTGGTGTCCTGATAGCTGCCATTAGTTCATCAAAATTTGATGGTTCATCCAGACTTGATTCAGCTGGTCGCGGCACTCGAGCTTCTTTAGCCTCTTCAGTGAGATCTCCAGGGTTGTTGAGTAGTTGGTCAAAGTGGTCTGCGAATCTGTCCAGGATCTTGTCTTTCTCCTGCAAAACCATTTCACCATCCATAGCCTTTAGTTGGATTGGATTGGATTGGATTGGATTGGATTTGATTGATTGGATTGGACCTCTTGGTTTAGGGCTGTAGATTTCTCGTAAACCTGTGAAAAATGTTATCATGTCCTTCTTGTCTGCTGCAGTTTGAAGTTCCTCTGCTTTTTCATCCCACAATTTGGAATTCATTTCTCTGGTGTACTTCTGTAGCTCACTCTGAGCCTTTGAGTATTTCTTCTTCTTCGACCTTGTGTTACACTGTAGGTTTTCCTGCCTAGCTGTATTCCTTACTTATAATAGTTTCTTCAGGTTTTCATCATGGTCATCAAACCAATCTTGATTTTTCCTCTCAGGGTGGCCTAGTACATCACTCACTGTCTGATACAATGCATCCTTCAGTGTTGCCCATTTCTCTTCTATGTCATTCTCTGAGTTGTCGCTGTCCCAGTCTTTCAAGTTTTCATCCATTTCCTGTGTAAGTTCTTCCTGCTTCTTTTGGCCTTTCAGTGCACTATGACTACTCAGAGTTGGGACCAGGAAGCAGAGTCACAGTCTTACACGCCTCTCTGCAGCTCCTCTTCATCCGCCACCCCTCAGCTTAGCCCCTGTCTTCCCCATCAGAGAATCGTTGTCTGCTCCCTCCAAAGTAAATAAAAATACAATGTGTAAGCGTCCCAAAGTGATTAAGCAAAATATTGGTAAAACTCAAATTAAACATAAAGCCTCTAAATTGAATGATTTGGCCTCTGTTCCTCCTCATAATTTAAAAATTAAATGTGGTTTATTAAATATTAGGTCTCTAACTCCCAAGTCTCTGTTAATCCATGATCTGTTAATTGACCATCAGATTGATTTAATTTCTCTTACAGAGACTTGGTTAGGGCAAGAGGATTGTGTTGGTTTAAATGAATCAACTCCCTCTGGTTATTTAAACTGTGAAAATCCCAGAAGTTCTGGTCGTGGAGGAGGAGTAGCAACAATTTACCATTCCAAATTACTAGTTAATGTAAAGCAAAAAACATGTTAAAATTCCTTTGAGGGCCTGGTCCTCAGTATTGGGCACTTTAGCAATTTTAGGTTAAACCCAATTTTATTTGCCATAGTTTATCGTCCCCCATCAACCAACTCAGAATTTGTATCCGAATTTGCTGATTTCTTAGCTGATTTAGTGCTGAAATCTGATAGAATAATTATAGTAGGGGACTTGAATATACATGTGGATGTAGATAGTGACTGCCTTAATGTGGCATTTAAATCAATATTAGACTCGATTGGGTTTTCTCAGAAAGTAGGAAATTCTACTCATTACCTCCACCATACATTGGACCTTGTTCTGACATATGGCATAGAAATAGAAAATCTTGTAGTGTCTCCTCATAACCCTGTACTGTCAGACCATTGTCTGTTAACCTTTGATTTTACTATTTCTGACTATTTGGCTCCTAAAGAAAAACATTATTACAGTAGATGCCTCTCAGATGATGCTGTTACTAAATTTATGCAGATTGTTTCCTCTATGCCATGTGTCAACACAACGGAAATAAGCTATAGACAGCTTGCGTCTTCTGTAATTGATAACATGGTGGATAGTGTTGCAGCTTCTCTGCATCAGACTCTAGACTTGATGGCCCCCTTAAAAAAGAAAAAAGTCTAATCAGAGATTTCTAACTCCTTGGTTCAACACAGAAACTCGTAGCTTAAAACAGAAGACTCGTCAATTAGAAAGAAAATGGTGCTCCACTAATTTAGATGAAATCTATTTAGCTTGGAGAAATCGTCTTTTAATTTATAAAAAAATCTCAGATTCTTCCCACAGTTAACTTAAATACTGTAACTACTACAACTCCTTCTATTGATGTCTGTCTTTTTTTTTTTTTTTTTTTTTTTTTTTTGTTACTTATTTGTACCCGTAGGTAGACTTGGTTTGCAGTCTGGTGACAAGCCACCGGCTGCTGGTCGCTGCGTGCGCGAGCGCCCTAAACCTACATGTTTTTGGTGTGCGGGAGGAAACCGGAGAAATCCCGGAGTAAACCCACGCAACACGGGGAGAACATGCAAACTCCACACAGCTCACTGTTGGTCGGGGGCTGGGATCGAACCCACAACCTCATGATCCCCGCGATCCCCCGGCCGAGGGTAAAACTGTGCTGCCACAGTGCTAAACCACTGCGCCACCGTGCAGCCGTGCAGCTGTCTTGATGAGTTTACTCCAATCGATCTTTATGAGTTAAACAAAATAGTTTCCTCATCCAAACCTTCAACTTGTCTTTTAGACCCTATTCCTACCAGGTTATTTAAAGAAGTCTTCCCACTTATTGGTAGCTTTATTCTTCATATAATCAATTCTTCATTAACTTTAGGCCATGTACCGCATGCTTTTTAAACGGCTGTAATTAAACCCTTACTCAAAAAGTCAATGCTAGATCCAGGAGCTTTAGCTAACTATAGACCAATCTCTAATCTTCCTTTCATTTCAAAAATCTTAGAAAGAGTTGTTGCTACGCAATTATTTGACCACCAGCAGGGAAATGGTTTACTTGAAGAGTTTCAATCTGGGTTTAGAATCCATCATAGTACTGAAACAGCCTTAGTGAAGGTCACTAACGACCTCTTCATTGCATCTGATAATGGACTAGTTTCTGTACTTGTCCTTTTAGACCATAGTGCAGCTTTTGATACTATCGATCATAATATTCTACTTGATAGATTAGAACACTATGTTGGACTTAATGGAACTTTGTTGCAGTGGTTTAGATCTTATTTATCTGATAGGTTCCAGTTTGTTCATGTAAATAATGAGTTTTCTTTCAACTCAAAGCTTAGTCATGGAGTTCCACAAGGATCTGTGCTAGGTCCTACTGTTTTTAGTTTATATATGCTTCCGTTAGGCAACATTATTAGAAAGCACTGTGTACATTTTCATTGTTATGCAGATGACACACAATTATACCTGTCAATGAAGCCAGATGATAGTAATCAATTAGCCAAGTTAGAAGCCTGTCTTAAGGAAATCAAAGCTTGGATGACTTGTAATTTCCTGCTATTAAATTCAGATAAGACTGAAGTCATTCTTGGTGGTCCAAAAAACCTTAGAAATACCTTTCCAGATCAAACTTTCAGTTTGGATGCGGTTACTCTTTCTCTTAATAGCTCTCTGAGGAAAATTGGAATTATTTTTGATCAGGATTTGTCCTTCAATTCACATATTAAATTTGTTTCTAAGACTGCCTTCTATCATTTGCGTAATATTGCCAAGATTAGGAGCATCTTGTCTCAGAGTGATGCTGAGAAACTGATCCACGCTTTTGTTAGCTCGAGATTAGATTATTGTAATTCTTTATTATCAGGCTGTCCTAAAACATCTTTAAAAAGTCTTCAGCCGATCTAAAGTGCTGAAGCAAGAGTTTTAACAGGTACTAGAAAGAGAGATCATATCTCTCCAGTTCTGGCCTCCCTTCATTGGCTTCCCATAGAGTTTAGAATTAAGTTTAAAATCCTTCTTCTTACTTACAAAGCTCTAAACAATCAGGCTCCTTTTTATTTAAAAGACCTGATACAACCGTATTATCCTAACAGAGCACTACGCTCCCAAAATGCAGGATTACTTGTAATACCTAGAATCTCCAAAAGTACAATGGGAGGCAGAGCCTTCAATTATCAAGCTCCTCTCCTGTGGAACCAGCTGCCAATCTGGATTCGGGAGTCAGACTCGATCTCTGTTTTTAAGAACAGGGCTAAAACCTACCTTTTTGATATAGCCTACAATTAGGGAGGGATCATGTGTTTCTGAACCCTCCCTTAGTTATGCTGCTAATAGGTTTAGTCAGCCGGGGGACCTCCAGTAATGCACTGGGCCTCACTCCTTTCCTCACTCTCAATGAAATATTTTTTTTGCTGGTCATTAACATTTGTTTTTTCTCTCCCATAGATTGAGTCCCCACCGTGCTGTTTGCTCTCTACATGTCTGTTCTTTTCTTCTTCTCTATCCCTTCACCCCCCAGCCAGTCGCAGCAGATGACTGCCCCTCCCTGAGCCTGGTTCTGCTGGAGGTTTCTTCCTGTTAAAAGGGAGTTTTTCCTCTCCACCGTCGCCAAGTGCTTGCTCACAGGGGATCGCCTGATTGCTGGGGTCTTTCTGCAACTGTGGGGGTTCCCCCTACAGTTGATAGTGCTATGAGATGACTGTTGTTGTGAAATGGCACTATATGTATAAAGTTGAATTGGAAAATTGAATTGCACTAGTGTTTAGCTTCCGTGGTGGCTTTGCACCCATCCTGCAGTGCTGTTTTCATGTCCAAATCCTTAATCTTGATCTCAGCATAACATGATCAGTACCATAGTCCGTGCCTTTCATTGCTTTGGTGTTCAATACATCCCTTCTGTCTCTCTGCCTGACTATGATGTAGTCTAATAAGTGCCAGTGCTTGGATCTTGGGTGCATCCATGTCTTCTTGTGTGTATCCTTGTGCTTAAATAGAGTGTTGGTTATCACATGGTTGTACTCTGAACATAGTGCAAGTAGAAGTTCTCCGTTAGCATTGCACTTGCCTACTCCATGACTGCCTAGCACTCCTTTCCATTTCTCAGTGTCCGAACCAACTCTGGCATTAAAATCTCCAACGAGTATCAGCCTGTCATCAGTCGGTACTTGCCTGATAGTCTCACGTAAATCACTGTAGAACTCTTCCTTCACCTCCTCTGTGTTGGTCATTGTTGGGGCATATACACTGATGAGTGTGGCATACATTTTCCGCTGTAGTGGGAGTCTCATAGTCATTATCCTGTCATTGATAGGTACCGGTTCCTCATCAAGCATTGCTGCTATCTCCTTTCTAACTGCAAAGCCCACTCCTGCTTCTCTCCTTTCTTGAGTTGATATCCCACTCCAAAAGAAGATATACCCATGGTCTTCCAAGCAGTCATATCCAGGCAATCTTGTTTCACTAAGTGCAGCTATGTCTACATTGTACCTGTTCATTTCCAGGGCCACAAGCATGGTCTGTCTTTCTGGGCGCTGTGATGTTGTTCTGTCCAACAGAGTGCGTACATTCCATTCTGCTACACACAAGGCTGCTGTTTTCCTCTTCTTTTGTCTTCCTGCTCCTAGCTTACGTTTCACTGCCTGTCGGAGTGTGAACAGAAATTTAAAAAAAGATAATTGCTATATTTGTTTTCCACAACAGTATCTATCAGAGTGCAATTACTTTTCTTCTCTTGCTTATCAAAACTTACTTTTGTACAAGTGAAGAGTTACTTTGCAAAAACAGATAAGTCCAGTTGTGTTCAAAATGAGAAAAAAAAACAAAAAAACACTTTTTCATATGTTGGTTTATATGTGCTAGTATTTCCAATACAGCTTTTAAAACATGGTCACTTGAAATATGAGTACCTCAGACGTACTTTAATAAAGCCAAAAATTGAACTTCAACTCATTGTTATTTTTTGGCAATTTATGACTGCAAAAACAGATAAGTCCACAACACATACTTTTGCAAAAACAGACATGTCCCAAAAACCACACTAGTTTGTCTGGTGAACACATCATTAGTTCATCTGCTTCATCAAAATTATCCATATTTGACATAAAATGCAACAAAATTGTGAAATAAAACTGGTAGGGAAATCAAGCAAAGCGAGCAGACCCAAATAGGGGTCTCTGCAGAACGCTGCCACAGCAGATAGACAGATGATTTGCTGATCTCAGCATCTAGGCACGTGATTGGCTGATCCTCACTGCACCATTGAGTCATGTCACCCAAATACCAACCGTTGATTTGCCGTGTGGGGAGTTATGTGATTTGGTAAAAACATGGTCCCGGCGTTTATCTACTTTTGGAAAAAAAAATATGAACTCTGTAGTTTATATAACAGCGGATATAACGTATTTTTAGAAAAAAAACAATTTGACCTTCTATAAGTAGGTATTGTGATCAGTTGTTTGTTGTACAGAGGGAAATTTTCTTGGAAGTGGCGTTTATCGGTTTTTGCCAACACACTTTTCAATACAGTAAAAACAATACTATATAATGATAATTCAAGTTTAATCAGAGGTAAAAAATATTTCAGTTTCCTACATGTACTGACTCGGCAATCCATGTCTATTAACCCCTTGAACTCTATGAATTCCATGGGCGGTCACGTCTCTGCATCTTAGTGCATCTCAGTGCGCACTGAAAAAAAAAGCTGTAATTCTGGTCTTCCAGTACAGACACAGCCTTGTCACAACCTTAGAAAAAAGCTGTGTAATATATTCATTTTTTGTGGTATTTTTACAAAATTTTGACCTGAGCTTCAAAACACTTGGTTATACATTTCTGTTGTGTTTTCCAGCCAGTATCTGACAGCTGTATGTTATTTGCAAGCATTTGTATCTAAAAAAACACCCAGGCGAACTTTCTTGTTACTCAGTGGCAGGAGCACTTAGAGAGATAAGATAAGATAAGATAAGCCTTTATTAGTCCCACAATGGGGAAATTCCAGGATTGCAACAGCATAGGGATAGCAACACTCAGAGCAACAATCAGAAGGCAAGAAAAAACAACATCTAGTAAACATATGTCCATATTACTATTAATGTATATATATAGACACACAGTGCAGAGCATTATGGCTGGTGGATGTGCAGCAGAAAGTCTAAGCTCTCTCTCCGCGGATGCAGCGGGCCAGCTGGAAGTCTTTGGGCATGATGGTGACCCCCTTAGCAAAGAAGAGACCACCAGGTGGGTCTCGCTGGTCTCCTGCAGAGCCATGACGGCGAAACGCAGGACGGTCTTGAAGTCCTGAGCGATCTCCCTCACCAGGCGCTGGACGGGCAGCTCCGTGGAATGTAACGTGCTGCTGCTCTACATGGTGATGTCCCACCGGGAGATTTGAACTCACGCCTCCCGCTCCGGAGTCCCGTGCTCTACCTGTGTCGCCAATAGGGTCAACCCACTTGGCAAGCCAAGTAGGGTGCTCATATTGAGTTCGCTACACTACTCCCCTCTGGTTCTCGACATCGTCCCGATGTCAGCGCCCCATTACTACATTGGTGTCAGAAGTGGGATCTCCTGTCCAAAGCAGTAATGGGGCGCTGACATCGGGACGATGTCGAGAACCAGAGGGGAGTAGTGTAGCGAACTCAATATGAGCACCCTACTTGGCTTGCCAAGTGGGTTGACCCTATTGGCGACACAGGTAGAGCACGGGACTCCGGAGCGGGAGGCGTGAGTTCAAATCTCCCGGTGGGACATCACCATGTCAAGCAGCACGTTACATTGTTTTGCCAAAAAATTCAGAGTTTTTTCATTTAAATGAGACTAAACCCCATGAAGATGCTGCAAAGGGTTGAAGAACAGCTTTTGATTTACTTTGGGTACGTTATTTTTAAGCGTTTTTAGGGAAGTTGAACAGAGTTCAACAGGTTAAGGGCTCATGTGATTACAATCTGTTGCTTATTTTTGTTTTTCATGAGTCTGAGAGAAAACATCAGTTACTTCTTTGAGTTGCTGGTTCTTGTTTAAACTTCTGCTGCATCTAACTAACTAACTAACTAACCTGTACTTATATAGCGCTTTTCTAATCACAAAGACCACTCAAAGCGCTTTCACTAATACTAACCCTCTATTCTAAGGGCCTATAAGAAACAGATATCTAGGGACAATTTAGAACAGCCAATTAACCTAACGTGCATGTCTTTGGATTGTGGGAGGAAACCGGAGCCCCCGGAGTAAACCCACACAGCACAGGGAGAACATGCAAACTCCACACAGAAAGGTTCCAACCCCTGCCAACCTGGGGATTCATCTGCATGGATGTTTTCAGTGCCTGCACACTCAGACTGAGCAGCTAGTTATTTCAAATCTCTATGCCCAGCCCTGATTCACAGATTGTTGTTACGCTTGTTTAACCCCTTGCACTCCGGTCAATTTCCCTAAAAACGCTAAAAAATAACGTACCCAAAGTAAATCAAAAGCTGTTCTTCAACCCTTTGCAGCATCTTCATGCGGTTGGTCTCATTTAAAAGAAAACACTTTTAATTTTTGGGCAAAACAGTCATAATCTCTCTAAGTGCTCCGGCCACTGAGTTACAGTCATCTAAACATACTGAACTTGAAGAAAATAAATTTCGCCTGGGTTTTTTTTTGAATACAAATGCTTGCAAATAACACACAGCTTCAGATCAAGGCTGGAAAATGCAACAGAAATGTAGAACCAGGTGTTATGCAGCTGAGGTCAAAATTTTGTAACAATACCACAAAAAATGAATATATTACACAGCTTTGTTCTCAGGTTGTTCCCAGGCGTTTTTGAACTGTGCCAAATGACACAATTTGAAAAAACGTCTGTAACTTTTGAATGATTCAATATAGAAGCTTCATCTCAGCCTCTAATGAAAGGTGACACTCACGGCTGTGTGTGTGTGTGTGTGGGGGGGGGGTTGTCCCCCCCCCCCCGCTACAGAGGACGGACATCGCCCGTTGCACCACGGTCACAGTGCGCCGCGGTCTACGACGCACAGCTGTAATTTACCGATCAGTCAAAAGTCATTTTTGATTACAATTTTCAGGGATAAAGAATAATTTAGCTTATAACACCTACCTGTTCACAACAGCAGCGTAGCTGGTGAACTTCTCTTCCTCATTGTCAGACGAACGTGACGCTGGTCCGCTTGTTACGGACTCGTGGTTCTGCTCTCGCGACCCGGTCAAACCATAATTCCATTATTGCGGTTTTGCGCTTCCATGGTTGCGGTTTTGGCGAACGATTTTTCAAAACAAATAAGAACAGTAGTTAGAAAAAAAGACTGGTGAACGTCTGTGTGTCACCCAGCCTTACACAAAACAGCTTTCGAACTTCTGTGCTTCAATTTGCTGGCTGTATTGGCAGCCGTTGGTAGGCGGGTCCTTCTTGCTAGGTTTTCAGTCATTGGTTCTTCAAGGTTTTAGAAACCCAATTCAAGGCTCTTATTAGTCGAATGAGAGGTCACTCAAATCTAAACCAATCAAAGCATTCCTTTGGCTTTCTGTTTGCGGCTGTGTCTTTAGTGGAAGAACGGAAATGCAGGTGTTTTTTTTTCAGTGCCTCCTAGGATGCACAGTGTGCGTACTCGGACGCCCTCGTGCGTCCTAGGACGCTAAGAAGAAGTGCAACAGGTTAAGAAGGTGCAGAAGTTAAGAAGGTTAAGAAGTGCAACAGGTTAACCTGTTGCAGAAGTGCAACAGGTTAAAAGTTTTCATAAACTTTGCCAAACTTTTCTTTTAGTCTGGCTTGGGGAATTGTAAATGTGTTGTTTTCAGACAAAGTATGTTGGTCAGTTTTGTGGCGTTCATGACATTAAGTGATTGAGGGGAAAACAATAAATCAGGCAAATCATATAGAGCCGAGGACAAAATTGTTGGTACCCCTCCGTTAATGAAAGAAAAAACCACAATGGTCACAGAAATAACTTGAATCTGACAAATGTGGTAATAAATAAAAATTCTATGAAAATTATCCAGTGAAAATCAGACAATGCTTCTGAATTGTGGTTCAACAGAATTATTTTAAAAAAACAAACTCATGAAACAGGCCTGGACAAAAATGATGGTACCCCTAGAAAAGATTGAAAATAATGTGACCGTAGGGACATGTTCAACCAAGATGTGTCCTCTAATTAACATCACAGGTGTCTACAAACTTGTAATCAGTCAGTCGGCCTATTTAAAGGGTGACAAGTAGTCACTGTGCTGTTTGGTGACATGATGTGTACCACACTAAACATGGACCAGAGGACGCAAAGGAGAGAGTTGTCTCAGGAGATTAGAAAGAAAATTATAGACAAGCATGTTAAAGGTAAAGGCTATAAGACCATCTCCAAGCAACTTGATGTTCCTGTGACTACAGTTGCACATATTATTCAGAAATTTAAGATCCACAGGACTGTAGCCAACCTCCCTGGACGTGGCCGCAGGAGGAGACAGATAATACGAAGGGTAACAAAAGAGCCCAGAACAACTTCTAAACACATTCATGGTGAACTCCAAGGTCAAGGTACATCAGTGTCAGATCGCATCATCCGTCGTTGTTTGAGCCAAAGTGGACTTCATGGGAGATGACCAAGGAGGACACCACTGTTGAAAACAAATCATAAAAAAGCTAGACTGGAATTTGCCAAAGTGCATGTTGACAAGCCACAAAGCTTCTGGGATAACAATGTCCTATGGACAGACGAGACAAAATTGGAACTTTTTGGCAAGGCACATCAGCTCTATGCTCACAGATGCACAAATGAAGCATACCAAGAAAAGAACACTATCCCTACTGTGAAACATGGAGGAGGTTCTGTTATGTTGTGGGGCTGCTTTGCTGCATCTGGCACAGGGTGTCTTGAATCTGTGCAGGGTACAATGAAATCTCAAGACTATCAAGGTGTTCGAGAGAGAAATGTGCTGCCCAGTGTCAGACAGCTTGGTCTCAGTCGCAGGTCATGGGTCTTGCAACAGGATAATGTCCCAAAACACACAGCTAAAAACACCCAAGAATGGCTAAGAGCCAAACATTGGACTATTCTAAAGCGGCCTTCTATGAGCTCTGATCTAAATCCTATCTGTTAAAGGAG
The DNA here is from genome assembly GCA_020510985.1 of Pholidichthys leucotaenia. Classification (NCBI taxonomy): domain Eukaryota; kingdom Metazoa; phylum Chordata; class Actinopteri; order Cichliformes; family Pholidichthyidae; genus Pholidichthys; species Pholidichthys leucotaenia. Next base: position 433,806,937 of record CM035842.1, on the reverse strand, counting down.
CTGAATCTTTCCATCTGGAGAAGACACCCTTCAAACCTGAGACAACTGGAGCAGTTTGCTCATGAGGAGTGGGCCAAAATACCTGCTGAGAGGTGCAGAAGTCTCATTGACAGTTACAGAAATCGTTTGATTGCAGTGATTGCCTCAAAAGGTTGTGCAACAATTTTTTTTTTGACTTATTTTGTACCCGTAGGTAGATCTGTTCTGCAGTCCGGTGACAAGCCACCAGCTGCCGGTCGCTGCGTGCGCAAGCGCCCCTTAACTCCCTAACCTGCATATTTTCGCATGTGGGAGGAAACTGGAGAAATCCCAGAGTAAACCCACGCAAACACGGGGAGAACATGCAAACTCCACACAGATCACTGTTGGCCGGGGGCAGGGATTGAACCCACAATCTCATGATCCCTGCGATCCCCCGGCCGAGGGTAAAACTGTGCTGCTGCGGTGCTAACCACTGTGCCACTATGCAGCCCATGAACTTCAATATGAAGTTAAGAGCACCATCATTTTTGTCCAGGCCTGTTTCATGAGTTTGTTTTTTTTAAAATAATTATTTTGAACCGCAATTCAAAAGCATTGTATGATTTTCATTGGTTAATTTTCATAGATTTTTTATTTATTACCACTTTTGTCAGATTCAAGTTATGTCTGTGTCCATTGTAGGTTTTTCTCTCATTAACAGAGGGGTACCAACAATTTTGTCCACGTGTGTATATTACAATCACTGAGTCATTTCTCGGTTTTTGTGATGTAAAGAACGTATTTGGGGAAAAATGTGAACAGCGATATGACAGAACACTGCTATTATGACCTGCGACCTACTCACTTGTACTCTGGTGACATTTCTAACTCACCTTTTAACAAATCAAGTTTCTCAGACACTTGGATGGAAAGTGTGAACACAGGTGCCTCTAGAATTTAATGACAGCTTTATTTGCATTGTGAACAAAACACCTCTCACATTAGTCAAGCTACAAATTTAATCTAGATTTCACTGTAATATTCAAAGTCTTGATAGGCAGGTGATGGGAACATGGTCCTGATGGACGCCACCACACAAGCTGGAATAGGTGTCCTCTTTCTCCTGCCTAGATGTCCTCTGGACCAAAGGGTGACCTGTCTGTACGCAGTTAACCTGAACAGACTGAAGAGAAGTAGCAATGCTGTCCATCATTGGTTACCACAAAAGGACTTAAAACAAACACATTTTTGAGAACAGATAGATTAAGTGTAACAGGAAACACAATATTGAGGAGCCAGCTAAATCACTGTTTAAAAGCTGGCAGCTGCTTACTAGTCTGCTAGCTAATTAGTCATCAAATGTCCTTAATTAATCTCTGTTTCCACGCTAAGCAGCTAACATTAGCATTAGCCATTTACCTGCTGTTGATGGGTTGCTCCAAAGTCTCCGCCCGGACTTCACGGGGAGATAGTGTGGACACTTCGAGAACGTCCCCTCACAACAAAGAATTCCAATAGTCCAGTTCATAGTAATGCACTTTAGAGCTGCAAGCAAATGATCCAGACATGCCTCTTAGTAGCAGATGGATTCGTTTACAGTCGGCATCAATGCAGCAGCCACATGTACACCAGGTCATGTTTTCCAGCCTCTCCACACCTGGCTGAATTGACGGCTCTTCCGATACCTCCCCATAAACCGCTGGAGCTCAGTCTCCCCTCCTCATAGGCTCAAAGGCATAAACCACTGGGTGTCTGGGAATATCTTCACAGACCGTCTTCTTCCATAATAAACCAGAGATGGTGTTTTCATAGCATTTAGCAAACCACAGTACAGTGTTCCAATGCTAGCTAGCTGGACCAACCTAGTGATGTCACGATCGAGGCTCGGGAAATATGCCAATTTTGAAATGTTAAAAAAAGAATTTTGATGGCTTATTATTTAAATCCAGTTGCACTTACAGTGTTATTCCTATAATATTATTATTATTATTATTATATAGGTCCAAGTTTTAAATAGTGAGTAAAACATGTAGCGTTTCATGTCCTCTTTAAGTTAGTGGTTTTATATTTGAATCCCTTGGTGTATCTGTTCAGTGTACTGTCCTTCCGTGCATGACCGTGTTCCACCAGCATCTCTCTCATCTCGATCCCTCTCTGCCAGGAAGCCTATGACTGATGTTGCGTGTGCTCACTTGTCTTTCGTTTGATCTGTGTGTTTAAAAAGAGACAAACATGGCATCATAGGAACCTCACATGTCCTTGGCAAAATGCTATGAGCCCACAGTGACATAATGCTGGCCAAGACCTACACACACAGACACACACACACACACACACACAGACACACACACACACACACACACACACACACACACACACACACACACACACACACACACACACATTTGGCGAGCTGCCCCCTCTCACCTAGTCCTCTGTGTCATAAACCCCCCATGCGCCCTTCCATTGCGTACGGTGGGGAGAAGGAGGGGTGAGGATTTAAACACTCCAGGTTCACCAAACACACATTTATTGACATGAAACAGTTCAAAACATAAAGACTTACAAAAAGGTAGTGGTGTACACAAAATGTCTGACGCCGAAGCGACCAGCAGGCAGACCACTGTGTACTGTGGCCACAGGGAAATAATACTATACAGCTGTGCTCGGGAGAACGGGGAAGACTCTAGGAGGTTCAACTGACCCAGGGCAAAGCAAACCAGACAAAAGCCTAAGCGTAACAGCAGATCAGCGTAGAGAAATGCTATCAGCTCAGCATAGCAGAAATACTGCACAAGGAAACGCTAAACAGTTTACTCACGAGTAGGAACCGTCCGTGTAGTCCAAATCTCCCACTGAGCATGAATCACAATTCCTTCTGATGTGACGGTCATACCATGGAGAGTAGAACTGACTCGTACAATGACCCAGTGGCATTTGTCTAGCGAATAGCTGCTTAAATCCAAACGCCGCTGGTCACACAAATTGGGAGCACATGTGTGGGACAGATAATCACCGGAGTTGGGACAGCTGGTGGAATACTGAGAGTGAGGGGGCGTGGTAGGACTGACAAACTGTCAGCAGCATTGGAAAAAGATCACAAGGCTGACTAACAGCTGTCGGTCAGGTAGCGGCTAAAGTGAAGGAATGAAAACACACAATGCACATACACAGTGAAGCCAGAACCCACAGAGAGATCAGGGCCAAGCCGGGGAAAACCAAGCCGGCTCGGATCATGACAGAGCCCCCCCCCCCAAGGGGTGGATACCCAGACACCCAGGTAACATCAAGGTCCCCCCTCCCCCCAACAGTTGTGACAACAACTCAAACCCGGGTGGGTGGAATGGGGAAACAGGAAGGAGGGAAAACAATGCCCCACCCAGGGAACACACTTAACCCCCCCCCCCCCCCACCAAGTCCACAGGCGTTGGGGCTCAGGAGGCCGCCCAGAGTCCCAGGCCCAGCAGAAGGTCCTGTGGACAGTGTCTGGTGCTCTGCCGGAAAACGTGGGCCACCTTACCCGGTGAATCCATTCTTCCGGAGGCTGGCCAATGTTGCTCAGCCACCAGGACTGAAGGGGTGAAGCAGGAGGTGGTCTGCCCACTGGAAGGCTCATTGGTGGGCAACGGGACTGGGGAAAGGGGACCTCCACGGCATAGGGCAGGGATAAGGGGACCATGGCGTCCTCAAGGTGGTCCGTAGTGGCACCAGCAGTGGTCCCTGGCCGGGCTGGCTCTGCTGCAACCACGATGGACTCCAGCGGGAGCCTAACTGTGCCCACGGTGGCCCCTGACTGAGATTCAGCTACACCCACAATGGCCCCCAACTGGGCCAGCTCCACTGCACCCATGATGGCCTCTGGCAGAGGCTCAGTTACACCCACGATGGCCTCTGGCAGAGGCTCAGCTACACCCACAATGAAAGGGCCAATCCGCAGAAACACTAGGCTGAGGATGTGATGAATGGGGGGGATCCCTGACGACCTTGGCAGGAGGGGCTGAAGCAGCGACATCCTCCCTCGGCCGGGCCAGACCCCCGGCGACTTCTGGCAGGGGCTCTGCAGCACCCGTGGTGGGCCCCGATTGTGCCAGAGCTGCACCCATGATGGGCTCCGGCTGGAGCACCGTTGCACCAGTGGTGACCCCATCGGGGGCCTCATTGCTCCCGCAGTGGCCTCCCCAGCGAGGGAGGTGGTGCTCCAAACGCCACCTGGCGCTGGACCCCAATCCTCGGCGACTTCAGGCAAAGTCGGCTGCTCTCCTGCGACCCTAGAAAATGGCTCAGGAGCGGGAGAAGAAAAAGGGTCGTTAGGGTCGCTGGCAGAGGCGGAGCAAGGCGAGGGAAGTTCAGAAACAGCTGTGCACTGATGCTGACTCTCCTCACCTAGAGCCAGACAAGATCTCTCCAATACTGTGATCAGAAAAAACAAAGAGAGTACTTGCCTGAGCTCGAGCTCCACCGCGGTCCAGGACTCCATCGATCCTGGTGATGAGAACTCGGGCCTGGCCTCCAGGAGGACCAGCTCAGGCTTCCAGTCCGCAGCAGAAGCCTCCACAGCAGGCAAGATGGTTACAGCAGTCCGATTGTTCTCCTGCAGTGGCTCCAACACTGGGAATCCAGGGCTGGGCTGCACGGTGGCGCAGTGGTTTAGCACTGTGGCAGCACAGTTTTACCCTTGGCCGGGGGATCGCGGGGATCATGAGGTCGTGGGTTCGATCCCAGCCCCTGACCAACAGTGAGCTGTGTGGAGTTTGCATGTTCTCCCCGTGTTGCGTGGGTTTACTCCGGGATTTCTCCGGTTTCCTCCCGCATACCAAAAACATGTAGGTTTAGGGCGCTCGCGCACGCAGCGACCAGCAGCCGGTGGCTTGTCACCAGACTGCAAACCAAATCTACCTACGGGTACAAATAAGTAACAAAAAAAAAAAAAAATCCTTCTGGTGTGGTTGCAGGGGGACCTCTTCATTCTTGCTCCGGGAAGGACTCCTCCGAAGCCACTGGCTCCTCCACTGTCTGATGACCCTGACCTTGGGCTGACAGGTCCCCGGGGTGAATTGGATGAGACACGGAGAGGGGAAAAAATTAATTAATACTTGCAGCTGGAGGAGAGGACCCAGCGGACTGCTTATACTGGGCCCCTCCCTCAGGAGACAGACAAGATTCAGTGTCATTAGATTGACATCCAAGATGGCGCCCACAGCGGTCGACATGGTGCTTCGCTGCGCTCTTTGTTTGTTTTTGTTTGTCAATTGTGTGTCTGCTTGCACTTATACCCGTGAAGAACTTTTAAATATCAGGACTTTGACCCCCACGGACCTCCTCCCAGTTTTTCTAGCCCCTGCCGCCGATCTGGTTTATTGTTTGGCTCGGAAAGTGAGACGGCGGAAGAGAGGAAGACGAGCGGGCGCTCTCGTACGACTTCGCAGGAGAGGCTCGCGAACGGCGCTGCCTGGCATATTTCTGTCCAATACCAACTCTCTCTCTAACAAGGTGGATGAACTGAGACTGCTGATGCGTTTTAAGGACCTCGCCTCCTCAGCTGTCCTCTGCTTTACTGAGACCTGGCTCCGGGAAAATATACCGGACAGCGCGCTGCGCCTCGACGGCTTCCAGCTCTTCCGTGCTGATCGTGACACAGAGCTTTCCGGCAAGACCACAGGAGGCGGTGTCTGCTTCTACATCAACTGTATCTGGTGCTCTGATGTAACGGAAATTTCCAAACACTGTTCTCCTGCCTTGGAATTTCTTGTTATCAACTGCAAGCCTTTTTATTCCCCACGGGAGTTTGCTTCTTTTATACTGATCGCTGTGTACGCCCCTCCCGACGCGGACACGCGCGAAGCTCAGCACGTGCTCGCGGATCACATTCAACACACAGAGCGGAGTTTTCCAGACTCGCTGATTATTGTGGCTGGCGACTTTAATCAGTGCAATCTGAGCCACGATCTCCCCCGCTACAAACAGTTTATTAAATGCCCCACCAGAGGATTAAACACACTGGATCACTGTTACACCACAGTGAAAGACGCATATCGCGCTGTCCCTCGAGCTGCGCTGGGATTATCTGATCACGTGATGGTTCACCTCATTCCCACATACAGACAGAGATTGAAGCTCACTAAACCTGTTGTGAGCACTACGAAGATACGGACCAGTGATGCTGAGGAGAAGCTGGAAACGTGCATGGAAATATCTGACTGGGGCATGCTTAAAGGAGCCACGCATGATCTGGATGAGTACACGGACACTGTGAACTCATATATCCACTTTTGTGAAGAGAACATTCTTCCATCACGCACCAGGGTGAGTTACTCTAATGACAAACCCTGGTTCACAGCTAAGCTCAGACAGATCAGGAAGGAGAAGGAAGCAGCGCTGAAAAGTGGAGACAGGGACTGCTACAGGGAGGTTAAATACCGGTTTAACAGAGAGCTGAAGAGAGCTAAATCTGTGTACTCAGAGAGACTCCAGCAGCAGTTCACTGCTAATGATTCAGCTTCCGTGTGGAGAGGACTGAGGCAGATCACCAACTATCGGCCTCAGGCTCCTAAAGGTCAGGATGACAAAGCCCTTTGTCAGAGACTGTCCCAACACTATGCCCGTTTTGACACCTCGTCATCTGTGTCCAACTCCCCCCCTCCCTCCAGCTCCACAGCCTCCACATTCCCTACTTCATTTAAGGCACCCCCCCCCCACCTCCCCCCTCCCCTTATCATCAGTGAGCAGGATGTGCTCAAACAGTTCTCCAGACTGAACCCGCGCAAGGCCCCCGGCCCAGACGGCGTGTCTCCCTCCACCCTGAGACTCTGTGCGAAACAGCTGGCTCCTGTATTCACAGACATTTTTAACACCTCCCTTAAGTTATGCCACGTGCCGTCCTGCCTCAAATCCTCCACCATCATCCCTGTCCCCAAGAAGCCACGGATCACTGGACTTAATGACTACAGACCTGTAGCGCTCACCTCTGTAGTCATGAAGTCCTTTGAGCGCCTGGTCCTGTCCCACCTCAAGTCCATCACCACCCCTCTCCTGGACCCGCTGCAGTTTGCCTACCGAGCCAACAGGTCTGTAGACGATGCAGTCAACCTGGCCCTCCACTCCATCCTGCAGCACCTGGACTCCCCGGAAACCTACGCCAGGATCCTGTTTGTGGACTTCAGCTCCGCATTCAACACCATCCGCCCCGCTCTGCTCCGGGACAAGCTGTCCCTGCTCAACGTGCCTGACTCCCTCTGCAGGTGGATCATCGACTTCCTGACGGACCGGAGGCAGCATGTGCGGCTGGGAAAGACTGTCTCAGACTATACTAGCATCAGCACCGGATCACCCCAGGGCTGTGTACTTTCCCCCCTACTCTTCTCCCTTTACACCAACTCCTGCACCTCCAGCCACCAGTCTGTCAAGTTGATCAAGTTTGCGGACGACACCACCCTCATCGGGCTCATCTCCAACGGCGACGAGTCCGCCTACAGGAGAGAGGTGGCCCAGCTGGCGTCCTGGTGCAGCAATAACAACCTGCAGCTGAACGCTCTGAAGACAGTGGAGATGATTGTAGACTTCAGGAAAGTCACTACTCCTCTGCCCCCCCTCACCCTCTCAGGCTCTCCCATCACCACTGCTGATTCCTTCCGCTTCCTAGGCACTACCATCACCAGGGACCTCAAATGGGAGCTGACCATCAGCTCACTCATCAAAAAAGCCCAGCAGAGGATGTTCTTCCTGCGGCAGCTGAGGAAGCTCAAGCTACCCACCAAGATGTTAGTGCAGTTCTACACAGCCATCATCGAGTCCATCCTCACCACCTCCATAACCGTGTGGTACGCAGGAGCCACTGCCAGGGACAGACTAAGGCTGCAGCGCGTCGTGCGCACTGCTGAGAAGGTGATCGGCTGCAAGCTCCCATCTCTCCAGGATCTGTACATCTCCAGGACCCGGAGGCGTGCTGGCCGGATCATAGCCGATGCCTCACACCCTGGTCATGTACTGTTTGCCCCCCTCCCCTCTGGTAGAAGACTTCGGTCCATCCAGACTAAAACCTCCCGTCACATGAACAGCTTCTTCCCCTCTGCCATTAGACTGCTGAACACTAAGTGACTCTCGTGCACCATGTACAGCAGCTCAACCAGACTCATGTCAATCATCACTGTTTTCTTCCTGCATTACCGACTGCACTATATAGTTCTCCACAGTATCTGCTGCTGGCTAATATATATTTTAACTGTTGACCAGTATCACTTAATCTTATCCTACACTTTATTACATGTATAGTTTATTTCTCTTATCTTATCATGTTTAATGTTGCAGCATTGTACCGAGACAAATTCCTAGTTTGTGTACTACATGAACAATGGCAATAAACCTGATTCTGATTCTGATTCTGATTCTGGTGTACAATGAAGAAATACTTGCCTATCATCCCGGTTCTTATTATTCCCAGCTGCAGACAGAAGATGGTCTTCCCTCTACATGTCAGTGGTGACGTGGGCCCCTATGCAGACGATTGGAGGAGCCGTCTCCCTGACGACGGAGGTAAGCGTGGCCGGGATCAATCCAGTGAACCTCTCGGTGACTGAAGCGATGATGGCTGCTGCAGAAGAGGAGGGCTTTGCCCGGCATTTCCTAGCGGGATGACATTGCCTTTGGGCGGCTGACATTGATGGCAAAGCGGGGGAGAAAGCGGCTGTAGACTGTGGAGTACATTCCCGCTTGGGCTCCGCAAGGAACGCCACTCTCCCCACACCAGGAAATGTGCGCTGAAGCACGTAGACCAAAGCGATCAGGTTTACGTACTTAGGGTAATCCCAGAGACTAGGATGTGCTTCCAGAATTCCCTCCGCTGCGTCCAGGCTGCTCCACTTCGCCTTGGGTCCGCGGGCTCTATGGGCCTCATCCATAAAGTCCTGCTTGAAGGTCGCTGCCCATTCTTCCTCCACCGTGGGATGCCTTGCCGCTAATCTCTTCCAGCCAGCATGGGAGCGGCACACCAAGGCATAATGGAGCAAAACCGGTGGGTGAAAAACAGTTCAAAATGACACAAAAAGGAAAACGGGATGTGTGGGTGAACCCGCTAAATCCTCTTGACTGGCTGGGTCATTCTGTCATAAACCCCCCGTGCGCCCTTCCATTGTGCATGGTGGGGAGAAGGAGGGGTGAGGATTTAAACGCTATGGGTTCACCAAAAACACATTTATTGACATGAAACAATTCAAAACATAAAGACTTACAAAAAGGTAGTGATGTACACAAAATGTCTGATGCCGAAGCGACCAGCGGACAGACCACTGTGTACTGTGGCCACAGGAAAATAATACTATACAGCTGCGCTCGGGAGAACGGGGAAGGCTCTAGGAGGTTCAACTGACCCAGGGCAAAGCAAACCAGACAACAGCCTAAGTGTAGCAGTAGATCAGCGGAGAGAAACGCTATCAGCTCAGCGTAGTAGAAATACTGCACAAGGAAACGTTAAACAGTTTACTCACGAGTAGGAACCGTGTGAGTAGTCCAAATCTCCCATCGAGCACGAATCACAACTCCTACTGACATGACGGTCATACCATGGAGAGTAGAAATTACTCGTACAATGACCCAGCGGCATTTGCCTAGCGAATAGCTGCTTAAATCCAAACGCCGCTGGTCACACAAATTGGGAGCACATGCGTGGGACAGATAATTACCTGAGCTTGGACAGCTGGTGGAATACAGAGAGTGAGGGGGCGTGGTAGGACTGACAGACTGTCAGCAGCGTGGGAAAAAGATCACAATGCTGACTGACAGCTGCCGGTCAGGTAGCGGCTAAAGTGAAGGAATGAAAACACACAATGCACATACACAGTGAAGCCAGAACCCACAGAGAGATCAGGGCCAAGCTGGAGAAAACCAAGCCGGCTCAGCTCGTGACACTCTGTTGCTTCCACTGAGAGTTACTGTTTGTCTCTGCTGATATTACTTGGATTGTTCAGCCCGCAGCATCCAAGTTTCCATTGCCTCTCTAGTGATTTCCTTTCCACTCAGTTATCCCTCTTTTTCTCGTTAGGCTGGTATGTTCTCGCTATACTGGTTTCCTTTTATCCCCATATCACAACGTTAGATGAGGATGGTGGTTTTGAGGAGAGCAAGCAAGCAAAGTTTATTTGTATAGCACTTTTCACAGATATATATCACAAAGTGCTTCACAACAAATTAAAATGTACAAATACACAGAAATTAAAATCAATAGAAATAAGATAAAATATTCATATTAATAAGGATAAAAAAAGAAAACAATGAAAAAAAAAGCCATTCAATGAGAGCCAAAGGCCTGTCTAAACAAATGAGTTTTATCTCTGTCTTAAGGGAGTCAATAGACTCAAGGCAGCGCAAGGACAGGGGAAGTGCATTCCAAAGCCATAGTGCAGCGGCCTGGAAAGATCGATCTCCACGGTTTCTGAATTTGGTCTGAGGGAACACCAGGAGTCTGTGGTCTGAGGATCTTAGTGATCACATCGTGGCATAAGGAGTCAAGAGGGCTGAAATGTATGAAGGGGCTTGGCCATTAAGAGCTCTAAAAGTCAGAATTAAAATCTTAAAATGAAATTTAAAAGCAACTGGCAACCAGTGAAGGGACTACAAAACTGGGGAAATGTGTTCCCTTTTCTTCCTCCGGGTTAAAAGCTGAGCTTTTGCACAGTCTGAAGGCGGGCAACAGCAGTTTTATTAAAACACATAAAAAGGGCATTACAATAATCTTAGTGAGACGAGATAAAAGCATGAATGATCATTTCCAGTTCAGGTGTTGAGAGCATTGGTCTAAGTTTTGCTATATTCCTCAGATGAAAAAAGCAATTTCTCACTAGTTGCCGACCATGACAGTTCAATGACATAGCATTGTCAAAAACAACACCCAGGTTATGCAGGCTGGGCTGGACAGAAGAGCCAAGGTGACCTAAGTGTTGCTTTATCAGAGGAATTTTGCTGTCTGCAGCGATGATCAGTGTTTCTGTCTTGTTAAGATTTAATTGTAGGAAGTTGTTGTTTAACCATTTGTTATTGGCAGACAGGTAAGTGATTAAGTTTGATAAAATGTTCAGCTCATTTTCTTTAAAAGAGCAGTAAAACTGAATGTCATCTGTGTAAAAATGGTAAGAAGTACCCTTAAACTGACTAATGATCTGGCCAAGTGGGGTTAAATAAAATAAAAAACAGAGTAGGGCCCAGAATTGAGCCTTGAGGACCCCCACAGAAAAGTCCTTTAACCTCTGACATCTTTTCATTAAACAAAACACAAAACCTTCTGTCAGTTAAATAGGATAAGAACCATTTCAGAACTAATCTTGAAATACCAAATGTGTCCTTCACCCTATTTATCAATATATTGTGGTCCACTGTGTCAAAAGCAGTGGTGAGATCCAACAACACCAGGACCGAGTACTGACCAGAATCCACTGCCATCATGATGTCACTGGAGACTTTACCCTCAGTGGAGTGCATTTTGAAACCAGACTGGAAGGTGTCTAAGATTTTATTTTTCTCTATGAATGTAGTTAATTGATCGGCTACTACTTTCTCAAGCATTTTGGATAAGAAGGGAAGCTTTGAAATTGGCCTGTAATTGTTCAGTTCTGTAGGGTCTAAGTTTTGTTTCTTTAATTTGGGTTTGACCACTGCTTGTATAAAGAACTGGGAATAGTGCCTGATAAAAGTGACCAATTTATAATTCCAACAATTAAAGACCCGGTAGAGTCAAATATTTTGAAAAGCAGTGATGTTGGGAGGATATCTAAGGGGCTTGAAGAGGGCTTCATAGATGCCAGAAGACCCTTTACATCCAGTAGCGTGACTGGAATGAATAAGGACCACGTGTTAGAGGGGGCCTGATTCAGGCCAAGGTCCTCAGCAGATGGTGTAGTGCTTGCTCTAATATCATTCATCTTATTCACCATAAAATCTGCAAAATCATTACATTCAGCATTAGAATAAGCAGGAACCATGGCTAAATCAGGTGAGACAATGGAGTTAATGGCGTCAAAGAAAAACTTGGGATTTCCCTTGTTTAAGGATATAAGCTGAGCAAAGTAGTTTGTTCTCAAATCTTTCATCATATCATTTAATGAGGTTATGAGGTCTTTGAGGTGGAGTCTGTGCACCTAAAGCTTGGTGGCCTTCCACAAACGTTCCACCTTCCGACAGCTTCTCCTAAGAATACAGATCTCTTCATTTAATCAAGGGCATGGTTTCTTAGGAGAAGTCGTCGTCGGCCTCTGTCGGTCTATGATGGCCATAGAAGAGAATCCTAAACGTCTACTCTGCTGGAACAGCACCGCCTGTGGCTGAACAGGCCGATGCGCGAATGGCAGTCCCTGTCACACAGGTCGCACTTGTGGGTGGTCTCCGTGCTGCTGGGTCTGTGGCGGTTCTTCCTGCGGGTCCTTTTTTCATCTGCTGCAGCAGTCAGTCTCTCTTCACCCACCTTGAGCTGTCTGGTCAGGAGAAGTATAGCTATATTTAATAGGAGCCACTTTTTATTAACTACCAGTTGGCACTGTTGGTTAAAGCAATCCTCCATAGAATTGACATCCTCACATCCTGTAACAAGATGAGTGTCAAAAGCTGAAATAAATCCATCCACGGCCTGCTGGTTAATAATGCGCCTCTGTCTTAATGCTTTACATTCCTGCTTCTCCACATTAACTGACAGCTCAAACAAAACACAGCAATGATCACTGACACAAACATCCTCCACTTTAATATCGTCCAAACTCAGTCCCAGTGAAAAAACAAGATCCAAGGAGTGCCCCTGTCTGAAAATGTGAGCCTCTGTCACAGTTAAAAAGTCTGCAGCAACATTAGAAGATGTGTCATTTACATGTATATTAGAATCACCTAAAATTAAAACTCTTTCTAGTTTAATAATGGAAGATAAAAAGTCTGAGAACGCTGATAAAAACACACCAGCTTGGCCAGGCGGGCACTAGATTAAAACACAATAAAAAGGAGCTGAGGCACTTATCTTCAATATCTGAAGTTCAAATGAAAAGAAACTCTCGGAGTTCACAGACCGGAATTTGAAGTGGTTGTGGAAAATGACGGCCATGCCACCACCGCGTCCACTCAGGCAAGGGGTCGCAACGAAGGCACAGTCTGTAAGGCAGATCTCCTTCAGGTGAACAAATTCATACTGTTGTTGCGACGATTCAGTCATAAATAGAAAATCCAGCTTTTCTTTCCCAATCAAATCTTTCAGGAAAAACAATTTGTTTGAAATGGAGCGAGTGTTCAGCAGCGCCATCTTAATCCATAATGGCAGCGCAGCATCACACCCAGCTGACTGAAAGTTGACAGCTGTCAAACAGTGACATTGTGCAGTAGAAATTCTCCCAGAGTGAAGGCGGCGGTAGAACAGGTCATATTGGAGCGGTGGCATGAGGTTGTGGTCCTCCTCAGGTGTTTTCACGTGGATGGGGCACAAACAACCCGTGTATCCCTCTCGATTTAGACGGCTGGTGCACCTCAGCCTCACCTGGACGCCAGCCCAGCATCCACGCCTCTGTGGCCTTCTATGCAGTGGAGGCAGCAGCAGTAGATTTCCAAGTGACAGGTCAGCACAAACAAATGGTGGAGCACAGAAGCATCGGCCCCACTTCGAACTGTGTTGTTCCATAGATGCCTTAAATTGCATCAGCATTGTACGATCATAACATAACGTAGCTCAGAAGGGTATGTTGAAATGGCTTCAGATAGACGTAGTAGGAATATAAACGCCAGCAGCGAAAGAGCACCAGAGGCCATGTCAGTCACAGGCGCCATCTTGCTTTGGCTGGAACTGGGCTGTGCAATTTTTAGCCACTGCAGAAATAGAAGAAGTGAGAATTTCACACCAGGGCTTTCCTGTAAGCGGATGTATGCGATTGCATATGTATAGACATGGAACAGAAAGATGGACTCAATTCAATGTGGTTTGATCCAGACCGTTTTCGCTCCTGTGCTGTTAACTGGTGGAGTTCCATCAGAGCTGCCGCCGTGTCTTCATTAGATACTTTTGTCTGCACTACATATTGAGTTAGTGAGCTCTCCTTCATTCATAACCAAACCTTACCTACCACACACAAAACAATTTCAAGGGAGAATTTAAATGAGGATGTAAAATTAAGAATGGTGAATACGAGGTGCTGATTGTAAGGCAGCACATGATGAATTTGACAGCTATATTTATGCAACATTTAGATTTGACAGCAATTAGATTTAAAAGTCACATTGCTTTTTCTTGGTTACAGTATACTGCCGTTCCATAGGGGTGGAGATCACTGACAGATCGTTGATGAAAAACAAATGGGCAGATCTTGGATGATGCCCCAATGATCACAGGGGCGGCAGTAGCTAAGGAGGTAGAGCGGGTTGCCCAATTACCAGAGGGTTGGTGGTTCCAATCCCGTTCTCCCCAGCCATCCTGCTGTTGTGTCCCTGGGCAAGACACTTTACCCACCTTGCCTCCAGTGTCCATGACACTGGGTGTAAATGTGTATAAATGTTCGATAATGGTTGCAGAGGCTGTTGGCGCAGAATGGCAGCCATGTTTCTGACAGTCTGCCCCAGGGCAACTGTCGCTACAGAGGTAGCTTACTACTATCAATGTCTGTCTAGAGTGAATAAATAATGGACCCACTTTAAGCACTTTGAGATGTCACTTGATTTGTAAAGTGTCATATAAATCTAATCCATTATTATTATTATTATTATTATTATTATTATTATTATTATTATTATTATTATTATTATATTATTATTATTGATCTCTCAATGATCTCTACCACGACCTTTCAATGAACTCAGTTGGTCTTTCATCAAATGCTTCACAATCTCTCGCTGACCTCTCAGCCATCTCTGCCTCTGGGGTTGAAAAATTTAGATTTTGTTGAAACACGGCTGAGAGATCAGTAGGAGATTGTTGAGTGCTCAGTGAGTGTTCAACAATGGGATCATTGAGCGCTCCTTCAGAGATCGTTGAGAGATCACTTTCCTTTGGTTATTACTGAGAGATTGCTTTAGACTGAGTGAAAACTTTGAGGACACTGTGGAGATCACTGGAAGATAATTAAAAGATCACTGAGAGATCTTGGCCATCACTGAGAGATCATTAAAAGATCATTGAGACGTGGTCATTTTTTCATCACTCAACATTCTCTCAATGTTCCCTCAACCCCTGTGTGAAGGAGATAGGAGAGCACTATAAATCTCTCAAATGCTGAGAAACCTCCTTGGTTGGGCAAGAAACTCTCAATGATTGATCGCCAATATCTCCTGGTCTCCTAGTGATCTCTGAAGAAATTTTCAAAGGTCTCGCTAAATCACCATGAAAATTGCTGAGAATTGAATTTTTGGTAAATGGTAAATGCCACTCACTTATATAACGCTTTTATTCTCATCTCTTGATGACCAAAGCGCTTTACAGATCCTGCTATCCACCCATTCACACACTGATGGTGGCATGCTACCTAAAATGGCGGTTCCAGACCCACCAGGAGCAATTGGGGTGAAGTGTCTTGCCCAGGGACACAATGGCAGGATATCTGGGGAGAGCGGGATTTGAACCGCCAACCATGTGGTTATTGGACGACCTGCTGTACCTCCTGAGCCACTGCCGTCCCCAGTTTATTTTTGATTTTTGAGTTTTTGATCTCTAAATGGTCACTCAACAATCTCTATGCTGTTTGAAGGGGCCCTTACCAGATATTTTCAGAGAAGATGTGACAAAGTATAAAAATATAAAAGATAAAATATAAAAATTTACTTCTGGCGCCACACGAGTAGGCTGCTTTTTGCAATAGCAGATCAATTTCTTCCTATTTCTATTTACTATCTGGCTCCTCTTGCTAATCTTTCTGATCCGGCGACACCTTATCCATCACGGACGGATGAACACACGGATCACCCAAATGTCTCCTGAGCCAGCATGTGAAGCCACTCTTTTTAGCAGGATACGTTACAGCAGAGACCAGCTGTTAGCACTTAACCGGACCAAGATGCTAATGAAAGACTTCGACATACCGTGGATGCCGTGCTGGAGCAAAACGGCGGGCGAGGAATACAAGGTACAGACCTGTCCTTCCATCTGTTATTATGGGGAATGTATGATCGTTATTCAATAAGACAGATGAGCTAGCGGCTATGGCTCGTTACCAGAGCGTCTTCAGAGAGATTAGCATGATGTTGTTTACTGAGACGTGGCTAACAGAAATAGCAATAGATGCTAACATCGAACTGGAGGGTTCACAAGCAATATGGGCAGACCGGACACCAGACAGTGGGGAGACAAGGGGCAGAGGAGTGATAATGTATGTCAATAACAGCTGGTGAAAACCGGGACATATCACGGTTAAACAACAACACTGCAGCAAAGACATTGAGTTGCTACCTGTTAGTATGCGGCCTACCTATCTCGCAAAGGAATACTCACACGTGATCTGCATTGTTATTTATGCAAATCCGACGGCGAACACGGGGACAGCACGTGACGTCATCCACTCAGTAACTGGCAGGCTGCTGACAGAACACCCAGATGCTCTTCTCCTAATCTCAGGTGATTTCAACCATATTTCACTGTCCCCTATTCTGCCCACGTTCACCCAGTATGTCACATGCCACACGAGAGACAATAAAACACTGGACTTATTCTATGCTAACACTAAGGAGGCGTACACCTCATCACCACTCCCCCCACTCGGGGGATCGGTTCACAACTTGGTTCATCTCCGGCCGGTGTACAAACCCCTAGTACACAGACAACATCCGGTCATGCGCACAGTGACGTTATGGTCTGTGGAGGCAAAAGACGCTCTAAAGGACTGTTTTGAAACCACTGCCTGGGAGCAGCTCTGCGATCCACTTCTGTGTGGACAACACCATACCCACCAAGACCATACGGTGTTGCTCGAACAACAAACCCTGGATCAACCCCGGGATAAAAACACTTCTGAGAGAGAAGAAGAGGATCTTCAGGTCGGGGAACAGGGAGATGCTGAAGTCCGTACAGAGGGAGCTGAGGAGGAAGATCAGAGAAGGCAAGGACAGCTTCAGGAAGAAGATGGAGGACAAGATGCAACAGAGCGACATTGGTGGGGTCTGGAGAAACCTCAAAACCATCTCTGGGCTGCAGAATACCTCCCTCCAGGCCACGAGGGGCAGGGAGTGGGCGAACAATCTTAATCTGTTTTTTAATAGGTTTGACCAACCGCCCTCCCCCACAACTGCACACCAACCACTGCTGCCTCTACCGTCATCGAGACCTGCAATCCACACCCCACTCCAACAACACCCCCCCACTCCCAGCACACAGCCCCCAACCTGACCCTCACTAAGACACAGGTGAGGACGGAGCTGAGGAAGATATAGGCGAGGAAGTCCTCGGGACCGGACGGCATCAGTGCAAAGCTCCTCAAGTCCTGCACAGACCAGCTGTGTGGGATTGTGGAGAACATCTTCAACCTGAGCCTGAAGCTGGGGAGGGTACCACAGTTGTGGAAAACATCTTGTGTGGTACCTGTACCAAAGACTTCCCACCCCAAAGACCTGAACAGCTACAGACCAGTGGCCCTGACGTCTCACATGATGAAGACCCTGGAGAGACTGCTCCTTGCTCACCTCCGCCCCCTGGTGGGAACAGAGATGGATCCACTCCAGTTCGCCTACCAGCATGGCATTGGGGTGGATGATGCAGTGATCTTCCTCCTTCACCGTTCCCTGTCCAACCTGGAGAAGCCCTGGAATGTGGTGAGGATCATGTTCTTTGACTTCTCCAGTGCTTTCAACACCATCCAACCGATGATCCTGAAGAACAAGCTGCTGTACGCAGGAGTGGACCAGCACCTGTCATCATGGATCCTGGACTACCTCACTAACCGGCCTCAGTTTGTGAGAACCCGGAATTGTGTGTCCGACATGATCATCAGCAGCATGGGGGCCCCCCAGCTTTGGCTCCCTTCCTGTTCACCCTTTACACTGCGGACTTCTCACACAACACAACACACTGCCATCTACAGAAGTTTTCTGATGACTCTGCAATCGTCGGACTCATCTCCAACAGAGATGAAGCGGAGTACAGAGGACTTCTCCAGGACTTCGTGGACTGGTGCCATCGGAACTGCCTCCAGATCAACGCGAGGAAAACTAAGGAGCTAGTGATGAACTGCAGCAGGCAAGAACAACCCCTCACAGCACCATTAAACATACAGGGAACAGACAGAGATGGTGACATCCTACAAGTACCTGGGTGATCATCTGAACAATAAACTAGGCTGGTCACACAATACCGACGCACTCTACAAGAAGGGACATCACAGGTTGTTCCTACTGAGGAGGCTCAGGTCTTTTGGTGTACAAGGGGTGCTCTTGAAGACATTCTACGACACAGTGGTGGCATCAGCCATCACTTTTGGAGTGGTCTGCTGGGGCAGTGGCGTTACAGCAGCCGATAGGAAGAGACTGAACAAACTAATCAAGAAAGCTAGCTCTGTCCTGGGACAACGCCTTGACCCAGTGGAGGAGATAGGAGAGAGAAGGATGGTGGCTAAACTGTCATCTCTGCTGGAGTCCAAGTCCCACCCTATGCAGGACATACTGAATGCACTGAGGAGCTCATTTAGCAGTAGACTACATCATCCTAGGTGTGCAACTGAGAGGTTTTGCAGGTCCTTCCTACCTACGACTGTCAGACTGTACAACCTAAGCAGGGCTGCTTGCAGAGATAGCAAAAAAACGTGATGACCTAATAGTATTGAATGCAAAAGATGCAACAGACTTACACAATGGTCCCCTCCAGTATACAACTAGGACAATATCAGTCGCTACAGAGGGTGACAATATGTATGGGTACATATTCATACCATGTAGGGTAACTAAATAGACGGTTACGCTGTTTAGTCCATCTAGCTACAATGCTTTGCACTGTGTATATATATTTATATGTTTATGTGTACATATGTATATTCACTGCTCTTATTTTCTTATCTTCTAAATTATTGCTCTGAGTGTTGCTATCCCTGTGCTGCTGCATTCCTGGAATTTCCCCATTGTGGGACTAATAAAGGCTTATCTTATCTTATCTTATCTTATCTTATCTTAAAGAGTTTATTAAAGACTATATCCCAACAACAAGCCATGGGTTACAAAATCAATTAAATCCTGCTTACAGAGGAAAGCACTTGCCTTTAAACAGGGGTCTGTTTCTGAACTACAGGTTGCCACATAAGAGCTGAAGGCCGAAATTTTAAGGGCAAAACAGAATTATAAATCAGAATTGGAAAGCAAGATGGCAACAAAGAAACTTGGTTCAGCCTGGGCCAGAATGAAAACTGTTGCAGGCCTTCAGAGCACAGAGCGCAGTAATCGTGTGTTTTTAGATGGTTTTAATTCAGACACATAGCTGGCTAATGCTCTTAATTGTTTTTATGGTCGTTTTGACTCCTTTGATTTTAGCACAGACACCCAAGATTTGAAACAGGAACTCAAAGACAATCAGCACTTTAATATTGAGGTGCAGGATGTTAAAAGGTAGTTCTGCGCTGTAAAAGTGAACAAAAGTCAGGGCCCGGATAATATATGTGGGTGCTTGGTAAAGTCCTGTGCACATGAACTGAGTCCTATATTTCATTACATTTTCAACAAGTCCTTACAGACACAACATGTGCCTAGGATCTGGAAAGAAGCCGTGGTTGTTCCCGTTCCAAAATCCAGCTGTCCTAAAATGGTAAACGACTTTAGACCAGTTGCTTTGACTTCAATCTTAATGAAAATTTTTGAAAAACTGGTCAGATGTGAGGTCCTAAGGCAGACTGAACATGCATTGGATCCTCTGCAGTTTGCCTATAGGCCTCACAGAAGAGTGGAGGATGCCACTGTGACTCTGTTTAACATGCTTTTTAAACATCTGGATTTTAATGGGACACACGCCAGGCTTTTATTTGTGGACTTTTCCTCCGCCTTTAATACAATCCAAACTCTGATCTTAGTTGAAAGGCCTGCAAAAATTTGATTTGAGCAATAATGTGGTGGGTTGGACTCTGGATTTCTTAACCAACAGGGCGCAGAGAGTAAGGGTCAATGGTACATTGTCTGACCTAAAGTGCTCTTCTACTGGCTCTCCTCAGGGGTGTGTGTTGTAGATAAGATAAGATAAGATAAGCCTTTATTCGTCCCACAATGGGGAAATTCCAGGATTGCAACAGCACAGGGATAGCAACACTCAGAGCAACAATCAGAAGGCAAGAAAAAACAAGAGCAGTTAGTATACATATGTACATATTATGTACATATGTACATAATATATAATAATATTATACACATATGTACCGCTCATCAACCGGGTGAAGCCATCAGTGAGGACCATCAAAGTGTGGCCAGAGGGCGTTGACTCTGTACTCCAGGAGAAGTTTAGGAACACAGACTGGAGTATGTTCACCTCTCAGGCTACCTGTGGCTCCCACATAAACATCGACTCTTACACCCACTCAGTCCTGGACCATATCAACACCACTATTGACAGTGTCACCACGGAAAGACAGATCACCATGTACCCAAATCAGAAGCCGTGGATGAACAGAGAAGTGCGGCTTCTGCTAAAAGCACGTAACAATGCCTTTAGATCTGGTGATGCACAAGCCTACAGTTCATCCAGGGCAGATCTGAAGAGGGGCATCAAGAAGGCCAAGCACAGCTACAAGCTGAAGGTGGAGGAACATGTTGGGGACTCTGACCCCCGACGCATGTGGCAGGGCATTCAAGCTATCTCTGATTATAAGCCCAGCAACTCCATACCTATAGCTATGACTGTGCCCTTTCTCAATGAGCTAAATGACTTCTATGCTCGTTTTGACAAGGACAATAACGAAAAGAACATCAATTTCCCACCCTCTGATGACCTCCACCACCTCACACTCACCCACACCGACGTCCGTAACGCACTGAGTCATGTCAACGTACGTAAGGCTGCTGGCCCTGACGGCATTCCTGGGCGTGTGCTGAGGGCATGCGCTGAGCAGCTGGCAGGGATATTCACAGACATCTTCAATCTGTCCCTGGCCCATGCCGTGGTACCAGCGTGCTTCAAGACCACTTCAATAGTACCAGTGCCGAAACAGTCAACACCATCGTGCCTAAATGACTATCGCCCTGTTGCACTGACGCCCATAGTCATGAAGTGCTTTGAGCGACTGGTCTTGGCACAGCTCAAAAAAGGCCTGCCCCCTACACTGGACCCTCACCAGTTTGCCTACCGGAGCAACAAGAGTACAGAGTATGCGGTTTATACAGCGCTGCACTATGTACTCTCACACCTGGATGACAAGAACACCTACGCAAGAATGCTGTTTGTTGACTTCAGCTCAGCATTCAACACAGTTATCCCCTCCAAGTTGCTAACTAAACTTGGGGACCTGGGAATCAGTACCTCCACCTGCAACTGGATCATGGATTTTCTGACCAACAGACCCCAGCATGTTAGGTCAGGCCCCAACCGTTCTTCCGTCATCACACTCAACACTGGTGTACCACAAGGCTGTGTGCTCAGCCCATTCCTCTACTCCCTCTTCACCCATGACTGCAGGCCTATGTATGGATCCAATTCCATCATAAAGTTCACAGATGACACCACGGTGATTGGACTCATCAGGGACAACGACGAGTCAGATTACAGGGCAGAGGTTGAGCACTTGGCTACTTGGTGCGCTGACAATAACCTGCTCCTTAACACCAGCAAAACCAAGGAGCTCATAGTGGACTACAGGAAGGAGAGGGAAGAAACACATGACCCCATCCATATCAATGGCATAGCTGTTGAACGTGTCCCCAGCTTCAAATTCCTGGGGACCCACATCTCGGAGGACCTGTCCTGGTCAGTTAACACCACCAGCCTGATCAAGAAGGCCAATCAGCGCCTCTTCGTCTTGAGGACACTGAAGAAGAGCCATCTGTCAACTGACATCCTGGGCAACTTCTACCACTGCGTGATAGAGAGCACCCTGACCAACTGTATCACAGTCTGGTATGGGAGCTGCTCTGTCGCTGACCGTAAGGCGCTGCAGCGGGTGGTGAAAACTGCTCAACCCATCACAGGGACTCCACTTCCAGTTATAGAGGACGTCTACAGGAAAAGATGTCTGCGCCGGGCACGCAGCATTCTTAGGGACTCCAACCATCCTGCTCATGGACTGTTCCAGCTTCTCCCCTCCAGAAGACGTTTCAGAAGCCTTTGGACTAGAACCAGCAGGTTTAGGAACAGTTTCTTTCCAAAAACTGTCACGTTATTGAACTTAGTTCCCCGCTGACTCTCTTACCATCATCTCTCACCATCCTGACCTGTACATAATTGCATAACTACATAACTACATCTAACTTATTGTGCATTATTTGCACATAACAGTACTCTTAACTTTCTGCACTGCTGCATATATTTGCATATATTTGCTTAAATTGCACATACTGTTAATTACCGTATATACTGCACTGCTGTCCTTTGCACTTCTGATTGGATGCTAAACTGTGTTTCGTTACCTTGTATTCATACATGTGTAATGACAATAAAGTTGAATCTAATCTAATCTAATCTAAATATTAATATATATAGACACACAGTTCACTTGTCACCACTACTCTTCATCCTGTACACAAACATGTGTTGGAGCAGACATGACAACAGACACATTATAAAGTATGCTGATGATTCAGTTATTGTCAGTCTCCTCCAGGATGGTGAGAGTGGCCACGGCCCAGTAGTTGATGATTTTGTTCACTGGTGTGAGGATTCCTACCTGCAGCTGAATACGACAAAAAACTAAAGAAATGATTATTGACTTTAGGAGGAAAACTCCCAGGCACAAAGTCATCGTACTAAAAGGCCAGACCACCGAATGTGTACAATCCTACAAATATCTTGGGATGATTATTGATAGTGTAGCACCTTGTGTGAGCCAGATTATCTAGTATCTCAGACAGGAGACAGTGATAAGCTTGGGAGAACAAAGAGCAGGAGATTCCTGGTGAGATAGCAGGAAAGAGTCAGGGATTTTTTTATTTTTTTTTTGTTACTTATTTGTACCCGTAGGTAGATTTGGTTTGCAGTCTGGTGACAAGCCACCAGCTGCTGGTCGCTGCGTGCGCGAGCACCCTAAACCTACATGTTTTTGGTATGCGGGAGGAAACCGGAGAAATCCCGGAGTAAACCCACGCAACACGGGGAGAACATGCAAAAAGGGATGAATGTTGTGGAACGCATTGTGATGCAAATGTCATGTTGTGTGTGATGTAAATGCCATGAAACTTAAGGAGAGAGTTTCTGCTTGAGAATTCATTCTGTTCTGTGCTTGAAAGATGTGAGTGTGTAATAAATCGTCTGAAATGAATCTGCCTGTGATTTCACACACTCCACACTGGTGACCCAAGACGTATTATGGAACACGAGGCAAGATCCCCGGAGCCGGCCCGGTCAGGAAGCGACAGCAAGGCAGCAGCCATCCCACAGACAGCCCGGACTGGAACCTACAGCCACGCGTGTGCGGTTTCAGTCAAGCTACCGGATTTCTGGCAGCACAACCCGCGCTCTTGGTTCCACCTCACCGAGGCCCAGTTCACCCTCCGGGGAGTAACAGCAGATGATACCAGATTCTACTATTTGGTCGCAGTGTTCGACGCCCGCACTGCTCAGCAGGTAGCGAGCTTGCTCGATCAGCCACCAACCAGCAGCAAATACGAGGCGCTCAAGGCTGCGCTCATCCAGCGCTACACACTCTCGGACTGTGAGAGAGCGGAGAGGCTCCTGAAGCGGACCGAGTTAGGAGATGGTTCGGCTGTAGACCTGATGGAGAAGACGCTGGCGTTGATGGGCATGGACGACGGGCACTTTCTGTTTGCCCACCTCTTCCTCCGGAACCTTCCGACAGTAGCGAGAGTGGTTCTGGCCAATTCGCCGTGGCTGGCCGCGCGAGACTACCGTGCGCTAGCCCAGGAGGCAAACCGGATCCTCATCACCACCAGGGCGATCACAGTCAACGCGGCAGCGGCGGAGCCCAGCGAGATGACCAGAGGAGGTGAGGAGCCACCGACGGTAGCAGCAGCGGGGGTCAAGGAGCGCCAGAGAGACACGCTCTGCTTCTACCACCGCTGCTTCGGAGAGAAGGCACGCAGATGCGCGCCACCATGCCAATTGAAGCGCTCGGGAAAACGCCAAGGCTGGGGGTCAGTAGCAGCCGCGACCCTCGGTGAAGAGAACAAGCTGCTCTACTTGACGGACGCACGCTCGGGAAGGCGTTTCCTCGTGGACACCGGAGCCCAGAAGAACTTCATCCGGCCGACCTACGCTGACCGGCTGGCAGGATCTAGCGGCCCCAAGATGTTGGCAGCAAACGGCTTGGATATTAAGACCTTTGGTGAGAGGACTCTACTCTTATCTCTACACAGCCGTACATATGAGTGGACTTTTGTTGTAGCAGCACTGAATTACCACATACTGGGGGCTGATTTTCTGTGTGCACATGGTTTACTGGTTGATGTTGCTAACAGGTGCCTGGTTAATGCACTGTCCTTTGACTCTCTCCCCTGTATAGCTTGAGTGACCCAGCCAACAGCACAAGCCAATGTCACAGCTACAGGCGGTAAGTTCCACACACTGCTCACTCAGTTCGCAGCACTCACGGTCCCGACGTTTTCCGCGGCCATCGCTAAACACGGGGTGGAGCACTTTATCACCACCACAGGGCCGCCCGTTTTTGCAAGAACTCGGTGCTTGGACGCAGCTAAACTGGCCATAGCGCGCGAGGAGTTTGCCTACCTGGAAAGGTTGGGCATCATCAGGCGCTCGAACAGCCCATGGGCATCCCCGCTACACATGGTCCCTAAGGCTGAGGGATCGTGGCGACCGTGTGGGGATTTCCGCAGGTTAAACAACGCCACAGCACACGACCGCTACCCAATTCCCCGCATACAGGATTTTTCCATTCACCTCGCCTGAACGCGCATTTTTTCCAAAATAGACCTGGTCCGCGGTTACCATCAAGTCCTAGTGCGCACTGAGGACATACCCAAAACAGCGGTAATAACTCCGTTCGGTCTATTCGAGTTCCTGCGCATGCCATTTGGGTTAAAAGGAGCGGCACAGACGTTCCAGCGCATGATGGATGCAGTGCTGCGCGATCTCCCATTTGTGTTCGTCTACCTGGATGATATTCTGGTAGCCAGTGCGTCCGAAAATGAACATGAAACCCACCTCACGACAGTTTTCCGGAGGTTGGAGGAGCACGGGTTAATAATCAACCCGGCAAAATGCCAGTTCGGGGTGACGGGGATTGATTTTTTGGGGCACTGCGTCTCTCCTGAAGGAGCGATCCCGCTGCCCGACAAAGTGCGCGCCGTGGCGGATTTTCCCCGGCCTCAGACGGTCAGGGCGCTGAAGGAATTTTTGGGGATGGTGAACTTTTACAACCGTTTCCTTCTCCGCGTGGCTCAGCTCATGCAACCATTGTACGCTGCGCTCAAGAAACAGAAACCCGCGGATAGGGTCGAATGGACCCCGGAGCGAGAGCGGGCGTTCTCGGAAGTTAAAGCGGCCCTGGCAAACGTCGCACTGCTGGCGCATCCAGACCCGACGGCCAGCATAGCGCTCACCACCGATGCTTCAGACGTGGCCATAGGGGCGGTCGTGGAGCAGCGCGCCGGGGCTTGGCAGCCGCTTGCCTTTTTCAGCAGAACTTTGCGCGACACCGAACATAAATACAATGCGTTCAACAGAGAGTTGCTGGCTCTCCACCTGGCCATTCACCACTTCCAGTTCTGGCTTGAAGGGCGCAGCTTCACCGCGTTTGTGGCCCACAAGCCACTAACATTCGCGATGGCCAAGGTTTCAGAACCGTGGTCAGGCCGGCAGCAGAGACAGCTTGCCGTGATCTCAGAGTTTACTACCGATATTCAGCATGTGTCTGGTAAACTGAATGTAGTGGCGGACTGTCTTTCGCAAGCCGTGGTGGCCCCGGTCTGCGTGGGGATAGATTACGCAGCCATGGCCGCGGAGCAAATTAGCGATGCAGACGTGCACGTGCTCCAGTCTGGACCAACAGGGTTAACGCTGGAGAGCAGGGTGCTGCAGGATGGCGCCCCCCCCCAATCTGCGATGTCTCCATGGGTCGCCCGCGTCCGGTGGTCCCTGCCGCGTGGCGCCGCTGCGTGTTTGAGTCGGTTCACACTCTGGCGCACCCAGGAGTGCGCGCGTTGGTCAAAATGGTGGGAGAGAAGTTTGTTTGGCCAAGCCTGCGCAAACAAGTGAAGGAGTAGGCTGCAGCCTGCGTGGTGTGCCAACGAGCCAAATTACACAGACACACAAAGGCTCCCTGGGAGCCGTTTCGTATTCCGGCTAAGAGGTTCGACCATGTTCACGTGGACCTCGTTGGTCCCCTCCCACCATCACAGGGGTGCACGCACCTCCTGACAATGGTGGACCGCACCACGTGCTGGCCAGAAGTGGTCCTGCTGGCAGCAACCACGTCCGCGGATGTAGCGCGCGCTTTTTTAACAGCAGGGGTGGCGCGTTTTGGAGTCCTGTCGGACATTACGTCCTACAGGGGCCCACAATTTGTTTCCAAACTCTGGTCTGCGATGGCCCGCAGCCTGGGTGTTACAATTCACCGCACAACCGCATACAACCCACAGGCCAATGGGTTATGCGAGCGTTTTCATAGATCACTGAAAGCAGCACTCAGGGCTTCACTGACGGATGCAAATTGGGTAAACAGGCTGCCGTGGGTTTTATTGGGGTTGCGCTCCGCGCCAAAAGAGCATCTGGAAGCTTCCCCGGCAGAGCTCGTTTTTGCATTTGCATTGCTTGAGGACACTTGCACGCTTCCAAATTGACCGAACCATAATGACAATGTTTTATCGGGCTTTTATTGAATCTGTTTTATCCTTTTCTTTAGTGTCATGGTTTGGTCGGATAAAACTAAAAAAGAGGAAATCCTTGGATCAGGTAGTTAGATGGTCCAGCCGTTTGCTTGGTGAGCCACAGCTGAGCCTGACATCCCTGTACACCAGACAGGTACAGAGGATGGCTACCTCCATTTTAAATGATGACTCCCACCCTTTGCACTGCAACTTTCAGCTTCTTCCCTCAAGACGGAGGTTTGCTGTCCCAAAAAGTAGAACCCAGCGCTACAAAAACAGCTTTGTTCCTGCTGCTGTCAAAGAGTTGAACAAGTTGTAACAATATATTGCACATAATTTAGGTACCTATTTATTAACTCCATTTTATATTTACTTATTTTTGTAGGATGTCACTTGGGTTCTAAATATTTTATTGGGTTTTAGACCTTTGAGTTTTTAACCTCTTTGACTAGTTTTTAACTTTTTAATATGACCCTTCTCTCTTATCTCTGGTTTTTCTCTCACCTCTTTGTCTTTATATACTGATTGGTGGAGCCTTGAGTATTTTTATCATGTTTATAGTCAGCTTCATATGTGCCTGTGTTTGTGTCTATGTTGAATGTAATTTGTGGCTTGTAAATATGGATGTCACCAGACTGCAAAACAAATCTACTTACGGGTACAAATAAAGGAACCTGAACCTGAACCTGAAAGACTGGATGCACCACACTGCCTGAAGATCATCATGGCCGATAAGAAGGACTAACATCCTTTTAATGAAGACCAGGAAAATATTCTATACTAGTTCACCTGTGTGCCCAGAGCTGCAGAAAAAAAAAAAACAAAAAAAAAAAACTTCTGAGGATTAGTAGCATGATCACTAACTTTCATTCTATGCTACCTACACAAATATTTCCATGACAACAGGATGTAGAGATGTGGCGTAAAGTTGTTTAGTTCTTTTTGAAAATGGGCAGTGTGAAAGCAATTCTAACCAGACTGAACGTAGACAGTGGAACAAAAACATGAACCTTGGTCCCAACTTTGGGGTGAAAACAGCCTCAGACATTTTTACTGCTCTTACCCTCGACAGCTGATTTGGTCAAAATAAGTAACAGTGTTCCATACAAAACTTGTAAGATGTTTTCAACACAGCAGTTCAGTCCACAGGAGTCTTGAATAAAACTGAACCTACATTTTAAAATCTGGCCATTCTGATGCTTGACAAGTGTTTCCTCGGACTTTGCTCCATTAAAGCATGACCTGCTGAGCCATTATAAATATTAAAATAGTTGTTGGTGTTGGTTATATAACGGCACCACAGCAGAGAAAGCAAACATGTGATTTGCATCTGATTTAGTGGTATTTAACAAGTGAACACATCTCTGAAGTGCTGCTCTAGGTTGCTATTTGTTTAATGCTGAGGTTAATTATCTAAATCATGCCCAGAGCTCACTGCAGCGCAACATCATCTCATTATGGAAACTAAAGAGAGCACTGAAAACTGTATAACACCAATAAAATACATTTCAGTTTTCTGTTATGCAAACAAACAATAGACTCTGGAGAAAATTCACATATAAATGTTGAATGTTTTCAAGTGACAGTTTTGCTGCATTTATGCATGTGGAAAAATAACCAGAAGTGATAGTTATTTGGTTGGTGAAGGAACTATTACACAATAAAATGAGCAGATTCTGTGACACAAAATCAAATGATGAGAAAGCGGGCATGTTGCAGTTGAAATACTCATGAGAACTAACAAGACCCTGGTGAGGTATGGAGAACGTGCCACAGAGAGCCTTCACCCTGCATTCAGTGAGCTAAGTTTTATAAACAAGAAACGGTCAAGCACAGTACTTCCTGCTGCTTAAAGACGTGCTTCACAATATAGCGTTTGGACCGACTTTTACAGACGTTTTTAAAACTCAGAGAAATTAGACCAAACGTCAGTGAAATTCACGTTCATGACCAGGTTTTTTTTTAAATCCAGCGAACACCAACTTTTACAAACTTTTGCTAGCATTGGCCAGTGTTGCATTCAGCGTTTGCAAATTTTTGCCAACTTAGGCTATTGTATGTGTAGGTGTTGCCAACTTAGGTTAACTTAAGCAAAGGAATACTCAGCACCGGTCAGCTGACATCAGTGTTAGGCGACATCCATATATAGATCAGTGTTTGCGGAGGCTTTCTGGCATTCTGGATCTGCTTTTTTGGGTGGATTCACACTACAATGTTTGGGCCAACTTTTACTGAAGTTTTGTCAAATGTGTTATTTTGGTAATAATAGTTGGAGTCGGTCTTATGCCATGCGGCAAACTCAACTTTATGATGGACACACAAAACTACATACAGTACAGTCTGGCCGTAGCCAACCTGACATCACACCACACAGGGTGGGTACGGCAAGCCCTAAGGGCCAAGCACACACACACACCACACAACATCCCCTCCCCCTTACAAAAGTGCAAAACACATACACACAATCCAGACCCACCGAAATTTAGGACCCGAATCATGAACTAAGGGAAATAACAGGAACAATGAACGGGAATGGCCTAACACTTTCACTCAAAAACAACTAAAATCTAGCGGGAACAGGTGGACTTCTGTCCCACCCCACACGGCAAAGCAGATTATTCTGCTGCTGATCTTAAATGAAAAAAGTCCATTTATAAACAAAACAACAGCCGTGTTCCTAAACTAAAATAAAACACATAGAATAATCCCCAACAACACATAACATTCACATACGCACCACACACATTCAACAATATAGTTCAATTCAATTCAATTCAATTCAATTCATCTTTCTTTATATAGCACCATATCACAACAAAAGTCATTTCATAACACAACCAAATGCAGGGAAAACCCCACAATTGAAGAAAGAACCAGCAATCAGATGACCCCCCCCCCCCCGTGAGCAAGCACTTAGCGACGATGGAGAGGAAAAACTCCCATTTAACAGGAGAAATCCTCTAGCAGAACCAGGCTCAGGGAGGGGCAGTCATCTGCTGCGACTGGCTGGGGGGTGAGGGGATAGAGAGGATGAAGAGAACAGACATAAAGAACAGGAACAGTGAGAAGCCAAGTACATTATTGGAGGTCACCCGGCAGTCTAAATCTATTAACAGCAAAACAAAAGGGGGGTTAAGAGACACAAGATCCCTCCCTAATCGTAGGCTATATTCAAAAGGAAGGTTTTTACCCTGTTCTTAAAAACAGAGATTGAGTCTGACTCCCGGACCAAGAGTGGTAACTGATTCAACAGAAAAGGAGCTTGATAACTGAAGGCTCTGCCTCCCATTGTACTTTTGGAGATTCTGGGTATTACAAGTAATCCAGCATTTTGGGTGCGCAGTGCTCTGTTAGGATGATAGGGTAATATCAGATCTTTTATATATAAGGGGGCCTGATTATTAAGAGCTTTGTAAGTGAGAAGAAGGATTTTAAACTTAATTCTAAACTCTATGGGAAGCCAGTGAAGGGAGGCCAGAACCAGAGAGATATGATCTCTCTTTCTAGAACCAGTTAAAACTCTTGCAGCAGCATTTTAGTTCAACTGAAGACTTTTTAAAGATATTTTAGGACAACCTGATAATAACGAGTTACAATAATCTAAGCTGACAAAGGTGTGGATCAGTTTCTCAGCATCATTCAGAGACAAGATGCTCCTAATCTTGGCAACATTGTGCAGGTGATAGAAGGCAGTCTTATAAACAAATTTAATATGTGAATTAAAGAACAGATCTTGATCAAAATAGCTCCAAGGTTCCTCACAGAACTATTCAGAGTTAGAGTAGTGGCATCCAAATTAAGAGTTTGATTTGGAAAGGAATTTCTAAGGTTTTTTTGGACCAGGCTTTGATATCCTTAAGACAGGCATCTAACTTGGCTAATTGATTACAATCATCTGGCTTCATTGACAGGTATAATTGTGTGTCGTCTGTGTAACTGTCACGATCCCGAGTTGTCAAGGCACACCAGAGAAGGAACGGAGACTTCCAAATGGTTTTGCAATCAGCAATTTTCCATTTATTACAAAATACTTCACAGGCAACAACTCACGTGAACATCCGACACCCACCATAAACCAAGTGACCAACACCTGTTATATACTTAGAGATAATTAACGTTAATTGGACCATACCCATACCAAAATCCCATGCAAAACAATAAACATTTTCACATTTCCACATACCCAATAATATCTAAAAAGAGACATAAATACATTAATGATTTCCCCCTATCTACAGAATAAATACCCACCATAAATAATACGTACATTAAATAGTCTTAAACCCATATTTACATATTAAATCACCCCTTACTCAACCATCACATGCCTCCTTCCTCCTGACATCCTTTAAAAGGCATTTAAACCCCTCAGGAGTCTTTTGCCTGGATACCACCAGGAAGCATGCTGGCAAAGGTACGTGGATTTAATACTCAATTACTTCACCCAATTAATATAATTAACCTTAATATTGATCTCACAAAGGAATTCAAATCAGTCAGACAGATCTCCAAATATATGTGCACTTTATCAGTACAATCATATTAACATTTACAAATTCTACACATATAATTCTCAATTACAGAACCATAGCAGTGGCTGCACTCTGTCGTCACATTTCCTCCCCCCTTTCCCAAGAGTACAGTACTCTATGAGTCATGTACTCTGGAGATGCTGTCTGCCACAAGGTTGTTTTTCCCCACCACATACCTAACAGTAACGTTATAAGGCTGAAGGGACAAATACCACCCTGTAAGACGACTACTCGTGTCCTTCATCCTACTCAGCCACTGTAGGACCTGGTGATCTGTCTCCAACGTGAAATGATGCCCCATTAAATAGTATTTCAGAGACCCTATTGCCCACTTCATGGCAAGACATTCTTCTCTACTGTAGAGTATCTCGTCTCCCGGTCCAACAACTTATGGCTCAACAACAGTACTGGGTGTCTCTCTCCCTTTGTCTCCTGGAGAAGTACTGATCCGATGCCAACTCCTGAAGCATCTGTCTGTAGAATAAATGGACAGGTGAAATCCGGACCGTAGAGAACCTTCTCACCAGAAATACCACCCTTCAGATCTTCAAAGGCTCTACCATACTCCTCTGTCCGTTTTACCCTATTCGGTGCTGAAGCCTTAGTGAGGTCAATCAGAATTGCTGCTCTTTCAGCAAAATGGGGAATGAACTTACTATACCATCCTACCATTCCCATAAACGACCGTACCTTCTTCTTGGTAGTAGGCACAGGATAGGTCCGGATGGCATCCACTTCACCTACTCATGGTCTAATGACCCCCTGACCAACCACATGTCCTAGGTACTCCACCTGCTGCTGTCCAAATACACATTTGCGTGGATTGATCGTCAGTCCTGCCCTCTTAATCAAATGAAGGACCCGCCTAATGTGTAACAAATGTTCCTTCCAGGTCTGACTGTTGACGACTACGTCATCCAAATAGGCAGCTGCAAAGTTTGATACCCCTCTTAATACCTGGTCCCTGAGCCGGTGGAAAGTTGCAGGTGCCCCCTGGAGGCCAAATGGCATAACCTTGAACTGGAAACTGCCATAAGGTGTTGTAAAGGCTGTAAGTTCTTCCGTTTCAGGTGCCAATGCCACCTGCCAATACCCCTTGCTTAGGTCTAACGTGGAAATAAACCTTGCCCTGCCCACTTTCTCTAATAACTCGTCAATATGGGGCATGGGGTACGACTCAAACTTGGAGACTGCATTAAGGTGTCTGAAATCGATGCAGAACCTCAAAGAGCCATCTTTTTTGGGGCCCAGCACAATTGGGCTGCACCACTCACTGACTGACTCCTCAATCACTCCCAGCTGCAACATCAGGTCAATTTCTTGCTTCAGTTTCGGGACCAACCGCTCAGGGATTCTATAAGATTTTCTACGTGGAACAGCCTCTTCCTTTAACTGAACCTTATGATGAACAAATGTGGTTAAACCAGGTCTCTTCTGAAACAATTCTGGATCTAACAGTGCCTCTAACTCTCTCTGTTGATCAACCT
Organism: Pholidichthys leucotaenia; assembly: GCA_020510985.1. NCBI lineage: Eukaryota > Metazoa > Chordata > Actinopteri > Cichliformes > Pholidichthyidae > Pholidichthys > Pholidichthys leucotaenia. The sequence continues at coordinate 433,774,068 of CM035842.1, read as the reverse complement.
GCAAATGAGACACCTGAAATGAACAAGGCTCTGTCACATTTGTGGGAAAGGACTGTTCTCTCTCCTCATCCACTTCTGTCGCACAAATGAGGAGCTGATGATGCGTGTCCTGAAGAACAGGCTGCTGCTGCTGTTGACCAGGCTGCTGAAACTCCTTTAACAAGTTAATATGGAAGCACTGATGTTTTGACTTCCCGTCAGGCATATATAATTCATATGTCACTGCACTTAGTTTTTAGAAATTTCATAAGGCCCCTGCCATCGAGCCAACAGCTTACTGTCACAAGAGGGCAGCAGTAACAACACCTGTTGACCTGGGTGAAAAACCCTCTTTCTGGCCTTCTTATCATTCCAAGTTTTTTGATTGGCCTGCACTGTCCTCATGTGCTCCTGAGCCAAAGCAGTCATTTGATCCAGTTTTTCTCTCATTTTAATAACATAAGAGACCACATTGTCCTGATCACTCGGTGGACTCTCCCAGTGCTCCTCTAATAAGTCCAGTGGGCCCCTCACCTGACGACCATACAGTAGTTCAAAAGATGAGAACCCTGTTGAAGCCTGGGGCACCTCCCAATAAGCAAATAATAAGTATGGCACCCATTGGTCCCAATCCGAGCCCGTATCGGAAACAAATTTTTGCAGCATATTCTTCAAAGTTTGGTTAAATCACTCAATCAGTCCATCTGTCTGAGGGTGATATGGGGTGGTCTTAATTCCCTTAATACTCAACAGCTTATATACCTGATGCTACAGTTTTGATAAGAAATGTGTTTCACAGTCTGTTAAGATCTCTCTGGGTATGCCTACCCTCGAAAATAACTGAATAAGGCAGTTGGCAACCTGCCTATCCTTAATAGATTTTAATGGGAAGGCTTCTGGGTACCGAGTAGCGTAGTCACATATCACTAGAATGTATCTATTACCCGAGGAGCTTCTCTCTAGGGGGCCAACTACATCCATCCCTATTCTGTCAAATGGTATTTCAATGACTGGTAATGGCTGCAGTTGGGCACGGGCTACTCCCCTAGGTGATGTAATCTGACATGTTTCACATGTTGTGCAGAACTCCTTAATCTGGGTATACATTCCCGGCCACACAAACCTTCTAGCAATTCATTGTACAGTTTTCTGGAATGCTAGATGGCCTGCCCAAGGGATAACACGTCCCAGTTCCATAACCTTTGGTGTGAGGCCTTGTGGCAAAGCTATGGCCATAACTTCACCTTGCTGCTGATACAAAATGCCCTTTTTGACGACATACACAGCCTCAGCCAAACAATCCATTCTACCCTGTTTCACACCCTCAATCTCTGAGACTTTATCAAACCAAGGTTCTAGCGCTGGGTCAGCTTTCTGCAGTGCAGCTATGTCAGAAGGGATGTCAAAGTCTACTGACTGGCTTAGCTGTGGTGTTTCTTCACCCAAGTTCTTCACTGAAGCTAAATCCTTGTCTCTTCTTCTCTGAGCCTTGGATTTTAACTGCTTAATAGGGCCTGCCTCTACCCCAAAATCATAGAAAGGCAACTCCTGGAGAACATTGGCAGCCCTCCGTGCCCTGGTTGTTACCAAATTACAATTTTTCGCAACAGGTGCATTAATCCTCTGCTCAATAGTGCCACCTGCCTGTCCATTCTCAGTTTGTTCATCCCTAACCTGTTGTATGATGTCCAACAAAGTTGGAACATCATTGCCAAGAATAACTGGATAAGGCAAATCAGGCACAAGAGCTACAGGAAGGAGATAAATTTGACCCCGCACTGTTCCCCATTGTGGGACTAATAAAGGCTTATCTTATCTTATCTTATCTTATCTTAAATAGACCTCAGCGGTCAGGTACAACTTCTTATCCCCATGAACACAACTTATATTTACTGTAGACTCACCCCATGAATCCCTAGGTACCAAACTGGGCAGAGCAACAGTCTGAAAACAACCAGAGTCTAACAAGGCCTCTTCACACTGACCATTAAGCAGAACAGTCGTTTTATATCTTTCAATGTGAACTGGTGCTGACAGAGTGGGTCTTGGAACTGAGCATAACAATGAAGGCTTACCATTTTTGTAGCAGGACATGGATATTGAGTGTGACCAATTTTATTACACTGATAACAGCGTATATCTTCATTAGAGACAAAATGTGACTTTTTGCTACCATTATATTTGCCATTTGTGACCTGACTGGAACTGGAATACAGTCTATTTTGAGCTTGACCACCCCTTTCACCCCCATTAGACTTACTCCGTGTGGTGAAAGAGCTGTCACGGTCGAGAGTAGGTCTTCTGCTCCCAGAACGGCTGACAGAAAGACCTCCGCAAGGCGAGTAGCGTCCTCTGCAGTCTTCGGGTCCCGCTCTTGTATCCAGATTCTCATTTCCGAGTCCACCATCCACAGAAACTGCTCCAAAATCAACAGTTCCGAAATGTCTTTTATAGTTGAGGTCTCTGGTTTAGTCCATTTATAAAACAGGTCCTTTAAACGTACATAAAGTTTGCGGGGGGGTTCGTCCTGATGAATGTCCAGGGCACGAAACCTTCTCCTATAGGTGTCAGGTGTTATTTCATATTTAATTAAAACTGCTTCCTTCACTTTGTCATAATTGTCCTTGTCAGCAATGTCCATAAGCACATACGCACTCCGTGCTTTAACTGTGAGCAGAGGAGCCAACTGAATAGCCCACTCTTCTTTATGCCAGCGGCAGACCACAGCGATCCTCTCAAATGTTGCCAGATAGTGCTCAATGTCGTCGGGAGAGAGCGGATTCAGCCTTGGCTCGTGGTGCATTTGCGTTGTCCTCGGCTACACCTGCAGCAGTAGCTCCTCCTCCTGCGGGCCGACCCGACTGGCCGTCACCCTGGGGTCTCCCCCCGAAGTGCCGTCATCACCGCTGCGTTCAGCTCGGCTCCCATACTCCTCTCTCAGCTCCGCAACTTGTGACTGCATCTGGCGAATTTGATGCTACATAGTCTGCTACCTTTGTTCTTGAAGAGAGGCTTATTCCTCCCTCTGACGGTCTCTGACTGTCAGTGAATGCACCATGGACTTCACCAAGCTCGTCAGTTTTCCCAGCTGATCCAGTCCACTGGCTCCCTGCTCCTCAGTTGCTATACCTGCGTCAAAGTCCTCTAAATATGTATATATATACAGACGTGGACAAAATTGTTGGTTCCCCTCTGTTAATGAAAGAAAAAACCACAATGGCCACAGAAATAACTTGAATCTGACAAAAGTGGTAATAAATAAAAATTCTATGAAAATTAACAAATGAAAATCAGACAGTGCTTTTGAATTGTGGTTCAAGAGAATTATTTTAAAAAACAAACTCATGAAACAGGCCTGGACAAAAATGATGGTACCCCTAGAAAAGATTGAAAATAATGTGACCATAGGGACATGTTCAACCAAGATGTGTCCTCCAATTAACATCACAGGTGTCTACAAACTTGTAATCAGTCAGTCGGCCTATTTAAAGGGTGACAAGTAGTCACTGTGCTGTTTGGTGACATGGTGTGTACCACACTAAACATGGACCAGAGGAAGCAAAGGAGAGAGTTGTCTCAGGAGATTAGAAAGAAAATTATAGACAAGCATGTTAAAGGTAAAGGCTATAAGACCATCTCCAAGCAGCTTGATGTTCCTGTGACTACAGTTGCACATATTATTCAGAAATTTAAGATCCACGGGACTATAGCCAACCTCCCTGGACATGGCTGCAGGAGGATATGGATAATATGAATAATAACAAAAGAGCCCAGAACAACTTCTAAACACATTCATGGTGAACTCCAAGGTCAATGTACATCAGTGTCAGATCGCACCATCCGTCGTTGTTTGAGCCAAAGTGGACTTCATGGGAGACGACCAAGGAAGACACCACTGTTGAAAACAAATCATAAAAAAGCAAGACTGGAATTTGCCAAACTGCATGTGGACAAGCCACAAAGCTTCTGGGAGAATGTCCTATGGACAGACGAGACAAAATTGGAACTTTTTGGCAAGGCACATCAGCTCTATGTTCACAGACGCAAAAATGAAGCATAACAAGAAAAGAACACTGTCCCTATGGTGAAACATGGAGGAGGTTCTGTTATGTTGTGGGGCTGCTTTGCTGCATCTGACACAGGGTGTCTTGAATCTGTGCAGGGTACAATGAAATCTCAAGATTATCAAGGTATTCTAGAGAGAAATGTGCTGCCCAGCGTCAGACAGCTTGGTCTCAGTCGCAGGTCATGGGTCTTGCAACAGGATAATGACCCAAAACACACAGCTAAAAACACCCAAGAATGGCTAAGAGCCAAACATTGGACTATTCTAAAGTGGCCGTCTAAGAGCCCTGATCTAAATCCTATTGAACATCTGTGGAAGGAGCTGAAACATGCCGTCTGGAGAAGGCACCCTTCAAACCTGAGACAACTGGAGCAGTTTGCTCATGAGGAGTGGGCCAAAATACCTGCTGAGAGGTGCAGAAGTCTCATTGACAGTTACAGAAATCGTTTGATTGCAGTGATTGCCTCAAAAAAAAATCTCTTAGAAAAGCTAGAACGAGTTATTACTCTGCATTAATAGAAGAGAACAAGAATAATCCCAGGTTTCTTTTCAGTACTGTAGCCAGGTTGACAAAGAGTCAGGACTCTGTCAATCCTAGCATTCCCTTAGAGCTTACTAGTCAGGACTTTATGAACTTTTTCAATAATAAAATTTCATCCATCAGAGATAAAATCAATCAGATTCTTCCCACAGTTAACTTAAATACTGTAACTACTACAACTCCTTCTATTGATGTCTGTCTTGATGAGTTTACTCCAATCGACCTTTGTGAGTTAGACAAAATAGTTTCCTCATCCAAACCTTCAACTTGTCTTTTAGACCCTATTCCTACCAGGTTATTTAAAGAAGTCTTCCCACTTATTGGTAGCTTTATTCTTCATATAATCAATTCTTCATTAACTTTAGGCCATGTACCGCAGGCTTTTAAAACGGCTGTAATTAAACCCTTACTCAAAAAGCCAACGCTAGATCCAGGAGCTTTAGCTAACTATAGACCAATCTCTAATCTCCCTTTCATTTCAAAAATCTTAGAAAGAGTTGTTGCTACGCAATTATTTGACCACCTGCAGGGAAATGGTTTATTTGAGGAGTTTCAATCTGGGTTTAGAATCCATCATAGCACTGAAACAGCCTTAGCGAAGGTCACTAACGACCTCCTCATTGCATCTGATAATGGACTAGTTTCTGTACTTGTCCTTTTAGATCTTAGTGCAGCTTTTGATACTATTGATCATAATATTCTACTTGATAGATTAGAACACTATGTTGGACTTAATGGAACTTCGTTGCAGTGGTTTAGATCTTATTTATCTGATAGGTTCCAGTTTGTTCATGTAAATGATGAGTTTTCTCTCAGCTCAAAGCTTAGTCATGGAGTTCCACAGGGATCTGTGCTAGGCCCTACTCTTTTTAGTTTATATATGCTTCCGTTAGGCAACATTATTAGAAAGCACTGTATACATTTTCACTGTTATGCAGATGACACACAATTATACCTGTCAATGAAGCCAGATGATACTAATCAATTAGCCAAGTTAGAAGCCTGTCTTAAGGAAATCAAAGTTTGGATGACTTGTAATTTCCTGCTATTAAATTCAGATAAGACTGAAGTCATTCTTGTTGGTCCAAAAAACCTTAGAAATTCCTTTCCAAATCAAACTTTCAGTTTGGATGCAGTTACTCTTTCTCTTAATAGCTCTGTGAGGAACCTTGGAGTTATTTTTGATCAGGATTTGTCCTTCAATTCACATATTAAATTTGTTTCTAAGACTGCCTTCTATCATTTGCGTAATATTGCCAAGATTAGGAGCATCTTGTCTCAGAGTGATGCTGAGAAGCTGATCCACGCTTTTGTTAGCTCGAGATTAGATTATTGTAATTCTTTATTATCAGGCTGTCCTAAAACATCTTTAAAAAGTCTTCAGCTGATCCAAAATGCTGCAGCAAGAGTTTTAACAGGTACTAGAAAGAGAGATCATATCTCTCCGGTTCTGGCCTCCCTTCATTGGCTTCCCATAGAGTTTAGAATTAAGTTTAAAATCCTTCTTCTTACTTACAAAGCTCTAAACAATCAGGCTCCTTTTTATTTAAAAGATCTGATACTACCGTATCATCCTAACAGAGCACTACGCTCCCAAAATGCAGGTTTACTTGTAATACCTAGAATCTCCAAAAGTACAATGGGAGGCAGAGCCTTCAGTTATCAAGCTCCTCTCCTGTGGAATCAGCTGCCAATCTGGATTCGGGAGTCAGACTCGATCTCTGTTTTTAAGAATAGGGCTAAAACCTACCTTTTTGATATAGCCTACAATTAGGGAGGGATCATGTGTTTCTGAACCCTCCCTTAGTTATGCTGCTAATAGGTTTAGTCAGCCGGGGGACCTCCAGTAATGCACTGGGCCTCACTCCTTTCCTCACTCTCTATGAAATATTTTTTTTTGCTGGTCATTAACATTTGTTTGTTCTCTCCCATAGATTGAGTCCCCATCATGCTGTTTGCTCTCTACATGTCTGTTCTTTTCTTCTTCTCTGTCCCCTCACCCCCCAGCCAGTCGCAGCAGATGACTGCCCCTCCCTGAGCCTGGTTCTGCTGGAGGTTTCTTCCTGTTAAAAGGGAGTTTTTCCTCTCCACCGTCGCCAAGTGCTTGCTCACAGGGGATCGCCTGATTGCTGGGGTCTTTCTGCAGCTGTGGGGGTCCTCCCTACAGTTGATAGTGCTATGAGATGACAGTTGTTGTGAAATGGCGCTATATAAATAAAGTTGAATTGAATTGAATTGAATTGAAAAGGTTGTGCAACAAAATATTAAATTAAGGGTACCATCATTATTCTCCAGGCCTGTTTCATGAGTTTGTTTTTTAAAGTAATTCTGTTTAACCACAATTCAAAAGCATTGTCTGATTTTCATTGGTTAATTTTCATAGATTTTTATTTATTATCACTTTTGTCAGATTCAAGTTATTTCTGTGACCATTGAGGGTTTTTCTTTCATTAACAGAGGAGTACCAACTATTTTGTCCACGTCTGTGATATATATAATACCGTTCAAAAGTTTGCGGTAGCTTAGAAATTTCCTTATTTTTTAAAGAAAAGCACTTTTTTTCATTGAAGATAACTTTAAACTAATCAGAAATACAATCTAATATCTAATATACATTGCTAATGTGCTAAATGACTATTCTAGCTGCAAATGTCTGGTTTTTGGTGCAATATCTACATAGGTGTATAGAGGCCCATTTCCAGCAACTATCACTCCAGTGTTCTAATGGTACAATGTGTTTGCTCATTGCGTCAGAATTCTCCAGATTACCTCAACAAATTAACAGCTAGAATGCCAAAGGTTTGCAATGCTGTAATTGCTGCAAATGGAGGATTCTTTGACGAAGCAAAGTTTGAAGGAAAAAATTATTATTTCAAATACAAATCATTACAGTATTTCTAACCTTGTCAATACATTTTCTATTCATTTTACAACTCATGGTGGTAAATATAAGTGTGACTTTTCATGGAAAACACAAAATTGTCTGAGGTGACCCCAAACTCTTGAACGGTAGTGTATGAATATATATATATATATATATATACTCTTTATGATTCCCCGTGCACCATTACGCAGCGCACGGAGGAAAGAATTAAAACCCACATGCAGAGATAGTTTGCAATTTATTGGACAAAACATAATGAGTTCAAAGTCCAGCAACAGTTGTGATGAAGGAACAGAGGGATGAGCTAAACAGTCTTAGAGAACAAACAGTCATGGAGGGCTCCAGGAGAACAGGGGTCCCTTTAGGACACTCAAAAGCTTGAGGGAGAGAATGCCTAATGTTGCAGGACAGCTGGACAGCACAGAGAGAAAGGCAATTTAAACTTATAAGCTGGAGCAGTCCGAGGAAATCTGTGGTGTCTGAAGTGCAGATAATGGGAACAGCAGCTAACATCAGGTAATGAGCAGGCGTCAGGTAATGTTAGAGAAGACTAAATAGTCAGGCTGGATGTGCAATGCAGGGAATGGAAAATAACAATGCATGCCACCCAGTGCGAAGCGGCACCGAATAAAACTTGGCAGGGCTTGTAGACGTGGGTGGTGGCAACAACACAGAGGGAAATAGCGACTGTGTTGATTCACAATGATCCGGCAATCTCTTTCCACAAAAGCAGAGCTTAAGTAATGACAATACTAATGAGGAAAGAGATCACCGGTGTGTGTAATGAGAGGGAATGTGTGGACTGGACTGAGAGGATGTGAATGTGTGTGTGTGTGTGGAAAAGGAAAGTAACACCATAGTATGAAACACTGCTGATCACACTGACAAGAGGAGGAGGGGCGGCTGAGCTGTCAGGGAGCAAAGGACCCAAGGGGCTCCCAGACACCGCCTGATGGAAAATAGGCATAAAATACACAACACAGTGAAAATAGCCACAGCATCAGAACTGGGTTTGAGACATCAAACCCAAGTTCATGACAGAGCCTCCCTCTCAAGGGGTTGTTTCCAGACACCCACTAGTGACAACAAAAAAAACCCCACAAAAACACAAAAAGAGACCCCCCCCCATCCCCAGAAGAAAACAACAAACCAGGGTGGGAGGTGGGAGAAAAAAGGTTAGGAGGGAAACAACAAGTAAATAATACAAGCATAATATACAAATAAAGTGAGGTTAACCTCCTCCCAGCCCCAGCCTAGGACAAAAACCCCCTACCCAGGAGTCAAAAGTTCAGGAAGCCGACCAGAGTCCCAGGCCCCAAGAGTGATGACGAAAGGACGGCCAGGGGATCAGACCAAGTCCAGGATGAAATGGACCGATCAGCCAAGCAGGTCAGGTGGCCGGCCCGGAAAACCTGGCCACATGACCGCAAGACCCATTCCACCGGACGGATGGCCCGGGTCTTTGAGCAAGCAGCCAAAAAGAGGGGGCCCAGGAGGCTTCCTCCCCATGGGAACACCCAATGTAGAAGGGGGAGCCCAGAACAGGGAGGCCCCAGCGGCATCGAACAGTGACGAGGGAGGACCCCCTCTGCCCCTGTGGCCCCGAACTGGGGACAGAACCTGCGATGGCCTCGGTCTGGGGCAGAGCTGCACCTGCAATGGCTCCAGACTGGAGCTTAGTTTCACCTGTGGTGGACCCTGACTGGGCCAATACTGCACCTGCAGTTGGCCCCGACCAGGCAAACACTGCACCCGCGGTGGACCCTGAACGGGCCAACACTGCACCCTCCATTGATCTGGACCAGACCAATGCTGCACCCATGGTGGCTCCTGGCTGGAGCACTGCAGCACCAGCGGTTGCTCCTTGCTGGTGTTCTGCAGCACCCGCGGTGGCTCCTGGCTAAAGCTCTGCAGCACCCAGGATGACTCCCAATTGGAGCTCCTCTGCACCCGCAGTGGACTCCGGCTGGAGCTCTGCAACCTCCATGGCAACCTCAGGTGGCATTGGCTGCTCGCCAGCGACCCTGGCAAGGAGCTCCAAACCCGGAGGGAGAGAGAAAGACACCGAGTCAAGGGTCGCCAGCAGTGGCAGAGCCCAGTGAGGTGAGCCTTAGAGCTACAGCAAGCTGCCCCTGGTCCTCTGTACCTTGAGTCGGGAAGCGTGACCTCAACATTGGCAAAGGAGACATTATGGCGCTGCTGTCCAGGACTCCGGCGATCCAGGGTGCGCTGGTCCGGGAGGTGCTATTCCCACGTTAACCTCCACCGGGGTGGCAGGACTCCAGTCGTCATCATCCGGGGGAGCCACAGGTAGCGGCAGATCCTCTCCGGCGACCCTAGAAAGGAGCTCAGGGAAGACACCAGAGGAAAGGTGGTTAGGGTCGCCGGCAGTGGCGGAGCCCGGTGAGGGGAGTCTAATGCAGCTGAGGGCTGCACTCAACTCTTCACTTCAAGAGCTAGGCAAGATCTTTCAAATACTGACGTGAAAAATACAGGAGAGATTACTTGCCTGCACTCGAGCTCTACCACCGTCCAGGACTCCGTCGATCCTGATGGTGTTATACTCAACACCGCCCACTCAATACTGGTTTGTGCAATATAAAGCGGAAGTGTTAGGAGCAGTTTTTTTTTTTTTTTTTTTTTAAGAACAAGGTATAATATACAAACTGTCATTGAGGATAAAGGTTAAAATAATTCTCTGATAGTCTTTTTTATTATAGTAGTAGAAGCTGTCCAATGTCTCATGCAATTTTTTTTTGCATTATGAGCAGTGCTTCGAGCACTGTTTAAGCATGCCCAGAGTCATGTGACCGTAGTAAGCTAGACCTCCTTATGTCGGTCATATCAGGTGACTTGAGGGCTCATGGGAACTTATGCAACGCCCAGCCCTCTCAAATTTATCGCCAGGTCTCAAATCACGTGATGTTACAATGAGGCCTCATTCGCTATGGTCACATGACTGTTGGCATATTGACGTAGATCCTTTTCCTTCTGGAAAAAGTGTTTCCAGAATGTCTGTAGAAGGCACCCTTCAAACCTGAGACAAGTGGAGCAGTTTGCTCATGAGGAGTGATCCAAAATACCTGCTGAGAGGTGCAGAAGTCTCATTGACAGTTACAGAAATTGTTTGATTGCAGTGATTGCCTCAAAAGGTTGTGGAAAGAAATATTAAGTTAAGGGTACCATCATTTTTGTCCAGGCCTTTTTCATGAGTTTGTTTTTTAAAGTAATTCTGTTGAACCACAATTCAAAAGCATTGTCTGATTTTCATTGGTTAGTTTTCATAGAATTTTTATTTATTACCACTTTTGTCAGATTCAAGTTATTTCTGTGACCATTGTGAGTTTTTCTTTCATTCATTAACAGAGGGGTACCAACAATTTTGCCCAGGTCTGTAATATATATATATATATTATATATATTTGTTATGATTCCCTGTGCGCCATTACGCACCGCACAGAGGAAGGAATTAAAACCCACATGCAGAGATAGTTTGCAGTTGATTGGACAAAACATAATGAGTTCAAAGTCCAGCAACAGTTGTGATGAAGGAACAGAGGGATGAGCTAAACAGTCTTAGAGAACAAACAGTCATGGAGGGCTCCAGGAGAACAGGGGTCCCTTTAGGACACTCAAAAGCTCGAGGGAGAGAATGCCTAATGTGGCAGGACAGCTGGACAGCACAGAGAAAAAGGCAATTTAAACTTACAAGCTGGAGCAGTCCGAGGCAATCCGTGGTGTCCGAAGTGCTGATAACGGGAACAGCAGCTAACATCAGGTAATGAGCAGGCGTCAGGTAATGTTAGAGAAGACTAAATAGTCAGGCTGGAAGTGCAATGCAGGGAATGGTAAAAAAAACAACGCATGTCACCCAGTGCGAAGCGGCACCGAATAAAACTTGGCAGGGCTTGTAGACGTGGGTGGTGGCAACAACACAGAGGGAAATAGTGACTGTGTTGATTCACAATGATCCGGCAATCTCTTTCCACAAAAGCAGAGCTTAAGTAATGACAATACTAATGAGGAAAGAGATCACCGGTGTGCGTAATGAGAGGGAATGTGTGGACTGGACTGAGAGGATGTGAATGTGTGTGTGTGTGTGGAACAGAAAAGTAACACCATAGTATGAGACACTGCTGATCACACTGACAAGAGGAGGTCTGGGGCAGAGAAAAACAGAAAAAGAGACCCCCCCCATCCCCAGATGAAAACAACAAACCAGGGTGGGAGGTGGGAGAAAAAAGGTTAGGAGGGAAACAACAAATAAATAATACAAGCATAATATACAAATAAAGTGAAGTTAACCTCCTCCCAGCCCCAGCCTAGGTCAATCACCCCCTACCCAGGAGTCAAAAGTTCAGGAAGCCGTCCAGAGTCCCAGGCCCCAAGAGTGATGACGAAAGGACGGCCAGGGGATCGGACCAAGTCCAGGATGAAATGGATTGATCAGCCAAGCAGGTCAGGTGGCCGGCCCGGAAAACCTGGCCACCTGACCGCAAGACCCATTCCACCGGACGGATGGCCCGGGTCTTTGAGCCAGCAGCCCAAAAGAGGGGGTGCAGGAGGCTTCCTTCCCATGGGAACACCCAATGTAGAAGGGGGAGCCCAGAACAGGGAGGCCCCGCCATCGTCGAACAGTGATGATGGAGGACCCCCTCTGCCCTTGTGGCCCCGAGCTTGGGACGGAACCTGCGATGGCCTCGGTCTGGGGCAGAGCTGCACCTTCAATGGCTCCAGACTGGAGCTTAGTTTCACCCGTGGTGGACCCCGACCGGGCCAATGCTGCACCCATGGTGGGCCCCGACCGGGCAAATGCTGCACACGTGGTGGAACCCGACTGGGCCAATACTGCACCCGCAGTCGGCCCCGACCAGGAGAACACTGCACCCGTGGTGGACCCTGAATGGGCCAACACTGCACCCTCCATGGATCTTGACCAGACCAACGCTGCATACACGGTGGCTCCTGGCTGGAGCACTGCAGCACCCGCGGTAGCTCCTGGCTGGTGCTCTGCAGCACCCGCGATGGCTCCCAGCTGAAAATCTGCAGCACCCAGGATGACTCCCAATTGGAGCTCCACTGCACCCGCAGTAGACTCTGGCTGGAGCTCTGCAACCTCCATGGCAACCTCAGGTGGCATTGGCTGCTCGCCAGCGACCCTGGCAAGGAGCTCCAAACCCGGAGGGAGAGAGAAAGACACCGAGTCAAGGGTCGCCGGCAGTGGCAGAGCCCAGTGAGGTGAGCCTTAGAGCTACAGTGAGCTGCCCCTGGTCCTCTGTACCATGAGTCGGGAAGCGTGACCTCAACATTGGCAAAGGAGACATTATGGCACTGCTGTCCAGGACTCCGGCGATCCAGGGTGTGCTGGTCCGGGAGGTGCTACTCCCATGTTAACCTCCACCGGGGTGGCAGGACTCCAGTCGTCATCATCCGGGGGAGCCACAGGTAGCGGCAGTTCCTCTCCGGCGACCCTAGGAAGGAGCTCAGGGAAGACGCGAGAGGAAAGGTGGTTAGGGTTGCCGGCAGTGGCGAAGCCCGGCGAGGGGAGTCTAATGCAGCTGAGGGCTGCACTCAACTCTCCACTCCAAAAGCTAGGCAAGATCTCTCAAATACTGACATGAAAAATACAGGAGAGATTACTTGCCTGCACTCGAGCTCACCACCGTCCAGGACTCTGTCGATCTTGATGGTGTTATACTCAACACCGCCCACTCAATACTGGTTTGTGCAATATAAAGCGCAAGTGTCATGAGCAGTTTTTTTTTTTTTTTTTTTAAACAAGGTATAACATACAAACTGTTAATGAGGATAAAGGTTACAAGAGTTACAAAATCAGAACTTTCACAGAAAATATACTAACAATCAGTTGTAACCAAGTAGATAGGCAACCAAGCCCCAACTGGTGACATCCAACCGAAGGATTCAACCTCCAGCTTCAGAGTCCAGCACGCTACCTGTGTCGCCAAGAGGGTGGACCCACTTGGCAAGCCAAGCAAGAATCTTTTATTGACACTGCTACACAGTCAAACTTCACATTCCAATTAAGAAGAAAAAAAGGGTATATTAAAATACAGAGAAAGAGAGAGTAAAGAGCAAAACAATTCTCTGATAGTCTTTTTCATTATAGTAGTAGAAGCTGTCCAATGTCTCTTGCAATTTTTTTTTGCATCATGAGCAGTTCTTCGAGCACTGTTTAAGCATGCCCAGAGTCACGTGACCGTAGCAAGCTAGGCCTCCTTATGTCGGTCATATCAGGTGACTTGAGGGCTCATGGGAACGTGTGCAATGCCCAGCCCTCTCAAATTTATCGCCAGGTCTCAAATCACGTGATGTTACAATGAGGCCTCATTCGCTACGATCACGTGACTGTTGACATATTGACATAGTGCTTGACACTCTGCTCGTGACACTTCCGTGTTATATTGCTCGATTCAGTCTCGAGTGGGCAATGTCAAGCATAACATCACTAGGGTCTACATCACATGTGCAGCCTGGACATTATCTTACATCTGCTTGTACATAGTTGGATTGGTTTCACCGTGTTTTGTGCTCTTCCCCTGGAATTCCTACCAGTGCAGGAGACTGGATTTCCTGGCAGACAATTCACTATTACCTACTGTAAGTTAACTTACCTATATCACTGTGCATTTTGTATCACCCTTTTCCCCTTCACTGTTCAGGCCTGGACAGCCTGCCAAAGACTACCACTGCCCCTTCCTTGGAACCATTGCAGCCGAGACATCTGGGAGGATCACAACCAGGTGCTTTTGCTTTTTCCATCTGCAAACTGGAGCCTATGCCACCTTCTCCAGCCTGTGCTGTAAGAAATACATTTGCAGTAGTAATATCAACCATATCCCAGCTGAATGTACTCACCCTCTCCCTCTTCTACTCTCTCTAATGGCTGCCAGACTGTCCTCCGTCTCCTGTTAAATAAAATCACCTTGTAAACAAACTCATTGTTAAAAGGCCAATCTCTGTCTCAACCTGTGTGTTGTGTCCATAATTATAGGAGTTTATGAACTAGTGGTAACTCGGTTAACAGGGCTTTAATCAGGACGCCAACTATCCAAAGACATGCATGTTAGGTTAATTGGCTGTTCTAAATTGTCCCTAGATATCTGTTTCCTATAGGCCCTTAGAATAGAGGGTTAGTACTAGTGAAAGTGCTTTGAGTGGTCTTTGTGACTAGAAAAGCGCTATATAAGTGCAGGTTAGTTAGTTAGTTAGTTAGTATATACAAGAAAGGCTTTCGGCACACCCCTGCAGGCCAGGTGGCTCCGACAACGAAAGAGGACTTGCCTCCTCCGCCCACTTCCTTTATACTAGGGGTGGCGTCACTACCAGAAACCGGAAGTTAACCACCCCAGTCTATTTCACTTCCAACCCGGCTGTCATCTTACTCCTACCAGCCTATTTCCATATCTAACACTGTGTCTACTTTTTGGACTGGAACTCTAACCTGGTCAGGACTATAAGAGCAATAGTGAAATATTTGCCCAGTGTTTGCATGCTGCTGTGTCAAAAGATACTTTCTCTACTAACTCGGTCAAAATAAGTGGGACAGAATATAGGCAAGGACTGATCATTTTCACTCAGATCAAAGATGAAATCCCTGTGTTTTCCAAAATACTAAACATACTGTACACTACTCACAAAAAGTTAGGGCTATTCGGCTTTCGAGTGAAATTTCAGGATGCACCTAAAATTCACTATAATATTTAAAGGTGAACTTACTTTAGTCACGACCCTCCTTGTGCACTTTTACGCAGCACATCAAGGAGTAAGGAGTAAGGATGGATTTAGGCGCAGGGTTACACCACAACACATTTATTAAAGAAAAGGCAGACACTTTCAAAATAGAGACTTACAAAAACGATACTGTGTACACTAAATGGCTCACACGACTAGCGTGCAGACCACAGTGGACCGTGGCCACAAGACAAATCATACAAAAACTGAGAAGACTTACAAAAAAGATTCCAAGACCCAACAGTAAGATTTCAAGGGCAGGTAGGGTCATTCAGTCGTTTATGGACTCGTATGCTGTTTGTTGACCCCTGGAGGAAAAATAATCCAACTACAAAACAATTCTCTTTTTTCTCCTCTGTACATCAATTTTACTGTAGAATCGATGTTTTTCTTTTAGATGGCAGAACCTCCTCCATAGTTAAGGGGTGTCGATATAATGCTATTGTTATCTCTGATCATAGCCCCATCCAATTAAATAAGAGCTTCCCAGATTGCCCTAGACCCCAGCGCACCTGGCGGTTTGACCCTCTCCTGCTTTCTAAAGACTCCTTCAAAAACTTCCTTTCACAACAAATCGTAGATTTTATGGAGATCAACCAAACTCCTGATGTTCAATTATCTGTGATTTGGGAAGCACTCAAAGCTTATCTCAGAGGCCAAATAATTTCATATACCGCATATGAGAGAAAAAAAAAACAAAAACAAACAACGTATGATAGAACTATTTCAGAATATAGCAGAAACAGATCGCCTATATGCTGTTTCTCCTACCCCTGAATTATTTTAAAAAGTTACTTTTAAACAGAATTCGATAATATGTCTAGTAAACATACAGAGCGATTGTTTTTCAAATCCAGACTTTTTACAAACATGGAGAGAAAGCAGGGAAATTATTGGTGCACCAGATTAGACAATCTGCGGCTGCCAACACCATTCTTAAAATCAGCACATCATTAGGAACAGAAAGCGCCAACCCAGATGATATAAATGACCAAATTAAATAATTTTATATTAGTTTCTAATCTCCTGAAATCTACAGAGATTTTTCACATGTATCTGAATTTTTAGATGGTCTGATTATTCCAGAAATTACCCCAGAGGACCGCATACAAATTGACAGAGAAATATTGACAGCAGAGATATTACAAGCAATAAGGTCTATGCAGAGTAATAAAGCCCCAGGCCCTGATGGCTTCTCTATTGAATTTTATAAAGAATTTGCACTTAAGTTGGCTCCAATTCTTAAACAAGTATACACTGATATTTTCCACCAAGAGAAATTACCCCAGACCATGACGCAGGCAATTATGTTGATTTTGCTTAAAAAAGATAAAGACCCCTTACTCTGCGGCTCATATTGCCTGATAAGTTTGTTAAATTGTAGCAACAACAACTCTTTCTAAGATTTTTGAAATGAAAGGGAGATTAGAGATTGGTCTATAGTTAGCTAAAGCTCCTGGATCTAGCTTTGGCTTTTTGAGTAAGGGTTTAATTGCAGCCGTTTTAAAAGCCTGCGGTACATGGCCAAAAGTTAATGAAGAATTGATTATATGAAGAATAAAGCTACCAATAAGTGGGAAGACTTCTTTAAATAACCTGGTAGGAATAGGGTCTAAAAGACAAGTTGAAGGTTTGGATGAGGAAACTATTTTGTCTAACTCACAAAGGTCGATTGGAGTAAACTCATCAAGACAGAGATCAATAGAAGGAGTTGTAGTAGTTACAGTATTTAAGTTAACTGTGGAAAGAATCTGATTGATTTTATCTCTGATGGATGAAATTTTATTATTGAAAAAGTTCATAAAGTCCTGACTAGTAAGCTCTAAGGGAATGCTAGGATTGACAGAGTCCTGACTCTTTGTCAACCTGGCTACAGTGCTGAAAAGAAACCTGGGATTATTCTTGTTCTCTTCTATTAATGCAGAGTAATAACTCGTTCTAGCTTTTCTAATAGATTTTTTATAAATTAAAAGATGATTTCTCCAAGCTAAATAGATTTCATCTAAATTAGTAGAGTGCCATTTTCTTTCTAATGAAAATGGCGCTAATTTTTTCTTTCATTTCAAAAATCTTAGAGTTGTTGCTACGCAATTATTTGACCACCTGCAGGGAAATGGTTTACTTGAGGAGTTTCAATCTGGGTTTAGAATCCATCATAGTACTGAAACAGCCTTAGCGAAGGTCACTAACGACCTCCTCATGGCATCTGATAATGGACTAGTTTCTGTACTTGTCCTTTTAGACCTTAGTGCAGCTTTTGATACTATCGATCATAATATTCTACTTGATAGATTAGAACACTATGTTGGCCTTAATGGAACTTCGTTGCAATGGTTTAGATCTTATTTATCTGATAGGTTCCAGTTTGTTCATGTAAATAATGAGTTTTCTTTCAACTCAAAGCTTAGTCATGGAGTTCCACAGGGATCTGTGCTAGGCCTTACTCTTTTTAGTTTATATATGCTTCCGTTTGGCAACATTATTAGAAAGCACTGTGTACATTTTCATTGTTATGCAGATGACACACAATTATACCTGTCAATGAAGCCAGATGATAGTAATCAATTAGCCAAGTTAGAAGTCTGTCTTAAGGAAATCAAAGCTTGGATGACTTGTAATTTCCTGCCATTAAATTCAGATAAGACTGAAGTCATTCTTGTTGGTCCAAAAAACCTTAGAAATTCCTTTCCAAATCAAACTTTCAGTTTGGATGCGGTTACTCTTTCTCTTAATAGCTCTGTGAGGAACCTTGGAGTTATTTTTGATCAGGATTTGTCCTTCAATTCACATATTAAATTTGTTTCTAAGACTGCCTTCTATCATTTGCGTAATATTGCCAAGATTAGGAGCATCTTGTCTCAGAGTGATGCTGAGAAGCTGATCCACGCCTTTGTTAGCTCGAGATTAGATTATTGTAATTCTTTATTATCAGGCTGTCCTAAAACATCTTTAAAAAGTCTTCAGCTGATCCAAAATGCTGCAGCAAGAGTTTTAACAGGTACTAGAGAGAGAGATCATATCTCTCCGGTTCTGGCCTCCCTTCATTGGCTTCCCATAGAGTTTAGAATTAAGTTTAAAATCCTTCTTCTTACTTACAAAGCTCTAAACAATCAGGCTCCTTTTTATTTAAAAGATCTGATACTACCGTATTATCCTAACAGAGCACTACACTCCCAAAATGCAGGATTACTTGTAATACCTAGAATCTCCAAAAGTACAATGGGAGGCAGAGCCTTCAGTTATCAAGCTCCTCTCCTGTGGAATCAGCTGCCAATCTGGATTCGGGAGTCAGACTCGATCTCTGTTTTTAAGAATAGGGCTAAAATCTACCTTTTTGATATAGCCTACAATTAGGGAGGGATCATGTGTTTCTGAACCCTCCCTTAGTTATGCTGCTAATAGGTTTAGTCAGCCGGGGGACCTCCAGTAATGCACTGGGCCTCACTCCTTTCCTCACTCCCAATGAAATATTTTTTTTTTGCTGGTCATTAACATCTGTTTGTTCTCTCCCATAGATTGAGTCCCCATCGTGCTGTTTGCTCTCTACATGTCTGTTCTTTTCTTCTTCTCTATCCCCTCACCCCCCAGCCAGTCACAACAGATGACTGCCCCTCCCTGAGCCTGGTTCTGCTGGAGGTTTCTTCCTGTTAAAAGGGAGTTTTTCCTCTCCACCGTCGCCAAGTGCTTGCTCACAGGGGATCGCCTGATTGCTGGGGTCTTTCTGCAGCTGTGGGGGTCCCCCCCCCCCCACTACAATTGATAGTGCTATGAGATTTTTTTTTTTTTTTTTTTTTTTTTGTTACTTATTTGTACCCGTAGGTAGACTTGGTTTGCAGTCTGGTGACAAGCCACCGGCTGCTGGTCGCTGCGTGCGCGAGCGCCCTAAACCTACATGTTTTTGGTATGCGGGAGGAAACCGGAGAAATTCCGGAGTAAACCCACGCAACACGGGGAGAACATGCAAACTCCACACAGCTCACTGTTGGTCGGGGGCTGGGATCGAACCCACGACCTCATGATCCCCGCGATCCCCCGGCCGAGGGTAAAACTGTGCTGCCACAGTGCTAAACCACTGCGCCACCGTTCAGCCGAGATGACTGTTGTTGTGAAATGGTGCTATATAAATAAAGTTGAATTGAATTGAATTGAATTAAATTGTGACTATAAAATTCTTACAAAAATTCTGGCCACTCGCATTTAGACAGTTATAGCATCAACTGTGAACAATGACCAAACTGGTTTTATACCCGGCCGGCAATCTTTTTAGAACATGCGTTGTCTTCTGAATGTACTATATATACTGCATACATCCAAAGAAACAGAAATAGTGATTTTGTTAGTTGCCGAAAAGGCGTTTGATCTTGTTGAGTGGCAATACTCACTTCACTGTTTTAGAAAGATTTGGTTTTGGTCCATCATTTCAAGCTTGGATCAGAATAATATATGATTCCCGTATGGCAGCATTATGGACAAATACCACACTCTCTGATTATTTCGGGCTTTACAGGGGTTGCAGACAGGGCTGCAGCCTCTCTCCTTACCTATTTAACCTAGCGATTGAACCGCTGGCCATAGCGATTAGAAAAGAAGACGGGGTGAGATGCATTTCACGGGACAATAAACTTCACAAGGTATCGCTGTATGCAGATGATCTACTAGTGTACATATCTAATCCAGAAGGAACCATACCAAAATTATTATGTATCTTAGATAATTTTGGTTATCTCTCAGGCTATAAAACTAATTACTCTAAGAGTTTGTTATTCCCTATTAACAATGTAGATGGTGATTACTCTGGATTTCCGTTTAATAGGTGGATTATATATATAATCATAATTTTAGAAAATTAATTGAACGGACAGCTCAAGACATTAAAAAATGGTCAAACTTACCCATTTCATTAGCAGGCCGGATAAATATAGTAAAAATGACAATTCTGCCAAGATTTTTATATATTTTCCAAATGATCCCCATATTTATATCTAAAACAGCAATCCAACAACTAGATCAGTTGATTTCATCATTCATTTCAAACAGTTCAATTCCTAGGATGAAAAGGAAGTACTTGGAGGTACCAAAGGAGGCAGGAGGTTTGGGCCTACCTAACTTTACTTTTTATTATTGGGCAGCAAACATGGTAAATTTTTACATTGGATCGATACATATAAGAATAAGGAGGGCCTGAGATGGGTTGAGATGGAGCTTCTGTCCAACCCGTTACCCATCTTATCCTCACCGTTGCCGTATACTCATCGCATACAGGTGTTGAATCCAGTGGTTAGATCCTCTCTAAAAATATGGCTCCAGTTCAGAAAGCACTTTAAGTTTGTTCAGGCTAGCACGCTCTGCCCAATAGCAAATAATCAGTTTTTTTTACACCCTCCGTGCTTGATGATGCTTTTCGCCTCTGGCATAGACAGCAATTAGTTTTTTAGAAGGATTTTTTCCTGGGAAACACTTTTTCTTCTTTTAATATGCTTACAAGAGATTACAACATACCTAGATCCCACTTTTTCAGATATCGTCAAATTTGTAGTTTTGTAAAAAAAAAAAAAAGTGTTTCCCTCTTTTCCTTTGCTGACACCGACTAATCAACTAGACAAAATCCTAGATTTGGATCCTTGGGCTAAGAAACATATTTCTATGATTTATGGGATTATACAAAATTCAGTGGTGATATCATGGGATAAAACAAAAGCAGAATGGGAAAAAGATTTAGGGATAAAATTCTCTGAAGGGCAATGGCGTGAAAGTCTGACACGTACACATACTTCTTTGTTGTGTGTCTGTCACGGGCTTAGTCAATTTAAGGTGCTTCACCGCCTCCACTATTAAAAGGATAAACTTGCTAAGATTTTCCCCACTATTGACCCTAGCTGCCCAAGATGTAGCCATGCCCCAGCCTTGTTAGGACACATGTTCTGGCTGTGCCCCACTCTCACAAATTTTTGATCTATATTTGAGGTCTTTTCATATATTTGTAAACAAGAAATAATCCCCAGTTCCCACATAGCTATTTTTGGCATAATACCCCCAGAATACAAACTCACAGCTTATCAAGGTAACGCTCTGGCATTTGCTTCTTTACTTGCCCGCAGGCTTATTCTTTTCCAGTGGAAGTCAAATAACCCTTCATCTTTCTTGCGTTGGCTAAAGGAGGTGCTTTCCTTTCTATCACTAGAGAAACTTAGATATAATGTTTGCAGAACCCTTAGGAACTTTGCCTTGACATGGAGTCCTTTTATAGATTATATTGAGAGCTCTTCTTTTTGTTGAAAATTATATAATAATAATAATAATAATAATAATAATAATAATAATAATAATAATAATAATAATAATCAACAAATGTTTGGTTGGAAAATCATAAGGTGATTACAAATGTGTGTCGGTCTGGGATAAGCTAAAACACAACAGGGTGTGTAAAGCACAGAGGGATTGTGAGGGAGGAGTTTTCTGTATATATGTAAGTTGGGGTTTTTTTGTATCGTCGGCCTCCGTCGGTCTATGATGACCATGGAAGAGAATCCTAAATGTCTACTCTGCTGGAACAGCACCGCCTGTGGCTGAACAGGCTGATGCGCCAATGACAGTCCCTGTCACACAGGTCACACTTGTGGGTGGTCTCCGTGCTGCTGGGTCTGTGGCGGTTCTTCCTGCGGGTCCTTTTTTCATCTGCTGCAGCAGTCAGTCTCTCTTCACCCGCCTTGAGCTGTCTGGTCAGGGTGCCTCTCCATTTGGAGCGGTCCATTGCAAGGTCCTCCCAGTGCTCTGTGTTGATATCCAGGGCCTTCATGTCTCTCTTGCAGACGTCTCTAAAGCGCAGCTGTGGGCAGCCAACGTCTCTCCTGCCAGTTGCCAGTTCTCCATAGAGGACGTATTTGGGGATTCTGCCATCCTCCATACGGTGAACGTGGCCTAGCCAGCGGAGCCTGCGCTGCCTGAGGAGAGTGAACATGGAGGGAAGGCCGGCGCGGGACAGAACTTCTGTGTTGGGCACTTTGTCCTGCCAGGATATGTCCAGGATGTGGCGAATGCAGCGCAAGTGGAAGGAGTTCAGTCTCTTTTCCTGCCGGGCGTATGTTGTCCACGTCTCACTCCCATAGAGCAGTGTGCTGATGACGCAGGCGTTGTACACTGCCATCTTTGTCTTGACAGAGAGTTTGGGATTCTCCCACACTTGTGTGGTGAGGCGAGCGAGTGTGAAGGCTGATTTTCCAATCCTCTTGTTGATCTCTGTATCAAGGGAGAGGTTGTTGCTGATCGGGGACCCCAGGTACGTGAACTGATTCACGACCTCCAGCTTGTAGTCATCAATGGTGATGGTTGGTGGTGCTTCCGTGCCTTGCGCCAAGACGTTAGTCTTCTTCAGGCTGATGGTAAGCCCGAAGTCCTTGCATGCCTGGGAGAAGCGGTCCATCAGGGTCTGAAGCTCCTGCTGTGTGTGGGTTGCGACTGCAGCGTCGTCTGCGAACAGCATGTCTCTGATTAGAGCCTCGCGTACTTTGGTTCTGGCTTTCAGGCGGGTGAGGTTGAAAAGCCTGCCGTCAGATCTTGTGTGCAGGTAGATTCCCTCTGTTGCTGTGCTGAAGGCATGCCTCAGGAGCATAGCAAAGAAAATCCCAAAGAGGGTTGGCGCAAGTACACAGCCCTGTTTCACTCCGCTGCGTATGTTGAAAGGCTCTGAGACGTTGCCATCGTGCTGCACTATCCCCTGCATGTTGGTGTGAAACGATTCGATGAGGCTTTGCAACTTTGGTGGGCATCCTATCTTTGGCAGGATCTTGAAAAGTCCCTCTCTGCTGACCAGATCGAACGCTTTGGTGAAGTCGATGAAGGCGACGTACAGAGGCATGTTCTGTTCTCTGCATTTCTCCTGGAGTGGGCGGATGGAGAATATCATGTCTACCGTCGATCACTCAGCGCGGAAGCCACACTGAGACTCGGGGTAGACACGTTCGGCAAGCTTCTGTAGACGAACGAGAACAACTCGTGCGTAGATTTTGCCAACAACGCTGAGGAGGGAGATGCCCCTGTAGTTGTTGCAGTCGCTTCTCTCCCCTTTGTTTTTGTAGAGGGTGATGATCTTGGCGTCCCTCATGTCCTGTGGTACGGCACCTTCCTTCCAGCACTGGCAGAGGACGTCATGCAATGGCAGCAGTAGGGCGGTCTTGCAGTGCTTGATCAGGTCAGGGGGTATGCCGTCGTTGCCGGGTGCCTTGCCAGCGGCCAAGCTATCAATGGCCTTACTGAGTTTGTCGATGGTTGGCTCGGCGTCAAGTTCGTCCATGGATGGCAGGCAGTCGATGGCATCAAGGGCTGACGTTGTCACGGTGTTCTGTCTAGAGTAGAGGTCAGAGTAGTGTTCCACCCATCTCTCCATCTGCTTGTTCTTCTCTGTGATTATCTCCCCAGTGGAAGATTTGAGGGGGGCCGTCTTGCTCTGAGCCGGACCAAGTGCTTTCTTGATGCCATCGTGCATACCACGGATGTTCCCTGTTATGGCAGCGGTTTGAATGTCTTGGCTGAGCTGAGTCCAGTACTCGTTGGCACAGCGCCGAGCAGTCTGCTGAACTTTGCTTCTCGCAGCCCTGAGAATCTGGAGATTCTTCTCGTTTGGGTACTTCTTGTACTCAGCAAGTGCTGAGCGCTTGGCTCCAATGACGGGGGTCATCTTGGTCAACTTGGCATCAAACCAGTCCTGTGACTTCGAGGTCTTCCTCCCAAAGGTAGCCAAGGCTATGCGGTAGATGGTGTTTCGCAGCTCTTCCCACTTCTGCTTTGCAGATTCTCCTCCTTGTGGTACACCAAGTTCCTTCTCAAAGGTGGAGGCAAACTGCTCAACAAGTTCTGGTTGGGCCATCTTGCTGGTGTCAATCCGTGCCTTTCCAGGTTGTCTAGCATGATGGAATTTCTTCAGCTGCAGCTTGACCTTGCAACACACCAATGAATGGTTTGTGTCGCAATCTGCACTCTGGAACGAACGGGTGATTAGCACGTTCTTCAGTGAGGTGCGCCTGGTCAGGATCAAGTCTAGCTGGTGCCAGTGCTTTGAGCGCGGATGTTGCCAGGAAACCTTGTGTTGGGGCTTGGTCTTGAAGAACGAGTTTGTGATGCACAGATCGTGATATGTGCAGAACTCGAGCAGCCGCTGTCCGTTGTTGTTCATTCTGCCCACGCCAAAAGGTCCAAGACAGGAGGGCCAGGAGTCGTGGTCAGCACCCACTCTGGCATTGAAGTCTCCAAGGAGAATGAGTTGTTCAGAGTTGGGGATGATCCTGACAGTTGTTGCGAGATTCTCGTAGAACTCGTCTTTTGCCTCTGGTGTGGCTGTCTGTGTTGGGGCATACACACTGATGAGGGTGACTGGGCCTTCAGTGGTGTTGAGGCGGAGGGTGAGGAGTCGTGCAGAGCCAGTGCTGCCCGGTTCCACCATCTTCAGCAAAGTGTTCTTCACTGCGAAGCCCACTCCGTGTTCCCTGTGTTCGTCACTGCCCTTTCCCTGCCAGTAGAACGTGTAGTCCTTCTCTCTCAGTGTGCCTGCATCAGCTAACCGTGTTTCCTGGAGAGTGGCGATATCCACTCCCAGTCTCTTCAGCTCATTATTGATGATGGCAGTCTTCCTGGTGTCGTTGATGTCCTTGAGGTTAGCAGCGAGTCCTGTCATCATAGTGCGGACGTTCCAAGTTCCCAGTTTTAGAGTTGGTCTCTTTTGTTTTATATGTTATAAAAAAAGGCAGAAAATAAAAATATTGTACACTAAAGGTAGATGGGAAAAAGTGAAAGTAAAAGGATCTTGTGCGGAACCACCAATATTTTTAGGGTGGATAGACATTGTTAAACAAATCTACACGATGGAACAATTGACTTTTCCTTTACACTTGCCTATCGAAAAAAACTGTATCTAGTACCTGAGACTTACAAAAAAAGATGACAGGGTTCAACTTCTAGACTCACACGATGACGTGCAGCGGGCAGACCACAGTGAACGGTGGCCACAACATACCTCACAGACAATACAATGGTCCAGTAATGCTTGACTGGCAACGGCCGCTTAAGTACAAGCATTGCTGGCTCAACAGATTCGGTGCACCTGGGCAAGGCGCGGGAAAAGCAATAACCAGCGTGGAACCGGCTGGCTGTCAAGAGAGAGGGGGTGTGGTTGGACCGGCAGGTAACAGACAACACCGACATGAATGTAGGTCAAGGTAAGCTGCCTAACAGCTGACGGCCAGAACAGCGGCTACAGGTACGGAAAAAAGAATAAGAGACGAAGAAACTACAAGAACTCAAAAGATAACGTACTACACAATAGGTCAAATAGGTTCATTTTGTCTTCTTTAAATTATTTATCTTTTGTTCATATAAAAGACAAAAAATAGAATAGAAAGGATATGTCTTTACCTTCTTTACATGTTTCGACTGTACACTGCAGCCTTCGTCAGAAGAGTCAGCTGATTGCTGTCAGGTGACATTTATCAGCTGATTTTCGTAGACGGAGCCAGCTCAGCAGATCTGTCAGATCCACCAAGCGATAACATGGAAGTTATGGACAAGATTGCATTAAAGACTTCCGCCGGCTGGAGAAATTGGAAAAAACACGAGCACGCTTCAGAAACCACCTGCGATTTAACCTCCGCTGCAGAGATGAGGATGTAACATCAGCAAGCCTCAATATAAGAAATCCAATTCCAACCAAAAACGCAGATAAAATTATCGATAAAGCACAGAAAGACCTGATCAAGGAATGGATAAGAATGACGGCAAACAAAGTGGACAAAATCAACAACCAAATCAAGGAGGAAATGGACATGTTCAAGAAACATTACCCGACTGACCAGGAAACGCAGGAGCATATTAAAGCACAATTACAACATGCACACGAACAAGAATTCATTATAACAAAAAACTGCCAATTGAAAAAACTAAAAAAACTCACAGAAAGGAAGAACGGACGAAAACAAACTCACACGGAAACGAAGGCTAAGTGGGTCAAAAGCTTGTCAAGACACATATTCACGGACACGGAGAAAACAGTGCTGAGCAGAGGACTGAACTTCGCCATCACACCAGCAAGAATACCCCATGAAGAATCCATCCTCGCAACAGAACTGGCATGTGAAAAAATCCAGGACAAAGGGGAAAAAGCATCATTCCGGAACGCAGTTGCAGGAATCCTAAAAACGGCCAAATTACCACAAAGCAACGTTACAAAAGAAGAAGAAAAAGCATTAAACTCACTCAAGACAGATAAAACAATCACAATCCTCTGATCAGATAAAGGCAAAATGACAGTAATATTGGAAATGGAAACATATAAAAAACAGATGGAAACCATGTTGGCAGACAGTAGCACATATGAAATCATAAAAACAAATCCCACAGAAGAAAAGAAAAAAATGCTAAAAGCCCTTCTCAAACCCCTATTAGAAAGCAAAAAAATCACAAAGGACACATATGATCACCTGATTCCCACAGCCAGCATCACCTCCTGGATCTATGGAACCCCAAAAATACATAAGAAGGATATCCCACTGCGGCCAATAATAGACAGTACTGGATCAGTTACGTACAATTTATCAAAAGCCCTGGTTGAAATCATCAAACCCCTCCTTGGACTATCAGATTTCCACTGCAAAAACTCAAAAGAGCTGGCACAAGAACTCAAAGATATGAAAATAGAATCAGACGAGATCCTCATTTCACATGATGTCATTTCATTATTCACAAAGACACCTGCTGACGTCA
Organism: Pholidichthys leucotaenia; assembly: GCA_020510985.1. Taxonomy (NCBI): domain Eukaryota; kingdom Metazoa; phylum Chordata; class Actinopteri; order Cichliformes; family Pholidichthyidae; genus Pholidichthys; species Pholidichthys leucotaenia. Next base: position 433,747,098 of record CM035842.1, on the reverse strand, counting down.
CACTACATATAGTGTAAGAATGCCTCAACAAAGACAGTACCCTAAAAAGACGCACCAATCTCACAGTTCACGACATATCCACATTATTACAGTTTGTTTCAAAATCCACCTACTTTCAATTCAGAGGAAAAATTTACAGACAAAACGAAGGATTTGCAATGGGAGACCCACTATCTGCCATCATGAGCAGTTTTTTTCATGGAGGATCTGGAAAACAAAGCCATCAACACAGCACCTACACAATGCAAACCCACCCTTTGGAAGAGATACGTGGACGACATTCTGGAAAAAATAAGGAAAGGACATACACAAGAACTCACTGACCATCTTAACAGTACGGACAGCACTGGAAATATAAAATTCACACACGAAGAGGAGGAAAATGGCACCATAGCCTTTCTGGACATGAAAATCCACCATAACGATGACGGCAGCATAAAAATCACAGTCTACAGGAAACCAACCCACACAGATCAATACCTACTATGGACATCAGAACGCCCTACAGCACACAAGCTATCAGTTGTCAGGACGTTATATGAACGAGCCACCATCTCACAGACCAAGAAGACAGACAGGATGAGGAAACTTTTTTTTTTATCAGAAGGAAGGGCACCAGGGGTGGGGAAAGACCCTCAAACCCCTTCCCCATACACAAACTGTATGACTGACTGTGAGAGTGAATGGTTGTCTGTCTCTCTGTGTTGGCCCTGTGATGGACTGGTGATCTGTTCAGGGTGGACCCTGCCTCTCGCCCAAAGATGCTGGGATAGACTCCAGCGCCCCCATGACCCGAAAGGTATTAAACGGAAGAAGATAGATTGATGGAAGTTTCAACTTTTTCATATCACTTTTAATATTTTTATCTCATAAATTTGTGAGTTTTTACTCAGAAATTTTTACATTTTTTCTCATGAATCTTAAATTTTTTCTCATAAATTTGTGACTTTTTCTCAAAAATGTTCAGATTTTTTTCTCATAAATTTGTAACTTTTTGTCATCGATTTTAAACTTTTTTTCTAACAAATTTTCACTTTTTTGACAAATTTGCAACTTTTGCCAAAAAATTTAAAATTTTCCTTATGAATTTGTATTTTTTTAGTCATAAATGTGTGGCTTTTACACTCAAAAATTTTCATATTTTTTTTCACATGAAGTTGCAACTTTTTTTCATAAATTTGTGACTTTTTCTATGAAGTATTCACTTTTTTCTCACAAATTTTTATATTTTTTTTTCTCATAAATTTAAACTTTTCTTCTTCATGAAATTGCAACTTTTTGTCATAAATTTTCAAATTTTTGTCTAATGAATTTGTGGCTTTTTTTCTGATAAATTAGTGAGATTTTCTCATAAATATTTGCTTTTTTCTCATCAATTTTGACATGTTTCAGGATCCAGGAGACAGACACTGACACGGGCAGATAGTGACAATAATCTTTATTAGAGAGTGAGGGTGTGTAGTGCAAGTGTGAGTGCGTGGATTGAGTTCTGGTCACTGGAGCTGAGCGCCCTGGACGGAGACCCGGCAACCCTGGAACATACAAGCAGAAACCATTACTTTTGTCCCACGCAAGTGACAAGCTACTAGTAGCGAGGCTTACTTGGTTGTAGCACAGGCTTCGTCCTGCTGAGATCCAGCGGCCGTGCAACGTGGAGGTGAAGGTGTCCGTGAACGTGCTGGGGCTTCCACCCGTGGCTGTAACAAGGACAGTTCTTCTCGAGACTCCGGCTGTGACACCACAGACCGGGACGGTGACAATCCCGACGATGACGAGGTGAGTGATTCCACAGAACGTGGTGATGATGAAATAGCTGATGCTGATGACAGTAACTCCACTGATAACGGTGGCCAATACTCCTGCAACTGATACAATAACAGTTCTGGAATTTGAGGAGCAAGACGTACCGGTAGACGTGGTGGTAGCGAACCGCTAGGTGTGCGTGTTGGGGTTACCCCGTCAGCTGGGGCCGCAGGTCCACCGCCAAGGGGGTCCACCTGTGCACAGGGGTTAAGATTAGGAGTTGAGTAACAGATGGTTCTCTTACGTGTCTGACTCTGAAGAGAAGTCCTTGAAGAGGTAAGAGAAGTTCTTGATGAAGCCAGAGAAGTTCCTGACGAGACGAGAGAGAATCCTGATGAGGCCAGAGAGCGGAGTTCAGGTTCTTTCTCCGACGAGGAGGACAGACGACTCCGTGCCGGGCTGTCAGCAACGCTGGCTTTTAACAGCTGTTGATTACCACCTGTTGGTCTGTGCGCAGCTGGAGTTAATGATGCCAATGACGGCCCAGAGGCCGCCATGACAAATTTGTTAGTTTTTTTCTCATTTTGTTAAAAATTTTTCTTCTAAATTTCTTATAAATTTGCAACATTTTTCAAAGAAATTTTCATTTTTTTTTTTAATTTTTTAAAATTTTCTTATAAATTTTCATTTTTGTCATAAATTTCCAACTTTCTTGTCAAAACTTTTAACCTTTTTCAAAAATATGGAACTTTTTTCAAATAAATTTTCAAAATTATTTTTTTAATTTGCAACTTTTTTCTCATAAAATTTCATTTTGTGTCATAAATTTCCATTTCTTTGAAGCAATTTTCACTTTTTTTCATAATTTGAAACTTTTTTTTTCCTTATTCAGTTTTTTTCCTCAGGAATTTGTGACTTTTTTCTCATAAATTTGTGAATTTTTTTCAATAAATTTTCTCATTTTTTTCTCATGAATTTGTGACTTTTCTCATAATTTTGTGACTTTTTCGCATAAATATGTTATGTCCCAAGCACTATTTTATTTGTGCTCGGGCTATTCCTATCAGGGCTTGACAGCGGCATTGTTATCCTGGCTCTTCGAGCTCTTATTGTGACAGCGCTCGGGGAGGCTTCCACTCAGCTGTCAAGTCCTGAACAGCTGTTCTGCATTTGCGGTCGTTAGTGACAGACTTCTTAAACCCACGCTAGCGGCCGCATCCCTGCAGCAGTGTCCGTCTATCTTCGTCGGAGCTACGTATGCTTTGGACTGTTTTCTACCTTGCCTGTCTGTGGTATGACCGTCGCCTCCTGTGGACCTGTAAGTGAGCTGTTAGCCTTACGCCTCCTGGTGTGTAGACTTGTGTGTATTATCATTACTTCACTGTTAATAAAAAACTCTTGCACAACTCTCTGGTGATGGTGTGGCGTCTTATGGTGGCTCGCAAGAGCCACCACATGACAGTACACTGCTGCCAAAAAACGGCGTTTACGATGACGCCAACCCGAGACGCCTTTCACCAGTGAGTTAGTGTTTTTTGGACATTTGCTTTTCCTGTCTGGGTACGGTGTGTGTTAGGAATGCCGTCGCGGAGGGGCCGCGCTCGGAGTCTGAGCCATGAGCTGACGGGTGTCCTTGAATTTGTGGATGAGATGCTCATCTCCTCTTCCCTCCTGGATTACGATCACGGCATACACTGGTACCTGGACTCTGCTGAGGACGCTCTTCGTCATCTCTCTCCCCGCTACGCCAACCACCCGGAAGTCGACACAAGGAGGGTTGATATCGCCGCGCAACGCAAGATATTCCTTATGCTGGAGGAGGAGCACGGCATGAAGCAGAAGAAGAGGCACTCCTGCTCTTTGCCTACGGATCCCGATCCTGTCCTCGAAACATTTCTGGAGTTCGCACCATCTGGGGGCCAGCGTAGGCGTCGGTGCTGCGGCCGAGCACATCTTCAGCAAGCTCCTGTTCCGGATCCAGTTCCGGGCCGCCGGAATGACCCACTCAACCAGTCAGCTGGATCTTCGGCGTCACATCAAGAGGGAATTCCTGCAGTCCCTTTTTTCGGGCCACCACCCCCTGCTGTACGGTCAGCATGCTGTGCCCGGCCCGCTTCGGCTGCCGCTCGCTCGTCCTCTACACCCTCTCCAGCTGCTGTGAGTGATCAGAGTCCTGCGCCGGTGAGCTCCGTCCATGGGTCCTTTCCTACCACCCAGCGAGCGAGGGAAGGAGCAATGTCCTCTACAGCTGGCACCATCCTCCCTCCGGGAGACAGGCAAGTTCAAATTCAGTCCCCTACTTATCATGGTGATCTGTCGTGTCTGACTCCTGGGGGTGAAGCTCGGGGTTTGCAGCCCCCCGAGTTTCCTCCTCCAGCTGTAGTTATCTGAACTGAACCTGCTGCCTCTATGTTTCCTCCTGCTGAGCGGACCTCGGCGTTAGATCCACTCCGTCCAACGAGGGGGAGGCCTGCGACTCTGGGAATTATCCTGGCCCCGCAGCCTTGTTTTGGGCAGAAGAGGAGAGTGGACTGCGGTGTGGAGCCTGAGCTGCCGAGCGAGCATCCCCAGGTCTCCACAGAGGAGCAACCCGAGCCAGCGGGTCGAGGGTCCCCTGCCACCATGCCGTGCGGGTTATCGGTGTGGACATCACCGCGAGAGGACCAAGCTGCAGAGACCATCAGGCCGGCTGTGGAACCCGACACAGCTGAGTGGGAGCCCGACGACGAGCTTCTACCTGAACCTGGATCGACAAAGTCCTGGACGGCTCCAGAGCCCAAGTGCAGGCAAGTGCTCTTCTTTGTTTTTCTTTGTGGTGTGTTAGAGCATTTTTTCCTGCCTCGTGGGGAGGCGAGCGAGGGGCAGCCATCTGCTGCGCCCGAGCTCGTCTCGCTGGGATCTGGCACTGCTGGTGATACTGATCCCGGTCCCCTCCTGTCCTCTGAGCCTCTCCACAGCGTAACCGGTTTGGAGTCTGTCGAGGTCGCGGGGCTGGAGGTCCCAAGTTCGGGGATGGAGGTCGTCGCCGGTGCAGTACCGACCCAGTCGGGGTCCGTCCAGACCCAGTCGGGGTCCGACGCGTGGACTGAGGTGACCCAATCGGGGTCCGATGCTGGTGCAGCGGTGACCCAATCGGGGCCTGCCGAGATCCAGTGGGGGTCCAACGCAGGTGCTGCTGTGATCCAATCGGGGTCCGACGCGGGTGCAGCGGTGACCCAATCAGGGCCTGACGAGATCCAGCGGGAGTCCAGTGCAGGTGCGGCTGCGACCCAATCGGGGTCCGACGCGGTCCAATCGGGGTCCAACACAGGTGCAGCTGCGACCCAATCGGAGTCCGACAAGGTCCAATCGGGGTCTGACGAGGTCCAATCGGGGTCTGACGCTGGTGCGGCTGCGACCCAGTCGGGGTCCGACGAGGTCCAGCGGGGGTCCAACGCAGGTGCAGCTGCGACCCAATCGGGGTCCGACGTGGGTGCAGCTGTGATCCAATCGGGATCCGATACAGGTGGAGCTGCGACGATCGCATCGGTCTGGACTGAGATCGGTGGAGGAGCCGCAGACCCTTCGCCGCCTGATGTGAGGTGGACCCATTGTCTTGACTATTCTCCTCTCAGGAGCCACCAGCTGGGGTCGTTAGCGCTCGGGGCCGTTGGAGGTTTTTGTCTTGCAGGCTCGCACTCTCATGTAGTTTCTCTGTCTGGCAGGCCGCCGCACGCTATTCCTCCACAGTTCTGGTGGCTGAGAGATGCGGGTCAGCCACCCAAGGAACTGCTCCGCTGGTTTGGCGCCTTGGGTCGGTCACCCGATAAACTGTGTTTGCTACTGGGTGGCCTGGTACGGCCACCGGAGGACTTGTCTCTTGGGGCCTGGGACCAGGGCAGGCCGCCTTACCATGTACTGTTTTTTGTGACTATCCGTGGGTAATCGGATGCAGGGAGGTCGCCAGAGCTCTGCCTGGGGCATTTGATCTCCGCCAATCGTCTCCTGTTTGGGACCATACGGTGTAAGGTTATTTAGAGCAATTGAGATTGCCTCATGTATGTTTTCAACATGCTTTTGTTTTTTTTTTTGTTTGTTTTCCTCCCCTCTTCTTCTCGAGGGGCTATAGCATGTATTTCTTGTTTTTTCATATATACCGTTGTGTTTGAGTGTCATGTGGTGATCCTCGCGGATCACCAAGAGACGCCAAAGAGTCCACCAGTGAATTTGGCAATGTTGTTAATTTATTTACACACGTGACAAGACAAGCCTATGAACCCCGCAGGGCAAAACACACATTTAACAAGACTTAGGCTTGTAGGGCTAACCCCAGCCACTACGAGCTAAACCATGACATGAGTTCAGATCACGAACCTGACATGAAGATCTGACGAAGTGTTGATCAACGTCTGGCAAGGAAGATTAGACGATACTCCTGACAAGGAAAGTTCGACGGTACTCCTGACAAGATCAGACGATAGTCCTGTGCCATACCGTCGCTAGTGCTGAGTTTATAAAGGCGAAGCACTAACGAACGGCAAGCCTCACTGCACCCGTGGTGACCTCTGGCTGAGGCTCAGCTACACCCACAGTGGCCCCCAACCAGGCCAGCTCCACTGCACCCACGATGGACTCCAGCGGGAGCCTAGCTGCTCCCATGGTGGCCCCTAACCGGGCTGGCTCTGCAGCACTCGCGATGGCTTCCGGCTGAGGCTCTACAGCACCCCCGGTTTCCTCTGGCTGAGGCTCTGCAGCACCCATGGTGGAACCCACACTGGAGGGTGGCTTCCATGACAGGTCTGAGCAGGACCGCAGCACCCACGTCGGGCTAATCCTGGGGCGCAGTCCCCACGATGGCCCAAAGCCAGCCTGCTGGACCCACGGCAGCGTGGCCTGTGGAGGAGACCACATGATGACCTCAGACCTCGGGAAAGCTGGAGCCACAACGTCATCGAGTGGTGAGACCGGCTCCACAAGGACCCTTGGAGATGGGTGTTCCTCCCCGGCGACCCTAGAACATAGCTCAGGAGCGGGAGAAGAAACAGGATCGTTAGGGTCACCAGCAGTGGTGGAGCCCGGTAAGGGAAGTTCAGATGCAGCTGTGGGCTGCGCCTGACTCTCCCCACCTAGAGCCAGACAAGATCTCTCCAACACTGTGATCAGAAAAACTAGAGAGAGTACTTGCCTGAGCTCAAGCTCCACCACAGTCCAGGACTCCATCAATCCTGATGATGAATCCTCGGGCCCGGCCTCAAGGAGGACCAGCTCAGGCTCCCAGTCCACCGCAAACGCCTCAGCAGCTGGCAAGATGGTGTTGGCAGTCCTGTTGTCCACCTGCAGTGGCTCCAATGATGGGGATTCCTCCGACGAGGCTTCAGGGGGACCTCTCCGTGCTGGCTCTGGGCAGGAATCATCCGAATCCTCTGCCTCCTCCACCGTCTGATGGCCCTGACCTTGGGCCGACAGGTCCTCGGGGTGAATTGGAGGAGACATGGATAGGGGAAAAAAAGGGTTAGTGCATGCAGCTGGAGTAGAAGCCCCCAGCGGACTGCTTATGCTGGGCCCCTTTCTCGGGAGACAGGCAAGATTCATCATCATTAGATGGTGAATGATGAAGAAACACTTGCTTGTCACCCCAGTCCTTATCATTCCCAGCTGCAGGCAGGAGACAATCCTCCCTCTCCACATCTCCACATCCGTGGCGACATGGGTCCCTTCAACAGCTTGTGGAGGAGCCATCTCCGCGACCATGGAGGAAGGCATTGCCGGGGTGAGCTCACCGGGCCTCACGGCAGCTGGAGGGCAGAGGGCTGCCGAAGGCGATGAGGAGTTCTCCTGGTGTCTCTTAGCTTGCAGATTGGTGTTGGCAGTCCCTCCTCGACCCGGCAGTTGACTGTGGCGAGCAGATTAGCCCACTCCTCGAATCCGTGGGCTGAGCAGGTGTAGGAGATGAGACCCTCACTGCCAGTGAAGCACATCCGTGGACCTCCCACTCTCTGCATTCCTCCTCGACCCGGCGGTTGAGCACGGTGAGCAGATTCGCCCACTCCTCATCCGTCGGTGTGGTTGCAGGGGAGCGCCTCCATGCAGGCTCCTGGGCAGGATCATCCAGGGCCTCAACCTCCTCCGTCATCTGGTGGCCCGGTTCTTGGTCCAGCAGACCCTCAGGGGGAATGGGAGGAGACACGGAGAGGGGAAGAAAACAATCATTTATTGCAGCTGGAGGAGAGAACCCAGTGGACTGCTGATACTGGGCGTCCCCATCGGGAGACAGGCAGACGTTTCCCCAACTCACCTCATCAATGTCAAAACTAAACTAGGTCCTCTGGATCCCACTCAGGAACAACTTCGCAAAAGCCCGACTGCCGTTATATGCCAAGTCTACTGGTGAAGCAGGAGGGAAGCAGGGGTGAAGCAGGAGGCGGCCTGCCCACCGGAAGGCTGACTGGAGGCCAACCAAACCAGGGAGAGGGAACCTCCACGGCCTCCTCAGTGGCCCCCGTGGTGGCCCCTGACCAGGCCAGCTCCGCTGCACCCACGATTGACTCTAGCGAGAGCCTAATTGCACCCACTGTGGCCCCTAACCGGGCCTCCGCTGCACCCACGATGGACTCTCGCGATAGCCTAATTGCGCCCGCGGTGGCCCCCAATCGGGCCGGCTCCGCTGCACCCACGGTGGACTCCAATGGGTGCCTAGCTTCACCCACAGTGAGCAGGCCAACCCGCAGGAGCACTAGGCTGAGGAGGCGATCGGTGGGAGGAGCCCTGACAACCCTGGCAGGAGGGGCTGGAGCAGCAACGTCCTCCTTCGGCAGGACCGGGCCCTTGGTGACCTCCAGCTGAGGCTCTCCAGCACCACAGTGGATCCCAATTGGGCCAAATCTGCACCCACGGTGAGCGGACCAACCCGCAGGAGCACCAGGCTGAGGAGACGATCAATGGGAGGAGCCCTGACGACCCTGGCAAGAGGGGCTGGAGCAACGACATCCTCCTTTGGCATGGCAATGATCCTGAAGGACAAGCTGCTGCGCGCAGGGGTGGACCAGCACCTGTCATCATGGATCCTGGACTACCTCACGAACCGGCCTCAGTTTGTGAGAACCCGGGACTGTGTTTCCGACACGATCATCAGTAGCACGGGGGCCCCCCAGGGAACGGTGCTGGCTCCCTTCCTGTTCACTCTTTATACTGCGGACTTCTCACACAACACAACACACTGCCATCTACAGAAGTTCTCTGATGACTCTGCGATCGTTGGTCTCATCTCCAACGGAGATGAAGCTGAGTACAGAGGGCTTATCCAGGACTTTGTGGACTGGTGCCATCGGAACTGCCTCCAGATCAACGCGAGGAAAACTAAGGAGCTGGTGGTGGACTGCCGCAGGCATGGGCAGCCCCTCACAGCACCAGTAAATATACAGGGAACAGACATCGAGATGGTGACATCCTATAAGTACCTGGGTATTCATCTGAACAATAAACTAGACTGGTCACACAATACTGACGCACTCTACAAGAAGGGACAGCGCAGGCTGTTCCTGCTGAGGAGACTCAGGTCTTTTGGTGTACAAGGGGCACTGCTGAAGTCATTCTATGACACGGTGGTGGCATCAGCCATCACTTTTGGAGTGGTCTGCTGGGGCAGTGGCATTACTGCAGCCGATAGGAAGAGACTGAACAAACTGATTAAGAAAGCTAGCTCTGTCCTGGGGCAGCGCCTTGATCCGATGGAGGAGATAGGAGAGAGAAGGACGGTGGCTAAACTGTCATCTCTGCTGGAGTCCGAGTTCCACCCTATGCAGGACATACTGAATGCACTGAGGAGCTCATTTAGCAGCAGACTACATCATCCCAGGTGCACAACCGAGAGGTTTCGTAGGTCCTTCCTACCAACGGCTGTCAGACTGTACAACCTAAGCAGGGCTGCTCGCAGAGATAGCAAAAAGACGTAACAAACTAATAGTTTTTTTGAATGCAAAAGATGCAATAGACTTACACTATGGTCCTCTCCGGCATACAACTAGGAACATACCAGTCGCTATGGAGGGTGAGAATATGTATGGGCACATAATCATACCATGTAAGATAACTAAATAGACGGTTATGCTGTTTCATCCCACCTAGCAACAATGCTCTGCACTGTGTGTGTTTATATATTTACATATTTATTCCATCTAGCTACAATGCTCAGCACTGGGTGTGTTTATATTTATATATCTATATATTTATTCCATCTAGCTCCAATGCTCCGCACTGTGTTTTTATATATCTACATATTATTCCATCTAGCTACAATGCTCCGCACTGTGTGTGTTTATATATTTACATATTTATTCCATCTAGCTACAATGCTCTGCACTGTGTGTCTGTGTGTGTGTGTGTATATATATATTTTATAGTAATATGTACATATGTATATTAGCTGCTCTTGCTTGCTTGTTTTTTTTGTCTTGCCTTCTGATTGTTGCTCTGAGTGTTGCTATCCCTGTGCTGTTGCAATCCTGGAATTTCCCCATTGTGGGACTAATAAAGGCTTATCTTATCTTATCTTAACCGTGTGGTACGCATGAGCCACTGCCAGGGACAGACTAAGGCTGCAGCGCGTCGTGCGCACTGCTGAGAAGGTGATCGGCTGCAAGCTCCCATCTCTCCAGGATCTGTACATCTCTAGGACCCGGAGGCGTGCTGGCTTGATCATAGCCGATCCCTCACACCCTGGTCACGTACTGTTTGCCCCCCTCCCCTCAGGCAGAAGACTTCGGTCCATCCAGACTAAAACCTCCCGTCACATGAACAGCTTCTTCCCCTCTGCCATCAGACTGCTGAACACTAAGTGACTTATTGACTCTCGTGCACTATGTACAGCAGCTCAACCAGACTCATGTCAATCATCACTGTTTTCTTCCTGCATTACCGACTGCACTATATGGTTCTCCACATTATCTGCTGCTCGCTAATATATTTAAACTGCTGACTAGTATTACTCACTCTTATTCTACACTTTATTGCATGTATAGTTTATTTCCTTTATTTATTATGTTTAATGTTGCAGCATTGCACCAAGACAAATTCCTAGTTTGTGTACTACATGAACAATGGCAATAAATCTGATTCTGATTCTGATTCTGCCGCTGTGAAAGAAAGTATGTATATATGATTCATGTATGTTCTCGTTTTCTGCCTCCTTGTTGTCTTCTTCATCTACTGATGCATGGTGCGTCAATATTGCCACCTCGTGAATTGGACGTTAAGTCTTGCGCATGCACTTTCCAACGCGTTCAGGTTGTGGGCAGGCGGCGCAGTCACAAAATTTTGGCTGCATGCAGTCGTCCGCGGTCGAGCACTCCGGACACTAGCGGAGTGGAGATGATGACGTAAATTTGGTCACATGAGGATTCCGGTTTCACCTACACGGACATCAGAGGTGTAGCATGAAGCAGGCTTAAGTCTGATTCACCCGTTAAACACAAGTAAAGCACTTGCTGTTCCATGCTGGTTTGCAAGAGGATGGGCTGTTTTCAAGAATGCCAAGCTGGAGGCTGAAAAACAAATGGAGACACGATCACTTGTTCAACACGGGGTGGTCAGCAGAAAATGTTAAATCCTACCCCAGCCACTCTCAGTCATCTGTTTGTGGAACCAAAACAACAAAAGATTTGATTCATGTCTGTGATACTGAGTCAGTTCTCCAAATTCTGACTGGATCAACACAAAATGATACACAACGTGTTTAAGCTTACTGCTGCAGGAATCACCATAGCTCATAACATTATTATTTACTTGATTAATTGATTATTAACTCATTTCAATAAATGCACTATTAATATGACTATTTATAGTAGGGAGCTTCCATTTCCCCCAGAACCAGACAAATAGTGCGGTCAGACGTGAAAGTGAAAGTTTGTGTCTCTCTACTCATGCAAGTAAAACCTTGCCGAGGGGCGGCGTTGCCTCCAGAACTTCTGCAGCTGCTTTACCTGTTGTGGGGATCCCAAAAATGCCATCATGTCTAGGTTACAGCATTATCCGGTGGTGCACACAGTTGAGAAAATTTCACTGCCTACTCCAGAAACTGCATCTGGTTGATGCTTGTTTTCACCATGAAAATGAAGCTGGCCGGTGCCCAGTTTCAAGAGCTACTAGCCCTCATGAGCACATCTGGAGCAGGAATTCATGGCTGGATAGAAACTACAGACACTCCATCTTGACTTGATATGTAATCACATGAAAAAATTTGCTTTGAATTTGGTCTGAACACATCAATGAGAGTGTGGATTGTTATCAAGTTCTACACTTGAAATGACTTTAAGTGACATAAAACTGTAATCTGTATTTTAAAATATTAAAAAAAAAGAAATATTAAAACTGAAAGTTGAAAATATAGTCATGGAAACATTAATTGAGTTAATCACAATTAATTGCATGGATGACAAGATGATTAATTTTGCATTTGGTAGAATATGAGTGAAAGAGATGAACACTGTGACGTGCTTTGTAGTAACACAGATGTTCATTGGCTGAAAATATAGTGACGTTAGGCAGCGCGTGAGAACACAGCAGCCTCTCTTCTCTCTTAGTGTTTAATGTGTTTGGTGTCGTTTCAGTTACATTTGAGTGTGTATTCATCTGCTTCATGTCCACATACGATGTTGCGCACAAGTTACAGTTGCCACAGCCTTCTAGATAAAAGGAATATGACCAAACATTATGTCTTGGACCAGACTGTTAGAGAGGAACTCCGTGGCTTAGTACTTTGCCACCAGACATCCACAACCCTGGACTCACCTACTGCATTTAATCCCAAGTGAAGACGCCGTAGATAGTGTGAGAGGAAATGGAAGCAAGGTAGGTGGGGGCGATCTAAGTTAAGCTAGCCACGAGCCCACACAGACTCATGATTCTATCCCTCATTCTGGCCAAAGTACACTGACTAGACAACAAAATGTCATGGATGGCCCTCACAAGCCATCATAAGATGCCACTCAGCCACTGAGTTTGCAGTTTATTAAAGGGAAAAGGTGAATGACAAAATAACAAGCCACGGGGGGCTAAAACACACTATAATGAGAACTCAGGCTATGACAAAGGAGAACAGGTTCACAATGGGATAAACTTACGATCATAGAAGAAGAGTAGTCAACATCTGAGCAGAGGAATGTTCCATAACGTCAGACAAGGGGAAGTTTTTGACGAGACTGCCGCATATTTCGCTCTCAGCTGCCCTCTTAAGTAGGGAGCAGCTGATGAGGCGAAATGCGGCTCAGCTGTCAGCTCTGACAGCCGGAAGCCCCTCCGAGCGCTGTCACAATAAAAGCTCGGAGAGCCAAAAGGGGCACACACACGTCAGATGGGAGAAAATAGTGCATGGCCCGAGCGCGGACGAGATCGGCGCTTGAACTATGACAGTATCTCCCCCCCGAGGCGGTGAACTACGAGTGCCGTATGACACCCAAGCCCCCCCTCCCCCAACCCTCAGGGTGGGCGGATGGGGAAAAATGGCCTGGAGGACGAGAACCAGAAAGAGCAAAAAAACCCCACCATGACGATGACAGGGAACAAATGAAGAATTACAGAGTACGGGTAAAAGAAAAACACAATACACCATAACGCACAGATGGTACATAGAACAGGACAAAAAAAAAAATGCAAATGACAGTTGGAGACCTACAACTAAACACACAGGCCTATAAGACATAATGTGACCAATACAAATCATCCTTCAGACAGGGGAGGAGAGAAAAAAAAAGACACGCTAAACAGCGGTGAATACATAGATCGACATAGAGCAAATGACAAGACACCCAAGAGACACACGAGGATGAGTTGAGTCCAATGAGGCCGGAACTGTTCTGGTAGTCTCCCTGCGTCCAATGTCCAAATGGTCACCAAGGAAAAAAGGCAGCGTTCTGGCGGCCTACCCCAGTCCCAGGCCCGGGAAAACAGGACCTCTGACGGCCGGACCAGGTCGCCAAGCAAACAGTCCAGTTGGTCGGGCGGCTGACCCATAACGCCAAACGGGCGAGGCAGTCTTTCATGCGGCCGACCCACATCGCTCATCCACCAGGACCGCAGGGGAGAGAAGGACAACGGCTTCCCTGTAGCGGGGAACAGCGAGGGCGAGTCAGACCAAAGGTTGAGAACCTCAACAGCCCCTGGTGGAGATGAGCTGGAAAGATGATGACGATGAAGATGATGATGATGATGAGGATGATGATGACGATGAGCCAGTCCAGTGTTAGGCGGCAGAGGATCTGCAGCTCCCTCACCGACCTTGAATCACACCAGCACTGCGCCACTGCTGGACCCCGATCGAGTAAGCACTGCACCCGCGACGGACCCCGATTGGGTCTCGGCTGCACCCACATTGGACCCCGATTGGGTCTTGGCTGCACCCGCGATGGACCCCGACTGGGTCGGCGCAGCACCAGTAACGACCTCCAACCCTGAACTCAGAACCTCCAGCACAGCGACCGGGATTGGCTCCGCACCGGTGACCCTGGGACAAGGCTCAGGAGAAGGAAAAGAACTGGGATCAGGATCACCGGTAGCGACAGAGCCCAGCGAGACGAGCTTGGGTGCAGCGGACGGCTGCCCCTGGCCCATCTCCCCTAGAGACAGGCAAAAATGCTCCAAAATAGAAAGAAGGAAAACAAAGTAGAGCGCTTGCCTGCACTCGAGTTCTGTCGCCGTCCAGGATTTCGACGATCCGGGCTCAGGACGAAGAAGGTTGCTGTTTGGCTCCCACTCAGCTACGGCGGGCTCTGCAGCCGGCATAATGGTCTCCGCAGCCTGAGGACCCTCCGGTGCTGACGTCCATGCCGACGACCCGTACTGCATGGTGGCAGGGGACCCTCAACCCGCTGGATCAAACCGCTCATCGGTGGAGATCCAGGGACGTTTCGTCGTCGGCGCAGGCTCCACGTTGCCGTCCGCTCTCCTCCTCTGCCCATGACATGGCTACGGGGCTGGAACCAGGCTCTTCAGAACCGCAGGCCCCCTCCTTGTCCGGCGACGTAGACATGGCGTCGTGGACCACTCAGCGGAGGGAGACACAGAGGCAGCAGGTTTAATGTCAGAAGCTACAGCAGGTGGTGGGAGCTCGGGGGACTGCGAACCCCAAACTCCATCCCCAGGAGTCAGACAAGGCAGATCACAGCTACGAGGAGAAGAATGAACTTGCACTTGCCTTTCTCCCGGAGGATGGATGGTGCCTGCTGTAGCGGATGTTGTTCCTCCCTTTTCCAGCTGGTGACAGAGGTCCCCCTGGGAGGACGAGGAGCGGCCGCCCGCGATGGTCCAATAACGGGCTTCGCCGGAGCAGGACTCAAAACACTCACAGCTGCCAAGGAAGACATCGAGGAGGAGGGGAGGACAGCCAAGGCGATCCGGGCCCACGAAGCTGACAGAACAGCAGGAAGAGGTGACCCGGAGAGAGAGGCTGTGGGGATTCCCTCCTGGCGAGACGTAGGAGTGGCAGCTGTCAGAAAGGTGGAGTCTTTCGGACGACCTGGAACAGGATCCGGACGGGGTTCTTGCTGAGGTCTCCTGTTGGTGTTTCCCAGTTTGGAACGTCACTTATGGTAATGTATCATCACTTCCTGTATTGCTGTCTGTCCGTGTGGTTAGCTCTCCTCACTCTCCTGAGGTTTTTGCTTTTAATTGTATTTTAAACAGTTTTTTTCCATCAACCGTTAGTTCTCATTTCTGTTTATCAAGCCTCTTGCACCTGTGTGCGCACTCCATGTCACCTAATCACCGTCTTTAACCTTCTGTTCACCTTTCATCAGTGTTTTTGTTAGCTTCGGGTTAGCCACTAGCTATGGCTACTAGCTGTCCTTCCTTTCCTCCTCTGGTGTGCTCTCTCTGTCAGATGTTTAGCTACACCTCTGCCTCTTTTAGTGATAACGGTAAATGTAATAAATGTTGTCTTTTTGAGGCGCTCGAGGCGAGGTTGTCTGATTTGGAATCCCGACTCCGCTGCATTGAAACACCGTCTGCGCCAGTTACTCTTGACGGACATCCCCTAGCTGCAGCGGAGCTCGCTAGCATAGGCCCCGTTAGCAGTCCTCCGGCTCTCCTCAGCAGCGAGGAGACTGGGTGGGTGACGGTGCGAAGGAAGCCTAGTCGCAAAGCCCTGGTACACCACCAACCTGTTCACGTTTCTAATCATTTTTCCCCGCTCAGCGACACACCCACTGAGGAAAAAAACTCTGGTCATTGGCAACTCTGTAGTCAGAAACGTGAACCTAGAGACTCCAGTGGCCATAGTCAAATGCATTCCTGGGGCCAGAGCAGGCAACATCGAGTCAAATTTGAAAATGCTGGCTAAAAGTAACTGTAAATACTCCACAATTGTTATCCACACCGGAATTAATGACATCCATCTCGGGCAGTCGGAAGTAACAAAACTTAATGTAGAATCGGTGTGTGACTTTGCCAAAACAATGTCGGACTCTGTAGTATTCTCTGGGCCCCTCCCCAATCTGACCAGTGATGACATGTTTAGCCGCTTGCCATCCTTCAACCGCTGGCTGTCTGTGTGGTGTCCTGCAAACAACGTGGGCTACACTGACAATTGGAGCTCATTTTGGGGAAAACCTGGTCTTATGAGACGATACAGCGTCCATCCCACTTTGGATGGTGCGTCTCATTTATTGAACAATCTGTCATCTTTTTTATCCAAATTTCCAAAATCTTGACAACTCAGAGTTGGCACCAGAAAGCAAAGTCATAGTCTTACATGCCTCTCTGCAGTTCCTCTTCAACCGCCACCCCTCAACTTAGCCCCTGTCTTCCCCATCAGAGAATCATTGTCTGCTCCCTCCAAAGTAAATAAAAATATAATATATAAGAATCCTAAAGTGATTAAGCAAAAAGTTGGTTAAACTCAAATTAAGAATGAAGTCTCTAAATTGAATGATTTGGCCTCCGTTCCTCATAATTTAAAAAAAATCAAATGTGGTTTGTTAAATATTAGGTCTCTAACTCCCAAGTCTCTGTTAGTCCATGATCTGTTAATTGATCATCAGATTGATTTAATATCCCTTACAGAGACTTGGTTAGGGCAAGAGGATTATGTTGGTTTAAATGAACCAACTCCCTCTGGCTGTTTAAACTGTCAAAATCCCAGAAGTTCTGTTCGTGGAGGAGGAGTAGCAACAATTTACCATTCCAAATTACTAGTTAATTTAAAGCAAAAAACATGTTATAATTCCTTTGAGGGCCTGGTCCTCAGTATTGGGCACTTTAGCAATTTTAGGCTGAACCCAATTTTATTTGCCATAGTTTATCGTCCTCCATCAACCTACTCAGAATTTTTATTCGAATTTGCTAAATTCTTAGCTGATTTAGTGCTGAAATCTGATAGAATAATTATAGTAGGGAACTTTAATATACATGTAGATGTAGATAGTGACTGCCTTAATGTGGCATTTAATTCAATATTAGATTCGATTGGGTTTTCTCAGAAAGTAGGAAATTCTACTCATTATCTCCACCATACATTGGACCTTGTTCTGACATATGGCATAGAAATAGAAAATCTGGTAGTGTCTCCTCATAACCCTGTACTGTCAGACCATTGTCTGTTAACCTTTGATTTTACTATTTCTGACTATTTGGCTCCTAAAGAAAAATATTACTACAGTAGATGCCTCTCAGATGATGCTGTTACCAAATTTATGCAGATTGTTTCCTCTATGCCATGTGTCAACACAACGGAAATAAGCTATAGACAGCTTGCTCCTTCTGTAATTGATAACATGGTGGATAGTGTTACAGTTTCTCTGCATCAGACTCTAGACTTGATGGCCCCCTTAAAAAAGAAAAAGTCTAATCATAGATTTCTAACTCCTTGGTTCAACACAGAAACTCATAGCTTGAAACAGAAGACTCGTCAATTAGAAAGACAATGGTGCTCTACTAATTTAGATGAAATCTATTTAGCTTGGAGAAATCATCTTTTAATTTATTAAAAAATATGTTAGAAAAGCTAGAACGAGTTATTATTCTGCATTAATAGAAGAGAACAAGAATAATCCCAGGTTTCTTTTCAGTACTGTAGCCAGGTTGACAAAGAGTCAGGACTCTGTCAATCCTCGCATTCCCTTAGAGCTTACTAGTCAGGACTTTATGAACTTTTTCAATAATAAAATTTCATCCATCAGAGATAAAACCAGAAAAATCAGAGATAATCAGATTCTTCCCACCATTTTGACATTGACATTGACATTGATTTTTTTTTTTTATTTGAACATTCTAAAAAAAAAAAAAGGAAGAGAATTCAAAACAAAACAAAAAGACAAGCCAAAAATAAAATGTTCAAAAGGAGTGGGAAGAAGCCAACGTTTATATAGTCCCACCCCTTTTCCATACCCAACAAATTACAGTATCACTCTTAATCATCATTATCCCTCAACCACATTCACCATAATACACCCATAGTCAAATTATACAACAAAAACGACACAACAATGACAGTCCATATTGACAACAATACCAACATCCAACAATATTACAACAACAATAAACATACACTTCTGGCATGTTCAATAGAAACACAGACAACAGCATCACCTTCACAATCACCATAACACAACAACAACCTTCCCTCACTGAAGACGCAATGTAACATCACTGCCTTTAATTCTCATACTGCTCAAAAATAATTTCTTTATATGTTGATTTAAATATGTGGATGTTTGGACATTGCCTGTTTCTCCCCCAACCCATTCCACAATTTTACCCCACACAAAGACGCACAAAAACTCTTCCGAGTAGATCTTACTAAGTGCATTTTAAATTTTGTGTTCCCCCGTAAATTATATTTCCCTTCTCTCTCCCTGAAAAGATTTTGTATATTGTGTGGCAAGAGGTTTTTACTGACTTTAAACATTAATTGAGCTGTGTAATAATGAACCAGATCCCATAATTTCAATAATTTTGAATGTAAAAACAATAAATTAGTATGTTCGAGGTACCCAACTTAGTGTATAACACGGACTGCCCTTATTTTTAATATTAACAATGAATTAAATTTACTTTTATAACTGTTACCCAAAACATCTATACAATAAGTCAAGTATGGAATTACTAATGAGCAATACAAGATATGAAGTGATTTATAATCTAGGACCTGCTTAATTTTATTTATAATTGCAATATTTTTTGCAACTTTGTTTTGTATGTACCTGACATGTGGTTTCCAACTAATTTTATCATCCAGTATTACACCCAAAAACTTGATCTCCTTAACTTTTTCAATAACTACATTATCTATATGAATATGTATATCTTCTTTATTTTTACAATTACCAAATATCATTACCTTAGTTTTATCTATATTTAGTGATAATTTATTACAATCCATCCATTTTTTAAGCTTATTTAATTCATTATTTAGAGTATGGATTAGTTGATTATAATTATTTCCAGAATAAAAAAATATTAGTATCATCAGCAAATAATATTATTTTTTAATAATTTAGAAACTTGGAATATATCATTTATATATATGTTAAATAATTTGGGGCCCAATACTGACCCCTGGGGGACGCCACAGGAAATTCCCATACACCCAGACAGATATTCTCCCATCTTCACAAATTGTTGTCTCTCAGATACATAACTTTTAGATTAGATTAGATTAGATTCAACTTTATTGTCATTACACGTGTATGAATACAAGGTAACGAAACACAGTTTAGCATCCAATCAAAAGTGCAAAGGACAGCAGTGCAGTATATACGGTAATTAACAGTATGTGCAATTTAAGCAAATATATGCAAATATATGCAGCAGTGCAGAAAGTTAGGAGTACTGTTATGTGCAAATAATGTACAATAAGTTAGATGGGCAGTTATGTACAGGTGAGGATGGTAAGAGATGATGGTAAGAGAGTCAGCGGGGAACTAAGTTCAATAACGTGACAGCTGTTGGAAAGAAACTGTTTTTAAACCTGCTGGTTCTAGTCCGAAGGCTTCTGAAACGCCTTCTGGAGGGGAGAAGCTGGAACAGTCCATGAGCAGGATGGTTGGAGTCCCTAAGAATGCTGCGTGCCCGGCGCAGACATCTTTTCCTGTAGACGTCCTCTATAACTGGAAGTAGAGTCCCTGTGATGCGTTGGGCGGTTTTCACCACCCGCTGCAGCGCCTTACAGTCAGCGACAGAGCAGCTCCTATACCAGACTGTGACACAGTTGGTCAGGGTACTCTCTATCACGCAGCGGTAGAAGTTGCCCAGGATGTCAGTTGACAGATGGTTCTTTTTCAGTGTCCTCAAGAAGAAGAGGTGCAGATTGGCCTTCTTGATCAGGCTGGTGGTGTTAACTGATCAGGACAGGTCCTCCGAGATGTGGGTCTCCAGGAATTTGAAGCTGGGGACACGTTCCACAGCTATGCCATTGATATGGATGGGGTCATGTGTCGCTCCTCTATCCTTCCTGTAGTCCACTATGAGCTCCTTGGTTTTGCTGGTGTTAAGGAGCAGGTTATTGTCAGCGCACCAAGTAGCCAAGTGCTCAACCTCTGCCCTGTAATCTGACTCATCGTTGTCCCTGATGAGTCCAATCACCGTGGTGTCATCTGCGAACTTTATGATGGAATTGGATCCATACATAGGCCTGCAGTCATGGGTGAAGAGGGAGTAGAGGAATGGGCTGAGCACACAGCCCTGTGGTGCACCAGTGTTGAGTGTGATGACGGAAGAACGGTTGGGGCCTGATCTAACATGCTGGGGTCTGTTGGTCAGAAAATCCATGATCCAGTTGCAGGTGGAGGTACTGAGTCCCAGGTCCCCAAGTTTAGTGAACAACTTGGAGGGGATAACTGTGTTGAATGCTGAGCTGAAGTCAACAAACAGCATTCTTGCGTAGGTGTTCTTGTCATCCAGGTGTGAGAGTACATAGTGCAGCGCTGTAGAAACCGCATCCTCTGTACTCATGTTGCTCCGGTAGGCAAACTGGTGAGGGTCCAGTGTAGGGGGCAGGCATTTTTTGAGCTGTGCCAAGACCAGTCGCTCAAAGCACTTCATGACTATGGGCGTCAGTGCCACAGGGCGATAGTAATTTAGGCACAATGGTGTTGAATGTTTCGGCACTGGTACTATTGAAGTGGTCTTGAAGCACGCTGGTACCACGGCCTGGGCCAGGGACAGGTTGAAGAGGTCTGTGAAGACCCCTGCCAGCTGCTCAGCGCATGTCCTCAGCACACGCCCAGGAATGCCGTCAGGGCCAGCAGCCTTACGTACGTTGACATGACTCAGTGCATTACGGACGTCGGTGTGGGTGAGTGTGAGGTGGTGGAGGTCGTCAGAGGGTGGGAACTTGTAACCCATTGCAGAGCCATTCCCCTAATACCATACATTTGCAATTTATTAAGAAGTATTGAATGATTTATTGTATCAAATGCTTTTCTAAAATCTATAAACACACCAATTGCATATTTTCCTTGATCTAATGCATTTATTATTTCCTCTGTTGCTTCCATTATCGCCAACGATGTTGTACTCTTGGCTCTAAACCCATATTGGTTCTGATTAAGCACATCTTGTTTACTTAAAAAGTTTCGTAATCTGTTGTTGAAAAGTTTTTCCAGAATCTTTGAAAATTGTGGGAGAAGCGATACTGGTCTGTAGTTTGTGTATTGGTGTTTATTTCCTTGCTTGAATAATGGTTTTACTTTTGCTATTTTCATTTTCTGCGGGAATGAACCAGTTTGAAATGATAAATTACAAATATATGTGAATGGTTTTAATATACCATCAACAGTTCTTTTAAATAGCGCCATATCAATACCATCACAATCAGTAGATAATTTATTTTTACACTTTTCAACAACAGATTTTACCTCTAGTTCATCCACCGCTGTAAGAAAAATTGACCAAGGGTTACTTCCAATCAAAGTCTCACTCACGGTGTCTCTTCCTTGGTTTGGAATTTTTGCTGCCAACTCTGGCCCAACATTTACAAAAAAATATTAATTTATTTACTACCATTTTCTTATCATAAATATCACCACAATTATCAGTAAAATACACTGGATATATCATTTTCTTAAATACCGTTAACTTAAATACAGTAACTACTACAACTCCTTCAACTGATGTCTGTCTTGATGAGTTTACTTCAATCGACCTTTGTGAGTTAGACAAAATAGTTTCCTCATCCAAACCGTCAACTTGTCTTTTAGACCCTATTCTTACCAGATTATTTAAAGAAGTCTTCCCACTTATTGGTAGCTTTATTCTTCATATAATCAATTCTTCATTAACTTTAGGTCATGTACCGCAGGATTTTAAAATGGCTGTAATTAAACCCTTACTCAAAAAGCCAACGCTAGATCCAGGAGTTTTAGCTAACTATAGACCAATCTCTAATCTCCCTTTCATTTCAAAAATCTTAGAAAGAGTTGTTGCTATGCAATTATTTGACCACCTGCAGGGAAATGGTTTACTTGAAGAGCTTCAATCTGGGTTTAGAATCCATCATAGTACTGAAACAGCCTTAGCGAAGGTCACTAACGACCTCCTTATCGCATTTGATAATTGACTGGTTTCTGTACTTGTTCTTTTAGACCTTAGTGCAGCTTTTGATAATATCGATCATAATATTCTAGTTGATAGATTAGAACACTATGTTGGACTTAATGGAACCACTTTGCAGTGGTTTAGATCTTATTTATCTGATAGGTTCCAGTTTGTCCATGTCAATAATGAGTTTTCTTTCAACTCAAAGCTTAGTCATGGAGTTCCACAGGGATCTGTGCTAGGCCCTACTCTTTTTAGTTTATATATGCTTCCGTTAGGCAACATTATTAGAAAGCACTTTATACATTTTCATTGTTATGCAGATGATACACAATTATACCTGTCAATGAAGCCAGATGATAGTAATCAATTAGCCAAGTTGGAAGCCTGTCTTAAGGAAATCAAAGCTTGGATGACTTTTAATTTCCTGCTATTAAATTCAGATAAGACTGAAGTCATTCTTGTTTGTCCAAAAAGCCTCAGAAATACCTTTCCAAATCAAACTTTCAGTTTGGATGCAGTTACTCTTTCTCTTAATAGCTCTGTGAGGAACCTTGGAAATATTTTTGATCAAGATCTGTCCTTCAATTCACATATTAAATTTGTTTCTAAGACTGCCTTCTATCATTTGCGTAATATTGCCAAGATTAGGAGCATCTTGTCTCAGAGTGATGCTGAGAAACTGATACACGATTTTGTTAGCTCAAGATGAGATTATTGTAATTCTTTATTATCAGGCTGTCCTAAAACATCTTTAAAAAGTCTTCAGCTGATCCAAAATGCTGCAGCAAGAGTTTTAACAGGTACTAGAAAGAGAGATCATATCTCTCCGGTTCTGGCCTCCCTTCATTGCCTTCCCATAGAGTTTAGAATTAAGTTTAAAATCCTTCTTCTTACTTACAAAGCTCTAAACAATCAGGCCCCTTTTTATTTAAAAGATCTGATACTACCGTATTATCCTAACAGAGCACTACGCTCCCAAAATGCAGGATTACTTGTAATACCTAGAATCTCCAAAACTACAATGGGAGGCAGAGCCTTCAGTTATCAAGCTCATCTCCTGTGGAACCAGCTGCCAATCTGGATTCGGGAGTCAGACTCGATCTCCTTTTTTAAGAATAGGGTTAAAACCTACCTTTTTGATATAGTCTACAATTAGGTAGGGATCATGTGTTTCTGAACCCTCCCTTAGTTATGCAACTAATAGGTTTAGTCAGCCGGGGGGCCTCCAATAATGCACTGGGCTTCACTCCTTTCTTCACTGTCAATAAACCTGCTCGTCCGAAAAAAAAGGAGAAATTGCCAGTAGTGGCTGGTGATGCAATCAGTCCCCTCACGCTCAGGGAGAACAAAGGGATTTCTCCCACGTGTGTTTGTTTTTCCTACGATCATAATCAACGTTCATCGGCCGGGATCATGGCTCCCAGGAATACTCTGCAGACTGAGGAGGTGGACAAAATAAAAAAAGCGCTGGATTTCTTGGCGGAAGAGATTTCTGCTGTAAAGACGCAGCAAAGAACCATCCTGGACCTGGTAGAGGAGATAAAACTGCTGCGGAGCCAGAACGCTGAGAAGGAAAAGAGGCTAGCATATCTGGAGAGCAGAATGTTGGAAATGGAGCAGAACACTCGGGTGAACGACGTGATCATCACAGGGCTCCACATTAAACCCCGATCATACGCGAGAGCGGTGGCCGCGGACAGCAGTAGAAGTGAGCTAGAAGAGGAATCCACGGAGCAACAAGTGTCGGCCTCCATGCAGTCCATAGGAATTCAGATGGACTGCAACAACATTGAGTCCTGCTACCCTCTGCCCAGGAAAAACGACGACAAACCGGCTGTGATCATGAGGTTTGTGAACAGAAAACACAAGACTGCGCTGCTGAAACAAGGTAGGAAGTTGAGAGGAAAAAACATTTACATAAACAAGCACCTCACGAAGGAAAGAGAAATAGCCAGAAAGGCAAGATACATGAAAAAGCAGAAAAAGATTCAAAACACCTGGACATCAAACTGTAGAATATTCATCAAATTAAACGGATCACCTGAAGAAGCCAAGGTCATTAACATCCGTAATATTATGGAACTGGACAAATATCAATGAATATTATGAACTGGAGTCACAGCAACAATCAGATAATTGTAGGACACTGAATGGATATACTCATCTGCAACAAGACATTCAACAACATGAATCAAAAGATCAACAAACAGGTACAACAGGAACTGAAAGTTTTTGAATATACTGATCACAACCCACAGGACGTAGAATATAACATAGACCCTGATAATAATTTATTTAGCTCCATCAATAATGACTGTGATTACTACACAGATGATCAGTTTAACACAATGGTCACATCTGATTTCAATATTTCCATGATCCACTTCAACAGCAGAAGTCTCTATGCCAACTTTAATAACATTAAAGATTATTTACATCAATTTAAAGAGCCATTTAATATTGTGGCAATATCAGAGACATGGCTCAGTGAAGATAAAGGAGTGGATTTTTACCATGGATAGCTATGAATTAAATTATATAAATAGAAAAGTGAAAAAAGGAGGAGGAGTTGCAATTTATGTTGACAAGAGCTTGAAATACAAGGTTGTTGAAAATCTGTCAGTAACAGTGGATGATTTATTTGAATGTATTACAATAGAAATCTGTCTGGACAATGTGAAGAATATAGTAGTGAGCTGTGGATATAGAACACCTGGATCAAACATTGACTTATTTAAGGACTGGATGGAAAAAAAAAATGTATGCAAAACTAACTCATAAAGTTATGTTCATCTGTGGGGATTTCAACATAGATCTGATGAATTCAAAACAACATAGTTTGACAGAAGAATTCATCAACACAATGTACAGTATGGGCTTACATCCAACAATTACCGGACCTAGCAGAATCACGTCACACAGTGCCACACTAATAGATAACATATTCACAAACATTATGGAAAATAATATCAGGAGTGGGCTTTTATTGAATGATATCAGTGACCACCTGCCGATTTTTGTTGTCTATCAATGTGATTATAGGAAGAAAAAGCATACCAAAAATATTAAATGTAAAAGAATAAGAACCGAAGAATCAATGTATTTAATGACAAAGGAATTATTAATACAAGATTGGAAGACAGTTTATGATGAAAATGACAATAATAATATTTTTTTTACAAATATTTCAATCATTGTACAATAAAAACTGTCCTATAAAACAATACAGTGACAGACAACCACAACAACAACAACAAAAAAAATATATATTCCTTGGGTCACCAAGGGGTTAATAAATGCATGTAAAATGAAGAATACATTATATAAACAATTCATTAAATGCAGAACAGTGGAAGCTGAGATCAAATATAAAAGATATAAAAATAAGCTTACTAATATAATGAGGACCTGCAAGAAAGAATATTACAGCAGAATATTAGAGGATAACAAAAATAACTTAAGAGGAATATGGCAAGTACTCAGTGGGATTATTAGTAATCGTCCTAAGAATGTAAGTTATCCCGAATATTTTATTGAAAATGGCGATTTGATAAATAATATGGAAGATGTGGTCAGTGGTTTCAATAATTTTTTTGTAGACATTGGTCCTGAATTAGCAAAATCAATAGTGACACCAGAAACAAACTACAGTGGTTCTGTAAATGAAATAGAAGATAGAAATCCAGACACAATCTTTTTGGGTGCAGTAACTGAAAAGGAAATTATCGAGACTGTGAGTAAATTTAAGAACAAAAAGTCAACGGACTGGAATGCAATTGACATGACAATAGTGAAAAAAGTAATTGAAGGAATTGTCAAGCCACTCACCCACATCTGTAACCTGTCATTTCAAACTGGTACATTTCCAGACAAAATGAAAATAGCAAAAGTAATACCTCTATACAAAACAGGAGACAGTCATTGCTTCACAAATTAAAGGCCAGTCTCTTTACTCTCACAATTCTCCAAAATACTTGAAAAAATCTTCACTAAGAGACTGGATGATTTCACTGAAAAACACAACCTCCTTACAGATAGCCAGTATGGTTTTAGAGCAGATAAATCTACATCTTTGGCAGTGATCGAACTTATTGAAGAAATTATTAGTTGTATAGATATAAAAAAAAAAAGGTTGCTGTAGGAGTATTTATAGATTTAAAGAAAGCTTTTGACACCATTGACCACAGAATACTACTAAGGAAACTGGAAAGGTATGGGATAAGAGGGGTAGGACTGAGTTGGGTGGGAAGTTATTTAAGTAACAGACAACAATTTGTACAAATTGGTGAGCACAAATCACCCTTCATGAACATCAGTTGTGGTGTGCCCCAGGGGTCAGTTTTGGGACCCAAACTCTTTATTTTGTATATAAATGACATATGCCAAGTATCAAAAATTCTGCAATTTATTTTGTTTGCGGATGACACAAATATCCTTTGCACTGGTGAGAATTTGCAGCAGGTTTTAGAGGTGGTCACAACTGAAATGAAAAAATTAACGCAGTGGTTCAACAAAAATAAATTATCTCTAAATCTAAAAAACCCAAAGATTATGTTGTTTGAAAACTATAAAATAAATCATGAAATAATGGTAACAATAGATGATACCAGAATAGAAACAGTACAGGAAAATAAGTTTCTGGGGGTGACGCTAGACAATAAAATCTGCGGGAAACCTCACATCAGTCACATCCGGGCTAAGTTAGCAAAATGTATAGGCATACTGGGGAAGACAAGACACATCTTGGACTATAAATCATTGGTCTTATTGTACAATTCACTGTTTTTACCTTATCTTAACTATTGTGTAGAAGTCTGGGGAAACACCTACAAGACCAACCTACAGTCAATATGCACATTACAAAAAAGAGCTATAAGGATAATAAACAATGGAGGATATAGAGACCACACCAATGCATTGTTTTTAGAATCAGAATCAGAATCAGAATCAGATTTATTGCCATTGTTCATGTAGTACACAAACTAGGAATTTGTCTCAGTGCAATGCTGCAACATTAAACATGATAAAGTAAAAGAAATAAACTATACATGCAATAAAGTGTAGAATAAGAATGAATAATACTAGTCAGCAGTTTAAATATATTAGCGAGCAGCAGATAATGTGGAGAACCATATAGTGCAGTCGGTAATGCAAGAAGAAAACAGTGATGATTGACATGAGTCTGGTTGAGCTGCTGTACATAGTGCACGAGAGTCAATAAGTCACTTAGTGTTCAGCAGTCTGATGGCAGAGGGGAAGAAGCTGTTCATGTGACAGGAGGTTTTAGTCTGAATGGACCGAAGTTTTCTACCTGAGGGGAGAGGGGCAAACAGTACGTGACCAGGGTGTGAAGGATCGGCTCTGATCCGGCCAGCACGCCTCCGGGTCCTGGAGATGTACAGATCCTGGAGAGATGGGAGCTTGCAGCCGATCACCTTCTCAGCAGTGCGCACGACGCGCTGCAGCCTTAGTCTGTGACTTGTGACTTTTAAAGTCACATGTCATAAAGTTCATCGATTTAGTTAAATTTAAGACAGCACAAGTAATGTACAGGGCAATTAATAATCAACTCCCAACTAATATACAAAAAATATTTAAAAAAAAGAGACAATGAACATAATTTGAGAGGAGACTTAAACTTTACAAAACCCAAGATACGAACAACCAAGAAAAGTCTGTGCATATCTGTCTGTGGGGTGGATTTGTGGAACAGTCTGGAGCCGGAACTGAAACTATGTACAAACAGAAATCAATTCAAAAAGAGGTATAAACACCATTTGCTGAAAGGATATATGTTAGAAGGGTAGTATTTATATGTACAATTCATTATGTTCACTCTGGGACATCATGGGGCACTATGGAATGGTGGGTGGGACAGCACTGTGTATATCTGTGTTGTTTGAGGCTGGTTTTGATGTATGGACATCAGTGTATGTTAGGATGGATGGGTGTTAATGTTGATTTGTAAAAAATACAGTAAATTGTTTTCTTGGGGTCTTAAAGGTGTTAATTTGTATAAAATTCACATGGGTGTATTTATGGAAAAGAGGAGATGGAATTAATAAGTGTTCACTTCTTCCTTCTCCCTTTCGAACAGTGTACACTGTTACTTTATTGCATTTGCCATTTGTTTGTTTTTGTTATATTTTTCTTGTTTGAAATAAACAATCTATCTATCTATCTATCTATCTATCTATCTATCAATGAAATATTTTTTTTTGCTGGTCTTTAACATCTGTTTGTTCTCTCCCATAGATTGAGTCCCCATCGTGCTGTTTGCTCTCTACATGTCTGTTCTTTTCATCTTCTCTATCCCCTCACCCCCCAGCCAGTCGCAGCAGATGACTGCCCCCCCTGAGCCTGGTTCTGCTGGAGGTTTCTTCCTGTTAAAAGGGAGTTTTTCCTCTCCACCATCGCCAAGTGCTTGCTCACAGGGGATCGCCTGATTGCTGGGGTCTTTCTGCAACTGTGGGGATCCCCTCTACAGTTAAAAGTGCTATGAGATGACTGTTATTGTGAAATGGCACTATATCAATAAAGTTGAATTGAACTGAATTGAATTGAATTGGTGTGATGACGGTTACCGGCAGAGGGTGAGGCAAAGGAGAGGTTCGGGCTTCTTCAGGGATCACCCTGGGCGGTGCGACCTCCTGGTCTGGAGCGGGGAGAGGAATGGGATTCCGAAGCGAGGAGCGAGGATGCCTCCTCTTCGGCTTCCTGCCGGAGTTTCCCTCCAGCCAACGGAGTATCTCCCGTTGTGTGGTGATGTCTGCCTTCCTCGCAATGACTTCAAGGTTGTCGGAGTAGCGAGGAAGGCAATTAAGGATGTCCTCAGCGAGGTCCAGGTGCCGGCGTAAATTGCTGGGAGAGTCGTAGAGGGTAGCAGTGACAAGAGTTCCATCTACGTAGTCCAGGGCCTCCGCCATCTCGTAGCCCAGGCTCTGGTCGTGGCCCCTGAATGATTGCATGACTTCCCAGTGCACAGTCACCCAGACAGGGAAAAACAAGTCCAATTTAGGCAAAACTCCCAGCGACAGGCATTTCAGTCTGGCGGCAGTCTACTGTAATGGATGGCCCTCACGAGCCATCATAAGACGCCACTCAGCTGCTTGAGTTTGCTCAGTTTTATTAAAGGAATGGTGAAATGTCAAAATAACAAGCCACGGGGGGCTAAAACACACTGTAATGAGAACTCAGGCTATGACAAAGGAGAACAGGTTTACAATGGAATAAACTTATGATCATAGAAGAAGAGTAGTCAACGTCTGAGCAGAGGGATGCTCCATAATGTCAGACAAGGGGAAGTTTTTGACGAGACTGCCGCACATTTCACTCTCAGCTGCCCTCTTATGTAGGGAGCTGATGAGGCGAAATGCGGCTCAGCTGTCAGCTCTGGCAGCCGGAAGCCCCTCCGAGCGCTGTCACAATAAAAGCTCGGAGAGCCAAAGGGGCACACACACGTCAGATGGGAGAAAATAGTGCATGGACTGAGCGCGGACGAGATCGGCGCTCGAACCATGACACAAAATAGACCACATACAGCTCCTGAGAACTATGCAACATGATGCATGCAACTGCTGTGTTTTTATCTTTACGGAAACATGGCTAAATCACAATATCCTGGACTCTGCCATTTAGTTAGCAGGGCAAACATGCTATTGTGCTGATTGGGTGTTCATGGATGAAGGGAAGACCCGACGTGGAGACGTGTGTGTTTACATCAGTGACGCTTGGTGCCTAGACGCTACTGTTGTGCACAAACTGACATGACTGCAAGACCCAGGGGAAAAAAAACAGACTCGAGGAGATAAACTTAACCTTTTATTTCCCAGTGAGTGATGTGTGCGTGTGTGAAAGTGTAGTGTATGAACGTGTAGCGTGTAGTGCAGTGCAGGACTCGTGCTGGAGCTGAGCAGGTCTGAGCTTCGCCTGGCAACCCTATGAACAAAGAGCAGAGGGATTAGCGCTGCACCAGTAAGAGGAGATGTGACAAGAAACTGCTGCTTACTTTGCAGGTAGCGATGAAGAGCTTCTGTTTGCCTGACTGGCAGCTGCCAGGGAGTGAGCATTTTGCTCGGAGCTGTGAAGCGGGGAGGTGACTCTGATGCCGGGAAAATGCTGAGCTTCCGCCGGGAAGATGGGGTCCGCCGCCTGGGGGTCCACCTGTGCACAGGGGAGATTATCTTGACAAGGTAAGACAGAGGAGCGCTTACGTGCGTTGCTGAGTTGCTCTTCCATGGCTGTAGTCTCTGAACGAGGACGGGCGATGTGCCTCCTTGAGTGTGGCAGACGTCTCCGTGCTAAGCTGCAAGCCAGGCTGGCTTTTAAGGGCTGCTGGTGATTAATCACAGGTGTTTCACAGCTGGAGCAGGTGTAGGCCCTACGGGCGCCATAACAGTACTCCCCCCTCTAGAGGTGCCTCCTGGCACCTGTCCGATCTTACCTGGGTGCATCCGGTGGAAGTCGCGGATGAGTTGTTTATCCAGGATCAGCGACGGACGCACCCAGGATCTATCATCCTGGCTGAAACCTTCCCAATCCACTAGATACTGAAGACCCCGACCCAGCTGTCGGACATCCAAGATGGCAGTGACCGCGGGGGGCGGGCAGAGAGGACTGGAAACGACGGGCTTGACCTGAGACACGTGGAAAGTGGGACAGATGAGGAGGGAGGGTGGGGAGAGCTAGGTGAACAGCAGCAGGGTTCACAATGCGGTCAATGGTGTATGGACCGATGAAGCGCTTGGACAACTTGCTCTTCTTGGCCTTTAAATTAATATTACGGGTAGATAGCCATACCTGTTGACCCACCTCGTACCTAGGGGCTGGTCTCCTATGCCGGTTGGCCGTCTTCTTATTGTGCTCCGTGGTCCAGAGGAGAGCCCGACGGGTGATGGTCCATAGCCGGCGGCAGCCCCTGACATGGGCAAGAACAGAAGGCACCGCCACCTCCCTCTCCTCCTCCGGAAACAGGGGAGGGTCATACCCCAGGGACGCCCTAAAAGGAGACATTCCAATTGCCGATGAGACCGTGCAGTTGTGGACGTATTCAATCCAGGGCAGATGACTACTCCATGAGGAGGGACTGGATGAGATGATGCACCGGAGGGCGGCCTCCAGCTCCTGGTTGGTCCGTTTGCACTGCCCATTACTTTGTGGATGGTACCCAGAGGACAGGCTCGCTGTTGTCCCTAGCGCCTGTCAGAACGCCTTCCACACCTGAGAGATGAACTGTGGGCCCCAGTCCAAGACAATGTCCGCAGGAATCCCATGGAGGTGAAAGACGTGTTGGACCAGCAAGTCCGCTGTCTCACGTGCTGTTGGCAATCCCTGGAGTCGGACAAAATGGGCCCCCTTGGAAAAACGGTCAACCACGGTCAGGATCGTAGTGTGCTGGCTAGATGGTGGAAGGCCTGTCACAAAATCCACCGCGATGTGTGACCAGGGACGACCCGGAACCGGGAGGGGGTAGAGCAGACTTGCCGGGGGAGAGGAGGAAGACTTCCCAGTGGCGCACTGAACGCAGGCCTGGACGTAGTCACCGACGTCCTTCCGCAGACCCGGCCACCAAAACGCCCTTTGGAGGAGCCCGACTGTGCGTGAAATCCCTGGGTGGCATGCCAACTTTGAGGCATGGGCCCAGTGGATGACCTCACCCCAGACCGACGTGGGTACGAGCAACCGACCTGGGGGGCCGCCTCCTGGATCGGCCTCAGCCTCCTGCGCCTTCAGTACCTTCTCCTGAATATCCCAACGGAGGGCGCCCATGACACACGATGGGGGAAGAATGGTTTGCTCCTGGTCCTCGGAGGTCTCCCCCGAAAACTGCCTGGAGAGGGCATCTGGTTTGGTGTTCTTATCTCCGGGGCGGTAGGTAAGATAAGATAAGATAAGATAAGCCTTTATTAGTCCCACAATGGGGAAATTCCATTCTAGCATTGTAGCTAGATGGAATAAATATGTCGATATATAAACACACACAGGTGATGGTAAAATTAAACCAACCGAAGAACAGGGTCCAACGAGCCTGACGGGAATTCAACCTCTTCGCTGTCCTCAAGTATTCCAGATTCTTGTGGTCGGTCCAGACCACAAACGGCTGGGCAGCACCTTCCAGCCAGTGGTGCCACTCTTCCAGCGCCATCTTCACAGCCAACAGCTCCCTGTCACCGATGCTGTAGTTCCTCTCAGGAGGGGACAGGCGGCGTGAAAAGAAAGCGCAGGGGCGGATCACCCTGTCCGTTGGGGAGCGCTGGGAGAGAACTGCCCCCACCACGGAGTCCGATGCATCCACCTCAACCAGGCATTGGAGAGCCGGATCCACCTGTGTCAGGACGCGGGAAGACGAGAATTCCCTCTTGAGGGTGTCGAAAGCCGTCACGGCCTCCTCCGTCCAGCGGAAAGGGACCTGCGGGGAAGTGAGATCGGTCAGCGGGCGGGTCACCAGGCTGTACTTGGGCACGAAGCGGCGGTAGAAATTAGCAAACCCAAGGAATTTCTGCACCTGCTTCCTGGATGAGGGGGTGAGCCACTCCACAACCGCCTTGACCTTGGCCGGATCGGGAAGAATCTGATTGTGGGTGACAATGGACCCGAGGAAAGACGTCGTCTGGGTGTGGAACTCAAATTTTTCTGCCTTCACAAACAATTGATTCTCCAGAAGCCACTGAAGAACCCACCTCACATGCGCCCGGTGCTCCTCCAGCGAAAGGGGACAAGATGAGGATGTCGTCTAAATTAACAGAAATGAAGGCCCCCAGAATGTCCCGGAGAACATTGTTGATCACATGTTGGAAGACGGCCGGAGCGTTGGTCAGCCCAAACGGCATTACCAGATATTCAAAGTGGCCACTTGGAGTCCGGAAGCCCGTCTTCCATTCATCTCCTTCCCTGATCCGCACGAGATGATATGCATTCCAAAGGTTCAATTTGGTGAACCACAAGGCCCCCTGGAGCGAGTCAAAGGCTGCGTCCATAAGGGGTAGGATATATTTATCTTTAATAGTAATGTCATTCAGCCCCCTAAAGTTGATGCAGGGTTGCAGGGAGCTGTCCTTCTTTCCCACGAAGAAGAATCCTGCCCCCACTGCTGATGAAGATGGACGGATGATCCCCGAGCTGAGCGACTCCTTGAAGTAAGCGTCCATTGCTTCCCGCTCCGGGGCCGACAGGCTATACAAACGGGCGGCCGGAAGTGGAGCACCAGCCCGGAGATTAATTGCACAGTCATAGGGGAGATGGGGGGTGGGAGGTACAGCGCCTGTTTTTACTAAACACCCTCCCTGGATCATGATACTCTTCTGCTACCTTGGACAGATCCAGAGGTGGGGACGTGGGCAGGGCCATAGCCACAGATGGAGCACAAGCTGCGGACTGCAGACTCGCACTGAGACAGAACGTACTCCACGAAGTGATACTCCCAGTCTGCCAATCAAAAGATGGGCTGTGTAGCCATAACAAGGGGTAACCCAGGATAATCGGGGAGGTGGACGAAGGCAGCACCAAGAACTGTAGGTCCTCCCGATGATTCCCAGATACGATTACTGACACCGGCACAGTCTGTTGAGAGATGGCAGTCAAGGGGGCTTTAGATAAGGCGATGAGCTTGAGCGGAGGCTGGAGAGCTTGGCATGGGATCCCCAGCTGGGTTGCCAGGTCTCTTGATATGAAGCTCTGCTCAGCTCCCGAGTAAACCAGTGCGTGCGTGGAATGTTCTGTGTGCTTGAGAATAAGACGAATAGGCACGAGGCAGCAAGTGAGGGGTTCTGATTTTGAAGCGTCCGTGAGTCCCCCTACTGTGACCCGTGGACCTCCTCTTTTAACCGACTGTTGCAGTCAGCTAATTCATGTGAGCTGCTACCGCAGTAAAGACATAACCCCAACTCCTTGCAATGCTGTTTCTCTGCAGGAGGAATCTTTGAGCGGCCAATTACCATATCCTCTTGCCCCGGAAGTTGCTCCGAGGGAGGCAGGGCCAGCTGCGAGGTCTGAGGGATGCAGAAAGACTGTGCACCTGAGTGGCTGGAAGCCCTCCGCTCAGCGGCTCGTTCCCTCAGCCTGTTGTCCAAACTAATGGTGAGTGAAATGAGTTCATGCAACCTCTCAGGTTTGTCCCGTGTGGCTAGCTTGTCCCTTAGAGTAGGGCTTAAGCTACGGAGGAATATGTTACATTTGGCTGTGTCCTCCCACCCGACCTCGGCAGCTATGCCCCGAAAATCCACAGCTTAATCCGCAGCGGACCTCCCGCCCTGGCGGAGATTAAGCAGCCAAGTAGTTAACACTGTGTCCCGGTCCGTATGATCAAAAACCTCCGTAAAGTCGGCTAGGAATTGTTGGTAAGACAGTGTGGCGTAGCTAGGTTTCGTCATAACGGCATAAGCCCAAGCTAGTGCCCTACCCTCTAACAAGTTAGCGAGATAGCCAATTTTGCTGTGGTCAGTGGGGAAGTCCCCTGGAACTAGCTGGAAAACCGTCTCGCACTGGAGAATAAACCCCCGGGCCTCCCCGAGCTTACCACTAAAGCGAGCGGGCGTAGGCACCGGGGTGAGACGGGGCGACGGGGCTAAACCTGTTTGGCTAGGAGAGGAGCTAGCGGGACCCGAAAGAGCCCCGGAAGCCAGTGGAGAAGCCTGCTGCCCTTCCAGGCGATCCAACCGGCTGTTAATTTGAGTCAACTGGGCTAGGATCACGTTCTGCTGGTAAATAATTTGCTCCACTCGAGCGTCCAAGTTGTTAAGTCGGCATGCTAGCACGCTGTCCACTGGGTCATTTTGATGGAGACGTGCTGACATGACTGCAAGACCCAGGGGACAAAAGACAGACTCGAGGAGATAAAGTTAACCTTTTATTTCCCAGTGAGTGATGTGTGCGTGTGTGAAAGTGTAGTGTGTGAACGTGTAGCGTGTAGTGCAGTGCAGGACTCATGCTGGAGCTGAGCAGGTCTGAGCTTCGCCTGGCAACCCTATGAACACAGAGCAGAGTGATTAGCGCTGCACCAGTAAGAGGAGATGTGACAAGAAACTGCTGCTTACTTTGCAGGTAGCGATGCAGAGCTTCTGCTTGCCTGACTGGCGGCTGCCAGGGAGTGAGCATTCTGCTTGGAGCCGTGAAGCGGGGAGGTGACTCTGACGCCCGGAAGATGCTGAGCTTCCGCCGGGAAGAGGGGGTCCGCCGCCTGGGGGGTCCACCTGTGCACAGGGGAGATTATCTTGACAAGGTAAGACAGAGGAGCGCTTACGTGCGTTGCTGAGTTGCTCTTCCATGGCTGTAGTCTCTAAACGAGGACGGGTAATGTGCCTCCTTGAGTGTGGCAGACGTCTCCATGCTAAGCTGCAGGCCAGGCTGGCTTTTAAGAGCTGCTGGTGATTAATCACAGGTGTGTGCACAGCTGGAGCAGGTGTAGGCCCTACGGGCGCCATAACACAAACACTGTTCTCCATGGTGGAGTTTATGATTGTCAAATGCTGACCATTTTACTTACCAAGAGAATTTACATCCATCCTTCTAGTCGCCATGTATATCCAGCCCACTACCACCAGTGAGAGGAGTAAAGCACTAAACAGTCTCTATCAGGCTCTAAGTGACACACAAACAGCGCATCCAGACAAATTCCTCATCACAGCAGGAGACATCAACCATGCACATTTAAAGGCCCTCCTACCCTAACTACACCAACATATGGCCTTTCCAACAAGAGGAGACAACTTGCTGGACCTGGTGTACACAACTCACAAGAGAGCATAAGGAGCCTCCCCCTCCCCCACCTGGGTTTCACTGATCACATTACCATCCAGTTAAGGCTGGCACACAAACCCAGAGTGAAAGCCATCAGATCAACTAAAAAGCAGGTACATGTGTGGCCAGAGGGGACCTCAGATGCTCTGAAAGACTGCTTCAACACTACAGACTAGGACACTTTCAAGCATCTAGCCACTCACAATGGGCACACAAACATAGAGGAGTGCACTGAGGTTGTTGTAGCATACATATCTAAATGCATTGATGATGTCACTCACTGCAAAATCATCACCGCTTGTGCTAATAAGAAGGCATGGATGACAGCAGAGGTCCAAATGCTCCTGAGGGCTCAGGACACAGCCTTCAGGGCCGGTAACACTGCAGGACTAACAACAGCTAGGGCGAACCTGTCCCATGGGTTGAAGGAGGCAAAACAACAGTACAACAAGAAAATATCCGGCCACTTCACAACAAAAGAGATGCACACTCTCTCTGGCATGGCATAAAGACCCTCACTAACTACAAACCTCAACCTCAGACTTAAGTGAATGACATCACACTGCTCAACAACCTAAATGACTTCTTTGGTCGCTTGGAAGTACAAAACCGTACATCAGCACAGAAGACCACTCCTCCATCAGACAAGCAGAATATAAGTAAGCCAGGTTGAATTCTTAAGGACTGTATGGAGGAGCTCAAGAATGTCCTGGCCGACATCTTCAACACCTCCCCGAGTCAAGCTGTTGCCCCCACAGGCTTAAAAAAAAAAAAAAAAAAAAAAAAAAAAAAACTACCATAATGCCAGTCCCAAAGCAGTCTGTCCCATTCACCTACAATGATTACTGGGCCGTAGCACTGACCCCCATCATAATGAAGTGTTTAAAGCGGCTGGTCATGCCAAACATCAAGTCAACCCTCCCTCTCTTCCATGACCCACCTCAGTTTGCATACAGGCCAAACAGATCCACAGGCGATGCCATCGCTATTGCCCTTGATCCAGCCCTCACCCACTTGGACTCAAAGAACTCAGAATGCTGTTGTTGGACATCATTTCAGCATTCAACACATTCATCCCCCAGGATCTAATACAAAATCTCAGACACTTGTGACTTAAAACTTCTCTCTGTAAGTGGGTGCTGGACTTTCTCACAGGGAGGCCACATAATATGTGGGTGGGCAGCAACACCTCCAAGAATCTCACACTGAGCACAGGG
Source organism: Pholidichthys leucotaenia (assembly GCA_020510985.1). Taxonomy (NCBI): domain Eukaryota; kingdom Metazoa; phylum Chordata; class Actinopteri; order Cichliformes; family Pholidichthyidae; genus Pholidichthys; species Pholidichthys leucotaenia. The sequence goes on along the minus strand of CM035842.1, from coordinate 433,709,899 downwards.
GCCCCACAAGGGTGCCTGCTCAGCCCAATGCTCTTCACCATGCTGACCCATGACTGTGTACCAACCTGCAACACCAACCACATCATCATGATTGCAGATGACATGGTTGTGGTGGGTCCCATCATCAACGACGAGAAGGCTAACAACAGAAATGAGGTGAGCCAACTGGTCCAGTGATGTAAAGACAATAATTGCTTCCTGAATGTGGAAAAAACCAAGGAGATTGTGGTCGACTTCAGGAGACAACACACACAGCATCCCCCTCTGGCCATCGATGGAGCAGCTGTTGAGAGGATGAGCAGCACCAAGTTCCTGGGGGTGCACATCTCTGAGGCCCTCTCCTTGTCCAACAACATCACATCACTGGCCAAAAAGGCTAAAACTCACCTCTATTTCATCCACAAACCAATGAGAGCACAATTCCCACCACAATCATGTGCTTATTAAGGCGCCCCCCCTCCTCCCCCCTGCCCTTGTCATCAGTGAGCAGGACGTGCTCAAACAGTTCTCCAGACTGAACCAGCGCAAGGCCCCCGGTCCAGACGGCGTGTCTCCCTCCACCCTGAGACACTGTGCGAAAGAGCTGGCTCCTGTCTTCACAGATATTTTTAACACCTCCCTTAAGCTATGCCACGTGCCGTCCTGCCTCAAATCCTCCACCATCATCCCTGTCCCCAAGAAGCCACGGATCACTGGTCTTAACGACTACAGACCTGTAGCGCTCACCTCTGTAGTCATGAAGTCCTTTGAGCGCCTGGTCCTGCCCCACCTCAAGTCCATCACCACCCCCCCTCCATGACCCGCTGCAGTTTGCCTACCGAGCCAACAGGTCTGTAGACGACGCAGTCAACCTGGCCCTCCATTCCATCCAGCAGCACCTGGACTCCCCGGGAACCTACGCCAGGATCCTGTTTGTGGACTTCAGCTCCGCATTCAAAACCATCTGCCCCGATCTGCTCCAGGACAAGCTGTCCCTGCTCAACGTGCCTGACTCCCTCTGCAGGTGGATCACCGACTTCCTGACGGACCGGAGGCAGCATGTGCGGCTGGGAAAGACTGTCTCAGACTCTGCTAGCATCAGCACCGGATCACCCCAGGGCTGTGTACTTCCCCACCTACTCTTCTCCCTTTACACCAACTCCTGCACCTCCAGCCACCAGTCTGTCAAGTTGATCAAGTTTGCGGACGACACCACCCTCATCAGGCTCATCTCCAACGGCGACGAGTCCGCCTACAGGAGTGAGGTGGCCCAGCTGGCGTCCTGGTGCAACAACAACAACCTGCAGCTGAACGCTCTGAAGACAATGGAGATGACTGTGGACTTCAGGAAAGTCACAACCCCTCTGCCCCCCCTCACCCTCACAGGCTCCCCCCTCACCCTCACAGGCTCCCCCATCACCACTGCTGATTCCTTCCGCTTCCTAGGCACCACCATCACCAGGGACCTCAAGTGGGAGCCGACCATCAGCTCCCTCATCAAAAAGGCCCAGCAGAGGATGTTCTTCCTGCGGCAGCTGAGGAAGCTCAAGCTACCCACCAAGATGTTAGTGCAGTTCTACACAGCCATCATCGAGTCCATCCTCACCACCTCCATAACCGTGTGGTACGCAGGAGCCACTGCCAGGGACAGACTAAGGCTGCAGCACGTCGTGCGCACTGCTGAGAAGGTGATCGGCTGCAAGCTCCCATCTCTCCAGGATCTGTACGTCTCCAGGACCCGGAGGCAAGCTGGCCAGATCATAGCCGATCCCTCACACCCTGGTCACGTACTGTTTGCCCCCCTCCCCTCAGGTAGAAGACTTCGGTCCATCCAGACTAAAACCTCCCGTCACATGAACAGCTTCCTCCCCTCTGCCATCAGACTGCTGAACACTAAGTGACTTATTGACTCTCGTGCACTATGTACAGCAGCTCAACCAGACTCATGTCAATCATCACTGTTTTCTTCCTGCATTACCGACTGCACTATATGGTTCTCCACATTATCTGCTGCTCGCTAATATATTTAAACTGCTGACTAGTATTACTCACTCTTATTCTACACTTTATTGCATGTATAGTTTATTTCTTTTATTTTATCATGTTTAATGTTGCAGCATTGCACCAAGACAAATTCCTAGTTTGTGTACTACATGAACAATGGCAATAAATCTGATTCTGATTATTCTACCGTGGCACCATTGAGAGCATCCTCACCAGCTGCATCACGGTGTGGTATGGAAGCTGCACCGCCTCCTGCTGGGAGACATTACAATGCACAGTGAAAGCAGTCAGCAAGATCATCGGTGCCTCTCTACCCTCCCTTTCAGAATCAGAATCAGAATCAGAATCAGGTTTATTGCCATTGTTCATGTAGTACACAAACTAGGAATTTGTCTCGGTACAATGCTGCAACATTAAACATGATAAGATAAAAGAAATAAACTATACATGTAATAAAGTGTAGAATAAGATTAAGTGATACTGGTCAACAGTTAAAATATATTAGCGAGCAGCAGATACTGTGGAGAACTATATAGTGCTGTCGGTAATGCAGGAAGAAAACAGTGATGATTGACATGAGTCTGGTTGAGCTGCTGTACATAGTGCACGAGAGTCAATAAGTCACTTAGTGTTCAGCAGTCTGATGGCAGAGGGGAAGAAGCTGTTCATGTGACGGGAGGTTTTAGTCTGGATGGACCGAAGTCTTCTACCAGAGGGGAGGGGGGCAAACAGTACGTGACCAGGGTGTGAGGGATCGGCTATGATCCGGCCAGCACGCCTCCGGGTCCTGGAGATGTACAGATCCAGGAGAGATGGGAGCTTGCAGCCGATCACCTTCTCAGCAGTGCGCACGACGCGCTGCAGCCTTAGTCTGTCCCTGGCAGTGGCTCCTGCGTACCACACGGTTATGGAGGTGGTGAGGATGGACTCGATGATGGCTGTGTAGAACTGCACTAACATCTTGGTGGGTAGCTTGAGCTTCCTCAGCTGCCGCAGGAAGAACATCCTCTGCTGGGCTTTTTTGATGAGTGAGCTGATGGTCGGCTCCCATTTGAGGTCCCTGGTGATGGTAGTGCCTAGGAAGCGGAAGGAATCAGCAGTGGTGATGGGAGAGCCTGAGAGGGTGAGGGGGGGCAGAGGGGTAGTGACTTTCCTGAAGTCTACAATCATCTCCACTGTCTTCAGAGCGTTCAGCTGCAGGTTGTTATTGTTGCACCAGGACGCCAGCTGGGCCACCTCTCTCCTGTAGGCGGACTCGTCGCCGTTGGAGATGAGCCCGATGAGGGTGGTGTCGTCCGCAAACTTGATCAACTTGACAGACTGGTGGCTGGAGGTGCAGGAGTTGGTGTAAAGGGAGAAGAGTAGGGGGGAAAGTACACAGCCCTGGGGTGATCCGGTGCTGATGCTAGTATAGTCTGAGACAGTCTTTCCCAGCCGCACATGCTGCCTCCGGTCCGTCAGGAAGTCGGTGATCCACCTGCAGAGGGAGTCAGGCACGTTGAGCAGGGAACAGCTTGTCCCGGAGCAGAGCGGGGCGGATGGTGTTGAATGCGGAGCTGAAGTCCACAAACAGGATCCTGGCGTAGGTTCCCGAGGAGTCCAGGTGCTGCAGGATGGAGTGGAGGGCCAGGTTGACTGCGTCGTCTACAGACCTGTTGGCTCGGTAGGCAAACTGCAGCGGGTCCAGGAGAGGGGTGGTGATGGACTTGAGGTGGGACAGGACCAGGCGCTCAAAGGACTTCATGACTACAGAGGTGAGCGCTACAGGTCTGTAGTCATTAAGTCCAGTGATCCGTGGCTTCTTGGGGACAGGGATGATGGTGGAGGATTTGAGGCAGGACGGCACGTGGCATAACTTAAGGGAGGTGTTAAAAATGTCTGTGAAGACAGGAGCCAGCTGTTTGGCACAGTGTCTCAGGGTGGAGGGAGACACGCCGTCTGGGCCGGGGGCCTTGCGCGGGTTCAGTCTGGAGAACTGTTTGAGCACATCCTGCTCACTGATGATAAGGGGAGGGGGGGGAGGAGGGGGGGTGCATTTAATGAAGTAGGGAATGTGGAGGCTTTGGAGCTGGAGGGAGGGGGGGGGGGTTGGACACAGATGACGAGGTGTCAAAACGGGCATAGTGTTGGGACAGTCTTTGACAAAGGGCTTTGTCATCCTGACCTTTAGGAGCCTGAGGTCGATAGTTGGTGATCTGCCTCAGTCCTCTCCACACGGAAGCCGAATCATTAGCAGTGAACTGCTGCTGGAGTCTCTCTGAATACACAGATTTAGCCCTCTTCAACTCTCTGTTAAACCGGTATTTAACCTCCCTGTAGCAGTCCCTGTCTCCACTTTTCAGCGCTGCTTCCTTCTCCTTCCTGATCTGTCTGAGCTTAGCTGTGAACCAGGGTTTGTCATTAGAGTATCTCACCCTGGTGCGTGATGGAAGAATGTTCTCTTCACAAAAGTGGATATATGAGTTCACAGTGTCCGTGTACTCATCCAGATCATGCGTGGCTCCTTTAAACATGCCCCAGTCAGATATTTCCATGCACGTTTCCAGCTTCTCCTCAGCATCACTGGTCCGTATCTTCGTAGTGCTCACAACAGGTTTAGTGAGCTTCAATCTCTGTCTGTATGTGGGGATGAGGTGAACCATTACATGATCAGAAAATCCCAGCGCAGCTCGAGGGACAGCGCGATATGCGTCTTTCACTGTGGTGTAACAGTGATCCAGTGTGTTTAATCCTCTGGTGGGGCATTTAATAAATTGTTTGTAGCGGGGGAGATCGTGGCTCAGATTGCACTGATTAAAGTCGCCAGCCACAATAATCAGCGAGTGTGGGAAACTCCGCTCTGTGTGTTGAATGTGATCCGCGAGCACGCGCTGAGCTTTGCGCGTGTCCGCGTCGGGTGGGGCGTACACAGCGATCAGTATAAAAGAAGCAAACTCCCGCGGGGAATAAAAAGGCTTGCAATTGATAACAAAAATTCCAGGGCGGGAGACATCTACCACACCAACCTCACCTGCAGAGCCATCAACATTGCAGGTGACACTTCCCACCCCTCAAACTCCCTCTTCAGACCCCTGCCCTTGGGTAGAAGGTATCAGAGCACTTGGGCCCGCTCCGCAAGACTACTATACAGCTTTGTTCACCAAGCCATTAGGACTCTTAACTCTGCCCATCCCCCCACCACCTCCCCTCCACCCCCTGCCCTTGGACTGTAATACACTCACCCACACAACAACTCTACCTCAGCTGATTGCACAGGAAGACTCAGCACTCCAAGTAATGCATCTGTTCCTGTATGCCTTTGCGCATTACTGAAACCATTTGCTCAAATTCCATATCTGCTGCTGTCTGTCTGTTATTGCAATATTGATCATGTGCAGTCCAATTTGTTTCTGTCTGTACCTCCACTATTGCATTGAACTTGCAATATGGATATTACAGTATGATTGTACATAGACTGCTGTTGTTGTTTTCTTTCTTAGCACGCTTGATGAAATTAATTTAATATCTAGTAGATAAGCCTTTGATGGTGACAGCAGCTTCCAGACACCCCCTGTACTGAGAAACTGGGAACAGGAATTGCTCAGGAGTGATTTTACCCCAATATTCCACACAAATTGTCTTCAAATCTTGAAGGTTCCACGAGTGTCTTCTCTGAACTCTGATCTTCATTTGTTCAAGAGATTTTTCAACTGGATTCTGGTCAGGTGACTGACTGGGCCCTTCCAGCAGCTTTATTTTCCTTCTCTCAAGCCAATTGAGAGTTTCCTTGGCTGTGTGCTTGGGATCATTGTCTTTCTGAAATGTCCACCCTTGTTTCAGCTTCAGCATCCTGGCAGATGGCAACAGGTTCTTATCAAGTATGTCTCCGTACATTTGTCCATTCATCTTTCCTTCAGTTATAGGAAGTCTGCCTGTACAATGTGCTGAAAAAACACCCCCACACCATGATGTGCCATTTCTCCTCCAAATGTGATGTTCAGTGTGATGTTCAGTTTTGGTCTCATCTGACCAGACTTTATTTTCCCTGTATTTTATTGGCTTGCCCAAATGTTGTGCAGCAAACTTTGAACAAGCTTCAACATGCTTTTTCTTAAGCAATGAAAGGAAGCAACGTGCTCTTTATAGGCAGGGCTGATGAGGTGCCGGTGATATTAACTGGTACAGCAGGTAATCAGCAGATGAATGAGGTGACAGAGTGTGATTTCCAGAATACTACAACACCTTTAAGCGTTGTGTATTCACAATAATCTTTTTTCTGGTCAAATTTGCCACTTTTCATTTCCTTCTTTATTGTTCATCCCATCAGCAGCGAGTCAATCCTAAACCCAACTGGCAGTTTTCAGGTCATTCTGAAGAACCTACCCCTGACTCTGCTTCTACAAAGTTCGTGAAAACACTCCCTTATGAGGAGGTTCATCTAGTGGAGACACACAGCCTGGGGGGAGTTCCTGTAAAATTGGTTCCTGGTTCCTGGGGTGAACTTTTACTTTTGTATTAGCATTGTCGTTTACTGCTAAATCCATTTTTTTTTTTTTATGAAGGATGCTGTCAGATTTTTTGAGGGAATTCTAATAAATCAGGTTACCTTGTGTCTCCTTGTGTTCACATGCTATTCTCCGAGAAAGGCACTTTTTCTGTTACTATGTGCCATCTGTGCTGCCAGTCACCACAGCAGCTGTCAATCAAGCATCTGCTGACATATCAGTGGTCTGGATGGGATCAGGTTAAACTGTCTCAGTATGGTGTGTGAATGCCTGGGGGGAATCCTGTTTGCTGTGACACTCCATCCTCCAGGAGGCCTAAAAGAGCGATGACACCCTCGACAAACTGCATGGTGAGAGATGTGTTATTGTAGGCATGGAGATGGACCAGATGGCAGACAACACGGCATTGTTTTTTTTGTTTTTTTTAGAAACAGCCATAGTTTAACAGACAAATTTAACAGACACACACCCCAGGAGACACTTAACGAGAGGTGAGCAACCCATCTGCCGAGTGGAGCTCTTTATTTCAATTACTCAAACAATGGTTTCAACAAATACCTGCCAGCATGCACATGCACAGTGATCCTGACATGTGGTGATCTATGGCTTTATTGTGTGTGTGTGTGTGTGTGTGTGTGTGTGTGTTTGTGTGTGTGTGTGTGTGTGTGTGTGTGTGTGTGTGTGTGTGTGTGTGTGAGCCAGAGAGAATGAGTGCAATGTGAGGAGGGAACTGGTAATTGAAATAAAAGTCATCTCACCGTCCTGAAGCCATAGCCTTCAGCTGTTCAGGTAAGAATTGGGATTTGTGGGAGGAATGAAGCAGGTTTTTACCCCAGCTTCAGCCTGTAAACAGCAGCATCAAGAACAATGTCAGAGGAGCAAGGATGAGAGGGGCTGCTACACCATTGTCCTTAAAACACGTAGCATGGCATTTCTACTATTATTATTGAGCAAATCCTCCGATTAAAGCTGAAACAGGTCTTTGCTGATATGCAGGACAGCAGAGGTTTTTCTGAATATTCTGAATATATCAGGTATTTATGGAAAATTGTAAGTGACAATAAACGAAACACACCTCTGTAAAACTCTTTGTGTTTCAGGCAGCAATAATTACAGTCATAAAGAAAAAACATAATGCTGCATCCACACTTCACTGATGCTCTTTCAGCAACAAAGACAAATATTGCAAGTTCAATTCAATTCAATTCAACTTTATTTATATAGCGCCATTTCACAACAACAGTCATCTCATAGCACTTTCAACTGTAGGGGGAACCCCCACAATTGCAGCAAGACCCCAGCAATCAGGCGATCCCCTTTGAGCAGCACTTGGCGACGGTGGAGAGGAAAAATTCCCTTTTAACAGGAAGAAATCTCCAGCAGAACCAGGCTCAGGGAGGGGCAGTCATCTGCTGTGACTGGCTGGGGGGTGAGGGGATAGAGAAGAAGAAAAGAACAGACATGTAGAGAGCAAACAGCACGATGGGGACTCAATCTATGGGAGAGAACAAACAGATGTTAATGAGCAGCAAAAATATTTCATTGAGAGTGAAGAAAGGAGTGAAGCCCAGTGGATTATTCGAGGTCCCCCGGCTGTCTAAACCTATTAGCAGCATAACTAAGGGAGGGTTCAGAAACACATGATCCCTCCCTAATTGTAGGCTATATCAAAAAGGAAGGTTTTAACCTTTCAAGCCAAGTTCAGGCCAAGTAATAACTGTAGACCTTTAGATTGGCTTTATATAGTCTGGTGTAAATGTTTTTTTCTGGTATTTTCTTTTTTTTTTCTGGTTCCAAGGTTGTCATAGCCAGGAGCGGCACTGGGGTTAAGCTCCCAGTGCTCATAAAATGCTCCTTACGGCGTGCGTCTCGAAAAGCCTCTGACAACTAAGTCCAACTCCTAGCCTGCCCGTGTGGTTTAGTCTCTAAGCCCGGCGGAACTGCTTTTACTAATAGGAGAAGGGGCGAGGGCCGATCTCTGGTGCCTTAAAACCAGATGCTTCGGGTAGATGGTGGCTCGTCAACCTGGGAAGGTAGCCCATCTAGGGGAAGGTAAACCCTGATCTCAAACCTCCGCTTCCTTGTGGCACACCCGGTCACGGGAAAGGCTTCGGGAGTCAACCCTGAGGAAAAATCTGGAGTCGGAGCCCCTAAGGCAGTTCTCTGTTGTGCTCAACATCGTTCTGGCAGATCCTGCGACGGCGCTGGTGCCAAACTATAGCAGCCCTGCTGTTCCTTTGGATTCATCAGTGACGTGGAGAGGGGGGACATGCTACATGGGTAACATCTTGTCCTCCATATCTTCCTGCCCAGGCTTGAATCCTACCAACGCCCAACGCTGGAAGGTAGAACACCGGTGCGCATCGGCCTGTTCCAGCAGAGTAGACATTTAGGAATCTCATCCATGGTCATCATAGACCGACGGAGGCCACCGCCAAAATGTTTTTTCTTCACTATTGAAGTAATGTGTTATCAGGGTTGTTTATGATCTTTTGATAGCCATCCATCCATCACTTATGTGGGGGTCCAGGTCCCAGGTGTACCATGATCCCCATGATCCCTCCTGCAGGTGGTTAGCCCACTTGAGGATGGACCCACATGGCTGCTTGGGTACACTGAGTCCTTGATGTAACGTTTTGCCATGGAGATCCACTGGACTGCTTTTAGTCTGACTCTTCACCCCGGACCAATTCGCCTTTGGTGACCCTACCAGGGGAAAGTTGCCCTCGACAACATTGTTCCTAGGATCAGAAGGGCACGCAAAAGCTTGGTGGCACAGCTCGGTTGCCCAGTGGTTAGCACTGTGTCAGCACAGCAAGAAGGTCACGGAATCCATTCCACCCCTGACCATCTTGGGTGCGATCCCTCCCCCTGACTATCAGTGACCCTTCTGTGTGGAGTTTGCATGTTCTTCCCGTGTCTGCGTGAGTTTGCCCCAGGTACTCTGGTTTCCTCCTACAGGCCAACAACATGTAGGTTAGGTTAATGGGAAACTCTAAAGTGGTCGTAAGTGTGAATGTCTGTGTGAATGGTAAAGAGATTGGTGCCGTACCATGACTGACTCATCCATGCAGGTGGATGTCCTGAATTTCCCTCTAGGATTAATAAAGTATACAATATCAAAAAATTAAAAAAGCCTCCACCACAATACAGTGGTGATCCACAGATGGGTAGATGTTGCTGTACTAATTAAAATGCATTCATTTATTATCTAAAGATGTGTGTTGTCTTCATGTAAAACACAGACTTATTGTAAGGATATTTGACAGACTGCGGCATTGTGCAGCAATTTGAATTTATTTGTATGACTGCACTTCCCTTTTTAGTAATTACACTGGTTAGAATAGGAGAGGTGTGATAACTGTCAAAACCACTTATTTAATCAGTTGAAATGTATGAGACAAGTTTAAATATGTTGAATGTTTATACTAGACAGGACCCAAGATGGACAGCACAAACCCAAGGAGGCACTGATCAAGGAAAAGGAGTTTTTATTTGAATAGGTAACGATGTGATGACTGGAACTGTGTACATGGGTTTAACCATGTATGCAAACTTGGTGCAATATCATTAGTACACACACATCTGTCTGTGCTGAAATGTGCAATAGAGCCATGTGCAATTCACTAAGCACTTTAAATTCATGCATCATATAATTCTGCAAATGCACTTTACTAAACTACACAATACATCTTAGCACTTTAAACAAACATCCCAAGGAACACCTTGGTCATTGTGATACTTTTTGCTGGTCTGAGATCAACAATATTCATCTTAACTTTGTTTCTCTCTTTCTATCAGTGTGCAGTCTTACTACTATTGTTATTATTACCTCCGCCAGGCCGAAGGCCAGGAGGAGGTTATGTTTTTGCCAGCGTTTGTCTATTTGTCTGTCTGTCTGTTTGTTTGTCTGTTTGTCTGTTGGTTAGCAAGATAACTCAAAAAGTTTTGGACGGATTTCGACGAAACTTTCAGGCATTGTTGGAAATGGTTCAAGGAAGAACTGATTAAATTTTGGGAATGATCCAGATCACCGTCTGGATACAGGAATTTTTTAAAGGATTCTTTAACATTGTGAGATACGGCCATTTTCAACATGAGTGCAGGGTCAATAGAGGGCACTGGTTGTCGTGTCTGACCAACACAAACTCCGCGTTCTTCAAAGTTTTAGGCACAAAAGCACGCGGAAAACAGTGGTGGGCAGGGCCCGCCAGTGTGCCTGTGTTTGTGCTACGCTGTAAAAGCTGAGACGGGCAGCTGCCCGGCGCCGGATTATTTGGCAGAAATTCCCCGGGCAGCCATAAGGACTGCGCAAAAACCAGCTCTCTGCAGGGGAAGCTTCCAAATCCTCTTTTTTCCGCGGAGCGCAAACCCAATAAAACCCACGGCAACCATTATCGCACCTTCTTTTGTCCTGCGGCTCCGGAACAGAGAGGAATCCCGGCGCCAGTAATGCTGCGCCTGATATGTGTGACTCTAATGCTAAAAGTGACTGCATCAGGGATTTTCCACCTGAAGTCGCACTTTGCTACACAGCGCCACAAAAACTGTGTAGCCAAATTCGATCGATGGATGAACATTTTCAGCCAGTGAGAGAACCGACGCCTTCCAAATCCAATGCATCACTAGCAGAAGTGATGTTTTGTCATTTTGTGGCAGAGCACAATCTACCCCCATTGGTGGCAGATCACTTCAGTGATTTGGTGCCAACATTGTTTCCTGACAGCAAGAGCGCTCAATTTTTTTGTGCTACTTGGCTTATTATTTTCACATTACTAAAAAGTTATGGCTAAAGATTGTGTCCATATAAGTGTACATTTGAATAAATATGTTTGAAATAGTTCATGTTGCAGTTGCTGTTTGTTTAGTTTTTGTTTGTTTGTTTGTTTGTTTGTTTGTTTGTTTGGTTGTTTTTTTTTTGCTTCAGTTTTCTTTCATCTGCCGATAAATACAGTTTTTAAGTACTCAGTGCAGGTGTGAAAGCTCCCCCCCCCCCCCAATAAGGGAGGCATGAGGTATGCCTTGACAGGTCGCAGCCTGGCACTTTGCAGATGGAGGAGATGGACACAACAGCAACACTTCAGTTTATTACCTCCGCCAAGGAGGTAATGCTTTTACTACTGAACCACTAATCCTACCATTGTGAATCCAATTGCTAGTCACATGTTTTCATGGTCAAGGAATCTCAAAACGTACACACAAACACTGTTTGGGGGGGGAACTGTGGCGCTTGGCGGAGGTCTGTGCTCTCCGAGTGCTTTTCTAGTTATTGTATTGTTTTATTTGCTGTATTATTGTTGAGTTGTTTATTGTTCTTTTATTGTGTTATCTTCTTCTTCTTCTTCTTCTTCTTCTTCTTCTTCTTCTTCTTCTTCTTCTTCTTCTTCTTCTTCTTCTTCTTCTTCTTCTTCTTCTTCTTCTTTTAGATTTGATTGGTGGATGACAACCACCTTACAGGTGCATTACTGCCACATACTTCTTCATCAGTCTATCTGGTCAGGAGCTGTAGTCCTTACTGCCATGTTCTTCACTCAGTAAACATCACTCTATGTATCAAAAGCCAGAATTCTTCTCAACTGGAAACCTCTTCTTCGTCTTCTTCACTCTATATCTTTGTATAAGGAGTTCTTATAAGGAGTTCTGAACAATCTTCCTCTTCTACTTCATCTTCTTCTTCTTCTTCTTCTTCTTCTTCTTGGTGAGAGGAGTGTGAGTGGAAGAGAGAAAAAAAAGCTGAGTGATTGTACTATTTTATTCTATCTTTTCTGTTCTTTTGTCACAACTGGTGGTTAATATTAGTTTGGGTTTTGTTAATCTAATGGTGTTTGGCTGGTTAGTTTTTTGTGTAATGGCTTTCTCCAGGCTGAGGTGGAAACACGGCATTAAAACTGGTGTCGGCTCTCTGCACGGCGTGGACGAGGTTGCACTTGCTGTTGGGGAGATTATCGGGCATGACGCCGTAAAATCCACGCCCGCATGGATGGGGCTGTTGTTTTGTTTGTGGAACAGGTGCACCAGGTTAGTACTTTGATTGAGAGCGGAATCACGGTGAATGGAATGTTTGAGTCAATCATGCCGCTGTCATAGCCGGCGAAAAAAATAACACTCTCAAAAGTTCCCCCATTTATTAGTGATGACGTTCTTGTTAAAGAGCTGTCAAAGTCTGGAAAAGTGGTGTCATCTATAAGGAAAATTCTGTCGGGCTGCAAGTCACCCCTGCTGAGACACGTCATGTCCCACCGCAGGCAGGTCTTTATGATCACCAACAATAAGGTGGAGGAATTTAATTGTGTGTTTTGGGTGCGGGTGGATGGATTTGATTATGTTCTGTTTGCAACGTCTGCTATGTTAAAGTGTTTTGGGAGCGGTGAAGAGGGGCATCTGGTAAAGGCCTGTCCTAACCGTGCCGGTCCGGCCCCGAAGGACGTGGCCGGGACTACCGTCAGTGATGGGCTGAGCAGCGGGAAGCTACTGCCACATTGGCACCGGGGCTAGCGGCCACCGAGCAGCATGGCATCTCTGTGCAGGCTGAGGTTGCCAACATTACAGCTGAGCAGCTGCCGGAGGAGAGACAGAGTCCGGACGAGAACAGCACTGTGGTGAGTGTTGAGAGGGAGCAGGGTGTGGATGAAACAGGTGAAGGGACTGTAGAAACGTGTGAGGCGGGTGAAGCAGGTGAGGTGGAGAGTAAAGTGTGTGAGGTTGTGGATGTTGTGGGTAAGTAAAAAAGGTGATCTGAGTGAAACAGTTGAGGCAGGTGGGGTCAGGCGTGAGCTTTGAATAGTGAAATGAGAGATGTGGTGAGGGAAATAAAATAACTGGAGAGCTGTGTGGAGAAGCTGAGGTGGCTGGTGAATTGTGTATGACTGGTGGAGGAATAAGTGGACAGTGTGGGGCAGGTGAAGCATCAGGGAGTCTGTGTGAGGACGGCGCTGAAACTGGCGTGGAGGATATGGAGCCGTGTGAATCCGGACAGGTTTCTCTTAAGTGCAGCCAAAACAGATCTCCACCTGTGTCTGCAGGTGGTAAAACTGGTTGGCTGATGGTCAGACAGAATGCTGTGAACTGTGGGGCTCTGTCTGACAGTGACAGTGATGGCTGTCTGTCTGACAGCTGTGAGTTTTCACACAACAGTACACAGCTGCCTGTTAGTCAGGAGGACATCTTTTTTCCTGCAAAAATGTTCATATTGTTTTTACAGCAGACAAAGGGTATGAAGGGGCTTATATACAGCAGTATGTTCCTGATAAGCAGCTTTTTATAACTCTGCCAGGCGGCTTATAAAAAGAAGAGCTGAGACAGACCTGACAGATCAGGAAATTTACAGAGTGAGAAAACAGATGAATAAAGTAAGAAAACAAATTGGCTTTTAATGATGATGAAGAATATAATGTTTTCTCTTTTACTTTTCTTCTTAATTGTTTTTTTTTTACTCTGGGTTTAATACTCCTGTAATTATGGATTTTTTTTTAAGGTGGGCAGTTTCAAATGTAAATGGTGCCAGAGAACCTATGAAAAGGGCACTGGTTTGTCAAACAGCAAAAATGAAGCACATTGATGTGTTGTTTTTTTACAAGAGACACATAGTGATCCAAGTTTAGAGGCAGAGTGGAGTCGAGAGTGGAATGGAGAAATGATTTTAAGTCACAGCACCACAGCCAGTGGAAGAGTGTTTTTTTTATTCTCCAGGAAGTTTGCTCCAACGTCTCTGGAGGTTGAGCTTTTTATCAAAGGCAGATGTCTTTTAGCCAAAGCCTGTTTTGAACATTTTACTGTGCTTTTTATCAACATTTATGCTCCAACCAATGGTACTGAGAGGAAGTTTTTTTTTTTTTTTTTTTTTTTTTTTTTTTTTACAAAAGGTTAATGATAAATTAAACAGTTGCAGCTTGGGGGATTTTTTTTAATTATTGGGTGGGGATTTTAATTGTACTGAAAATGAGTTTTTAGATCAAAACCACACAGAGCTACATCCAGGTTCCTAACAGGCTCTGAGACGGCTGGTCTGTTCTCATTGGCTGGTGGATGAGTGGAGAAGGAGGCACACTGACTGCCGACAGCACACGTGATCTCACTTCAAAGAGGATACGATCGCTTTAGCCCGACTGGATCAATTATTATTATTATCAATTTTTTTTTTATTTATTTATTTTTTTCTCTCCCGGCGCCACACGAGTCGGCCGCCCTTTGAAACAGCGGCTCGATTCCGAGTCTTTTTTCCCTTCCTCTCTCTTTTTGATCTGTCTTTTTTTTGCTCCACTTATATCACGGACACACAGATCGTCCCAAATGTCTCCTGAGCCGGTGGACGGAGCCACTGTTTATAACAGGATACACTGCAGCAGGGAAGAGCTGCTAGCATTCAACCGCCACCCGGTCCCATTGGAAAAACTCGACATACCGAGAGAACTGAGACGAAAACGCCGCGGCTGCCGGGCTGGAGTAAGGCGGAGGACAAAAAATATAAGGTACAGACCCTCCCTTCCATCTATTGTCATGGGAAATGTACGGTCGTTACTGGGAAAGGTAGATGAGCTAGCGGCTATCTGCCGTTACGATAGCACATACCGGGAGTGCTCTCTCCTTTTGTTTTCTGAGACGTGGCTAACTGAACTAGCAGCAGATGCTAATATTGAACTGGAGGGTTTCCACTTGATACGGGAAGACCGAACACCAGACAGTGGCAAAGCAAGGGGCGGTGGAAGATAATGTATGTTAACAACAACTGGTGCAGACCGGGACATATCACTGTTAAACAACGACACTGCAGCAAAGACATTGAGTTGCTAGCTGTTAGCATGCGGCCTACATATCTCCCGAGAGAACACTCACACATGATCTGCATTGTTGTTTATGCAAATTCAACGGCGAACGCTGGGACAGCGCGTGACGTCATCCATTCAGTAACCAGCAGGCTGCAGACAGAACACCCAGATGCTCTTCTCCTCATCTCAGGTGATTTCAACCATGTTCCACTATCTCCCATTCTACCCACGTTTACCCAGTATGCCACATGCCACACTAGAGACAATAAAATACTGGAGTTATTCTACACAAACACAAAGGAGGCGTACACCTCATCACAACTCCCCCCACTCGGGAGATCGGATCACAACTTGGTTCATCTCCGGCCGGTGTACAAACCCCTAGTGCACAGACAACCGCCAGCCATGCGCACAGTGAAGTTATGGTCCGAGGAGGCAATGGAAAATCTAAAGGGCTGTTTTGAAGCCACCGCCTGGAAGCAGCTCTGCGATCCACATGGTGAGGACATCGATGGCCTCACTCACACCTTCACGGACTACCTCAGCTTCTGTGTGGACAAATCCGTTCCCACCAAGACCATACGGTGTTGCTCAAACAACAAACCCTGGATCAACCCTGAGATAAAAACACTTCTGAGAGAGAAGAAGAGGATCTTCAGGTCGGGGAATAGGGAGATGCTGAATTCCGTACAGAGGGAGCTGAGGAGAAAGATCAGAGAAGGCAAGGACAGCTTCAGGAAGAAGATGGAGGACAAGCTGCAACAGAGCGACGGGTCTGGAGAAACCTCAAAACCATCTCTGGGCTCCAGAATACCTCCCCCCAGGCCACGGGGGGCAGGGAGTGGGCGAACGACCTGAATCTGTTTTTCAATAGGTTTGACCAACCGCCCTCCCCACTGACTGCACAACAACCACTGCTGCCTCTAAAGAAATCAAGTCCTGCTGCCCACTCCCCACTCCACCAACACCCCCCCCATTCCCAACACACAGCCCCCCATCCTGACCCTGACCAGGACCCAGGTGAGGACGGAGCTGAGGAAGATCAAGGCGAGGAAGGCGTCGGGACCAGACGGCATCAGCACAAAGCTCCTCAAGTCCTGTGCAGACCAGCTGTGTGGGATTGTGACGTACATCTCCAGCGGAGATGAAGCTGAGTACAGAGGGCTTATCCAGGACTTTGTGGACTGGTGCCATCGGAACTGCCTCCAGATCAACGCGAGGAAAACTAAGGAGCTGGTGGTGGACTGCCGCAGGCATGGGCAGCCCCTCACAGCACCAGTAAATATACAGGGAACAGACATCGAGATGGTGACATCCTACAAGTACCTGGGTATTCATCTGAACAATAAACTAGACTGGTCACACAATACTGACGCACTCTACAAGAAGGGACAGCGCAGGCTGTTCCTGCTGAGGAGACTCAGGTCTTTTGGTGTACAAGGGGCGCTGCTGAAGTCATTCTATGACACGGTGGTGGCATCAGCCATCACTTTTGGAGTGGTCTGCTGGGGCAGTGGCATTACTGCAGCCAATAGGAAGAGACTGAACAAACTGATTAAGAAAGCTAGCTCTGTCCTGGGGCAACGCCTTAATCCGATGGAGGAGATAGGAGAGAGAAGGACGGTGGCTAAACTGTCATCTCTGCTGGAGTCCGAGTTCCACCCTATGCAGGACATACTGGATGCACTGAGGAGCTCATTTAGCAGCAGACTACATCATCCCAGGTGCACAACCGAGAGGTTTCGTAGGTCCTTCCTACCAACGGCTGTCAGACTGTACAACCTAAGCAGGGCTGCTCGCAGAGATAGCAAAAAGACGTAACAAACTAATAGGTTTTTTTTTTTTTTTTTTTTTTTTTTTGAATGCAAAAGATGCAATAGACTTACACAATGGTCCTCTCCGGCATACAACTAGGAACATACCGGTCGCTATGGAGGGTGAGAATATGTATGGGCACATAATCATACCATGTAGGATAACTAAATAGACGGTTATGCTGTTTCATCCCACCTAGCAACAATGCTCTGCACTGTGTGTGTTTATATATTTACATATTTATTCCATCTAGCTACAATGCTCCGCACTGTGTTTTTATATATCTACATATTATTCCATCTAGCTACATTGCTCCGCACTGTGTGTGTTTATATACTTGCATATTTATTCCACCTAGCTGCAATGCTCCATACTGTGGGTGTTTATATATTTACATATTTATTCCATCTAGCTACAATGCTCTGCACTGTGTGTTCATATATTCATATATTTATTCCATCCAGCTACAATGCTCTGCACTGTGTGTCTGTGTGTGTGTGTGTGTATATATATATTTTATAGTAATATGTACATATGTATATTAGCTGCTCTTGCTTGCTTGTTTTTTCTTGCCTTCTGATTGTTGCTCTGAGTGTTGCTATCCCTGTGCTGTTGCAATCCTGGAATTTCCCCGTTGTGGGACTAATAAAGGCTTATCTTATCTTATCTTATCTTATCTTCAACCTGAGCCTGAAGCTGGGGAGGGTACCACAGCTGTGGAAAACATCTTGTGTGGTACCTGTACCAAAAACTTCCCACCCCAAAGACCTGAACAGCTACAGACCGGTGGCCTTGACGTCCCACATGATGAAGACCCTGGAGAGACTGCTCCTTGCTCACCTCCGCCCCCTGGTGGAACCAGCGATGGATCCACTCCAGTTCGCCTACCAGCATGGCATTGGGGTGGAGGATGCGGTGATCTTCCTCCTTCACCGTTCTCTGTCCCACCTGGAGAAGCCCGGGAATATGGTGAGGATCATGTTCTTTGACTTCTCCAGTGTTTTCAACACCATCCAACCGATGATCCTGAAGGACAAGCTGCTGCGCGTAGGGGTGGACCAGCACCTGTCATCATGGATCCTGGACTACCTCACGAACCGGCCTCAGTTTATGAGAACCCGGGACTGTGTGTCCGACACAATCATCGGTAGCACGGGGGCAACTCAGGGAACGGTGCTGGCTCCCTTCCTGTTCACTCTTTATACTGCGGTCTTCTCACACAACACAACACACTGCCATCTACAGAAGTTCTCTGATGACTCTGCGATCGTTGACCTAATCTCCAATGGAGATGAAGCTGAGTACAGAGGGCTTATCCAGGAGTTTGTGGACTGGTGCCATCGGAACTTCCTCCAGATCAACGCGAGGAAAACTAAGGAGCTGGTGGTGGACTGCCGCAGGCATGGACAACCCCTCACAGCACCAGTAAATATACAGGGAACAGACATTGAGATGGTGACATCCTACAAGTACCTGGGTGTTCATCTGAACAATAAACTAGACTGGTCACACAATACTGACGCACTCTACAAGAAGGGACAGCGCAGGCTATTCCTACTGAGGAGACTCAGGTCTTTTGGTGTACAAGGGGTGCTGCTGAAGACTTTCTATGACACGGTGGTGGCATCAGCCATCACTTTTGGAGTGGTCTGCTGGGGCAGTTGCATTACTGCAGCCGATAGGAAGAGACTGAACAAACTGATCAAGAAAGCTAGCTCTGTCCTGGGGCAGCGCCTTGATCCGGTGGAGGAGATAGGAGAGAGATGGACGGTGGCTAAACTGTCATCTCTGCTGGAGTCCGAGTTCCACCCTATGCAGGACATACTGAATGCACTGAGGAGCTCATTTAGCAGCAGACATACATACATACATCATCCCAGGTGCACAACCGAGAGGTTTCGCAGGTCCTTCCTACCAACGGCTGTCAGACTGTACAACCTAAGCAGGGCTGCTCGAAGAGATAGCAAAGAGACGTAACAAACTAATAGTTTTTTGAATGCAAAAGATGCAATAGACTTACACAATGGTCCCCGGTCGGACGGTTGTGCTGTTTCGTCCCATCTAGCAACAATGCTCTGCACTGTGTGTGTTTATATATTTACATATTTATTCCATCTAGCTACAATGCTCCGCACTGGGTGTGTTTATATTTATATATCTATATATTTATTCCATCGAGCTACAATGCTCTGCACTGTGTGTTTATATATCTACATATTATTCCATCTAGCTACATTGCTCCGCACTGTGTGTGTTTATATATTTACATATTTATTCCACCTAGCTGCAATGCTCCGTACTGTGGGTGTTTATATATCTACATATTTATTCTATCTAGCTACGATGCTCCGCACTGTGTGTTTATATACTCATATATTTATTCCATCCAGCTACAACGCTCTGCACTGTGTCTGTGTGCGTGTATATATATATATATATATATATATATATATATATATATATATATATATAGTAATATGTACATATGTATATTAGCTGCTCTTGCTTGCTTGCTCCCTGTCCCTGTGCTGTTGCAATCCTGGAATTTCCCCGTTGTGGGACTAATAAAGGCTTATCTTATCTTATCTTATCTTATCTTATCTTATCTTATTATATTGTTTTAAGTACCACTGCAATGTGTTTAAGTCCTGTAAAATTTTACTAGTTTTGTTTTACTGACCATGGTCTTGTTGTTTGTCAGGTTTTTATGAAGAATTTTTTTCCCCCAAGAGTTCATATTGACATTTTAACTCAGTTCTAACATTTGATAAACATTTCAAAGAGGGTTTAAGATTTTTCTGGACAACTTTTAGACAAAGGATAAAAAAGATTTTACAAGTCTTAGGCAGTGGTGGGACTGTGGTAAGACTGAAATTAATCTACTGGGTCAGCAGTATACATTCAATGTCACACATGACACCTGTAGATCCATCAGAGACCTGGAGATATATATTGTGGAGTTAGAGACCTCTCGTGAGTCCACAGGAAATCGAGGATGTATTGAAATCCTCAAATCCAAAAAAAACCCCACCTTAGTCCTGCTCTTGGACACTAAAGTACAAGGCGCCCTAGTCCGGTCCCAAATTCAGAACATCACTGAGGTGGATGCTCCCTCTAGCTTCTTCTTCACTCTGGAGAAGAAGCATGGACAAAAAAAGGTAACCCACTCCCTGGTCTCCAATGCAGTGCAGGAACTGATCCAGCCTGAGCAAATCAGAAAGCATGTCATTGAGTTCTATTCCTCTCTGTACACCAGTGACTACAGGGAGGACAATGGCCTGACGGAGGGGTTCTGCAGTGGACTACCTCAGGTCTCTGAGGAGACCAACTCGTAGTTAGACCAGCCTCTTCAGTTACCCGGATTGTCTGCTGCCCTTAAAAGCATTGTCGAAGACCCTTTGACCTTGAACCTCAGGAATTGAGGCTTAGGTTCACCAGCTTGCAGTTCCTAGAGGAATTTTCCTCATAGGAAATTCTGTTACCTGTGTAGGTGTGCTTGGTGACTGTGAGTTACCCCAGCTGTACTGTCTTCATATATTGGAGGACCCCCACTTCCTGTATACCAGACCTCCGACTGAGTGAACTGTCCATTCAGAAACCTGGAATACACCTCCAATATTAACGACAGCCTCTCATGGTCTTACCGTTGCTCTTGGTAATCTGGGTAAATGTTTAAAACCAGGAAAAATTGGTTTATAAGGGATCTATTTTCAACACCATTGAATGAGAGAAAAACCTTTTAAAGCTCAAAAATTGTCAAAAATCACCCCATGAGAATGGACACTGAATCAATAAGCCCACAGAGTCCCATACTGTTTTTGATATGCTGTGGTACTTATTAAAAATCAGCAAAGCTCAGCCAAAACAGGATAAATTGCATTAAACAGTCCATATAAAAAGGATGAAAATTGAAAATCAAACTCAGAACCCTGATTGCAAAACCCTGATTCAAAAGTTGAAAACTGTAAAAATCAGTCATTTGATCAAAGAGATTTAAACTCAAAAAGTTTCAAAATAACCCCAAAAATTGTTCAGAAATCATCAAACAGTTCAAAAATTTAAAATGGAAAAATCAAAATAAATCAAAGTCCTTTAAATAAAACCTGGTAAAAAGATCTAATTAATTTGTGAATAATATCTAAAAAGCCTAAAGGGTGAGATTTGGGAAAAGGGATGTGTGATCGCTGTCCTCCTCCGTAGAAGCCCCTCTTCCGGGAAAGGAGAGGGAAGGCAGGGAAGAGACAAGACTGACGCGGCCAGGTGTTCCCCTTCAGGCTGGGCGGTGGCCGCCTTGGCTGGGGAAGAGCGATGAGTCAGCTCCGAAGCGGTGTTCAAGCCCGGGGGAGCTTCTGCTTTTCTTCCCGTTGCTCCGCGACACCTGGTGACTCACAGCCTTCTGGCTGAGAGCGGGAGTCAGCAGCTGTAGCCTTGTTCCTCTTTCCCTCCTTTTGCAAAAGTGCTATAATAACACTTTAGGAAGCAGATGTAAAAGTTGTTTAAAGGCTGAAGAATTGAGGCAGAAACTGGATCACTTCTCTTCTGGCATTCCCCGTCTTCAGTCTGCTGCTCCGGTGATGTTGTTGCCTCATTGTAGATCGCCGAGAAAGTGAACATTTGGGGCAAAATAGGCTTGTTTTTTTATAACCTTCACCCAAGTTCTCTGATTGGTCCCAAACTCATCCTAGGCTTCTTGGCCTCTTATGATTGGCTTAAAGTTACATTGTTATATAAGCATTATTTCATTTCTGCACAGGTCCAGGCTAGTCAGTTCTCGTAAACCATGTGACTGATCAGGCGCTCATGACTCATGGCCTTTCCCGCTAGCCTCTCAGCATTTTCCATTACCAAAATACCTTAGTTTGCTGGACATCTGCTCCCATTTCCTCTTTTCTAATACATTTCCAGTAAACAGGGTTCTTTCCAACATGTCACAATCTGTTTTACATAAAACCTTCTATTGTGCAGTTAAAAGATACATAGAATCATACAGTTTGATTACACTCATTATTTCAGATGATTACATACATTACATGTATCTTTTACTCAATGAGCATACATTTGTTTTACTGATTACCCAGAAAATATCATATAGCATGGCAAATGGAATGAATATGGCTTTTACATTCAGTCTCTGTGATTCACCAATGTTGTCTGTTGCCATCCTTTCTGAATGCTGGATTTTGGGCCTTTTGATAATTCCTCTCATTTTGCTGATTGCTCTGTGTGGATCTTAGAAGCCTGTTATGATAAGCAGCAGAATTGCCCATTTTCCTTCCATAGCGGGTATATCGGTATGATGGGGAAGGCCGACCACCCTCTTGCCTTCGGCGGCGATTGGGGTCGTGGCGTGGGGTATTCGAACACCCCTCGGTTGGGCGATTCTGATGATTTTCACCTTTTTGTACCTGTGGAGTGACCTCCTTAAGAGTCTCTTCATCATCTGCTGTGTGACATAATGCACGGCTCAGGAGACACACACGCAGGCTCAGGGTAGATCTAATAGCTTTATTAACAACAAGTGTGTATGAGTGTGTGTCTGCGAGATGTAAATGTGTTGGTGGTGGCGTCTGCATCGGGAACGGAGGCAGGAGGCCGTACAGCCGGACAACCCTATGGGAGAAGCAAAGGGAGAAGGGTAACGGGCACCACACCAACACAGGAGATATGATAATGATGACTGGCTTACTTGGAAATGGCAGGTGGCTGGCAAAGCAAGGGTGAAGCCCGGAAGACAGCGACCTGGAGCGCCCGGTGCAGCAGCGAGGGAACGGTGACAGAGAGGAGTGGTCCGCCGCCGGGAAATCCACCTGTGCACAGGGGAGCAGACTAGGAGAAGAAGGAGGTAAGAGATTCTTACTTGAATGCTTGCTGAACTGTTGGGATTCCTTGCAGCAAGGGAAGCGAGTGAAGACTGACGGCTTCAGGCCGAAGCCCAGGGCGAGGCAGCTTAAATCCCTCGCCGCTGATGAGGTGCAGGTGTGCGTGCAGCTGGCGCCGCAGATGGGCGGCGAGGCGTGACAGTACACCCCCCTCTAGCAGCGCCTCCTGGAGATGGTTTCTCCGGGTGCGCTCGGTGGAACTCAGTAATGAGGGACGGGTCCAACACAAATGACGAGGGTACCCATTGCCGATGTTCAGGCCCATAACCCTCCCAGTCCACCAAGTACTGCAACCCGCGACCCCGGTGCCGGGAGTCCAGGATAGAAGAGACAGGCCAGGCCGGATGACCATCAATCATCCCGGGCGCGGGATGATTGATGATTGATGATTGATGATTGATGATTGATGATTGATGATCATCCGGGGCGCGGGATCCCCTTTGCCCTCCTCCAGCAGGAGGAGGGCAAAGGGGATCGGAGACTGCCAGCTTCACCTTGGAAATGTGGAAGGTGGGATGGATGCGGAGGGAGGGGGGAATAGCTACACGAACAGCCACCGGGTTGATAATCCTGGTGATGGGGTATGGGCCCATAAAACGCTGTGCCAGCTTCCTCCTCTCACCCTTTAAAATGACGTCCTGGGTTGACACATAGACACGCTGGCCCAACTGGTACGCTGGGGCAGGTCTTCTGTGCCGGTCCACTGTGGATTTGTTGCGCTCTGCCATGCGTAAAAGTGCATTGCGCGCCGACGCCTAGATGGAACGGCACCGCCTGAGGTGCGCCCGAACTGAGGGGACAGTTACCTCACTCTCCTGCGCTGGGAACAGAGGGGGGTCATAGCCTAGGGACGCCTTAAAGGGAGACATCCCAGTTGCAGAAAAGCGGGCGGTGTTGTGGGCGTACTCAACCCAGGCGAGATGGTTGCTCCAGGACGCAGGCTTGGACGCAATGACGCAGCGGAGCGCAGCCTCCAGCTCCTGGTTGGTCCGCTCACACTGCCCGTTGGTTTGGGGGTGATGGCCGGAGGAGAGGCTTACCTTGGCTCCCAGGGCGTTGCAAAATGACCTCCAAGCCTCTGAGGAAAATTGGGGCCCCCGGTCCGAGACCACGTCCACCGGAATCTGGTGCAGCCTGATCACGTGTTGGATTAGGAGGTCCGCCGTCTCCAGGGCAGATTGAAGACCTCGTAACGGGATGAAGTGCGCCGCCTTGGAGAAACGGTCTACGATGGTCAGGACAGTGTTGAAGGTGTTAGAGACTGGGAGTCCGGTGACGAAATCCAGGGCGATATGCGACAAGGGCCTGCCAGGGACGGGCAGAGGCTGGAGCAAACCCGCTGGAGGGGCATTACCTGATTTACTGGTGGCACATACAGGGCAGGCCCGGGCGTAGCAGGCAGCGTCCTTCCGCAGGCCCGGCCACCAGAAGGACCGTTGAAGAAGGTCGATCATCCGGGAGGAACCATGGTGGCAGGTGAGTTTAGATGTGTGCAGCCAGTGGATGACCTCCCCCCGGACCGTGGACGGCACAAAAAGCCTCCCCTCCGGTCCGCCGCCAGGGTCAGGTTCCGATTCCTGCGCCTTCCGGATTTTACTTTCAATGTCCCAAGTGACGGCTCCCACGATGCATGACCTGGGCAGGATGGTGAGGACCGCGTCCTCAGACGCCTCAGGGGCAAATTGCCTAGAGAGGGCATCGGGCAGGCCGTTCTTGGAGCGAGGCCTGAAGGTGATGTTAAAGCGGAACCTGGCAAAGAACAAGGACCAAAGCGCCTGGCGGGCGTTCAGATGCTTGGCAGATCTTAAGTACTCCAAGTTCTTGTGGTCAGTCAGGACCACGAACGGCAGGTCCGCCCCTCTAGCCAGTGAAGCCACTCCTGCAGCGCGAGCTTGATGGCGAGGAGCTCTCTGTCCCCCACGTCGTAGTTCCATTCCGCCGGGGACAAGCGCCGGGAGAAGAAGGCGCAGGGCCATTTGACTCCGTCATCAGGCGACCGCTGAGATAGAACCGCCCCCACCCCCGTGTCCGAAGTGTCCACCTCCACGATGCATTGCAGCGAGGGATCGACTTGGCTTAGGACCTGGGAGGAGGAGAACTCCGCCTTCAGCGCCTGGAAAGCAGCTGCGGCCTCTTCGGTCCACCGGAACGGGACCTTAGGGGATGTGAGGCGGGTAAGAGGGCCGACGACTGTGCCAAAATTCGGGACGAAGCGGCGGTAGAAGTTTGCAAACCCAATAAATTGTTGCACCTGTTTCCTTGATGTTGGTGTGGGCCATTCCACCACCGCTTTCACCTTCACTGGGTCCGGAAGCACCTGGTCGTGGGAGATGACGAACCCGAGGAAGGACGTGGTTTTAGTGTAGAATTCACACTTTTCTGCCTTCACATATAACCGGTTCTCCAGCAGTCTTTGGAGGACCCGCCTCACATGGACCCGGTGCTCGTCCCTGGATTTGGAGAAGATGAGGATGTCGTCCAGGAAAACGAACACAAACAGGCCGATGAAGTCCCGGAGGACGTCATTTATAAGGCGCTGAAAGACGGCTGGAGCATTGGTCAACCCGAACGGCATCACCAGGTACTCGAAATGGCCGTTCGGGGTACAGAAGGCTGTCTTCCACTCATCTCCCTCCCGGATCCGGACGAGGTGGTATGTGCTGCGTAGATCCAGCTTGGTGAACCAAGTCGCCCCCTGGAGGGAGTGGAAGGCGGTATCCATTAGTGGCAAGGTGTAGCGATCCTTCTCCGTGATATCATTCAGGGCGCGGTAGTCGATACAAGGACGGAGGGAACCGTCCTTCTTGCCCATGAAGAAGAATCCAGCGCCTAATGGTGATGACGAGGGACGGATAATTCCAGCACTCAGCGATTCCTTGAGGTAGGAATTCATGGCCTCCTTCTCCTGCGCCGACAGGCTGTAGAGTCGCCCAGAGGGTAAGGGTGCCCCCTGGAGGATGTTTATTGCACAGTCGTAGGGCCTGTGTGGAGGAAGAGACATCGCCTTGGACTTGCTGAATACCATACCCAGGTCGTGAAATTCTGATGGCACCAGGGAGAGATCCAGAGGCGCGGTGTCCTTAGGAGTTGGAGAAGAGGACGGGGAGCAGGCAGCGGATTGCAGGCAGGTGCTCATGCAGAAGGAACTCCATGCCGATACCCTGGCGGACTTCCAATCCAGGACGGGGTTATGGAGGCAAAGCCAGGGGTACCCCAGGATGACGGGCGACAGAGTTGGGGAGGACGTAGAAAGTGATTTCCTCCTGGTGGTTCCCAGAGATGATCACAGGGACAGGGACGGTCTGGTGTGTAACTCTCCCCAGGGAGACATGGGAGAGGTTAACCAGGGCGAGAGGAGATTTGAGGACTTGGCAACGGATGCCCAATTGGGTTGCCAGGCTTTGTGAAATAAAGCTGCCCTCCGTGCCCAAATCCACCAGTGCGTGGGTGAGGTGCCCAGTGGGGTTGTGACAAAACCGGACGGGTAGCTTCAATTGGGAGAGGGGATTTAACCAATTGACGTCCGCGAGGCCCCCTACAGTGACTCGCTGACCTCCCCTTTTGGCTTCTGTGGACAAAGCTCCACCGTGTGTTGGCTGTCTCCGCAATACATGCAGAGACCCAACTCACGGCGGCGTTGTTTCTCCACAAGAGGGAGCTTTGTCCAGCCTGTCACCATCGGCTCCGACTCCTCGGGGCGCGATGGTGACGGCAACGCCAGGGGGCGAGCTTGGGACAGGCGCGACGAGGCACCACGAGGGTTAGAAGAAGACGACTTCCGCTCCGAGGTGCGCTCACGCAACCTGTTATCCAGGCTGATGGCTAGGGATGTTAGCTCCGCTAAAGTCTCCGGGATGTCCCGCCCAGCCAGTTCGTCCCTCAGACCATCACTGAGACTGCGGAGGAAGATGCCGCAGAGAGAACGTTCTCCCCAGCCAACCTCCTCCGCCGCTACCCGGAAGTCGATTGCGTAATCAGCTGCCGACCGGCTTCCCTGCTGGAGGCTGAGAAGCCGATTGACCTGAACGCTCTCTGTACGAGAATGATCAAAGACCTCCAGGAACAGTCTCACGAATTGGCCATAGGTGAGGGTTGCGTAACTGGGCTTCGCCATTACGGCGTAAGCCCGAGTAAGCGCTCGCCCCTCCAGGAGATTCCCTATGTAGCCAATTCGGCTATGGTCTGAGGGAAAATCTCCGGGCACACGGTGGAACACGGACTCACATTGCATTATAAACCCCCGTGCTCCGCCGAGCTTACCGCTAAAGCGGGCGGGGGTCGGAATGGGTGTGAGCCGAACCGGTGCTGCCGGAGCAGGCTGGATGGCCGCTGGAGCAGCAGGAGCCGCGCCGCCCTGACGAGCCGGGGGGAACAGCTGTTGGGGGTCCAAGCGGTCCAATCGGTTAGTGATGATGGATAATTGATTTAAAATCACCTGTTGCTGGTGGGCTATTAGGTCCACCCGAGCCTCGAGGGTGGAAAGTCGGCGTGTGAGCCCGCCGTCTGCCGAGCCGCTCTGCTGAAGCCGTACTGACATAATGCATGGCTCAGGAGACACACACGCAGGCTCAGGGTAGATCTAATAGCTTTATTAACAACAAGTGTGTATGAGTGTGTGTCTGCGAGATGTAAATGTGTTGGTGGTGGCGTCTGCGTCGGGCATGGAGGCAGGAGGCTGTACAGCCGGACAACCCTATTGGAGAAGCAAAGGGAGAAGGGTAACGGGCACCACACCAACACAGGAGATATGATAATGATGACTGGCTTACTTGGAAATGGCAGGTGGCTGCACAGCAAGGGTGAAGCCCGGAAGACAGCGACCTGGAGCGCCCGGTGCAGCAGCGAGGGAACGGTGACGGAGAGGAGTGGTCCGCCGCCGGGAAATCCACCTGTGCACAGGGGAGCAGACTAGGAGAAGAAGGAGGTAAGAGATTCTTACTTGAATGCTTGCTGAACTGTTGGGATTCCTTGCAGCAAGAGAAGCGAGTGAAGACTGACGGCTTCAGGCCGAAGCCCAGGGCGAGGCGGCTTAAATCCCTCGCCGCTGACGAGGTGCAGGTGTGCGTGCAGCTGGCGCCGCAGATGGGCGGCGAGGCGTGACACGGTGAGGGTGATGATATCCTCTTTTGGAGCCGATCCAAGATGCGCTGTTGCTGGGAGGCGTGATGCCTGTGAGATGGAGCTGTAGTTGTTCCCTGCAGAGGTGTTTCCTCACGAGGCTCATCTCCAGCTTCATCTATGATAAGAAGCTGGCCTGGAGTTGGTGGCAAGGCATCCAGTGAAGCAAGTTGTGTAGAAGATGGCTGATCAACCTCTGGGGATGCAGCTGGAAGACCCACAACCCCCGGAGTGGAGGTCATTGTCTTTGCTGAAACCTGGGTCACAGATGGTCGGGACCCCATGGATTGTGGCGGCACTGGCTCCTCACCTAGTGCCTGCGTCAGCTGGGATAGAGCATCCATAGCCTCATTGTACATGTTGTTACTTGCTTGACATTGTGCTGGTACAGCTTGGATGTAGGCCACCCAGGCGTTGTTGTGCGTGAGATGGGTTGAAAAACCCACAAACCCATCAGGGAGCGCCCATACCTTTTGATACAGCGGGTAGTAGAAGCCATTGCTGTACCTGATAGGCTTCCACTCTGGTCTATGCCCCCGATTTAATGAGTCATGAAGCAACTTTCCTGTTGTTTGTATGGCCCCTCTTACCTCAGGTGGAATTGGGGGTATGGGAATGCATTCTTCTCGACTAAAGAGACCAGTCAGGGTCACAGGTGTGATTGTTGTGGGACCCGGACAGCAGTTTGGGCACCACGGAATTTCATTATTGTCCCATAAGTACTTGACGTCAGCCAGCGAAGTGTGACAGAACAGGCAGGCGACTTTCCCATCCTTCAACACACAGGTGAAACACAGAGTACATCTTGTAATTGGAAAGCCTGTTAGGCAATTTAGCAGGTTTCCTGGTTAGCTGTAAGCAAATCTTCGGGAGGTTTTACTCTCCACTTTTATGTTGAATCACCGTTCTTAACTTCAGTTACAGACTGCTCAGGCTTTGGCTTTGCGTTGATCTTGGCAATGTCTTTTATGTAGCCCTCCACTTTCTTGGGGAAGAATACTGCATAGGTCATCATCCATGCTATCATAGTTGAGCCACAGATGAGTTTCATCCACCATATTGCTGTTACGACCCCCCAAATCACTCTCCAAAAGGCAACAGCTGCCAGCCTACTGACCCAGATGTTGCGGCTGCTCTCTTTCAGCTTCAATACTAGCCATATTTGACGACCCAGTAATGCAGCTGCCATTAATCCTACCCAAATCACATTCATTATCTCAACGGCCTGGTTGAAGATGGCAAGCATGTCGATATCAACCCAGACGAGGAGCACCACTGTGCGGGAAAGACCTTCGGAATCACATTGTGGTGTAATGCGACCCAGCATGTAGGTGACGAACAGAGTCAGAGTGTAATCATATTTTCCAAATATGATGTTGACCAAGAAGATGCGGATAACTGCTGCAAAAGTTGTCGCTATTCTTAGGACATGCCGCTTAGACCAGGCTCCGGTGAAACAGAAGCATGCCCAAATGGCTTGAAGTACCCAAAACTGTATCTTGGCCTTTGTCATTTCAGTGACCCATGCAGGTGAAGATGCTGTACTCACTTTGTATGGAGTGCTCACTGAAGTGTAGAGATCATCCGTTGTTGGTGCTCCTGTAGACATACTTGCAGTAGGCTGTGCTGTGCCAGTTGATTCTGATAAGACTGAGGAGTGGGGGGTAGTTGGTTGTTTAATGGTCGCCAGCCGAAGTCCAAATGAAGTCTGCAACTGGGTGGTGCTGAAGTTTTATTTATACTTCCTCTTCTAATGGGCGGAGTTCTCCCACCCCTCCTCTCTTCGGCGCCCTCTTTCGACGAAAGACGGATGATACAGCAGCTCGGGCGCCACCTTTGATGACTACCAGTGAGATTATTCCTGCAATCAGCAGGCCTAATCCTAGTAAAAGATAGGGCCATACCCAGCTGCGCAGTGTTCCCAGCCAGGAAGCGACGACTTGTAGCCCCTCTTCAACTACTTCAGCTGCTCCTTGTAGAACTGTAGTTACAGTCCCCTTAATTGTCTTTCCTGCTATTTCTAGGAAAGTACACTCATGTTCATTTTTTCCTGTGCCACAGCGAAGCCAATGTTCAACAGGGGAGTGACAGGTACCATTGTTGTAGATGCAATTCTTGCCCAACCATTCATAACCCACTATTTCTTTACCTTCACAGATGCTTTTCCTGAAGAACTCAGAACTCAGAACTCAGAAAAGATTTATTGCCAAGTACATTCACAGTAAACAACTGATAAACATACGAGGGATTTGACTTGACACTGAGAACGACATAGTTGACATTTTCAGTGACGCGGCAGCGTCAGTGACGCGCCTGTCAGCAGACGGGGAACAGGAAGCTGTGGGGGAGAAAAGGATAAACACAATAGGAGAGAGAAAAAAAGCATTGTTTGTCAGAATACAGGTCATAAATGATCAATATTATGATTACAAGAAAAAAAGCTCTCAATGCACAAGTAGCAGACTATAGAATCTATACAAGGACACAAAGAGAGCAGTGAATGAATAATCTTCACATCAGTATCGTGAGTCAGTATGAGTGAGGTGTTGAGTGAGGGTGTTTATATCAGTTAAGAACAACAAAGTCTCTTCAGCAGCAGATGTAATGTCTACAGTCTGGAAAAGGCATGTGTCCTTGGCACAGCAGATGGTATAGTTTGCCAGACAGCTGGCTGTCCATGAGAGTCAGATGCTGCTCACATGTTTTGAAAACAAAAACATGGCATGGCTCTCTGCAACATAGAACTGTGGATCATCTACAACTTGAGGGATAATTAGGCCTAGAATCTGCTTCCTCTTGTGCATGTTATGCCCCATAATTGCTTTAGTACACCCTACATTTTGGGGAGGTATTCTGCTCCACTTCCCATTAATCTTCTTCCAGACTGTTTGCAACCCATAAGTCTCATATTGTCCCTCACAATAGTCTTCACAGTCCTTTTCCCAAAATAGGACCTCCCCACAATGCCCCCTTGACAAGCTAATTGTGCAGGTGGTATTCTTTTTTGTCGCAGATCATCTTCCAAGGTGTTGGGCTAATGTAATTGATGGTGTAAAATGACCAAGGCAGAATACTTCGATACTTTGAGTACACTGTTGCCAAAAACTGATATTTTACCCAATAATTTGAGGATTGAGAGAGACATGGCAGGACCCATTTCTTCACTTCTTCCTCCTCCATTCCCCACCATGTTCTCCATTCTTCTCGTTTCCATTGTTTATGCCAGGATTGAGGATACCTTTAACTGTTTTGTTCTCTTTCAGTGATGTGCAATCATACACCCATGAACTCCAGACGTGGTCCCATACTTGCCACAAGGGGCATCTGGGAAATTTTTTTGTCATATACCCATTCAGTGCCATTGAGTGTCTCGAATATCTTATTTACCACATATTCATCAATCTTTTTGAAGTCTTCTTGGGGGACCTTGAACAAATCCTCTGGAGTTGGTAACTTTTGCACATAGAACAAGGATTTGTGAACTTCACCAAGGCCTTGTGGCCTAACAGGCATACTAGTTGCAAATGTAGCTTAGAAGTAGTTTAAGTTGAACATCCACAGCCACGGCATAGTGTCATTTAGCCAGTCTTCATGGTATGCCTTAGGTGTTGTTTTGAGGGATGTGCCTGGTATTAACCAGGTGAAAGGTTTGTATACCCTAGTGATAACCATATAATGCTTACCGCTGGGGCATTTGCTGTTGATGTTCCAGAAACATGGGGCTAATTTGCTTCTTTTTTCTTGCATACAATAGGTAATCAGCTTTCGGTCATAGTCTGTTTGACCTTTCTTGGTAACAGGCTTGAAGTTGTTCACAATTTCTTCTGTAAATTTTAAGACTGTTTCTGGCAAAGGTGTTTTTGCAGTCATGTTACTGGAGCGGGGCTTTTCTGGGGTTGGAGTTATAGCGACTCGAGGTGAGGGTGTTGAAGGTGTCTTGTTAGTTGATGCTACGTCCCTCTTTGTTCTTTTCTTTGGTGGGTCTGTACCCGGACATTCGAGGTTATAATTACCCCAGAAGGGCCCATAATTTGGGAAGATTCCCTCGCAGGTCTCATTGCGATAATGGGCTGGTGCAATAACCACTTCAGACTCCCAGTACCCTGTTCTATTCATACCTGGTACGGGTCTGCAACTCCAGGTGCAATACCATGCTGAAGAATAGAATTCTGGCTTTATCCAGTTGAATTGGACGTTGATTGTTTGTTTCTTTGTGAGGATGAGTAGCCTCAATAGACCTCCTCCTTCTGAGAGGTCCTGCAAATCTTTAATTGCCCATTTTTCAGGTTGGGCACCTGTGGTGTTAAGTTGGTCTTCAAACCAGAAAGTTTTGTTCATTTGTTCTCTCCAATCTTCAAAGCTGAGGTTGGTTATCTGCTGTTGCATGTCGGTTAAGTTGAACTGAGTGTTGTTGCTGAGCGGTGCGATGTAAATTCCTCTTCTTTCTGCTGCACAGCAAGTTTGTTGAAATCTCTTGGTTGTAACAAGCTGAGCCCTTGTATAGGTGAGGGCCCATGGCTCATAACCCAACCAGTATAGTATGGCAAGCATTGCTATCATACCAAGGGTTATGGTCGTGAGCTTGAGCCAAAAAATAAAACAAAGCTTTTTTGCACTCATTTGTTGAGGCTCCCTCATCTTGGGTTTCTTCTTAGGGAACTCATAATCTAATTTGTATTCTGTTGCTTTCTTTCTTCTTCGACCCATCTTCTGAGGTAGTAGACTTTGAGGTTGTATTCAGTGGCATTCCTTGACTTAAGTGAACACCCATGAAGACAGACAAGACTTTTATGCTGCACTAGTGACATCATCACTTCTGCTTTTCTTTCCCGAGGGGGTGTGGCCACCCCTCGGTTGGCTTGAATAGTGCAGCCCCAATAAAACAAAATAAAAATAAAAGATAATGTATGTGTTTATGTATATGTATATATGATGCTTCAATGAGTGTATGTTGCATGTAAGACGTGAAAAAGTGTGTGTTTGTGTAAGTTATGTGAAGTATATGTGATGCGATGCCTTTGTGGTTTTGTTGTGTGTGTGTTTTGAGGTAGTTTTTGTATTAGCAGCATGAATGTGGAGCCTACTCAGGGGGTGGGGAAGTCAAGTCCCGACTTCTTCTCTGGAAAAAGGGCCATTCCTTAGCTCTTGCCAGTAGTTTTCCCAGCCAACCCTTTTCTTCAGTGGTTTTAGAGCTTTTCTGCCATGTGGGCTCGTCAAGGACTCGAATTTCAGCCCCCACTGAGTAGATACCCCTCAAGGGCACAGTCACCATGGACACCGTCAAAGTTATCTTTCGAGTATCTTCTGGCCGAATCGGCTCTGCAGCCTGACCAACCAAAGTGCCCGGCATCTGTGCCCGACCCCCTCTCATCCAACCTTCAGGTGTCACTATGAATGTGGCAGTTTTGGCTAGTCTCCTGATCCCTACAGGCTTTACAACATCAATTTGTGTTATCCAAGAACGAAGAGACGTCTTCCGGAGGTCTTTCTCTTTAGGGACTGAGTCAAGCCCTTGAATGGGGAGGTAGGGGTTCCCAATAACTTCCTTGATCAATGTAGCCCATGTGGTGAGCTGCCATGGCCCTTCAAAGCCAAGGTTACGTGCTTCCTCCTGGTGCGCTTCAGAAAGATACCCTGGAAGAGGTGTATAGTCAGGGTTGTTCGGGTCACAGTACACCCTGAATACCTGAGGATATTGTATAGTACCCAAGGGTGCCAACATCTGTGGTGCAGCATAGGGATTTTAGGGCCATCCCAGGCACATTGCTGTGTCCAGGTGTGTTAGACCTACAGCAAGATTGACCCTAAAGACTCCTGGATTGATTGGGTCAAACCCTAGGGGCGGCGGAGCTGAGGGACCGGGGGAACTGCAAGGTGCAGATGGTGTTACTGATGAACTGGATGTACTTGCTTGATCTGAGTCTCCCCTTTCTGTCTTCTTTTGTTCTCCACACACCTGCTCCTGGTTTGGTGAAAATGCTTGCAACGGACTATACAGCCTCCTAATTTGCCAACCTTCTGCCTTTCCTACCATGTATAGATACCCTCGCACCAGGTCACTCTTACAACCGAGGCAGGGATGGAGGTATTGTCCGTCCCACTGGCAGGTGCACCCACTAGGTGATGCTCTGGCGCTCTCTCGATAATCCCACTGCATCATGACCATCACCCTGGGCAAAGTTCCCACACGACATTGGCCACAAACGTGGCCACCCAGGATCTGAACCGGCTTCCACAGCATTTTCTGAAGCTCATCTTGACCAATGGAAATCTTCTTTGGTTTCTCGTAAGCTGGGCCTTCCCATACTATCTTAGACTGAGAAGGCTGTAGACATATCACACACAGATTTTCCGCTTGGAACCAGATTGGGGTTTCTTTTGTTGGGGTTAAATAAACTTTTATGGCATAATACAATAAATCTAAGGCTCTGCCTACCCAAAAGCTATATAAAGCTCTTCTCATGACGATCAAGCCCTTCACCGTTGCCAGTTCGATGAAGGGAGGTATTGTAGGGGTGTTGCTAGCCATCTTCAGCTTCTGGTTTTCTCTTAAATAGAGATTGGCTTCAATTGCTCCACTCCTTGGATCCCGTTTTCTTCCAAAAGGACAGTATTACTATCCAAAACTTGCTTGACTATGTCAGCTCGATCATACTTCGGCTTGACTGCAGCGGTTGCAGGCTGATGTGCTCTGATCCACACTCGTTGACCCACCTGAAAATGCACCTTAGGTTGCTGTGGCTCCTTTTTATCTTCAGGGCTCCGCCCCACTTCCTGAGATGTGAAGGGGCGTTGGTTTAGCTCTTGAGAGGGGGAGGGCCTACCTGTGTGGTTTCTATCATTCAGTTGTTGAGCCATTTCTAACAGCTTTGTGCTCCATTCTCTGGAGTTTTCATTCTTTCCAATCCAACTCTTCACCAGCCCTATTGTTCTTTCCACCACCCCATTTGCCTGTGGAGTGTATGGGGGGGAATAAACCCTTATTACCCCGAACCGCTGACACCACTGATCTACCTGTTCATTGCGAAAGTGAGTGCCATTATCTGTTCTCAGTTCTTTTGGCACCCCCAAGCTTTTACAGGTTTCTTCCAACATTGTTACCACACTGTTGCCATTTGCTTTTCGCACTGCTTTTGCAATCATGTAACCAGACATGGAGTCAACTAAGACTAGGATGTACTTCTCACCCTTCTTGCCGTTTACCCCGATTGGCCCAGCTACATCCATGCATACTGAACCCCATGGCACCGTGCTCTTTATTGTCAACCCATCCACCCTCTGCCCTCTCCTGCCTGCATTGTATTTCCCACATACTTCACAGTTCTTGAGGACTTGACCGATGTGATGTGTTGGGACCCAGAGCTGCAATTTCACCAATTCTCTTCGTGTAGGGACTGTACCTGCATGACCCAGTGACTCATGCACTGCAGCCACTACTCCCTGCACGGAACCTTGTGGGACTACCCTTCCTTTGGGTGAATCTTCCCAGTTCTCCTGACCTACTAGGATGACTCTCCTCATCTGCACATAACGATCAACCTCATCGTTACCTTGCCAGTGAGTACCTGTCTTCTTGTGAGCTTTCTGGTGCACTACCTCCAGCTCCATATTTAATCGGATTTCTGCAATCTTCTTCCACAAGTCTTGATGTGCCACCGGCTTTCCTTTTGCTCCTTCAAAACCATTTTCTTGCCAAATGGTTAAATCTTCTTGCAATGCTCATGCACAGTAGTCACTGTCTGTGATTATTTTTGCCTTTTTTACCTTTCTCTTCTTCAACTCTAACAGTCCTTCTAGAACTGCTGTGACTTCTCCAGTTTGTGCTGTACTGGGCATTTTACCCTTTTTTCTCCACCTCTCTTTTTCTTCCTCTTTTAGGATAAAGCCCCAGTATGCTTTGTCAACTGGCCCTTGTCTAGACCCATCTGTGTAGAGTGTCCATTTTGGTAGATGCTCTTTGTCTTTTTCAGGTTTTGCTGTTTTCTTAGAGACTGGTCTTTTAGGCCCTATTTCTAGGTCAGGGTCTTGTAGCAGATCTTCCCAGCGGCCCCATCTTGCATTTGTGGCTTTTGTGCTTTCCACTGTGGCTTTTGTCAGATACCTGTGCACCTGACTTGGTGTGATTACCTTGATACCTTGCCCTTGAGCTAACTCCTTAAGATGACTCCAATATTTAGCTACTACAGCCAACTCTTTCTCTTCTAGTGGATATTTCTTCTCCACAGATGACAGGGTGTAGCTCCAAAGGGCCACTAGCCCACCATTTTCATTTGCCACCGTGACAATCACATCGTCTTCATCACAACTTACTTCAGCCACTAAGCGGGTGATGAGGCTTCGGGGCTCTAGGGTAACTGCATTTTGAATGGCTTTCTTCAAACTTTCCAGATGGTGTTGATCTGATGCCGACCATTCCCATTTTTTCTTTGCATTCAGAGATTTGTCAGTCTTCCTGAGCTTTGCATAGAGAGGCCTAGCATATTTCTGATAGCCAGGAACATGATCTCTGACGTAGTTACAAAGCCCTAAAATCTTCTGCATCTCATTCTCTGTTGTGGGGGGGATAATTTTTTCCAACTTCTCTCTGTAACCCTCCGAGAGCCCCAGTTCAGATGAAATCTGGAACCCTAGGTAGTCTACTTGGAAGCGGGCAAACTGACATTTTGGAAGGTTAAGTTTCAACCCTGCTGTTGTGAGTCTGTCAATGACTATTTGTAGTTTTTTCAGGTGCTCTTCTTCTGTGTCATCTGCAATGAACACGTCGTCAATGTAGATTGTGGCCTCTAAACCTCTCAGTATATCCATTACTGCTGCTTGAAACACATTTGGTGAATTTTTGTACCCCTAGGGGAGGCGCTGCCATACATAAGATTGGCCTTTGTGGGTGAATACTGTTTTACCTTGTGACTCTTTTGCCAATCTCAGTGAGAAAAACCCATTTGCTAGATCGATGCAGGATTTGAATTTTCTCACCTGTAGAGTTTTCAGAGTGCCTTGTGGATTTATCAAACTTGCTTTATTGGCTATTGTTCTTCTGTTAAGGGCTTTGAAGCTGATCACTGGCTGCCAACCTCCTCCAGCTGACTCTGGCTTTCTTACTGCTTGAATGGGACTGTTTGTTGGGGGATTTGACTCTTTTCTGATTATGCCTAAAGCATTTAATTCTCTCACTATTTTGTCCATTTCTTCAACAGCGGCAGGGTTCAGAGGATATTGTTTTACTTCAGGATAATCCCCCCTTCTATTGTGTGGGTATATTTTGCACCCATGTCCCCACAATCATTTTTGAAATAGGCCACACTTGCAGTTTGAAGAATTCGCTTTAGTTCTTCTTTACCTTGCTGGGAGAGATCACTCTCCTCCACTTTTTGCTCTGTTACTGTCGGCACATTTACTGGCTTGGACCACTTTTTGTCTGTCAGATTACTCAAATACAGCAAGAGATTACTGAAGTCTATTTTTACCTTGATGGATTGCAGGTGCTACATTCTTGCTCTGAGTCTTTTCTTCCAACCCTTAGGATCTTGCAGGTCCTTTAGGTCTTTGTAGGAGATCAGATTATGGGGCCCTCTCAGAAATACAATGCCATTCCATACCCCATATGGCATTTGTGTAGTCCACCCATCTGCGAGTATCACTGTTAGGTGTCCCTCTATTTTTATGGGTTTGCAGGTAATTGACACCTCTGCTCCTGTATCTACCAAGTAGCGGGCCCCATTGATGTCGGTGTAAAACATTTCTTCATCTTGGTAGACATCGTTTAAAATGACCTGCCCCCTAAGGTGCAATTACTTTTTAGCCCCCGAGAGGCTCTTCTGATGTTCCTCTCGGTGGGCCCTTTTCTGTTCTGGAGTCAGTTTTTGATACTCTTCTGGTGGCAAATAATTACTTTTCTTCTTTACTTCACCCTTGGAACTCGTAGCTGAGGGGGTTTGTGCAGTTGCAGACAGCGGCTTGGGCCTTGGCCCGGGGGATGGTTGTGGCGGGGGAGTTCTTTCAGGTGGTTTATTTCTGGGTTTTTGCTGTTGCTCACCATGTTTTCTTTTCTTCTCATATAACTTGCTTTCCAAGTCCCACTGTGATACCTTCTCGTCAAGTACTTTCTCTGTAACAATTGAGGGCAGGAGCTTGTGGAATGTTACCTCTCCTCTCCTGCCTTTGGTGAGCTTCCTCAAGACCACTACCCATCTTGTCGGTGGTATGTCTTTCTTGACCAAGTACCAGATATGTGAGAGGGTGCTACCTGAATCTAGCTGTTGCTGCATCTTCACCACCATGCTGTCTTCATCATTATCATCTTCCAGCACCATTCTCAGATAATAAGTTTTGGCTGGTATTGAGTCATCTAAGGGAACCCTACTGTTAGTGACTCGGCTTAACCAGAGTTTTTTGGCCAATTCATTTGTGGTACTACCTTCCACCATCTCCCAAACACCTTTAAGGTAGTCTACCACTGTTTGATTTGTTTTTGGTGGGGGGACTAGTGTGTTTAAAATCTCGAAGTCTTTGTAGGCCCCATCTTGCAGGTGTGATGCTGTCACAACAGTAGGATTGGTGCTTTGCAACTTTTGTTTTACCTGCCTTTTTTGCCTTTGATGGGGACTCGTCCTCCTCATCATCTGCAGAGATCTTCTGCCAGCACTTGTTTTGAGTGTTTTCTTGCAGCTTTCTTCATTCTTCTTAGCATGACATCATGTGTTATTTCAAAGAAGGCCTTTTTAAATGGCTTAGTGAGATATTTTGCTTTGTCTATTTTAGCAGATGATGGCATCATTAACAGATTAGCCCACTCACCATATGTAGCTGTTACTGGCAGGGTTTTGAAGGTGTTCTGATTCTGACTCCAGCTTTCTGGAATTTCAAAATCAGCTTGGTCGACTTCGGGCATGTATGTCTTGCGCTGGTCTTTTGTTGTTATGGGGTCTATGTTGGAATCACGAGCTATATTCTTTGAGACTCTTTCAATGTCTACTCTTGGATCTTCTTTCTTGTCACACCTGCGGCTACTAATTCTGAGCTATTGCATTTCTCGCAGGGGTACTTCCTCGGATAGAGCACTCTCTGTGTCACTTTTAGGGTGATGTTGCTCAAGTTGTTCTTGCTCCCTTTCCAGGGAGTCAGGTTCTTCTCCTGAATCTTCATTTTCCTGCCTCCAGTCCCTTCTGCCTGCCTCACCTACATAATACCTGTTGGGACTGGCTTGAGATTCTTCAGAGTCGCTCTCTGGACAGTGCTCTACCCATACCCCAACTTTGCTCTGTCAATTTGATTTGTCTGTTGTTCTTTGCTGCTCTCTTCCTCTTGAAGTTGATGGCTTTTCTTGCTTTGAGCTGATGGCAGCTTTTTGATGTGATGAGCTTCTCCGTTGACTCTCTGCCCTGCCTTGCCGCTCAGCTCCCATACCTTTACCTTTAGGGGTCTGAGTTTGTTGTACCTTTTTGCTGTCAAAACTCTTTTCTTCTCTTGACTTTTTGGCGGCTTCTTCTCTGAGTCGTTGTTCTGTATCTTGTTCCGGTGAAACTACCATGACTATTTCACCCAGTGAGTGCCCTTTTCCTGGCCACTCCATGTACTTGTCTATTGCTGCTCTTACTGCTTTTTCTGCTTCACCCCAATGGTGAGCGCCAGAGATCAACCCACGTAGTTGCAAGACTACTCTTCTTAGCTGGAAGTCTGCAGCTCTGCAGAGGGCTGTAAGTATGTTTGAGCCCATGAGCGATCGATGAAGCCCAACTGCATCTCCTTTTTTGTATTCTGGCATAGGCACCAGCAGGATCATATAGTAAGAAATATCACCTCCACTTACCACCCCTATTGTTGACTCTTCTTTTCTTTGATCATGTCAATATTTCTTGACTGCTTGAATCTCTTCTTGATACCTCCTACCAATTCTTCCATGCAGCTCTTTTCTGAAGGAGGCATTTCTTATCTTCAATTCATGGTCCGTCAACACCACCAACCCATCTGCCTCCAGTAGCCAGGGTCTGGCCACTAACCTGAAAGCCTTGATTTTCCCTGCTGACAGGAACAATTGGGCTTTTTTCGGGAGAGGGGGGAGTGATTTCTTCTCATCTTCAAAGATAGGGGCAACTGCTGTGTGGGGGTTCTTCTCATACCCCTTACTGCTCTGTTGTAGGGGAGAGGATTGTGATCTTGAAGAGGGTGAGGCCTGTCATAGAATCTTGATGACTGACCCCCACCTTGTGCTTGTGTACTTTCTTTACCCCTTACCACTGTTGCTGGTGTACTAGGTGTCTCTGCTGGATACCTTACCGGACTCACAGAGCGGTAGTGCTGCTCTTTTCTGTTCTTCATAACCACCCTGAGCCTCTCTAGCAGCTCTGGGTGAACTTCTGGTCTTTTCTTCTCTGCTGTAGCTGGGGGGGTTTGATCCCCCTGCCAGGCTGCCCCTATGCTGTGTTGTTTCTATTCTTTGTTCCCCAGGCTACGCCCTGGAGTTAGGTGATGCTTCAGCAGTTCTTCCAATGAGGTAGCTAGCTGGTCTGTTGTTCTTTCAAGCGTATCTACCATGTCCCCCTCCTCCTCAGACTCAGCTCTAGACTCTAGTTGCCCCTCTTCTTCACTGTCTGAGGAGGGAGGTCGATGTTCTGACTGCTCACCTTGCTCTTCTTGTTGCTCTGTGAAGTAGATTGAATCTAACCTGGCTGAATTTGTATGTTGAGTACTGATACTGTCACTGTCGCTGCCTTCTGCTATTTGAAGTTGTCCCTGTCAGCGTTTCTTACACTTTTCTTCATATTGTTGAAGCTCTCGCAGACTGTCAGCATAGGCGTCATACCTTTTCGCTGCTGGAGTTTCTTCCTTGATACGACTTGAAGAGACTTGCATTTCCTTGGCCACTATTTTGACCAAGGGGTCGAGTTCTTGACTGGAGCTGTAGAGCTTCACCACTTCATACTGTTGTTCATCCAGCTGCCTTAGCTGCTTCACCCACCACTCCAACCACTGCCCGACTTCTGTTTTGCGGGTAGCAGCTGGAGTGCACTTCACCACCAGCAGCGGGATGTTGTGATAATTTGTTAGCAGGCGACTCTGACCCTGCCTTTTTACCTCAGCACTGAGGTGTTCCCCTAATGCCTCAGGAGTATAGATGATGCCGCGTTGCTTGTATTCTTGACTCATTTCTTGCAGGACCCTTCTGCTCCAGGTTAGCGGGTAACCCGTATGCAGCATAACCCCCATTTTGAAGTGGATTCTTGAAGCTCCACTTCTTCTTTCAGCTGATTCTTCGCTTACCTTCAATGTGCCCCTTTGGGGCGGTGGCTCTTGACTTGTTCCAGCATATTCTTTGCCTCCAGACCCCCCGTAGAGCTCTGCTGGCACAGAGCTCCCAGGAGCGTTGTCTTGCAGTGTGCTGAGGTCAGGGTACCCTCTGGCTTCTGTCGTGTAGAAACCTTCTGCCATCTTCCTTGTAGGTCACCTTGTGTCTTCCCTTCAAAGCCTCCCCTTAGCGCATCGGGGCACAGGGATGAGGGGAGAGACCCAGGTCACTGCACCTCCTCCCGGACCTCGTCAGGCCCGGCTGAGTCGATGCTCCTAGCCCTGTTAGCTTCTTTGACAGAACTCTGCAGCCTGCAGCACTCGCGTTGCCTATCAATTTCTTGAGAGGTTTTTACCTGTTGTGGTGCTCCCTCGTAGGCCACCAGTGTAACAAGACCCAGGCAGGACACCTGCCTGCCCGCGCCTCAGATCAGGATCTCTTGAACATCGCAGCAGCCGCTCTTGACTGCTGGACTCTTCTTGGCTGCTCAGGCGACTCGAACCCAACAGCTTGTGGACCCCGGTACTCCTTCGGGGCCCACCCAGGGACGCCACCATGTCGAAGACCCTTTGACCTTGAACCTCAGGAATTGAGGTTTAGGTTCATCAGCTTGAAGTTCCTAGAGGAATTTTCCTCATAGGAAATTCTGTTACCTGTGTAGGTGTGCTTGGTGACTGTGAGAGTTACCCCAGCTGTACTGTCTTCATATATTGGAGGACCCCCACTTCCTGTATACCAGACCTCCGACTGAGTGACCTGTCCAGTCAGACACCTGGAATACACCTCCAATATTAACAACAGCCTCTCATGGTCTTACCTTTGCTCTTGGTAATCTGGGTAAATGTTTAAAACCAGGAAAAATTGGTTTATAGGGGATCTATTTTCAACACCAGTGAATAAGAGAAAAACCTTTTAAAGCTCAAAAATTGTCAAAAATCACCCCATGAGAATGGACGCTGAATCAATAAGCCCACAGAGTCCCATACTGTCTTTGATATGCTGCGGTATTTATTAAAAATCAGCAAAGCTCATCCAAAACAGGATAAATTGCATTAAACAGTCCATATAAAAAGGATGAAAATTGAAAATCAAACCCAAAACCCTGATTGCAAAACCCTGATTCAAAAGTTGAAAACTGTAAAAATCAGTCATTTGATCAAAGAGATTTAAACTCAAAAAGTTTCAAAATAACCCCAAAAATTGTTCAGAAATCATCAAACAGTTCAAAAATTTAAAATGGAAAAATCAAAATAAATCAAAGTCCTTTAAATAAAACCTGGTAAAAAGATCTAATTAATTTGTGAATAATATCTAAAAAGCCTAAAGGGTGAGATTTGGGAAAAGGGATGTGTGATCGCTGTCCTCCTCCGTAGAAGCCCCTCTTCTGGGGAAGGAGAGGGAAAGCAGGGAAGAGACAAGACTGCCGCGGTCAGATGTTCCTCTTCAGGCTGGGCGGTGGCCGCCTTGGCTGGGGAAGAGCGATGAGTCAGCTCCGAAGCGGTGTTCCACCCCGGGGGAGCTTCTG
This sequence comes from Pholidichthys leucotaenia, assembly GCA_020510985.1. Taxonomy (NCBI): domain Eukaryota; kingdom Metazoa; phylum Chordata; class Actinopteri; order Cichliformes; family Pholidichthyidae; genus Pholidichthys; species Pholidichthys leucotaenia. The sequence goes on along the minus strand of CM035842.1, from coordinate 433,667,048 downwards.
CTTTTCTTCCCGTTGCTCCGCGACGCCTGGTGACTCACAGCCTCCTGGCTGAGAGTGGGGGCCAGCAGCTGTAGCCTTGTTCCTCTTTCCCTCCTTTTGCAAAAGTGCTATAATAACACTTTAGGAAGCAGATGTAAAAGTTGTTTAAAGGCTGAAGAATTGAGGCAGAAACTGGATCACTTCTCTTCTGGCGTTCCCCGTCCTCAGTCCGCTGCTCCGGTGATGTTGTTGCCTCATTGTAGATCGCCGAGAAAGTGAACATTTGGGGCAAAATAGGCTTGGTTTTTATAACCTTCACCCAAGTTCTCTGATTGGTCCCAAACTCACCCTAGGCTTCTTGGCCTCTTATGATTGGCTTAAAGTTACATTGTTATATAAGCATTACTTCATTTCTGCACAGGTCCGGGCTAGTCAATTCTCGTAAACCATGTGACTGATCAGGCGCTCATGACTCATGGCCTTTCCCGCTAGCCTCTCAGCATTTTCCATTACCAAAATACCTTAGTTTGCTGGACATCTGCTCCCATTTCCTCTTTTCTAATACATTCCCAGTAAACAGGGTTCTTTCCAACATGTCACAATCTGTTTTACATAAAACTTTCTATTGTGCAGTTAAAAGATACATAGAATCATACAGTTTGATTACACTCATTATTTCAGATGATTACATACATTACATGTATCTTTTACTCAATGAGCGTACATTTGTTTTACTGATTACCCAGAAAATATCATATAGCATTGCATATGCAATGGAAATGGCTTTTACATTCAGTCTCTGTGATTCACCAATGTTGTCTGTTGCCATCCTTTCTGAATGCTGGATTTTGGGCCTTTTGATAATTCCTCTCATTTTGCTGATTACCCTGTGTGGATCTTTGAAGCCTGTTATGATCAGCAGCAGAATTGCCCATTTTCCTTCCATAGGGGGTATATTGGTGTGATGGGGAAGGCCGACCACCCTCTTGCCTTCGGCAGTGATTGGGGTCATGGCGTGGGGTATTCGAACAGCATGAAGGTGATGAAGGCTCTGGGAATAGATGGCCTCACTGTGGAGTCTTTTTCTGGGACACTTTAGCACCTGACATTCTAGAGGTTTTTAATGAAAGTTTGTGTTCAGGCTCTCTGCTAATGTCCTGCCACGGGGCTGTGGTTACCTTCCTGCCAAAAAAAGGAGACTTACAGGACATAAAAAACTTGCGGCCCGTGTCTCTCTGCACAGATTATAAGATTTTGTCCAAGGCTTTGGCTAACAGGCTGAGGGAAGCTATGGAGCAGATCATCCATTGGGACTACCGGGCAGGTCCATGGAAGACAATGTTTACATAATTCGAGATGTTTTGGAAGTCTCCAGCTCATTGGGTATAGATAGATGTACTTTATTGATCCCAAACTGGGATCAATATAAACACAGGGTAGAGGTATGGGTTCAGCTCTGGTTTCATAGCCAAGATCCAGGTGTTGTATGCTGGTGTTGAGAGTATACTGAAACTCACTCAATGGCAGTTTGTGTGCTCCTTTCAGAGTGCATAGAGGCATCCGGCAGGGCTGTGCTTTGTCTGGTATGCTTTATGCACTCTCCTTAGAACCCATCCTTCACAAAATATGCACAAGCATTGATGGCCTCGCCTTACCTGGTGTTAACAGAAAGATTGTTCTATCTGTCTATGTGGATGATGTAATTGTTTTTATTAAAAATCAGATTGATGATAATGTTTTCAGAACCGTTGTAGGAGCAGGGCACTGAACATTGTCAAGGACCGTTCTCACCCTCTGCATAAACACTTTGAACTTCTTCCATCTGGTGAACGATTCCGGAGGATCAGAGGCAGAACCACCAGACTGATCAACAGCTTCCTTCCACAAGCTGTCAGGATGCTGAACAGTTGACCCGGAATCTCTCATACACACTACTGCACCTACGGACATTTTGTATATTATTTGTGTATTATAGTTAGTTAGTTTTTTCCCAAGTATGTCTCAGGGATGTGTGAATGGATGGGGGTGGGGGGTGGGGGGGTGAAGCTATGTGTCAGTGTGTCTTAAATCATGCTGCTTCTATTTATATGGATGCCGAGAGAAACACAATTTCATCTTGCCTGCACAACAGTTGTATGTACAGCAATGTGACAATAAAGTTTGATTTGATTTGATTTGATTTGATGTTTTAATTGATTTAACTGGTTCCTTTACCTTTTTATCAGCAGTAAGGGTGAATTGGAGAAAAAGTGAAGCCCTTGCTGTTGATGATTGGCTTGGTGGCCTTCCAGTTCTGCCACAGGACATGACATGGAAAAAAAGATGGCATAAAATACCTGGGCGTATTTCTTGGTATTGATGTCATGGTCCAGAGGAACTAAGAGAACATTGATGAAAAAATTGATGGTAAAATTAATTAGTGGAGATGGCTGATCCCTCAGATGTCTTACAGAGGGAGGGTGTTTGTAATAAACTGACATAACGCACGGCTCAGGAGATGCACACACACAGGCTCAGAGTAGTTCAAATAGTTTATTAGCAACAGGCGTGAATGGATGTGTGTCTGTGGGATGTAAATGTATTGGTGGTGGCGTCTGCTTCGGGCACAGAGGCAGGAGACCGTACAGCCGGCAACCCTATGGGAAAGAGCACAAAGACACAGGGTGACGGGCACACACCAACACAGGAGGAGAATGAGCGAGAGAGGAGCTTACTTGTAAGGGACAGATGACTGGCACCACAAGGACGGGACCCGGAAGACAGCCACCTGCAGGACTCGGTGCAGCAGCGAGGAATGGCGATGGAGAGGCTTTGTCCGCCGCCGAGGAATCCACCTGTGCACAGGGGAGCAGACTGGAGAGAAAGGAGGTAAGGGCTTCTTACCAAAGGCGTCGTGCTGAAGGAAAGTTTGACTCATGATGATGAGTAGCAAAGTCTGAGGGCTTCAGGCCGAAGCTCAGGGCGAGGCGGCTTATATCCCTCGCCGCTGATGACGAGCAGGTTTGCGAGCAGGTGGCGCCACTGATGAGCGGCGCGGCGTGACAGTACTCCCCCCTCTAGCAGCGCCTCCTGGCGATGGCTTCTCTGGGCACGCTCGGTGGAAGTCAGCGATGAGCGATGGGTCCAACACGAACGACGAGGGTACCCACTGTCGATGCTCGGGCCCATAGCCCTCCCAGTCCACCAAGTACTGCAACCCACGACCCCGGCGCCGGGAGTCCAGGAAGGAGGCGACGGACCAGGCCGGATGACCATCAATCATCCGGGGCGCGGGTTGCGCAGCAGGAGGAGGGCAAAGGGGGTCGGTGACTGCTAGCTTCACCTTAGACACGTGGAAGGTGGGATGGATGCGGAGGGAGGGGGGAATAGCCACGCGCACAGCTACCGGGTTGATGATCTGGGTGATGGGGTAGGGTCCCATAAAGTGTTGTGCCAGCTTCCTCCTCTCGCCTTTCAATGTCACGTCCTGGGTTGACACGTAGACTCGTTGCCCAACTCTGTACGCCGGGGCAGGTCTTCTGTGCCGGTCCGCCACAGTTCTGTTGCGCTCCGCCGTGCGTAAAAGCGCATTACGCGCTGCAGCCCAGATGGAGCGGAACTGCCTGAGATGCGCCCTAACTGAGGGGACAGTTACCTCACTCTCCTGCGCCGGGAACAGCGGGGGGTCATAACCCAGGGACGCCTTGAAGGGGGACATCCCTGTGGCAGAAGAGCGAGCGGTGTTGTGGGCGTATTCAACCCAGGCAAGATGGTTACTCCAGGACGTGGGTTTGGATGCTGTTACACAGCGGAGCGCAGCCTCCAGCTCCTGATTGGTCCGCTCACACTGCCCGTTGGATTGGGGGTGATGGCCGGAGGAGAGGCTCACCTTGGCTCCGATGGCGTTACAGAACGATCTCCAAACCTCAGAGGAAAATTGGGGCCCCCGGTCCGAGACCACGTCCACCGGAATCCCGTGCAGCCTGACCACGTGTTGGACGAGGAGATCCGCCGTCTCCAGGGCAGTTGGAAGACCTCACAGGGGGACGAAGTGCACAGCTTTGGAGAAGCGGTCCACGATGGTCAGGATGGTGTCATAGGAATTGGAGGCTGGGAGTCCGGTGACGAAATCCAAAGCGATGTGTGACCAGGGCCTGCCAGGGACGGGCAGGGGCTGGAGCAGACCCGCTAGGGGGGCGTTTCCCGACTTGTTGGTGGCACAAATTGGACAAGCCTGGGCGTAGCGGGCTGCGTCCCTCCGCAGGCCCGGCCACCAAAAGGAGCGCTGGAGGAGGTCTATCATCCGGACGGAGCCAGGGTTACAGGTGAGCTTAGAGGTGTGCAGCCAGTGGATGACCTCTCCTCGAACCGCGGATGGCACGAACAGCCTCCCCTCCGGTCCCCCGCCAGGATCAGGTTCCACTTCCTGCGCTCTCCGGATCTTGCTCTTTATGTCCCAGGAGATGGCTCCCACGACGCACGACCTGGGCAGGATGGTGTGGAGCGGCTCCTCCGACTCCTCGGGGGTGAACTGCCTGGAGAGGGCGTCAGGCAGGCCATTTTTGGAGCCAGGCCTGAAGGTGATGGAAAACTGGAACCTGGCGAAGAACAGGGACCAACGCGCCTGGCGGGCGTTCAGGTGCTTGGCAGATCGAATGTACTCCAAGTTCTTGTGGTCCGTAAGGACCACGAATGGCAGGTCCGCCCCCTCTAGCCAGTGGCGCCATTCTTGCAGCGCGAGCTTGATGGCCAGGAGCTCTCTGTCCTCCACATCGTAGTTCCTCTCCGCCGGGGACAAGCGCCGGGAGAAGAAGGCGCAGGGCCGTTTGGCGCCGTCGTCAGGCGACCGCTGAGATAACACCGCCCCCACTCCTGTGTCCGAGGTGTCCACCTCCACGATGCACTGCAGCGCGGGGTCGACCTGGCGAAGGACCCGGGAGGAGGAGAACTCCGCCTTCAGCACCTGAAAGGCAGCAGCAGCCTCTTCGGTCCACCGGAACAGGACCTTAGGGGACGTGAGGCGGGTCAGTGGTCCGACGATGGAGCTGAAATTGGGGACAAAGCGGCGGTAGAAATTTGCAAATCCAACGAACTGTTGCACCTGCTTCCGTGATGCAGGTGTAGGCCATTCCACCACCGCCTTTACCTTCTCTGGGTCTCGGAGCACCTGGTCATGAGAGATGATGAAACCCAGGAAGGATGTCGTTCTGGCGTAAAATTCACACTTTTCAGCCTTCACGTATAGCCGGTTCTCCAGCAATCTTTGGAGGACCCGCCTCACATGGACCTGGTGCTCGTCCCTGGACTTAGAGAAGATGAGAATATTGTCCAGGTAGACGAACACAAAGAGGCCGATGAAATCCCGGAGGATGTCATTAATGAGGCGCTGAAAGACGGCAGGAGAGTTGGTCAACCCGAACGGCATTACCAGGTATTCAAAGTGGCCGTTCGGGGTACGGAAGGCTGTTTTCCACTCATCTCCCTCCCGGATCCGGACGAGGTGGTATGTGCTGCATAAATCCAGCTTAGTGAACCAGGTCGCCCCCTGGAGGGAGTGGAAAGCGGTGTCCATGAGGGGCAGGGTGTAACGATCCTTCTCCGTGATGTCGTTCAGAGCCCGGTAATCTATGCACGGGCGGAGAGATCCGTCCTTCTTTCCAACGAAGAAGAATCCTGCCCCCACGGGTGATGACAATGGGCGGATTATCCCAGCGCTCAGTGATTCCTTAAGGTAGGCATTCATTGTCTCCTTCTCCGGCGCTGACAGACTGTAGAACCGACCAAAAGGTAAGGGTGCCCCCTGGCGGAGGTTGATGGTGCAGTCACAGGGCCGATGAGGGGGGGAGAGACATAGCTTTGACCTTGCTAAATACCATACCCAGGTCGTGAAATTCCAGGGGCACCAGAGACAGGTCCGGGGGTGCAGCGTCCGTAGCGGGGGGAGAAGCGGACGAAGAGCAGGCAGCGGACTGAAGGCAGGTGCCCATGCAGAACGTGCTCCATGCCGATACCCCAGCTGACTTCCAATGCAGGACAGAGTTGTGGAGGCGTAGCCAGGGATACCCCAGGATGACGGGCGACACAGAGTTGGGCAGGATGAGAAAGGTTATCTCCTCCCGGTGGTTACCAGAGATGATCACCGGGACCGGGATGGTCTGGTGCGTGACTCTCCCAAGGGAAGCACGGGAGAGGTTGACCAGGGAGATGGGGTCTTTGAGCGCCTGGCAGCGGATGCCCAATCGGGTTGCCAGGCTTTGTGAAATAAAGCTGCCTTCTGCACCCGAATCCACCAGTGCGTGGTTGAGATGCCCAGTGGGATTGTGGCAGAAACGGATGGGCAGCTTTAATTGAGTGAGGGGGTTTAACCGGTTGACATCCGCGAGGCCCCCTACAGTGACTCACGGACCCCGCCGACTGGCTTTCCGTGGGCAAAGCTTCACCGTGTGTTGGTCATGTCCGCAATACATGCAGAGATCCAACTCACGGCGGCGTTGTCTCTCTGCAGGGGAAAGCATTGTCCAGCCCGTCACCATCGGCTCCGACTCCTCGGGGCACGATGGTGGCGGCGCCGCCAGGGAGCGAGCTTGGAACAGGTGCGGCGAAGCTCCACGAGGGCTAATTGATCCACTCGAGCCTCGAGAGTGGAAAACCGGTGTGCGAGCCCGCCGTCTGCCGAGCCGCTCTGCTGAAGCTGTACTGACATAACGCACGGCTCAGGAGACGCACACACACAGGCTCAGAGTAGTTCAAATAGTTTATTAGCAACAGGCGTGAATGGATGTGTGTCTGCGGGATGTAAATGTATTGGTGGTGGCGTCTGCTTCGGGCACAGAGGCAGGAGACCGTACAGCCGGCAACCCTATGGGAAAGAGCACAAGGACACAGGGTGACGGGCACACACCAACACAGGAGGAGAATGAGCGAGAGAGGAGCTTACTTGTAAGGGACAGATGACTGGCACCACAAGGACGGGATCCGGAAGACAGCCACTTGCAGGACTCGGTGCAGCAGCGAGGAATGGCGATGGAGAGGCGTTGTCCGCCGCCGAGGAATCCACCTGTGCACAGGGGAGCAGACTGGAGAGAAAGGAGGTAAGGGCTTCTTACCAAAGGCGTCGTGCTGAAGGAAAGTGATCTCCATGAGCCCTGATCTTGGTGACCTAACTGGACATTTGTTAAAAACACACAACCCAAAACAGCTGACCTTACACAGTGCTGACAAAAGAGCAATGTACATCAATTGTGTTAAGGTCATTAACAGAGAAGGACTACACAGTTGACCGTCCACTGTGTGGACTGAGAAGCTTAGTGGGGAAGGAGTGAGTCCACAGTGGAGAGTTCTGTACAAACCCCAAATTAAAAAAAGGACAGCAGATCTCCAGTGGAGAATTTTACATGGCGCAACTGCCTCAGATGCTTTTATTTCTGTTTTTAATCCCACTGTTTCAAACCAGGGCCCTTTCTGCAGTCTCTGAGAGACTGTGTTTCATATTTTTAGTGAGTGTAAGAGGCTTACAGTTCTGTTCACTCTTTTAACAAAAGTTTTTAATTTATTTGGTGAAAAATTTTCTGTGGGTCATTTTATTTATGGTGCAGGATACAAAAAAATACGTAAAGAAAAAGTGGCAACTGTTGAATTTTATTATTGGTGAAGCCAAGCTGGCAATTCATGTTAGCAGAAAAATAAAGTGGAAGGCAACACAGTTCAAGACCCTTCCTCTGTGTGGCGCTGCATCATCCGGTCCAGACTGAGACTGGAGTTCAGCTTTTTTAAGATGACCTGGAACATGGATGGTTTTAGGCAAACATGATGTTATAGAGATATCCTTTGTTGTGTATGTGAGAATGAACTGTGTGTTGCACGTTTTTTAGTTGGCTGATTCATGTGTTCAGCCTGTTTTAACATTTTTATGCACTTTTTACTTTACTATTTGTCTTGATGCCCTTGTAAATATGTAAATAAAGTGTTTTGGTAAAAAATAAAAAAAAAATCTTCTTCTTCTTCTTCTTCTTCTTCTTCTTCTTCTTCTTCTTCTTCTTCTTCTTCTTCTTCTTCTTCTTCTTCTTCTTCTTCTTCTTCTTCTTCTTCTTCTTCTTCTTCTTCTTCTTCTTCTTCTTCTTCTTCTTCACTCTATATCATCACTTTATTTGGTCAGGAGCTGTAGTTGGCATTGGCTGGCCAGGGGACACAAACTGGAAATAAGCTTCAGCTAAAATCTTGTTTGCTGCATATTTACATGTCATATGTTCATTAATATGCACTGTCGCTTTTAAAGATAAATAAAAATTAAATAAACATTAAACTTGGTCTGTGGGATTTCAACATGGAGGGGAAAGGAGAAGGAGACTGTGACTTAATGGAGCAAGAAGGATGGTAAGAAAGACTGTTTGTTTGTGGATTTAGGGATCTTACTTGCTATGGGTGAGCATGATGGTTTGTGATGGTTTTCAACAGGTAGGCAAAGAACCAGAATGGTTACATGACCAAGGGACGCTACCAAGGACTTCCTGGTAGGTCTTGAGAGCTCAGATGGTTTCCAGTTACAGAGATAATGCATTGAAAAGCAGGGGTGCAGAACCAAATTTTGGGACCAAGGCAAAGCACTCTGTATGGGCCCGTCAAACAAAAACCATTGATCCAGCCATCCATCTTCTACCACTTTTCCAGAGGTCTGGGTCACAGTGGCAACAGCTCAAGCAGGCTTCCCCAGACTTCCCTCTCCCTGGCCACATGTTCCAGCTCTTCAGAGAGGATACCAAGATATTCCCAGGACAGTCAGGAGACATAGTCTCTCCAGTGAGTCATGGGTCTGCCCCATGGTCTCCTCCCAGTGGGACATGCCCAAAAGACCTCAAGTGGGAGGTGTCTAGGAGGCATGCTGATCAGATTCCCAAAAAACCTCAACTGGCTCCTTTCTTTGTGGAGGAGCAGCAGTTCACCTCTGACCCTCTCCCAGATGACTGAGCTCCTCACCCGATCTCAAAGGGTAAGCCCAGCAATCCTACAGAGAAAGCTTATTTCAGCCGCTTGTATCTGCAGTCTCGTTCTTTCAGTCATTACCCAAAGCTCATGACCGGAGGTGAGGATAGGAATTTAAATTCACTGGCAAATTGATAGCTTTGTTTTAGAGCTAAGCTCCTTCTTCACCCCAGCAGACCGGTGTAATGTCCGCATCACTGGAAATGCTGCTCTGATCCGTCTATCAATTCCTTGCTCCATCCTCCCCTCACTCATGAATGGGACCCCGAGATTCCTAAACTCCTCCACATGGGGCAGGAGCTTGTCCCAAACCAAGAGAGGACAACCTCCCCCCCTTCTTTTCTGGCTGAAGACCATTGATTTGGACTTGGAGATGCTTATTGTCATCCCAACCTCTTCACACTCAGAGGCAAACCATCCCAGCAAGAGCTGTAGGTCATTGCTTGATGAAGCCAACAGGGCAACATCATCTGCAGACAACAGAGATGAGATCCTGTGGTCACCAAACATGACACCCTCCATTCCTTGGCTGTGCCTAGAAATCCTATCCATAAAAATAATGAAAAGGATCGGTGACAAAGGACAGCCAAGAGGAGTCCAATTCTCACTAGAAATGAGTTTGAATGGTATTGGCAATATGAACCAAACTCTTGCAGTGGTCATATAGGGACTGGATTGTTCACAGCAACAAGCCCGATACCCCGTACTCCTGCAGCACCCCCCACAAGAGACCATGAGGGACATGGCCAAATGCTTTCTCCAAGTCCACAAAACACATGTGGACTGGTTGGGCAAACTCCCACTAACCCTCAATGATTCTTGAGAGGGAAAAGAGTTGGTCTGATGTGCCACAGCAAGGACAAATACCATATTGCTCCTCCTGAATCTGGGGTTCGACCAGCGGTTGGACTCGCCTCTCCAGTACTCTCACATAGACCTTCCAAAAGAGGCTGAGAAGTGTGATTCCCCAAAAGTTGGAATGCACCCTCCAGTCCACCTTTTTAAAAAGAGGAACCACCACCCCAGTTTGCCATGCCAAAGGCACTGTTCCCAACCTCCATCCAGTGTTTAAATTAAATCACCCTTTATTGTCATTCAACCATACAACCAATCATGTACAGTAGAATGAAACTGTGCTTTATCCTATCTACAGTGTTATTCACACACACCCCATAGTAGAATCAGAAGGGCCGCTGCCATGCAAGGTGCTGCCACAGATTTCCCTCCTCCATTCCATTATTGCTGAGCACCAAGCTGGACGGCAGGAAGTTCCGCTTTTATATGGTCTTCGGCATGACCTGTCCAGGATTTGAACCCCTTCCTCCTGGGTGTGGGGCGGATGCTCTAACAACTGAGCCACCACTCCGGTGGTTGCAGAGGCTTGTCAACCATGACAGCCCTACAACATCCAGGGACTCAAGGTACTCAATTCAAATCTTGTCCACCCCCGGTGCCCGGCCACCAAAGATTTTTTTTAACCACTTTGGTAACCTCAGCCCCTGTGATGGTTGAGTCATCCCCTTTTCCTCAAGCTCTGCTTCCTCTGTGGAAGGCTTGTCAGTGGGATTGAGGAGATCCTCAAAGAATTCCTTCTACTGCTCCACAATGTCCCAAGTTGAAGTCAGCAGTGCCCCATCTGCACCATACACAGTGTGGAAAGGGAACTGCTATCCCCTCCTTCACTGCAGGACAGTTTGCCAGAATCTCTTTGATGCTGACTAAAAGTCTTGTTCCATGGCCTCACCAAACTCCTCCCAGTTTTTGCTTCAGCAACCACCTGAGCTGCAATCCGCTTGGCCTTTCAGTACACCTCACCGGCTTCAGGAGTCCCACAAGCCAACCAAACTTCAGAGGACTCCTTCTTCAGCTTGATGGCCCCCCTCACCAATGGTGTCCACCACTTGGTTCTGGGGTTGCCATGACGAGATGCACCAATGATCTTGCTGGAAGGGTTTCTGTTTGTTCTGAGTGCCTCTCCCTCTCCCGTTGATTGGCACTCTCCTGCAGCCCCGATCACACCTGCTGCCAATTTGGGCTACCCTTTATAAAGGAGGTTCTCTCATTGTTCTGCCTGGTCATTTAGACTAACAACCGCATCACACTCCTGCCTGAATTATTAAACTCTTGTCTTGCCTGCTGCATTTTTGACCTCTGCTCCCTTTAGACCCTGCTGCCTGCCTGACGCTTGGACCTTGTTTTCCCCATTGTGCTTGCCATGCCCTGACTACTGTTGCCTCTGGATTTTTGATTTAGAAAACAGATTGGATATCGATACTTGGACTGTGTACTGTCTTTTCCCCTTTCCCCTCATCAAAGTAAGTTGAATTATCAATGTTGTGTTTACTGTTCCTGACTCCTTTGTTCCCTCCTCCCAGGCCCCATCACCCTGTTCCCCCTCTCCTCACAGTTCTTTCCCAGCTTCTTCACTGACAGCCTCACTTCTGTCAACCAGCTTCACAGCTTAGAGGATACTCCGCACTATTCCCCGCCATCACCACGGAAGAACCTGTAAGCATATATCAACATGAACAGCCTTTATTAATAATTCAGCATTATTAAACCTACCTCTGCTCCATCCCACAGGGTTACCAGATCGCCGCTGCACTATTTCACAGTCACAAATTATTGTAATAAAGATCATTGTTCACAGTCTGTGTCTCCTGTTGCTTTTGGGTTTCTGCCTGGTAAAACCTGACACTTACAGCCAGAGCTCTTGGAAGATGCTTCAACAATGGGGATAGCAAACATGGCCCATTGAGACTCCATGTCACCAGACTCCTTCAGAATGTGGTCAAAGTTCTTCCCGGACTCAAACCAAATTTTGAATTTTACATTCAAGGATTGAAGGTGGAGCCATTTCCATTAAACACCTTGGTTAGTAAGTCCCACTGTAATAGGGAATTTGATGCGAGTATATAATTTGTTTTTCTGTCTTTGAGAATATATTTGCTGTCATCAGTATTTCCAGACCTATTGTCTAAAATGTGCTTTTGATGATGGACCTGTAATATTTTTCAATTTACACAAAGCGGGAAAAATAGGTATTGAACACATAAAAATTTTTCTCATTAAACAAATTTCTGATGGAGCCACTGAGTTTAGATTTTCTCTGGATATTGTCAACAACTCAGGTAATCCACACACACAAAGAAATCAAGGCCACTCTGTTCACAAAACAAGTTACATTTAGGGGTAAGGGTAAGGACCTGTACTTACATAGCACTTTTTCTAGTCTCAAAGAGCTTTCAAAGCACTTCACTGACATGGTTATAGACCCAGTGAACAGACTCAGACACCAAAATAGATAAAATTATATTTATTAACAATAATGTGTGGATGTGAGTGGGTGGATGTGTGATCTTGCAGCAGCTGGGGGAGAGCAGAAGGTCATATGACCTGGTAACCCTATGGACAAACAGAGGCAGGACAGTTAGTGGCAATACAGATGGAGATGTGCAGTTTAAGATAAGATAAGATAAGATAAGATAAGCCTTTATTAGTCCCACAACGGGGAAATTCCAGGATTGCAACAGCACAGGGATAGCAACACTCAGAGCAACAATCAGAAGGCAAGAGAAAAAAAAAAGCAAGCAAGAGCAGCTAATATACATATGTACATATTACTATAAATATATATATGTATATATATATATATATATATATATATATATATATATATATATATATATATATATATATATATATATATATATATATACACACACAGACACACAGTGTAGAGCATTGTAGCTGGATGGGATAAATATATGAGTATATAAACACACAGTATGGAGCATTGCAGCTAGGTGGAAAAAATATGTAAATATATAAAGACACAGTGAGGAGCATTGTAGCTAGATGGAATGAATATATAGATATATAAATATAAACATAAACACACCCAGTGCTGAGCATTGTAGCTAGATGGAATAAATATGTAAATGAATAAACACACACAGTGCAGAGCATTGTTGCTAGATGGGATGAAACAGCACAACCGTCTACTTAGTTATCCTACATGGTATGATTATGTGCCCATACATATTCTCACCCTCCATAGCGACCGGCATTTTCCCAGTTGTATGCCGGAGGGGACCATTGTGTAAGTCTATTGCATCTTTTGCATTCAAAAAACTATTAGGTTGTTACGTCTTTTTGCGATCTCTGCGAGCAGCCCTGCTTAGGTTGTACAGTCTGACAGCCGTTGGTAGGAAGGACCTGCGAAACCTCTCGGTTGTGCACCTAGGATGATGTAGTCTGCTGCTAAATGAGCTCCTCAGTGCATTCAGTATGTCCTGCATAGGGTGGGACTCGGACTCCAGCAGAGATGACAGTTTAGCCACCATCCTTCTCTCTCCTATCTCCTCCACCGGATCAAGGCGCTGCCCCAGGACGGAGCTAGCTTTCTTGATCAGTTTGTTCAGTCTCTTCCTATCGGCTGCAGTAATGCCACTGCCCCAGCAGACCACTCCAAAAGTGATGGCTGATGCCACCACCGTGTCATAGAATGTCTTCAGCAGCGCCCCTTGTACACCAAAAGACCTGAGTCTCCTCAGTAGGAACAGCCTGCGCTGTCCGTTCTTGTAGAGTGTGTCAGTATTGTGTGACCAGTCTAGTTTATTGTTCAGATGAACACCCAGGTACTTGTAGGATGTCACCATCTCAATGTCTGTTCCCTGTATATTAACTGGTGCTGTGAGGGGTTGCCCTTGCCTGCGGCAGTCCACCACCAGCTCCTTAGTTTTCCTCGCGTTGATCTGGAGGCAGTTCCGATGGCACCAGTCCACGAAGTCCTGGATAAGCCCTCTGTACTCAGCTTCATCTCCATTGGAGATGAGGCCAACGATCGCAGAGTCATCAGAGAACTTATGTAGATGGCAATGTGTTGTGTTGTGTGAGAAGTCTGCAGTATAAAGAGTGAACAGGAAGGGAGCCAACACCGTTCCCTGGGGGGCCCCCGTGCTACTGATGATCGTGTCGGACACACAGTCCCGGGTTCTCACAAACTGAGGCCGGTTCGTGAGGTAGTCCAGGATCCATGATGACAGGTGCTGGTCCACCCCTGCGCGCAGCAGCTTGTCCTTCAGGATCATCGGTTGGATGGTGTTGAAAGCACTGGAGAAGTCAAAGAACATGATCCTCACCACATTCCCGGGCTTCTCCAGGTGGGACAGAGAACGGTGAAGGAGGAAGATCACCGCATCCTCCACCCCAATGCCATGCTGGTAGGCGAACTGGAGTGGATCCATCGCTGGTTCCACCAGGGGGCGGAGGTGAGCAAGGAGCAGTGTCTCCAGGGTCTTCATCAAGTGGGACGTCAAGGCCACCGGTCTGTAGCTGTTCAGGTCTTTGGGGTGGGAAGTTTTTGGTACAGGTACCACACAAGATGTTTTCCACAGCTGTGGTACCCTCCCCAGCTTCAGGCTCAGGTTGAAGATGTACGTCACAATCCCACACAACTGGTCTGCACAGGACTTGAGGAGCTTTGCGCTGATGCCGTCCGGTCCCGACGCCTTCCTCGCCTTGATCTTCCTCAGCTCCGTCCTCACCTGGGTCCTGGTCAGGGTCAGGATGGGGGGCTGTGTGTTGGGAGTGGGGGAGTGTTGGTGGAGTGGGGAGTGGGCAGCAGGACTTGATGTCTTTACAGGCAGCAGTGGTTGTTGTGCAGTCAGGGGGGAGGGCGGTTGGTCAAACCTATTGAAAAACAAATTCAGATTGTTCGCCCACTCCCTGCCCCCCGTGGCCTGGGGGGAGGTATTCTGGAGCCCAGAGATGGTTTTGAGGTTTCTCCAGACCCCGCTGATGTCACTCTGTTGCAGCTTGTCCTCCATCTTCCTCCTGAAGCTGTCCTTGCCTTCTCTGATCTTTCTCCTCAGCTCCCTCTCTACGGACTTCAGCATCTGCCGATGCCGATGTTCCCCGACCTGAAGATCTTCTTCTTCTCTCTCAGAAGTGTTTTAATCTCAGGGTTGATCCAGGGTTTGTTGTTTGAGCAACACCCTATGGTTTTGGTGGGAACGGATTTGTCCGCACAGAAGCTGAGGTAGCCCGTGAAGGTGTGAATGAGGCCATCGATGTCCTCACCATGTGGATCATAGAGCTGCTTCCAGGTGGTGGCTTCAAAACAGCCCTTTAGAGTGTCCATTGCCTCCTCAGACCATAACATCACTGTGCGCATGGCCGGGGGTTGTCTGTGCACTAGGGGTTTGTACACCGGCTTGAGATGAACCAAGTTGTGATCCGATCTCCCGAGTGGGGGGAGTTGTGATGAGGTGTACGCCTCCTTAGTGTTTGCGTAGAATAACTCCAGTGTTTTATTGTCTCTAGTGTGGCATGTGACATACTGGGTGAACGTGGGTAGAATGGGAGACAGTGAAACATGGTTGAAATCGCCTGAGATGAGGAGAAGAGCATCTGGGTGTTCTGTCTGCAGCCTGCTGGTTACTGAATGGATGACGTCACGCGCTGTCCCAGCGTTCACCGTCGGATTTGCATAAACAACAATGCAGATCACGTGTGAGTGTTCTCTCGGGAGATATGTAGGCCGCATGCTAATAGCTAGCAACTCAATGTCTTTGCTGCAGTGACGTTGTTTAACAGTGATATGTCCCGGTCTGCACCAGTTGTTGTTAACATACATTATCACTCCACCGCCCCTTGCTTTGCCACTGTCTGGTGTTCAGTCTGCCCTTATCATGTGGAAACCCTCCAGCTCAATGTTAGCATCTGCTGCTAGTTCAGTTAGCCACGTCTCAGTAAACAAAAGGAGAGAGCACTCCCGGTATGTGCTATCGTAACAGCAGATAGCCGCTAGCTTATCTACCTTTCCCAGTATAGAGCGTACATTCCCCATAATAACGGATGGGAAGGTGGGTCTGTACCTTATACTCCTTGTCCACCGTCTAACACCAGCCCGACAACCATGTCGTTTTCGCCTTATTTCTCTCGGTACGTCGAGTTTTTTCGTCAGCACCGAGTGGCGATTAAGTCCAAGCAGCTGTTCCCTGCTGTATCGTCTCCTGCTGTAAACAGTGGCTCCGTCCGCCGGCTCGGGAGGCATTTTGGGGCGATCTGTGTGTCCGTGATGTATAAAGTGTGGAAAGAAAGAAAGAAAAAAAAACTCAGAATTGAGCCGCTGTTGCAAAAGGCAGCCGACTCGTGTGGCGCCGGAAGTTTTTTTTTTTTTTTTTTTTTAATCTTGTTTAGTTTAGTTTAGTTAAGTTTAATCTTGGGCTTACTGTTTGCAGAGATGTGGTGACGCTCAGGTTCAGCTCGGCAGCTACGGCCAGGAGGACAGCATCCACAGATCCGGCTTCTGCTTGTAGAGGGTGAATATGTGTCAAGTGGAGTTGTGTGGCTCGGTCTGCCGCCAGGGAGGAGAGAAGTCTGCTGCCACGGAGCTCCGCCTGTGCACAGGGGACTGAGAGTGGATTAGGGAGAATGAGCGATGGCTTACTTGGATAATGGAGGTTTTCTTCCTGACGCCGACTGGCAGAAGGTTGGAAGCTAGGGCAAAGGCAGGCTGAGGCTAGGAACTCTGGAACAGTGAAGAAGGTGTGAGTGGGTCTCATGAAGGTTGAAAGACAACTCCGCGTGGATCCCAGGGCAGCGTGGTTTAAATAGCTCACGCTGTGATGAGGAACAGAAGTGTGTGCAGCTGAGGGGAATGAGCAGCCAGAGCAGACCATTACAGCACTCCCCCTCCCCACGAGACGCCTCTCGGCGGTCGATCCAACCTACCTGGGTTCTCCCAATGGAAGTCCCTGATGAGATCTTTATCCAACACGAAGGAGGGACGCACCCAGGGCCTCCATTCCGGCCCATAGCCCTCCCAGTCCACCAGATATTGCGGGCCATGACCCCGGCGGCGGAAATCTAGGATGGCTTTGACCTTCCACGCTGGGTCGCCGTCGATCACCATCGGCGGAGGTGGAGACCTGGGAGGGGGACACAGAGGGCTAGAACAGAAGGGTTTAGCCTGTGACACATGGAAAGTAGGGAAGATACGGAGGGAGAGGGGGAAGGCCCAGTGCACAGAAACAGGGTTGATGATGCGGGTAATAGCAAACTGCCCAATAAACCGCTGGGACATCTTCTTAGCCTCTGCCTTCAGATTTATGTGCTTTGTTGATAGCCATACCTGCTGACCCACCCGGTAGGGAGGGGCTGACGTCCTGTGACAGCTGGCAACCGTGGAGTTGTGTTCAGCCATGTGCCATAGCATGGTCCGGGTTGCTCTCCACAGCCAGCGGCAGTGCCTCAGGTGAGCCCGAATGGACGGGATGGCGATGTCCCCCTTCTCTTCAGGAAACAATGGGGGATTGTAGCCCAATGAAGCCACAGACGGGGACACGTTGATGGCTGAAGAGACCGTTGTGTAGTGAGCATATTCGATCCATGGGATGTGGGTGCTCTAGGATGCCGGGTTGGCAGTGGCGACACACCGCAAAGCAGCCTCCAGTTCCTGATTTGCCCACTCACACTGCCCGTTGCTCTGAGGGTGGTATCTGGAGGACTGGCTTACCATAGCCCCAAGGGCATTGCAAAAGGACCTCCTAACCTGGGAGATGAATTGAGGTCGTCGGTCGGAGACGATGTCTAGGGGAATCCTAGCCTCACCACATGTTGGACGAGCAGGTCCGCCATCTCCTTCGTCGTAGGCAGCCCTTGCAGGGGAACGAAGTGGGCGGCCTTGGAGAACCTATCCAGAATGGTGAGGATTACCGTA
Source organism: Pholidichthys leucotaenia (assembly GCA_020510985.1). Taxonomy (NCBI): domain Eukaryota; kingdom Metazoa; phylum Chordata; class Actinopteri; order Cichliformes; family Pholidichthyidae; genus Pholidichthys; species Pholidichthys leucotaenia. The sequence continues at coordinate 433,649,383 of CM035842.1, read as the reverse complement.
TGATGATTAAAAGGAGGAAGACCGGTGACAAAGTCCAACGTCATAAGGGACCAGGGCCTGCCGGGAATAGGGAGGGGGCGGAGCAGACCGGCTGGAGAAGATGATGACGTCTTGATAGCGGCGCACTGGGGGCAGGCACAGATGTATTCACGGATGTCTTTCTGGAGAGACGGCCACCAAAATGTCCTCTGTAATAGCGCCACCATGCGAGCCCTCCCAGGGTGGCACGAGAACCTGGAAGCATGGGCCCAGTGGATGACCTCGCCTCGAACCGCAGATGGAACGAACAGTCTCCCGGCTGGCCCCCCGCCCAGGTCTGGTTCGACGTCCAGCGCCTTCAAGACCTCCTCTTTAATGCCCCACGAGAGGGCGCCCATGATACATGATGGAGGAAGGACGGGGTGTTCCCTCTTCTCCATAACATCTGAGACGAACTGTCTGGACAGGGCGCCAGGTTTGGTATTGTTGGACCTGGGATGGTATGTGATGCTAAAGTCAAAACGTCCAGTCGAAATAGGGACCAGCGGGCTTGGCGCGCGTTCAGACGCTTGGTTGTCCTGAGGTACTAAAGGTTCTTGAGGTCCATCTAGACCACAAATGGCTGGGAGGCCCCCTCCAACCAACGATACCACTCCTCCAGCGCGAGCTTGACCACTAGGAGCTCACTGTCGCTAATGTCATAGTTATGCTCGGCCGGAGACAGCCATCGAGAGGCGAACACACAGGGCCGAATCTTGCCTTCCGTCGTGGAATGCTGGGATAGGACGACTCCGATCCCCAAGTCCGAGGCATCTACTTGCACTAGGCACTGGAGTGTGGGATCCACCTAAGCCATAATGGGAGAGGCCGAGAACTGTCCTTTAACATCAGCAAAGGCTGCAGCCGCCTCCTCAGTCCACCAAAAGGGTACCTTCGAGGAAGTAAGACGGGTCAGGGGGAGAGCAGTGATGCTATAATTCTTGATGAAGTGACAGTAGAAATTGTTGAACCCCAAAAAACTGCTGAAGTTGTTTCCTGGAAGAGGGGGTGGGCCAATCTACCACCACTTTTATCTTACTGGGGTCTGGGATGATCTCATTGTGGGAGATGATCAAGCCCAGGAAAGATTTCTTGGATGCACCGAAGTCGCATTTCTCGGCTTTGACAAATAGTTTGCTTTCCAGGAGTCACTGCAAGACTCACCTCACATGCACCTGATGCTCGTCCAAGGACTGTGAAAAAATGAGAATGTCATCAAGATAGACAAAAACAAAAACACCCAGAAAATCCCTCAGCACATCATTAATCAACTGCTGGAATACAGCGGGGGCGCTGGTCAGCCCAAACAGCATGACAAGCTACTCAAAGTGACCGCTGGGGGTCTGGAACCCCGTCTTCCATTCATCACCTTCCTGGATCCGGACCAGATGGTAGGCATTCCGTAGATCCAGCTTGGTGAACCCGGAAGCCCCCTGGAGGGAATCAAATGCCGAGTTAACGAGAGGCAGGATGTATTTGTCCTTGATAGTGATGCTACTCAATTCTCTGAAGTCAATGCATGGCCTCCAGCGGACCGTCCTTCTTTCCCACAAAAAAAAACAAAAACGCCCCCACCGCTAAGGATGACGGCTGAATTATGCCGGAGTTTAATAACTCTTTAACATAAGCCTCCAAGGCTTCCCGCTCCGGAGATGACAGGCTGTATAGATGACTCGACGACAGCGGGGCTCCGGCACGGAGGTTGATGGAGCAGTCAACGGCGGTGAGGGGCGAGGGAAAGGGCCTGGGTCATGCTGAAGGCAGCCCCAAGGCTGTGATACTCTGGGGGGATCTTGGACAGATTGGGGGGAGGGGTGGTGGGAGCACTCAGGGGCATGGACAGCGAGCAAGCAGCCGACTGAAGACAGGCACCGAGACAGAACAAACTCCACGATAACATCCTCCCAGAGTGCCAGTCAATGGAAGGATTATGAAGCCATAACCAGGGATACCCAAGAATAACCGAGGAGGAGGAAACCAGCAACACAAAGAACTTCAGTTCCTCCCGATGATTACCAGATATAATGATGGCCACTGGGAGGGTCTGCTGGGATACAGTAGCAAGGGGGGCTTTGGAGTTTAAGTGAGATTTTGAGCGATTGGCAGGGGAGACCCAACCAGGTTGCAGTTCCCCCGAGATGAAGTTGTGCTCTGCCCCCCAATCACCAGTGCATGTTTCTCTGTTTCAGTCTGTTTATGAATTGAGATTGAGATTGAGATTGAGATTCAACTTTATTGTCATTACACATGTATGAATACAAAGTAACGAAACGTGACTTGGCATTTGGGCACGCTCTGCAGAGCGCATCCAAGGCGCCAGTCGAATGAATCGAATAGGGAGAAGTAACCTGGATAGGGGACTAGATTGAGGTGAGTCCATGAGTCCCCCTACTGTGACGCATGGACTCCCCCTTTTGGCTGTACAGGACATGACACTACCTCATGCTCCTCGCTCCCACAGTAAAGACACAACCTCAGCTCACAGCGGCACTGTTTCTCCGCTGGAGGTAATTTGGACTGCCCCACTACCATTGGTTCTTTGGCTTCCGGGGAATCAGAGGGAGGTAGGGCCAATAAGGAAGGCTAAGGGGAGAGGCGATATTGGGAACCCGAGCGGCTGGAAGACCTACGTTCTGCTGCCCATTCCCTTAATCTGTTATCAAGACTGATGGCCAGCGAGATTAACTCAGTGAGCCTATTTGGTTTCTCTAGGCAAGCCAACTCATCCTGCAGGCTAGGGCTAAGACTCTTAATAAAAATACTGCAGAGTGAGGTGTCCTCCCACCCCACATCTGTGGCCACTACTCGGAAGTTGACAGCGTAGTCTGCCACTGACTGAGTTCCCTGTTTAAGATTAAGCAGCCAGGAGGTCGTACACTTTCACGGTCGGAGTGGTCAAACACCTTCTTGAATTCACAGACAAACTGATTATAAGTCATGTTAGCATAGTTTGCCCTAGCCATGACGGCATAGGCCCAAGCTAGTGCTTGTCCCACTAACAGATTAATTATATAGCCAATCTGGCTGTGGTCTGTGGAGAAGTCCCCGGGCACCTGCTGAAACACTATCTCGCACTGCATAATAAATCCCCGAGCCTCCCCTAATTAACCACTGAAACAGGTGGAAGTGGGAACGGGAGATAGCCGAGAACAAGGGCCCTGGCCTGGTGGGGGGCTAGCGGGAGCCGGGGAGCTACAAGGGGCTGAAGGAGCCATAGGAAACGCCTGCGGGCCTGCCAAACGATCCAACCGGTCTGTTAAAAGGGTTAATTGTGTTAAAATGATCGGTTGTGATAAGCTAACTTATCTACCCGGGTCTTGAGGTTGTTAACCTTGCGTGTTAGTGCGCTGTCAGCTGGGTCATTTTGGCGGAGTTGTACGGACATGGTTATAGACCCAGTGAACAGACTCGGACACTGAAATAGATACAATTATATTTATTAACAACAATGTGTGGATGTGAGTGGGTGGATGTATGATCTTGCAGCAGCTGGGGAGAGCAGAAGGTCGTATGACCTGGTAACCCTATGGACAAACAGAGGCAGGACAGTTAGTGGCAATACAGGTGGAGATCGGCAGTTTAATCCTGGGCTTACTGTTTGCAGAGATGTGGTGACGCTCAGGTTCAGCTCAGCAGCTACGGCCAGGAGGACGGCGTCTACAGATCCAGCTGCTGCTTGTAGAGGGTGAATATGTGTCAAGTGGAGTTGTGTGGCTCGGTCCGCCACCAGAAAGGAGAGAGGTCCTCCGCCACGGAGCTCCACTTGTGCACAGGGGACTGAGAGTGGATTAGGGAGAATGAGTGATGGTTTACTTGGATAATGGAGGTTTTCTTCCTGACGCTGGTTGGAAGAAGGTTGGAAGTGAGGGCGAAGGCAGGCTGAGGCTAGGAACTCTGGAACAGCGAAGAAGGCGTGAGTGGGTCTACATGAAGGTTGACAGACAACTCCGCACGGATCCCAGGGCAGCGTGGTTTAAATAGCCCAAGCCGTGATGAGGAAAAGGTGTGTACGCAACTGAGGGGAATGAGCACCCACAGCAGACCATTACATTCACTAGTACTAACCCTTGATTCTAAGAACCTATAGGAGAAAAACTCCTAGAGACAATTTAGAATGACCAATAAACCTAACATGCATGTCTTTGGATTGTGGTAGGAAATTGGAGTTCCTCCCTACCTCTGCAAAGCTAGGCATTTGTACCTTGAACCTTCAAGCTGTTATGCAACAGTGATAACCACTGTACCACCGTGCATCAAGTAAGGTACAATGGCACAGGGAAAAAGTATTGAACACATGAAGAAAAAGTGGTTCAAAAAGGCACAGAAAGCCAAGAGATCAGCTATAATCCATCAAAATTTAGGAAGTCATCCCATCCCCCATCAGTGCAAATTAATTTCAGCTGGTTAAGTCCTGACTGGTAGCTTTTAAAAAGGTCTGTGAATATCCGGTTGTCACACCACAAAGAACTCATGATAGGTAGAAGCAGAGAACTCCCTCTAGACATTCACAACCTTATTGTTGCAAAACATAATGATGGCATTGGTTACAGGAACATTTCTAAACTGCTGGATGCTCTAGTGAGCACTGTTGGAGCCATCATTCGGAAGTTGAAAGAACATGATTTTTACATAAACTGGCCACGACCAGGAGCTCCTTGCAAGATTTCTGACAGACCAGTCAAAAGAAGAGTTAGAAGAGTCAGAAGAGTTATCCAAGAGCCAAAGAACACTTGTGGAGAGCTTCAGAAAGGCCTGGAGTTAGCAGGTACTGCTGTGTTAAAGAAAACAATAAGTGATACACTCAACTGACATGGGCTCTATGCCTGCTCACCTCGCAAGACTCCATTGCAGAAGAAAAAACACGTTGAAGCTCATTTAAAGTCTGCTGCACAACATTTGGGCAAGACACTAAAAGACACAGAGAATACAGTTTGAAAAGATGATACAAAAATTAAACTTTCTGGATAACACAAAAAATAGCATGTTTGGAGGAGAAATGAAACTGCACATCAGCCCCAAAACATCATATCAACAGTCAAGTTTGGAGGTGGGAGCATTATAGTGTTGGGGTGTTTTTCAGCACATGGTGCAGTCAGAGTTTACAAAATTTAAGGAAAGATGAATGAACAAATGTACAGAGACATTCTTGATAAGAATGTGTTGCCATCTGCCAAGATGCTGAAGATGAAACAAAGGTGGACATTTCAGCAAGACAATGATACCAAACACACAGCAAAGGAAATGCTCAACTGGATCCAGAGAATGAAACTAAAGCTGCTAGAATGTCCCAGTCAGTCATCTGACCTGAATCCAATTATTAATCTATTGAAAAAATAGAAGACAGCCACAGAAACTTCAATTTGAAGACAGTTTATGCTGAAGAATGGGCTAAATACACTCCTGAGCAATGCCTGAGAGTAGTTTCTCCATACAGGGACTGTCTGGAAGCTGTTATTACCAAGAAATTATTTTCTGTTAAATATTAAATGAATTTCAACAAGTGTGTTCGATACTTCTTCGATGTGTCATTCCACTTTGTTCAATATAACTTTTTTTTTTTTTTTTAGCACAGTTGGGTTGATGTCTTAGTATGTGTTAGATCAAAATTGAATTGACTGAGACTTAATCAATAATCGATAGATAGTGTAGAGGAGCTTGAAATAACGAGGCGATGTGATTCATAAACCAAAGTTTATTATCAGCTCCTCTAACAAGTCTCATCCTAGTGCAGCAGCAGAAGAAGGAAAAAGAGACCGAACAGTTTCGGCTCTATGAACTTATACTTGCACATAACAAAAGACATGCATATCAAAAGCTGACATCCCTCATTATCTTAATCTCCCCCATTGTCTTCGTACTCCTCCTCATGCCCCTGGGGGGTGAGGGCAGCTCCTCCGGTCTCCACCGCAGTGTCTGGGAAAGTCTTTGTTCTTACACTGGCGGGTGAGAGTCTTTGTCCTTTCTGAGGTGTGAAGTCGCCTTACATATGTAATCACCAAACATTCCCACATGCTTCAACATATGTAGGTTATGGAATATATGATTAATATAGCCCACAGATAGTTTCAAAGTTTTGAGCCATTTATTCCACTCTGATCAGAGGAGGGAAAACAGTCACAGCAAGGAATGTCTCTGAGCCTGCTCACACGTACTCCCCGACATGCATTGTAAAGGTGGGGCTCTTTATACTCCAGGCAAACGGTACTTGGGCTTATCAATAGGGTGGAGACAGCTGGAGCCATCTCCAGGAGATCCTCCCTAGAGACCGCTCTAATCTTTTTTCTTTTGTCGGAATGTTCAAATAAAATCAATCAATCAATCAATCAATCAATCAATCAATCAATCAATCAATCAATCAATCAGTCTATAGATGACTCTGGACATTCTGCTTTGATCTATGCATGACTCGGTCATCCTGACTCTGGCCATACTGAACAGGACAGGTTGGTATGATAGAGCAATAATACTAGGTTGTTACCCTCGTCATTATTTACAATCTTGCTTAGCCTAATCTCACAGTAGAAAACAGATATTCCTACAGGCTCTGAGACAATGGAAAATCACAGAGAATCAGACATTTGCTCATTATATTTTGATAATAATATAATTTGATATTCAATTGGGTCATTGATTGGATCAGCTGCGTTGACAGATGCTGCTCTGACGTTGACAGGTGCGTCTGACACTTATCGCGTCAGAGTACTTTTTTCCTCATTTTTGTTTGTTTTTATTGATTGTTTTTATCGATTTTTTTTATCCCTGTTTGTTGTTATTAGTTTTTATTTATTGTTCCCTCTGTATTGGCCTCGCCTAAAAGTCTGTCTGGATGCATGAGTAGCTGTTTTTGGCTAGCTGCGGGCTACCCATCTCAGCGCCTGGAACGTCATGACTCCTTCTGTGTCATGTACCCGCTGTTTATCGCTCCTCGATAAGGTCTCTGAGCTGGAAACGAGGCTCTCCAATCTTTACAAGATTCGGGAGGCCGAAGGCCACATCGACACCATCATTCTCCGGTGATCATCAGCTCTAGCCACCGCCTCGCAGCTGGCGGAAACTGCTACTTATTTGGGTGAACTCAACGTGTCTCCACCTACCTCCACACCTGCTCCAGCACCTGCTCCAGCCTGCGCAGCCTCTGCAGACGTCCTATGACCTCAGCAACAAACACTGGTTTTGTCTCGGGGCTAAACCAAAAGCTTTGCTTGGTCCCTCTCATCCTCCATCTGCGCCCTGGACCTTGGTTCGACCAGCTAATGGCCATCGTTGTTTGACCGGAATGGGCCGCACCTCTTCTCTTCCGGTGTCCTTGGAAAACAGATTTGATATCCTTTCCCTGGAGGATTTTCCCCACCTGGACGCTGGACACCCGCCAGTGGACGCCCCTCGTCCTCCCTCCTCTCTTTCAGCTGCGGTTCATGTCCGCAAACCCCAGATAAAGACCACCCAGGGTGTGTCAAATTACACACCTGCACCTGATAGAAGAAAAGAGTGCATGTCCCTGCCTTCGCAACAACATCATCCTCTTCACAATTCCTCTCCACATCAGAATCCACCGACAACCCCCCCCCCCCCCCTTCCCCAGACGACGCTGGTAATTGGTGACTCATTTGTGAGGAACGTCAGAAGCAGGTCGTGTGTTACTAGATTTTTTCCCGGGGCTAGAGTCCCGGCCGGGTCATGCCAAAGACCATATAAAAGTGGAACTTCCTGCCATCCAGCTTGGTGCTCAGCAATAAATGGAATGGAGGAGGGAACTCTGTGGCGGAGCCTTGCATGGCAGCGGCCCTCTGATTCTGCACTTGGGGTGTGTGTGATTAACACAGTAGATAGGTAAAACACAATCTCGTTCTGCTGTACATGATTGGTTGTACAGTCGAATGACAATAAGGGTGATTTAATTTAATTTAATTTAATTTAATTTTAATTTATCCCTGACCTGCTGAATGAATTCCCCCACGTTCATACTGTCGTTGTGCATGTGGGATGCAATAACATCCCAGATGAAACATCTGAGATTTTAAAAAGTGACTTCAGGAGCCTTCTGTCCTCTCTTATGAAATGTGGCAGACGTGCACTCATCTCTGGGCCTTTGGCACCTCTCAGGCGAGGCTGTAATCGTTTTAGCAGAACTCTCAGTCTTAATGTTGGCTCTGTTTTACTTGTCCTATTTTTAACATTGTTTTTTTTTGACAATTTTAACTTATTTTGGAACCGCCCATCACTTATGAGGCCTGATGGCATCCTCCCAAATAGACTTGGTGCACGTGTTTTAACAGACAATCTTCTCTATTTTATTCGGTGTTTTCTGGTACAGTGACTGAAATTTGGTGTGTTTACTCACTCTGAAGTTTCTGGGTTTGCAAAACTGCCCTTTTTTGGTCCTGTTCCTACGTATTGTATCGATCCCGTTAACTCGGGTGGTCTTTACCGTTTGGATCAGCCTTTGATTTATAATCCTTCAGAAACTGAGTCTGTCTCCCGTTGCCCTAAATATTGTAACCCAGGACAAATACAACACAACCTGAAAAACACTCGCACTTCTGCAGCTCCTCCTCTTCCACCACCTTTCAACTTTGCCCCTGTCTCCTCCCTTAGAGAACCTTTTTCTGCTCCCTCTAAAGTTAATAAAAAAGTTTAAAAAAAAAATAGAATGCATAAACTTTCCCAGACTGATTAAACAAAATGTTGGTAAAATTCTAATCCAGCCTCTAGTCCCTAAAATTAATAAAATTAATAATTTGGCCACTGCCCCCCCCCAAAAGTTAAAAAATTAAATGTGGCTTATTAAACATTAGGTCTCTATCTTTTAAGTCTCTTCTGGTCCATGATCTATTAATCGATCACCAGATCGATCTACTATCCCTCACAGAGACCTGGCTCAGGCTTGATGATTATGTTGGTCTGAATGAATCAACTCCCTCTGGGTATTTAAACTGTCATAACCCCAGAGGTTCTGGTCGTGGTGGTGGAGTGGCGACAATTTTCCATTCTAAATTACTAGTGAATGTTAAGCAGAAATTATGTTTTAATTCCTTTGAAGGTTTGGTGTCATGCGGTGACCCTCGCTGATCACCATAAGACGCCAAGAGTCCACTAGTGAGTTTTGCAATGATGGTATTTTATTAAAACGACAAGACAAGACAAGACTATGAGCCGCTCAGGGCAAAAACACACATGAAGCAATACAAGAGCTCGTAGGGCTAATCCCAGCCACTACGAGCTAAGCTATGATATGACATGAAACATGAACCTGACATGAAGGTCTGACGACGCTTTGACCAGCATAGTTTGACGATACTCCTGCGATTTAACTACCGCTAGTGCCCGCCTTATAAAGGCGAACACTAACGAGCAGAAATGACAAACAGCTGACCAACCTTGACAGGCGGAAGCTCCACCGAGCGCCTTCACAATAAGAGCCCGGTGAGGCCAGAATACAACCCACAGCTGTCAAGGCTGGCAGCGAGCTGTGCTTAGTCCGAGCACGGACAGAACCCAGCGCTCTGGTCATAACAGTACCCTCCCTCCAAGGGCGGGCTCAGAACGCCCAAGGACCACCCTGCCCCCCAGGGTGGGTGGCTGGGGGTAGGTGCGGAGGGAGAGAGACCAAATCCAGAAACAAACAAAACCCGGCAAGAACAGCTAAATACAGGACAGTGACAAGAATACCAACTACTCAGATTAAGTCAAATGTTCGACTAACAATCACAAAAATTGCACAGGGTAACATGGACAAAACAAACAAAAAAAAAAAAACAGAATCACTGGGTCAGAAAAACTAAATACAGGACAGCACGAGAAAAATACATCTTGGCCCACATGTTACACAAGAAAATGACTTCCCACCTGTGTGAATTCTCATGAGAGTTTTCAAAAAACCAAATACAGAAAACAGAGCACTTACTGGGTCATACCTGACTACACACAATACAAACTAAGGCAAATGCAAGACATAACCATAACACAAAGCACACAGGTTAGCAAGGAAAAAAAAAAAAAAAAGAACAATCACTGGGACAGATCAACACCAGAAAAATGACCACTACCCCTCCGACAGTTTATGCCAACCGACGGAGACATGGCGCCATAGGAACAGTTCAGGTGGTCTCCCCGCGTCCAACGGCTGGCGGGTGGTCATGGGAGGTGGAACATGACCAGGCGGCTCACCACAGTCCAACGCTCAGCACGTCCGCTCCTCTGGCGGCCGAACCAGGTCGCCCAATGAAACACACAGCACGTTGGGTGGCCGACCCGGGGCGCCGAACCGGTGAAGCAGTTCCTCAGGCGACCGACCCGTGTCCCTCAGCCACCTGTCCCAGGGAAAAACAGCCCGCGGCGGCCTTCCTGACAAGGACACAACTCGGGAGAGCCGGGGCGAGCGAACAGGAACCCCCACGGCCCCCGGCGATGATGCGCAGGGGCGCTGACTCAGTGGAGGGAAAGAAGGAAAGAATGAGCCTGTAATCCGTCTGACGGCGAAAGGACTGCAGCTCCTAACCTGACCGCGGACCACACCAGCACTGCACCTCCGCTGGACTCCACTTGGGTCCCAGCTGCACCCACGTCGGGCCCCAATTGGGCCAGAACCACACCTACGGTGGACCCCGATTGGGCCTCTGGCGCACCCACGTTGGACCCCAATTGGGCCAGAACTGCACCTGCGGTGTACCCTGATTGGGCCTCTGGCTCACCCACGTCGGACCCCGATTGAGCCAGAACTGCACCTGCGGTGGACCTATATTGAGCCTCTGGTGCACCCACGTCAGACCCCGATTGGGCCACAGCAGCCTCCACGACGGACCCCGACTGGGTCGGTGCAGCTCCGCTGACGATCTCCACCCCCGAACCTGGGACCTCCAACCCAGTGACTCCGACTGGTTCCATGCCGGCGACACTGCAACGAGGCTCACAAACAAGAAGGAAACCGGGATTAGAATCACCGGTGGCAACTGAACCCAGCGAGACGAGCTTGGGCGCAGCAGGCGGCTGCTCCTCACTCGCCTCCCCGAGAGGCAGGCAAAAATGCTCCAAAACAGGGGACAGAGACACAAGAGGGAGCACTTGCCTGCACTTGGGTTCTGTTGCCACCAAGGACTTCAACGATCAAGGTTCAGGGCGGCGACTCTCGTCAGCAGGCTCCAACTCAGCTGCGTCGGGCTCCGCAGCTGGCAAGATTTTATCTGCAGCCTGATGTTCCTCCCGCACTGCTGTCCACGCCGATGACCCATATGGCGTGGGGGCAGGGGACCCTCAACCCACTGGCTCGGACCGCTCCAGCGGGGAGACCCGGGTTACGCTTCATCGTCGGCTCAGGCTCCAGGCCGCAGTCCGCTCTTCTCCTCCGTCCACGACGTGGCTGCAGGGCCGGATCCATGCTTTCCAGCACTACAGGCCCCCTCCTCATCCTACGACGTTGGCCTGGCGTCGCGGAACGCTCAACAGGGGGGGACACAGAGGCAGCAGGTTTAATCATTTTCTCAACAGCAGGTGAAGGGAGCTCGGGGGGCTGCGAACCCCAAACTCCGCCCCCAGGAGTCAGACAAGGCAGATTACGATCGTTATGTAATAAATTAACATGCACTTGCCTTCCTCCCAGAGAAGAGATGGTTCCTGCTGTAGGGGACGTTGTTCCGCCTTCTCCCCACTGGATGGCGACAAAGGGCCCCCTGGAAGGACGAGGTGGAGCCGCTCTCCGAAGTTCGCTGACGGGCTTCGCCGGCAGTGAGTCCAGCCGGGGATTCTGCTGAGGATCGCCTGGGCCGATCACCATAAGACGCCAAGAGTCCACTAGTGAGTTTTGCAATGATGGTAATTTATTAAAACGACAAGACAAGACAAGACTATGAGCCGCTCAGGGCAAAAACACACATGAAGCAATTCAAGGGCTCGTAGGGCTAATCCCAGCCACTACGAGCTAAGCTATGATATGACATGAAACATGAATCTGACATGAAGGTCTGACGATGCTTTGACCAGCATAGTTTGATGATACTCCTGCGATTTAACTACCGCTAGTGCCCGACTTATAAAGGCGAACACTAACAAGCAGAAATTACAAACAGCTGACCAACCTTGACAGGTGGAAGCCCCACCGAGCGCCTTCACAATAAGAGCCCGGTGAGGCCAGAATACAACCCACAGCTGTCAAGGCCGGCAGCGAGCTGTGCTTAGTCCGAGCGGGGACAGAACCCAGCGCTCTGGTCGTAACATTTGGTCCTCAGTGTGGGACCTGTTGGCAATCTTGGCTTGAACCCAATTCTCTTTGCCATAGTTTATCGTCCTCCCACGGCCTATTCAGAGCTTCTATCAGAATTTGCCGAATTTTTAGCTGATTTAGTGCTGAAAACCGATAGAATAATTATTGTAGGGGACTTTAATATACATATTGATGTTGAGAGTGACTGTCTTAATAAGGCTTTCAATTCAATTTTAGACTCAATGGGGTTTTCCCAAAAAGTAAAAAATTCTACCCACTATTTCCACCATACATTGGACCTTTTTTTGACTTATGGTATAGATATCGGAAATCTGGTTGTGTCTCCTCATAATCCTGTACTGTCTGACCATTGCCTGTTAATTTTTGATTTCATTATCTCTGATCACTTATTTCCTAAAGAAAAATACTACTACAGCAGATGTCTTTCTGATGACGTTGTTGTTAAATTTTTGCAAATTGTCTCCTCTATGCTGTAGCATCATCTCACTTTGGCTCAGCAATAATTATTCTCCTGCTTAAAGACATTTTTGTTTCATCCAGGAATAACACAAAGAAATGGATTTTCTTCCCCCAGGCCGCAGCTGAAATCCCCTTTTGTTAAAACCAGCCTAAGGAATTTCCCCAATGTCCTGCTGCATTTTATTGCCCCCATAAAACATGCAACAGATCCACACTCAGCTAATTTCCTTAAACTGTGAAAACGCTGGATTTAAACAACTTTAAAGTACATTATTACAAACTCAATTCTAAACCTTCATTCTTTTCAGAACTATGAAAATGCAGATGGACGCTGATGTTTTGATGTGGAAAATCAATAATATGTGTGAAATGCATTAATCTGTGATTATATATATATATACTGTATATATATACAGTATATATGCATGGTAATGTTAAATGAATGTTTATTCCTGCATGTTGATTCAGAAGCACTGCTTATAAGATACACTAAGGTTAGTTTAGTTATACATAAGAGTGTAACAGTACATTCCAATGTATTTAAAACTGTGTATTCCTGTGGACTGATATCATGTATCAAAGTTTGCCTCTAAAACCATGTGACTCCCACAGCCAATCGCTGCATGACAGCTCTTCACCCCAAAGGACTCCGAACAATAGACTGTTTGTTCATTGGACTAAAAGTTCATCGAGCCCGCCCACGAAGGACGCTCATTGGCTGAGACTCCGGTCAGGACAGAATCCCGCGAAACTCAACAGAGCTTATAAAAAGGAGAGAGAGACTCGGTTTCAGCCCTTTTCCCCCTTTTTCGTCAGACGCTCTTTCGTCGTCACCTCTTTCTGCTCCGGATTCTCTTCTCGCCTGCTCGTTTTTTTTTCTGATCTCCTTCACTGTCTACACACAGCAAGGAAGAACAAAGGACCACATGGCGCTTTTCTGAACACAGAGCAGATAGCTCATAATTTGTTTATGTAACTTTGTATTTTCTTCTTCTCTTAAATGCCTAGGAATTCCTTTTTCTTTGAGCTCAATTCTTAATCGGAGTCAAACTCCAATTCTTAATTTATCACTTTTTGTTAAACTTTCTGTAAAACTGCCGTTTGTTTAATTTTAAGGTAAACTTTAATCTTGACTTTATTTTTATAATATTTTTCTTGACCAAACACCCACCAGAAGCTACTATTTTTATCTAAAGTCCGAAAGTTTCTTTTCTAATTTGAAATCGGATTAGATATCTTTTAATTATTATCGAAAACCTCTTGAAGAAAGACGCAGCATTCCACGTCATGTGCAGCTGAGGAATCAAGGCTGTTCATCAAACATCGCTCCGAAGAAACGTCGGCACCATCTGGCTAGAACCCGTTCCAACTGTGGGTCATACGGCCAAGATCCAGCCCCGTTCGACCGCTTGAATTTAAAGGTTGAACTGTGGACCCTGAAAATATCTGCTGGCAGATATTTTCCCCTAACATCCACGAAGACGGACGACAGAACTATCACCGAGACACGTGAGCTGCAAACTTTAATTCCACGGCTGAATTGACGTCTGAGGCTCGGTAATAATTGTATATCTAATCAGATTCAAATTAAGAAGCCCTTAACATAACTCTTCTTTTCATTAAAATTCCATTTTTATTTTCTTAAGATTAATTTAGGACTTTTTCATAATTGGCAAATTTTCTCCATAAATTTGCGTTGTTTTTAATGATCTGTTAACTCAAACTGATATAAATTCGTTTCTCAGTTTAACCCTGGTTCCAAAAATATTGACATTGTTAATCTATCATTTACAAGATTGATTTTATAATTATTAATTAAATTACTACAATGTCTTTTAATCATTTCGTTTAATAAATATTTAAAAATGAGAAGTTGTTGGGAATTTATTTCATTCTGAGTCTGTTTCAAGCCCAGGTATCGAATTCACGGAAAATTTTTGAGACTGATTATTGATTAATTTATTGAGTGATCAAACAGGTATAAAGTGAAATTAAAGATTAAATTGCTTCTTAAAGATAGAAGCTGGTGCCCCTTACGAGTGTTATTAACTTTTCTGATGTATATGAAATGAGTTTTGAGCTCAGATTCCAATACATCAATATAAATTAAATAATTCATACCTGATCATATTTATTATTTATTAATATCCTATTTTACGTTACAATGCCATGGGTCAACACAACAGAAACACCTGATATAAGTGATGGAGAGTCTGCTCCATTTGTGATTGATAGCATGGTTGATGGTGTTACTGCTTCTCTGCATCGGACTCTGGATTTGGTAGCCCCTTTAAAAAAGAAAAAAGTCTAGCCAGAGATTTCTTAAACCCTTGGTTTAACTCAGATACTCGTGGCTTAAAACAGAAAACTCATCAATTGGAAAGAAAATGGCGTTCAACTAATTCAGATGAATTTTGCTTGGCGTGGAGAAATCATCTCTTAATCTATAAAAAAAAAAATCTCTTAGAAAAGCTAGATCAAGCTATTATTCTGCATTGATAGAAGCAAACAAGAATAACCCCAGGTTTCTCTTCAACACTATAGCAAGGCTTACAAAGAGCCATGACTCGGTCAATCCTCGCATCCCCCCTGAGCTTTCTAGTCAGGACTTGCTGAACTATTTCAATCATAAAATTTTATCTATTAGAGATGAAATCAGTCAGATTCTTCCTACCGTTAACTCTAGTA
Organism: Pholidichthys leucotaenia; assembly: GCA_020510985.1. NCBI lineage: Eukaryota > Metazoa > Chordata > Actinopteri > Cichliformes > Pholidichthyidae > Pholidichthys > Pholidichthys leucotaenia. The sequence goes on along the minus strand of CM035842.1, from coordinate 433,634,001 downwards.
CTTTAATTACTGCAACTCCCTCAATTGATATCTGCTTAAATAAGTTTACTCCAATCGACCTCTTAGAGTTGGATAAAATAATTTCCTCTTCTAAGCCTTCATCTTGCATTCTGGACCCTATTCCTTCCAGGTTATTTAAAATTATTTTCCCAATTATTGGTAGCCGTATTCTTCTTATCATTAATTCTTCTTTAACTCTGGGTTATGTTCCACTTGCTTTTAAAACTGCTGTAATTAAACCTTTACTTAAAAAAAATGATGCTCAGTCCTGGAGTTTTTGCCAATTATCGACCAATCTGTAATTTGCCTTTCATTTCAAAAATCCTGGAAAGAGTTGTTGCTGTGCAATTATCTGACCATTTGCAGGGAGTTGGTTTGTTTGAGGTGTTTCAATCTGGGTTCAGAGCTCATCACAGCACTGAAACTGCCTTAGTGAAGGTCTCTAATGACCTCCTGACTGCATCTGATAATGAACTTGTCTCTGTTCTTGTTCTTTTAGATCTCAGTGCAGCCTTTGACACTATCAATCATGCCATGCTACTTGATAGATTGGAACACTTTGTTAAACTCAGTGGAACTCCGTTGCAGTGGTTTAGATCTTATTTGTCTGATAGATTTCAGTTTGTCCATGCAAATGATGGATTTTCTTCCAGCTCTAAGCTCAGTCATGGAGTTCCACAGGGATCTGTGTTGGGCCCTACTCTTTTTAGTCTATATATGCTCCCGTTGGGGAATATCATCAGAAAGCACTGTATACATTTTCACTGTTACGCAGATGACACACAACTATACCTGTCAATGAAGCCTGATGATTGTGATCAGTTGGCCAAGTTAGATGCCTGTCTTAAGGAAATCAAAGCTTGGATGACTTGTAATTTGTTTTACTATTGAACTCTGATAAGACTGAAGTCATTGTGGTTGGCCCAAAACATCTTAGAAGTTCCTTTTCAGACTATGCCCTTAATTTAGATGCGGCCACTCTCACTCTGAACAGTTGTGTGAGGAACCTTGGAGTGATTTTTGACCAGGATTTGTCCTTTAATTCATATATTAAAACTGTTTCTAGGACCGCCTTATATCATCTGTGCAATATTGCCAAGATCAGGAGCATCTTGTCTCTGGGTGATGCTGAGAAACTGATTCACGCCTTTGTCAGTTCACATTTAGATTATTGTAATTCGCTATTATCTGGTTGTCCTAAATCATCTTTAAAAAATCTTCAGTTGATTCAAACTGCTGCTGCTAGAGTTTTAACTGGTTCTAGAAAAAGAGATCATATTTCCCCGGTTCCAGCCCCCCAATATATAAAAGGTCTGATATTACCTTACCATCCTAATAGAACATTACGCTCCCAAAATGCTGGCTTACTTGTGGTGCCCAGAATCTCCAAAAGTACGGTGGGAGGAAGAGCCTTCTGCTACCAAGCTCCTTCTCTCTGGAACCAGTTGCCACTCTGGGTCCAGAAGTCAACTCGGTCTCTGTTTTTAAGAACAGGGTAAAATCCTTCCTTTCAGGTTCAGGTTCAGGTTCAGGTTACTTTATTTGTACCCGTAGGTAGATTTGTTTTTCAGTTGGTGACATCCATGTTTACAAGCCACTAATTACATTCAACATAGACACAAACACAGGCACACATCTTACAAAATAGGTAAATATGCATCAGCCATCACTTTTGGAGTGGTCTGCTGGGGCAGTGGCATTACTGCAGCCGATAGGAAGAGACCGAACAAACTGATTAAGAAAGCTAGCTCTGTCCTGGGGCAGCACCTTGATCCGATGGAGGAGATAGGAGAGAGAAGGACAGTGGCTAAACTGTCATCTCTGCTGGAGTCCGAGTTCCACCCTATGCAGGACATACTGGATGCACTGAGGAGCTCATTTAGCAGCAGACTACATCATCCCAGGTGCACAACCGAGAGGTTTCGTAGGTCCTTCCTACCAACAGCTGTCAGACTGTACAACCTAAGCAGGGCTGCTCGCAGAGATAGCAAAAAGACGTAACAAACTAATAGTTTTTTTTTGAATGCAAAAGATGCAATAGACTTACACAATGGTCCTCTCCGGCATACAACTAGGAAAATACCGGTCACTATGGAGGGTGAGAATATGTATGGGCACATAATCATACCATGTAGGATAACTAAATAGACGGTTATGCTGTTTCATCCCACCTAGCAACAATGCTCTGCACTGTGTTTGTTTATATATTTACATATTTATTCCATCTAGCTACAATGCTCAGCACTGGGTGTGTTTATATTTATATATCTATATATTTATTCCATTGAGCTACAATGCTCCACACTGTGTGTTTATATATCTACATATTATTCCATCTAGCTACATTGCGCCGCACTGTGTGTGTTTATATACTTGCATATCTATTCCACCTAGCTGCAATGCTCCGTACTGTGGGTGTTTATATATTTACATATTTATTCCATCCAGCTACAATGCTCTGCACTGTGTGTCTGTGTGTGTGTGTGTGTGTATATATTTTATAGTAATATGTATATATGTATATTAGCTGCTCTTGCTTGCTTGTTTTTTTTTTTTTGTTTTTTTTTTCTTGCCTTCTGATTGTTGCTCTGAGTGTTGCTATCCCTGTGCTGTTGCAATCCTGGAATTTCCCCGTTGTGGGACTAATAAAGGCTTATCTTAATATAAAATATGTACAATATAATTTTTATAGCTTGTTCAACTCTTTGACAGCAGCAGGGACAAAGCTGTTTTTGTAGCGCTGGGTTCTACTTTTTGGGACAGCAAACCTCCGTCTGGAGGGAAGAAGCTGAAAGTTGCAGTGCAAACTTCCTTTTTCATATAGCTTTTGTTTAAGGAGGGTTTTTGTGTCTTTTATCCCCACTCTTGTTCTATTGTTATCTGATCCATACTGCTGGTTGACCTCCAACATTGTACTTGGTATCTTACTGCTATGTTCTTTATGTCTGTCCTTTCCATCCTCCCTATCCCCTCATCCCCAGCCAGTCGCAGCATACAACTGCCCCTCCCTGAGCCTGGTTCTGCTAGAGGTTTCTTCCTTCCAAATGGGAGTTTTTCCTCTCCACTGTCGCTTAGTGCTTGCTCATAGGGGATCGTCTGATTGCTAGGTCTTTCTGTGACTGTTTTTTTTTTTGTTTTTGTTTTTTTTTTCTGCACTGTGGCACCACGAGACAGCTTTTGTTGCCATGTGGCACATTATAAATAAAGTTGAATTGAACTGAATTGAATTATATGCACCAGATATAAATATAATATCAAAAAGAATAATACGCAATTAAAATCATATAGAATAATATAATGAAACATGAAAAGATCCTATCATACCCCCCTTGATGCTTAAAAAGCATCAGAGATGAAACATTATGGCTTCTAAAACCTCATTGGGCAGCTCGCTAAGTTCTGGTGCATTTTATGCTAAAGGATTTTATTGCAAAAAATCCTAACTCACTTTTTAATGAGGCAAGTCTGCCATCGGCCTCACTACCACTCCTGAGCACCGCTGAAATGTTTCATTTCCTGGGGAGTATGGGAGGATAATATCCTTTTTTTCCAAAAAAAGAAATCAATCATCTAACTAAATCATAAAAGAGAAAAATTAAACCAGTGGTGCTGATTAACCATAAACTGAGATGAATAGTGTTTGTATTTGTTGTTCTATGTGTTAGCAAATTTGCAGTGATTTAATAAAAAAGTTAATATATACATATGTAAAATATTGTGGATCTTTGGCGGCAACACTTTTACTCATTATTTAATTCAACTAAGGATGAAACTTATAAGGTAGGGAAAGTAGAAAGGGACGATTCGCTCCTGATTGACACTCATGCAGTGACCAAAGCCATTAGAGAGCTATCAGATAACAAAGCGAGTGGTTTAGACTGTATTTCTGCTGAGCATCTTAAATACGCTAGCTCAAGAATTGCTCCTCTTCTTGCAATCTGTTTCACCAGCTTCATGATTCATGGGATGTTACCAGAATCATTATTGTCTGTTGTGTTGGTACCAGTCATTAAAGACAAAGCTGGCAAGCTGTGTAGCCTGGATAATTACAGGCCCATAGCTATAGCCAATATAATATCTAAAGTACTGGAAAAAATCATGTTTGAAAAATTAAATGTATTCATCCAATCTACTGATCATCAATTTGGATTCAAACCCCACCATGGAACAGATCTGTGCATATATGTCTTAAAAGAAATTATAAATAAGTACAGAAATCAAAATTCTTCAGTTTTTCTGTGCTTTATTGACGCCTCCAAGGCGTTCGATCGTGTTAATCACAGGATACTGTTTAGGAAAATGATTGACGGGTGGTTCCCAAGTACTTAGTACGTATCCTGATTTACTGGTACGCACATCAGAAGATGCTGGTGAAATGGGGGAAGAGTCATTCATCCGCCACAAAGCTAGCAGCACGGAGACCACCCACAAATGTGACCTGTGTGACAGGGACTGCCATTAAAGCATCTGCCTGTTCAGCCACAGGCGGTGCTGTTCCGGCAGAGTAGACGTTTAGGATTCTCTTCCATGGTCATCATAGACTGACGGAGGCTGACAATAGCATTACCGGAGTAAATTTTCTTAGGTATTCTAAACCTAGGTACAATTTCAGCCAGCAATTTCTTCGCCACTGTGATTGCATTTGGATGTGTACAGGGAAAAGCTTCTGTCCACTATTGTCCACTAATGTCCACTGTTAGAAAACATATCACAAATGACAAGACAATATTTCTCGTCCTCGCATTTATTCAGCTCAATAAAATCCATGCAAATGATCTGAAATGGATAAGTGGAGGCTGGAAAAGTGCCTCTTTCAGTTATAAAATTTCCCAGTGCATTGTTTTTTGCACAAATCAGACATTTTTTACATAACTGTGTGGCAAACTGGTTAAACCCATAGGCAGTAAAGGTTTTTTTTCAATGTAGATATCATCCCCATAGGCAGTAACGGTTTTATTCTTTTTTGATAGATAGATAAATACTTTATTCCGAACAAAAAAGTAAAACAAAAACAAAACAAATGACAAATGCAATTAAGTAACAGTATACAGTGTTCGTAAGGGATAAGGAAGAAGTGAACACTTATTAATTCCAACTCCTCTTTTCCATAAATACACCCATGTGAATTATATACAAATTACCACATTTAAGACCCCAAGTAAACAATTAACTGTATTTTGTACATATCAAAATTAACACCCACCCATCCGAACATACATTGATGTCTATACATCAAAACCAGCCTCAAACAACACAGATACACACAGTACTGTCCCACCCACCATTCCATAGTGTCCCAGAGTGAGCATAGTGAATCGTACATATAAATACTACCCTTCTAACATATATCCTTTAAGCAAATAATGGTTATACCTCTTTTTGAATTGATTTCTGTTTGTACATAGTTTCAGTTCTTGCTCCAGACTGTTCCACAAATCCACCCCACAGACAGATATGCACAGACTTTTCTTGGTTGTTTGTATCTTGGGTTTTTTAAAGTTTAACTCTCCTCTCAAGTTACAATCATTGTCTCTTTTTAAATATTTTTTTGTATATTAGTTGGGAGTTGATTTTTAATTGCCCTGTACATTACTTGTGCTGTCTTAAATTTAACTAAATCGATAAACTTTATGACATGTGACTTTAAAAACAACGAATTGGTATGGTCTCTATATCCTACATTATTTATTATCCTTTTTTGCTCTTTTTTGTAATGTGCATATTGACTGTAGGTTGGTCTTGTAGGTGTTTCCCCAGACTTCTACACAGTAAAGATAAGGTGGAGACAGTGAATTTTACAGTAAGACCAATGATTTATAGTCCAAGATGTGTCTTGTCTTCCCCAGTATGCCTATACATTTTGCCAACTTGGCCCGGATGTGACTGATGTGAGGTTTCCAGCTGATTTTATTGTCTAGCGTCACCCCCAGAAACTTATTTTCCTGTACTGTTTCTATTGTGGTATCATCTATCGTTATTTATTTTATAATTTCCAAACGACATAATCTTTGTTTTTTTTAGATTTAGAGATAATTTATTTTTGTTGAACCACTGCGTAAACCTTTTCATTTCAGTTGTGACCACCTCTAAAACCTGCTGCAAATTCTCACCAGTGCAAAGGATATTTGTGTCATCCACAAACAAAATAAATTTCAGAATTTTTGATACTTGGCATATGTCATTTATATACAAAATAAAGAGTTTGGGTTCAAAAACTGACCCCTGGGGCACACCACAAGTGATGTCCATGAAGGGTGATTTGTGCTCACAAATTTGTACAAATTGTTGTCTGTTACTTAAATAACTTTCCACCCAATTCAGTCTGACCCCTCTTATCCCATACCTTTCCAGTTTCCTTAGTAGTATTATGTGGTAAATGGTGTCAAAAGCTTTCTTTAAATCTATAAATACTCCTACAGCAAACTTTGTTTTTAATCTATACAAATAGTAATTTCTTCAATAAGTTTGATCAGTGCCAAAGATGTAGATTTATCTGGTCTAAAGCCATACTGGCTGTCTGTAAGGAGGTTGTGTTTTTCAATGAAATCATCCAGTCTCTTAGTGAGGATTTTTTTTCAAGTATTTTGGAGAATTGTGAGAATAAAGAGACTGGCCTGTAATTTGTGAAACAATGACTGTCTCCTGTTTTGTATAGAGGTATTACTTTTGCTATTTTCATTTTGTTTGGAAATTTACCAGTTTGAAATGACAGGTTACAGATATGGGTGAGTGGCTTAACAATTCCTTCAATTACTTTTTTCACTATTGTCATGTCAATTTCATTCCAGTCCGTTGATTTTTTGTTCTTAAATTTACTCACAGTCTCGATAATTTCCTTTTCAGTAACTGCACCCAAAAAGATTGTGTTTGGATTTCTATCTTCTATTTCATTTACAGAACCACTGTTGTTTGTGTCTGGTGTCGCTATTGATTTTGCTAATTCAGGACCAACATTTACAAAAAAAATATTGAAACCACTGACAGAATCCTCCATATTATTTATCAAATTGCCATTTTCAATAAAATATTCTGGATAATTAGCTTTCTTAGGTCGATTACTAATAATCCCATTTAGTACTTGCCATATTCCTCTTAAGTTATTGTTATTATCCTCTAATATTCTGTTGTAGTATTCTTTCTTACAGGTCCTCATTATATTAGTAAGCTTATTTTTATGTCTTTTATATTTGATCTCAGCCTCCACCATTCTGCTGCACTTAATAAATTGTTTATATAATGTATTCTTCTTTTTACATGCATTTATTAACCCCTTGGTGACCCAAGGAATATTTTTCTTTTGTTTTATGTTACTGTATTGTTTTATAGTGTAGAGGATGCCTTCACAAACGAGACTGAGTTTATTTCTCAGGAGAGGTTTATTGAAAGTCTACATCCTCTAACAAGCAAGTATCTCAACAAAAGAGGGAGAACAATCATTCGACACAGCTCTTATACTCCCCAGAGACACAAAAAACCCCAAAATCAAATATTACATTCCCAGCCCACAGTCCTTCAGTAAACATATAGCTTCCAAGGCTCCTTGGCATCACCTCCTGCTGGGACATTCTCTCTGACTTCCCGTCTTCCAAGAAACCACTTCACACCTCCCGAGGTCTCCGCCAGGTCAGGACTCCTTGGCCGTTTAGACGTGAAGTTCCCAGAGTATGCACCGTCATGCCTACTGAACATATGTGAGGGGAAAATGCATACCATACATGCATACTATATATGGGCCCTAAATGCGCACCATAATAGGACAGTTTTTATTGTACAATGATTGAAATATTTTTAAAAAATTATCATATGCTTTATTTATATCATTTCCATCATAAACTATCTTGTATTAATAATTCTTTTGTTAGTAAATACATAGAATCTTTGGTTCTTATTCTTTTATATTTAATATTTTCGGTATACTTTTTCTTCCTATAATCACATTGATAGACAACAAAAATCGGCAGGTGGTCACTGATATCATTCAATAAAAGCCCACTCCTGATATTATTTTCCATAATGTTTGTGAATATGTTATCTATTAGTGTGGCACTGTGTGACGTGATTCTGCTAGGTCTGGTAATTGTTGGCTGTAAGCCCATACTGTACATTGTGTTGATAAATTCTTCTGTCAAACTATGTTGTTTTGAATTCATCAGATCTATATTGAAATCCCCACAGATGAACATAACTTTATGAGTTAGTTTTGCATACATTTTTTCCATCCAGTCCTTAAATAAGTCAATGTTTGATCCAGGTGTTCTATATCCACAGCTCACTACTATATTCTTCACATTGTCCAGACAGATTTCTATTGTAATACATTCAAATAAATCATCCACAGTGACTGACAGATTTTCAACAACCTTGTATTGCAAGCTCTTGTCAACATAAATTGCAACTCCTCCTCCTTTTTTCACTTTTCTATTTATATAATTTAGTTCATAGCCATCCATGGTAAAATCCACTCCTTTCTCTTCACTGAGCCACGTCTCTGATATTGCCACAATATTGACTGGCTCTTCAAACTGATGTAAATAATCTTTAATGTTATTAAAGTTGGCATAGATACTTCTGCTGTTGAAGTGGATCATAGAAATATTGAAATCAGATGTGACCATTGTGTTAAACTGTTCATCCGTGTAGTAACTACAGTTATTATTGATGGAGCTAAATAAATTATTATCAGGGTCTATGTTATATTCTATGTCCTGTGGGTTATGATCTGTATATTCAAAAACTTTCAGTTCCTGTTGTTCCTGTTTGTTTGTCTTTTGTTTCATGTTATTAAATGTCTTGTTGCAGATGAGTATATCCCTTCAGTGTCCTACAATTGTCTCTTGTTGCTGTCAACTCCAGTTCATAATGTTCATTGATATTTGTCCAGTTCCATAATATTACGGATGTTAATGACCTTGGCTTCTTCCGGTGATCCATTTAATTTGATGTATATTTTACAGTTTGAACTCCAGGTGTTTTGAATTTTTTTCTGCTTTCTCGGGTATCTTGCTTTTCTGCCTATTTCTGCGTTTTCTTTTGAAAGGTGCTCGTTTATGTAAATGTTTGTTCCTTTCAGTTTCCTACCTTGTTTTAGTGGTGCAGTCTTGTGTTTTTTATTCACAAACCTCATGATCACAGCCGGTTTGTCGCTGTTTTTCCTGGGCAGAGGGTGGCAAGCCTCAATGGTGTTACAGTCCAGCTGGATTCCTTTGGACTGCAGGAAGGCCGCCACTTGTTGCTCCGTGGATTCGTCTTCCAGCGCGTTGAGCCTCCCTCCGCTGTCCGCGGCCACCGCCCGAGCGTACGGTCGAGGTTTAATGTGGAGCCCAGTGATGATCACGTCGTTCACCCAAGTGTTCTGCTCCAGGTCCAACACTCTGCTCTCCAGATACGCCAGTCTCTTGTCCTTCTCGGCATTCTGGATCCGCAGCACTTTCACATCCTCGAGCAGGCCCAGGATGTTTTGTTGCTGCAGCTTAACAGCAGAAATCTCTTGTAGAAAAATATGAAATTAATAATTATGATCAGGCATAAATTATTTAATTTATATTGATGTATTGGAATCTGAGATACAATCTCGTTTCATATACACCAGAAAAGTTAATAACACTAGTGGGACACCAGCTTCTATCTCTAAGAAGCAATTTAATCTTTAATTTCACTTTATACCTGTTTAATCACTCAATAAATTAGTTAATAACCAGTCTCAAAAGTTTTCCGTGAATTCGATACCTGGGCTTGAGACAGAATCAGAATGAAATAAATTCTCAACAACTTCTCTCATTTTCACGTATTTATTAAACAAAATGGTTAACAGTTATTGCAGTAATTTCATTAATCATAAAATCAATCTTGTAAATGATAGATTAACAATGTCAGTATTTTTGGAACCAGGGTTAAACTGAGAAAGGAATTTCTATCAGTCTGAGTTAACAGATTATGGAAACAGCACAAATTTATGGAGAAAGTTTACTAATTATATGAAAAGTTCTGGATTCATCTTAAGAAAATAAAAACTGAATTTTAATGAAAAGAGTTATGTTAAGGGATTCTTAATTTGCATCTGATTAGATATACAAATTATTACCGAACCTCAGGAGTTTATGACATAATGCACGGCTCAGGAGACACACACGCAGGCTCAGGATAGATTTAACAGCTTTATTAGCAACAAGGAAGGGTATGGTAGCGTGTCTGTGGAAAAAGAATGTATTGGTGGTGGCGTCTGCATCAGGCACGGGGGCAGGAGGCTGTACAGCCGGACAACCCTGTGGGAGAGAGCAGAGGGAGAAGGGTAACGGGCACCACACCAATATAGGGAATGATGATGATAGCTGGCTTACTTGGTTATGACAGGTGGCTGGCGTCAACAAGGGCGAGGCCCGGAAGACAGCGACCTGCAGTACCTGTGGCAGCAGCGTAGAGCCAGCGGCGAGATGAGGAAGTCCGCCGCCGGGAATGTCCACCTGTGCACAGGGGAAGGCTAGAGGAGAGAGGTAAGGGGAGTTTACCCACGTTATCTTCACTAGTCGGTTTGAGATCCGTAGTAGCAAAGGGGCTGAAGTTGAGAGACGGCTTCAGGCCGAAGCCCAGGGCAGAGTGGATTAAATACCTCGCCGCTGACGAGGAGCAGGTGTGCGCGCGGCTGGCGCCGCTGATGAGCGGCGAGTCATGACAGTTTAATTCAGCAGATGAATTAAAGTTTGCAGCTCACGTGATTCCTCGATGATTTGGTCAACGTTCTTTTCGTCGTCCTTGTGAAACTTTCCGATGTGTTGATCAGGGCCAAAACCCAGAATATTTGTCCAGCAAATATTCTCTTGACGATGGATGAGATGGAGAGACGGACGGATGAGTGAGATCGGATGTTTGATCTCAGTGGTTGGAATTCAGCAGAAGCACACTGATTATTCAGCTGCGCATGATGTGGAGGGCTGCCCTTTTTTCCTCTCCGTTGGCAAGCAGCTCCTTAGAGGCCTTCGGTAATAATTTATTTATATTTAATCAGATCTCAAATTAAAGAGTTTCAAACTTTAGATAAAAATAATAGCTTCTGGTGTGTGATTAGTCAAGAAAAATATTATTAAAAAAGTCAAGATTAAAGCTTACATTAAAATTAAAACAAACACTGGTTTTACAGAAAGTTTAACAAAGAAAAAATAACAAATAAAAATTAGAGTTTAACTCCGATTAAGAATTGAGCTCGAAGAAATAAGAATTCCTAGTCATTTAAGAGAAAAAGAAAAAACATTAAAATATAAAATTACATAAATTATGAGTTATCTGCTCTGTGCTCGGAACAGCAACACGTGGGAGAAGTCTTTGTTCGGACCGTCCATGTTTCTTCCCAAAGTTCTTTCTTGCTGTGTGTGGACAATGGACAGAGACGTGTCGAAGAGACAGGAAGAGCCAAAGAGAGCACAGCAAAAGAAAAGGTAGCAGGTGGTCTTCCTCCTTTTATAAGTTCTGTTGAGCTTTCATGGGCTTCCGGGTTGACAGGAATTCCAGCCCATGAGCATCCTTCGTGGGCGGGCTTGACAAACTTTAGTCCAATGACAGGCTTTGTCTGCGAGGGACCAATGGGATGGAGAAGCTGGAGCCCAGTGAATGCTGGATGACATTTGATGCTGGTCCCCATGGATACACACAATTTTAATATACTGGAATATGTTTTTATACCCTTATGTATGAACTAAGCTAACCTTAGTGATTAGTGTAACTTATAAGCAGTCCTTCTAAATCAACATGCAGGAATAAACATTCATTTAAACATTTTAACATGCATATATATAAAATCACAGATTAATGCATTTCACACATATTATTGATTTTCCACATTAAAAACAAAAGAGTCCATTTTCTTTTCATAGTCCTGAAAAGAAGGGAAGATTTAGAATTGAGTTTGTAATAATGTACTTTTAAGTTCACTGGTTAAATCCTGCATGTTCCAAAGTTTAAGGAAATTTTATTGAGCTGTGGATCAGTGTGGCAATGAGGGGCTCCATGTCTCCATGTTTATGGGGGCAATAAAACCAAAGCTGGACATAGGTGGAATTCCTTAGGGTGGTTTTAACAAAGGGATAGATTTTTGCTGTGGCCTGGGGAAGAAGAGTAATTTTTGACTGGCTTTCTCCTGGGTGAAACAAAGTGTCTTTAAGCAGAAGAATAATTATTGTTGAGCCAAAATGAGATGATGCTAGAGTCCCCCCTTCCTTGTGGACACCAACCTGTGCGCCATCCATGCCAAGAGGGTCACCATCATTCCCAAAGACATCCAGCTGACCTGCCCCATCCGCAGAGAGAGAGCTTAGACTTTCTGCTGCACATCCACCAACCACAATGCTCCGCACTGTGTGTCTATATATATATATATATATACAGTATACTGTATATATATATATATATATATATATATATATATATATATATATATATATCCAGTGGGGCAAAAAAGTGTTTAGTCAGCCACCAATTGTGCAAGTTCTCCCACTTAAAAGATGAGAGAGGTCTCCAATTTTCATCATAGGTATACCTCAACTATGAGAGATAAAATGAGAAAAAAAAATCCAGAAAATCACATTGTCTGATTTTTAAAGAATTTATTTGCAAATTATGGTGGAAAATAAGTATTTGGTCACCTACAAACAAGCAAGATTTCTGGCTCTCACAGACCTGTAACTTCTTCTTTAAAGGCACTTTTCCACAAGTATCACCTTAGCTTTACTTACTTTTACTTTACTCATTTTCTCGCTCTTTCCACAGTACCCTAAACGCTTTAACCGATACGATTTTCGTGCCAGTTTAGGGGCAGGGGACAAGCGAGAAAAATCGAGGTGTGATTTGATGTCAATCGACTGCTAGCCGCTGATTGGTCAGCGCGTAACGTCACAAAAAAGAGTCCTTTTTCTGTTTTCTGTTGAATCTACACGACCGCCATTTGTAATTTCAGCGAGTAACCACGGAGAGCGGCTTCACAAATGTGTTAACGATGTCCAAAAAAAAAATGAAGAGCAATTAACGGGCCATAAAGGACCATAACGGACGCAGTGGTGCGAGTGGATATGGTACGAGCAGATGGACGGACATCGGCCTGCTAGCAATGGCAGAGACAATGAGACAATGTGCTCGACATGGCCACGCAATTGGAAAACGTTGACGGTGAGTGTTGTTTTAATATTGTCTGTCTTTTCGCCAATCGGTCCTTTCGGTCAAAAGCTCACTTCTTTTAAGCAATAAAGAAATTTTTTCGATTGTGGGCAATGGTTAGTGATGATGGTTAGCCAGCTAATATCTGGCTACCTCCACAGCTTGCTGTGAGATAGCAGCGTCACACTTTTATTTAAGTATTCACTTAAACCAAACGCTGAAAGAACCTTATTATTGTATTCTGGTTAAAAAGTTTGGTGTTTTCTGTACATGTTGCACTTTGTTGGTGAGCTTTATTGTGTGCATTTTCCTTCTAGAATCACTCTGGCGTCTGTCTGGGGGCCAGAATCGGTGTCGAGACCATTGTCCGCAATATCTGCAGCTCCATCAGTAACCGTCATGTCCCAGGCAAGTTCTGGTAAGGCACAACTGAAAATGACCACCCGTTTTTTAATGTGATTGTTGTTATTTTCTTTAGACGCATAATAAGGAATTTAAAATGTCCTTGTATGTTTAAAAAAAACTAGATGCAGGGGTGTTTTCATAACAACCTGAGATGCTGGCCCATGATAGGATGCTCGAACAGCATCAACAGCTCCACGAACGGCTCCACGAACAGCGCGAAAGACACCATCAGGAGCGACGAATGCTTGCAGCAAACCTGCAGTCAGCCCAGGTGAAGGAAGAAGTATTCAGAAGGGATGAGCTGACCGAGACGGCTTCTTTCAACACAGTTTTCCTAAACCATTTTGGCAGTCTGGTCGAAGTACTGAAAATTGCCTGTTTTTAACATGTTTTGGGAATATTTCTAATGTTATTAAATTGTTACTTTTTTGGATAAAAGTGTGGTTTGTCTGTTATAACTAAATGAGAAAGGCGAATAATTACATACACATTCCATTGCCTCATATTAGCCAAATGCTGCTGTTCATCCATAAAGGTGTCATGATTTTTAAAGGTAATGTAATTGTTATTGTTAAAGTTAATAAAAATTATCATGGCTGTATACATTTCTCTAAATTGTGTACAGTGTTCAAGTTAAATTGTAAGCAGAGGCACAGGTGTACTTTACATTCAGCAGTAGACACTGATGAAGGTAAAAGTCGAAGTAGGTAAAAGGTAAGTACATGTAAATTGAATGTTCTATCGTCATTCCAAATTCAGAGAATTTCAATACATTATAAGGAGTCTAGTATAATATAAAGGGAAAATACCCATACATGTAAACCCAAATATAACAGTTTTGTAGTTGGAAACGTTGACATGAATAAGATAAACCTATGATTTTCTGATTCAATACATCCAAAGTGTCATAGGTTTGAAAAATAAAATTCTAATTTGGTGTTGGCTAGTCTGACAATGTCACAGTATTTAATAGGAATAACAAAAGTTTCATCAGAAAATTTCGTGGTCCATTGACAATTCCATCAAACCCAAAGTGAGTTGTCTAGCTGCTGCTTTTTTTGCAGTGATTTTCTAAGGTGTTTTAACGTGTAATTACCCATCCCTGAACACATATCCCTTATAAATATCAATAGATTGGAAAATGGTACTCGAATGACACTCGACATAAAAAATGGTGCTACAGTTTGAGTGACTTTAACATTTTTAAATTTATTTTGTAAGACAAAATGGGCTAGGATTAACTGGAAATAACAATTTTCCACATATAATTCCAAGGTCAATTTGCAATTCCATCAAACCAAAAGTGAGTTGTCTAGCTGCTGCCTTTTTTGTTGTAGTCATTTTTCTAAGGTGTTTTAACGTGTAATTACCCATCCCTGAACCCATCCCTTATAAATATCAATAGATGGGAAAATGATACTCAAATGACACTCAATATGCAAAATGGTGCTACAGTTGGATTGCCTTTCTTTAAAATTATTTTGTAAGTAAAAGTAGGCTAGGATTAACTGGAAATATAACAAGTTTCCACATATAATTCCAAGGTCAATTGGCAATTCAATCAAACCAAAGGGAGTTGTTCAGCTGCTGCATTTTTCTGCAGTCATTTTCTACGGTGTTTTAGCGTGTAATTTCCCATCCCTGAACACATATCCCTTAAAAATAAATATCAATGGGAAAAAGATACACAAAAACAAGAATTTTACTACAGTTGAATTGGCTTTTTTTTTTTTTTTAAGTAATTTTAATTATTTTGTAAGTAAAATAGGGCTATGAGTAATTGGAAATATAACGAGTATCCACATATAATTCCAAGGTCAATTACAAGGTTTCAGCATTTAATTAGTTGTCCCTTAACAGTTAACCGTTATGAACAACAGAGGAGATGTAGATGAAAAGTCCACCAAATTTTATAAAAACAAACGTTTGACATATGTATGCACATGAATGAGGCTCCATGCATGGACACAATTTGTGGCACAAGTAGGTGAAAGTGTCCTCGGACATCCGGAAGTTCTGCAACCACTGTGTGCTTGAGAAGCTGGGGACAATAGTCTCCCACCACTGCGAGCTACGGTTTACTGCCCAGGTCCATGGTCTGCAGCGTTGATTTTGCAACAACGCAGCCAACTAGAACACACACACACAGCATACATATTATACTGATAACCTGGCGACATCAAAATGCGTACACAACAATGACATGACGATAAAATGACAATAGAAAGCATTAAATTACCAAAAACTGTTTCCTCGTGGGCTTGATGTGCTGATATGCTGGGGTAATTAAGCTCTCTGCTTCATATTTCGGCTTCATATTCCGCTGCTGATATTCCCCAATGGGCAACAACGAGTCTCTGGTACTGCCCCACGTGTGTTCTCTCAATGCACGTCGTCTTCTCCTGTAAAACTCTCTTCTCTGGTTAAAAACATTCATTTATTGTGTTCAAAAGCCAGAGAAGAAGCAACGTGGAAATCCTCCACTCATAATCCGCCATTTTCTTTGTTGTGAAGGAATCTGTCACGTGTTGACGTCAGCAGAGTGTGGCACCGCCTCAATCCCGCCCACTACGAGCTTACGGGCTTTACAGGTTGTAATGGATCAACAACCCAGGGAGAAAGAAGTAGTGGAGAATCGAAACAAGTAAAAAGAACTGGGACTATGGAAAAGAGGCCATAAGAGGCGTCTCTGTCCTCCACTCGTTACCTGTATTAATGGCACCTGTTTGAACTTGTTATCAGTATAAAAGACACCTGTCCACAACCCAAACAGTCAGACTCCAAACTCCACTATGGCCAAGACCAAAGAGCTGTCAAAGGACACCAGAAACAAAATTGTAGACCTGCAGCAGGCTGGGAAGACTGAATCTGCAATAGGTAAGTAGCTTGGTGTGAAGAAATCAACTGTGGGAGCAATTATTAGAAATGGAAGACATACAAGACCACTGATAATCTCCCTCGATCTGGGGCTCCACGCAAGAGCTCACCCAATGGTCAAAATTATCACGAGAATGGTGAGCAAAAATCCCAGAACCACATGGGGGGACCTAGTGACTGACCTGCAGAGAGCTGGGACCAAAGTAACAAAGGCTACATCAGAAGCACACTACGCCGCCAGGGACTCAAATCCTGCAGTGCCAGACGTGTCCCCCTGCTTAAGCCAGTACATGTCCAGGCCGGTCTGAA